>CM042687.1:390325637-391069106 GCA_023614405.1 Avena insularis
TTCAAGGTGATTTAAAATGACCGTAAGACCCGATACATGTTTAAGGCATGACCAAAACTCTCCATTTTACGTGTTTTATGGCCGTTTTCATGAGCTATTGCCCATAGTTTTGGGGTTCCAAGGCGATTTACATGTTTGAGAGTTATGGCCAAACACTCGTTGTTTTCCTGTTTTATGGCTGTTTTCATAAGTTGTACCCATGATATTGGGGTTCGAGGCGATTTAAAATGGCCGTAAAACTTGGATACATGTTTGACGACATGTACAAAAACTCTCCATTTTCATGTTTTAAAGCCGTTTTGAGATATTTCCCACAATTTTGGGGTTCAAAGCGATTTACATGTTTGAGAGTCATGGCGAAGCACTCGTTTTTGCATTTATGGCAATTTTGATGAGTTATGGCCCATATTTTTGGGGTTCGAGGCGATTTAAAATAGTGGAAAAGATACAAGTTTGAGGCTTGATCAAAAACTCGTCATTTTCGTGTTTTATGGCCGTTTTTATGAGTTATTGCCCACATTTTTGGGGTTCTAGGAGGATTTGCATGGCCCGTAAGACCCTATACATGTTTGAGAGTTATGAGCAAAAACACGTCGTTTTATGGCCGTTTTCATTAGCTATTGCCCATAGTTTCGGGGTTCCAAGGCGATTTACAGGTTTGAGAGTTATGACCAAAAACTCATCGTTTTTGCGTATTATGGCCATTTTCATGAGTTATTGCCCATAATATTGGGTTTCCAGGGTGATTTAAAATGACCATAAGACCTGATACATGTTTAAGGGCATGACCAAAAACTCCCCATTTTCGTGTTTTAAGGCCGTTTTCATGAGAAATTGCCCACGGTTTTAGGATTCCAAGGCGATTTACATGTCTGAGAGTTATGGCCAAACACTCGTAGTTTTCGCGTTTTATGGCTGTTTTCATAAGTTATTGCCGATAATATTGGGGTTCCAGGGCGATTTAAAATGACCGTAAAACCTGTTACATGTTTGACGACATGAACAAAAACTCTCCATTTTCATGTTTTAAGGCCGTTTTCAGGAGATATTTCCCACACTTTTGGGGTTGCAAGGCGATTTACATGTTTGAGAGTCATTACCAAGAACTCGTCGTTTTTTGCATTTTAAGCCAATTTTCATGAGTTATGGCCCATATTTTTGGGGTTCCAGGGCGATTTAAAATGATGTAAACCGACACATGTTTGAAACATGACCAAAAACTTCGTCATTTTGTGTTTTATGGCCATTTTCATGAGTTATTGCCCATAGTTTTTGGGTTCTAGGCGATTTTAAATGGTGGAAGACCCGATACAAGTTTGAGGCTTGATTAAACACTCGTCAGTTTCGTGTTTTATGACCGTTTTTATGAGCTATTGCCCACATTTTTGGGGTTCTAGGAGGATTCGCATGGCCCGTAAGGCCCTATACATGTTTGAGAGTTATGACCAAAAACACGTCGTTTTATGGCCGTTTTCATTAGCTATTGCCCATAGTTTGAGGTTCCAAGGCGATTCTGAGTTTGAGAGTTATGACCAAAACTCGTCGTTTTTGCGTAATATGGCCACTTTCATGAGTTATTGCCCATAATATTGGGGTTCGAGGGCGATTTAAAATGATCGTAAGACCCGATACATGTTTAAGGGCATGACCAAAAACTGTCCATTTTCGTGTTTTAAGGCCGTTTTCATGAGCAATTGCCCACGGTTTTGGGGTTCCAAGGCAATTTACATGTTTGAGAGTTATGGCCAAACACTAGTTTTTTCGCGTTTTATGGCTGTTTTCATCAGTTATTGCCCAAATTATTGGGGTTCTAGGGAGATTTCCAATGACCGTAAAACCCGATACATGTTTAACGACATGACCAATAACTCTCTATTTTCATCTTTTAAGGCCGTTTTCAGGAGATATTGCCCACAACTTTGGAGTTCCAAGGCGATTTACATGTTTGAGAGTCATGACCAAGCACTTCGTCCTTTTGCATTTTTGGCAATTTTCATGAGTTATGGCCCATATTTTTGGGGTTCGAGGCGATTTAAGACCAAGACCGATACATGTTTGAGGGCATGGCAAAACTCATCATTTTATGTTTCATCGTTTTCATGAGTTATTGCCCATAGTTTTGGGGTCGAGGCGATTTCAAATATTGGAAGAGCCTATACAAGTTTGAGCTTGATAAAAAATTGTCATTTTAAGTGTTTTATGGCCATTTATATGAGTTTGCCCACATTTTTGGGGTTCTAGGGGATTCGCATGGCGTTAGACCCTATACATGTTTGAGTTATGACCAAAAACTCTCCATCTTTGCGTTTATGGCTGTTTTCGTGAGCTATTTCCTAGTTTTGGGGTTCCAAGGCGATTCTGAGTTTGAGAGTTATAAAAAAACTGCGTCGTTTTGCGTATTATGGCCATTTTCATGAGTTGCCCATAATATTCGGTTCGGTGATTTAAAATGGCCGTAAGACCCGATACATGTTTAAGGGCATGACCAAAAACTCTCCATTTTCGTGTTTTAAGGCCGTTTTCATGAGCTATTGCCCATAGTTTTGGGGTTCCAAGGCGATTTACATGTTTGAGAGTTATGGCCAAACACTCGTTGTTTTCGTGTTTTTGGCTGTTTTCATAAGTTATTGCCCATGATATTGGGGTTCGAGGCGATTTAAAATGGCCGTAAAACCCGATACATGTTTGACGACATGGCAAAACGCTCCATTTTCATGTTCTAAGGCCGTTTTAGGATATTTCCACAATTTTGGGGTTCAAGCGATTTACATGTTTGAGAGTCATGACTTGCACTCATCGTTTTTGCATTTATGGCAATTTTCATGAGTTATGGCCCATATTTTTGGGGGTCCAGGGCGATTTAAAATGACTGGAAGAGCCGATACAAGTTTGAGGCTTGATCAAAAACTCGTCATTTTCGTGTTTTATGGCCGTTTTTATGAGCTATTGCCCACATTTTGGGGTTCTAGGAGGATTTGCATGGCGTAAGACCCTATACATGTTTGAGTTATGAGCAAAAACACGTCGTTTATGGCGTTTTCATTAGCTATTGCCCATAGTTTGGGGTTCCAAAGGCGATTTACGTTTGAGAGTTATGACCAAAAACTCATCGTTTTTTGCGTATTATGGCCATTTCATGAGTTATTGCCCATAATATTGGGTTTCTAGGCGATTTAAAATGGCCGTAAGACTGATACATGTTTAAGGGCATGACCAAAAACTCCCCATTTTCGTGTTTTAAGGCCGTTTTCATGAGAAATTGCCCAGTTTAGGATTCAAGGCAATTTACATGTTTGAGAGTTATGGCCAAACACTCGTAGTTTCGCGTTTTATGGCTGTTTTCATAAGTTATTACCATAATATTGGGGTTCGAGGCGATTTAAAATGACCGTAAAACACATTACATGTTTGGCGACATGAACAAAAACTATCCATTTTCATGTTTTAAGGCCGTTTCGAGATATTTCCCACACTTTTGGGGTTCCAAAGGCGATTTACATGTTTGAGAGTCATGACCAAGAACTTCGTCGTTTTTGCATTTTAAGCCAATTTTCATGAGTTATGGCCCATATTTTTGGGGTTCGAGGCGATTTAAAATGATGTAAACCACGACACATGTTTGAGAGCATGACCAAAAACTTCGTCATTTTTGTTTTATGGCCATTTTCTTGAGCTATTGCCCATAGTTTTTGGGTTCTAGGCGATTTTAAATGAGTGGAAGACCCGATACAAGTTTGAGGCTTGATTAAACACTTCGTCATTTTCGTGTTTTATGGCCGTTTTATGAGCTATTGCCCACATTTTTGGGGTTCTAGGAGGATTCATGGCCCGTGAGCCCTATACATGTTTGAGAGTTATGACCAAAAACACGTCTTTTATGGCCGTTTTCATTAGCTATTGCCCATAGTTTTGGGGTTCCAAGGCGATTTGAGTTTGAGAGTTATGACCAAAAACTCATCGTTTTTGCGTATTATAGCCATTTTCATGAGTTTGCCCATAAAATTGGATTTCCTGGGCGATTTCAAATGACCATAAGACCCGATACATATTTAAGGGCATGACAAAACTCCATTTTCGTGTTTTAAGGCCGTTTTCATGAGCAATTGCCCAGTTTTGGGGTTTCAAGCGATTTACATGTTTGAGAGTTATGGCCAAACACTAGTTTTTTAGCGTTTTATGGCCATTTTCATGATTGTGCCCATATTATTGGGGATCTAGGAGATTTACAATGGCCGTAAAACCGATACATGTTTAACGACATGACCAATAACTCTCTATTTTCATGTTTTAAGGCCATTTTAGGGAGATATTGCCTACAACTTTGGGGTTAAAAGCGATTTACATGTTTGAAGTCATGACCAAGCACTCGTCATTTTGCATTTTTGGCAATTTTCATGAGTTATGGCCCATATTTTTGGGGGTTCCAGGGCGATTCAAGACACGATACATGTTTGAGGGCATGGCTAAAAACTCATCATTTTTATGTTTCATCTCCGTTTTCATGAGTTATTGCCCATAGTTTTGGGGTCCAGGGCGATTTCAAATGGTGGAAGAGCCTATACAAGTTTGAGGCTTGATAAAAAATTGTCATTTTCGTGTTTTATGGCCATTTATATGAAATTGCCCACATTTTGGGGTTCTAGGGGATTCGCATGGCGTTAGACCCTATACATGTTTGAGAGTTATGACCAAAAACTCTCCATCTTCGCGTTTATGGCTGTTTTCATGAGCTATTTCCTAGTTTTGGGGTTCCAAAGCGATTCTGAGTTTGAGAGTTATAACGAAAAACTTCGTCGTTTTTGCGTATTATGGCCATTTCATGAGTTATTGCCCATAATATTCCGGTTCCAGGGTGATTTAAAATGACCGTAAGACCCGATACATGTTTAAGGGAATGACCAAAAACTCTCCATTTTCGTGTTTTAAGGCCGTTTTCATGAGCTATTGCCCATAGTTTTGGGGTTCCAAGGCCTTGCATGTTTGAGAGTTATGGCCAAACACTCGTTGTTTTCGTGTTTATAGGCTGTTTTCATAAGTTATTGCCCATGATATTGGGGTTCGAGGCGATTTAAAATGAGTAAAACCCGATACATGTTTGGCGACATGTAAAACTCTCCATTTTCATGTTCTAAGGCCGTTTTGAGGATATTTCCCACAATTTTGGGGTTCAAAGGCGATTTACATGTTTGAGAGTCATGGCCCAGCTTTTCGTCGTTTTGCATTTATGGCAATTTTCATGAGTTATGGCCCATATTTTTGGGGTTCCAGGGCGATTTAAAATGACTGGAAGAGCCGATACAAGTTTGAGGCTTGATCAAAAACTCGTCATTTTCGTGTTTTATGGCCGTTTTTATGAGCTATTGCCCACATTTTTAGTGTTCTAGGAGGATTTGCATGGCCCGTAAGACCCTATACATGTTTGAGAGTTATGAGCAAAAACACGTCGTTTTATGGCCGTTTTCATTAGCTATTGCCCATAGTTTCGGGGTTCCCAGGCGGTTTACGTTTGAGAGTTATGACCAAAAACTCATCGTTTTTTGCGTATTATGGCCATTTTCATGAGTTATTGCCCATAATATTGGGTTTCCAGGGCGATTTAAAATGACCGTAAGACCTGATACATGTTTAAGGGCATGACCAAAAACTCCCCATTTTCGTGTTTTAAGGCCGTTTTCATGAGAAATTGCCCACGGTTTTAGGATTCCAAGGCAATTTACATGTCTGAGAGTTATGGCCAAACACTCGTAGTTTTCGCGTTTTATGGCTGTTTTCATAAGTTATTGCCGATAATATTGGGGTTCCAGGGCGATTTAAAATGACCGTAAAACCTGTTACATGTTTGACGACATGAACAAAAACTATCCATTTTCATGTTTTAAGGCCGTTTTCAAGAGATATTTCCCACACTTTTGGGGTTCCAAGGCGATTTACATGTTTGAGAGTCATGACCAAGAACTCGTCGTTTTTGCATTTTAAGCCAATTTTCATGAGTTATGGCCCATATTTTTGGGGTTCCAGGGCGATTTAAAATGATCGCAAGCCACGACACATGTTTGAGAGCATGACCAAAAACTCGTCATTTTTGTGTTTTATGGCCATTTTCTTGAGCTATTGGCCATAGTTTTTGGGTTCTAGAGCGATTTTAAATGACTGGAAGACCCGATACAAGTTTGAGGCTTGATTAAACACTCGTCAGTTTCGTGTTTTATGGCCGTTTTTATGAGCTATTGCCCACATTTTTGGGGTTCTAGGAGGATTCGCATGGCCCGTAAGGCCCTATACATGTTTGAGAGTTATGACCAAAAACACGTCTTTTTATGGCCGTTTTCATTAGCTATTGCCCATAGTTTCGGGGTTCCAAGGCGATTTACAGGTTTGAGAGTTATGACCAAAAACTCATCGTTTTTGCGTATTATGGCCATTTTCATGAGTTATTGCCCATAATATTGGGGTTACAGGGCGATTTAAAATGACCATAAGACCCGATACATGTTTAAGGGCATGACCAAAAACTGTCCATTTTCGTGTTTTAAGGCCGTTTTCATGAGCAATTGCCCACAGTTTTGGGGTTTCAAGGCGATTTACATGTTTGAGAGTTATGGCCAAACACTAGTTTTTTTCGCGTTTTATGGCCATTTTCATCAGTTATTGCCCATATTATTAGGGATCTAGGGATTTACAATGACCATAAAACCCGATACATGTTTATGACATGACCAATAACTCTCTATTTTCATGTTTTAAGGCCGTTTTCAGGAGATAGTGCCCACAACTTTGGGGTTAAAAGGCGATTTAGATGTTTGAGAGTCATGACCAAGCACTCGTCGTTTTTGCATTTTTTGGCAATTTTCATGAGTTATGGCCCATATTTTTGGGGGTTCCAGGGCGATTCAAGACACGATACATGTTTGAGGGCATGGCCAAAAACTCATCATTTTTATGTTTCATGGCCGTTTTCATGAGTTATTGCCCATAGTTTTGGGGTCCAGGGCGATTTCAAATGACTGGAAAAGCCTATACAAGTTTGAGGCTTGATAAAAAAATTGTCATTTTCGTGTTTTATGGCCATTTATATGAGCTGTTGCCCACATTTTTGGGGTTCTGGGGGATTCGCATGGCCCGTTAGACCCTATACATGTTTGAGAGTTATGACCAAAAACTCTCCATCTTCGCGTTTTATGGCTGTTTTCGTGAGCTATTTCCTAGTTTGGGGTTCCAAGGCGATTTCTGGTTTGAGAGTTATAACCAAAAACTTCGTTTTTGCGTATTATGGCCATTTCATGAGTTATTGCCCATAATATTCGGTTCGAGGTGATTTAAACTGACCGTAAGACCCGATACATGTTTTAGGGCATGTCCAAAAACTCACCATTTTCGTGTTTTAAGGCCGTTTTCATGAGCTATTGCCCATAGTTTTGGGGTTCCAAGGCGATTTACATGTTTGAGAGTTATGGCCAAACACTCGTTGTTTTCCTATTTTATGGTTGTTTTCATAAGTTATTGCCCATGATATTGGGGTTCGAGGCGATTTAAAATGATAGTAAAACCGATACATGTTTGACGACATGTACAAAAACTCTCCATTTTCATGTTTTAAGGCGTTTTAGGATATTTCCCACAATTTTGGGGTTCAAAGCGATTTACATGTTTGAGAGTCATGACCAAGCACTAAATGCGTTTTTGCATTTTATGGCAATTTTCATGAGTTATGGCCCATATTTTTGGGGTTCGAGCGATTTAAAATATTTGGAAAGCCGATACAAGTTTGAGGCTTGATCAAAAACTTCGTCATTTTCGTGTTTTATGGCCGTTTTATGAGCTATTGCCCATTTTTGGGGTTCTAGGAGGATTTGCATGGCGTAAGACCCTATACATGTTTGAGAGTTATGAGCAAAAACACGTCGTTTATGGCCGTTTTCATTAGCTATTGCCCATAGTTTGAGGGTTCAAGGCGATTTACAGTTTGAGAGTTATGACCAAAAACTCATCGTTTTTTGCGTATTATGGCCATTTTCATGAGTTCTTGCCCATAATATTGGGTTTCGAGTGATTTAAAATGACCATAAGACCGATACATGTTTAAGGGCATGACCAAAAACTCCCCATTTTCGTGTTTTAAGGCCGTTTCATGAAATTGCCCGGTTTTAGGATTCAAGGCGATTTACATGTTTGAGAGTTATGGCCAAACACTCGTAGTTTTCGCGTTTTATGGTTGTTTTCATAAGTTATTGCCCATAATATTGGGGTTCCAGGGCGATTTAAAATGACCGTAAAACCCGTTACATGTTTGACGACATGAACAAAAACTCTACATTTTCATGTTTTAAGGCCTTTTTAGGAGATATTTCCCACAATTTTGGGGTTCCAAGGCGATTTACATGTTTGAGAGTCATGACCAAGCACTCGTCGTTTTTGCATTTTATGGAAATTTTCATGAGTTATGGCCCATATTTTTTGGGTTCCAGGGCGATTTAAAATGACCGCAAGCCACGACACATGTTTGAGAGCATGACCAAAAACTCGTCACTTTTGTGTTTTATGGCCATTTTCATGAGTTATTGCCCATAGTTTTGGGGTTCTAGGGCGATTTTAAATGACTGGAAGACCCGATACAAGTTTGAGGCTTGATTAAAAACTCGTCATTTTCGTGTTTTATGGCCGTTTTTATGAGCTCTTGCCCACATTTTTGGGGTTCTAGGAGGATTCGCATGGGCCGTAAGGCCCTATACATGTTTGAGAGTTATGACCAAAAACACGTCGTTTTTGCGTTTTATGGCCGTTATCATGAGCTATTGCCCCTAGTTTTGGGGTTCCAAGGCGATTTACACATTTGAGAGTTATGACCAAAAACTCGTCGTTTTTGCGTATTATGGCCACTTTCATGAGTTATTGCCCATAATATTGGGGTTCGAGGGCGATTTAAAATGACCATAAGACCCGATACATGTTTAAGGGCATGACCAAAAACTGTCCATTTTCGTGTTTTAAGGCCGTTTTCATGAGCAATTGCCCACAGTTTTGGGGTTCCAAGGCGATTTACATGTTTGAGAGTTATGGCCAAACACTAGTTTTTTCGCGTTTTATGGCCATTTTCATCAGTTATTGCCCATATTATTGGGGTTCTAGGGAGATTTCCAATGACCGTAAAACCCGATACATGTTTAACGACATGACCAATAACTCTCTATTTTCATGTTTTAAGGCCGTTTTCAGGAGATATTGCCCACAACTTTGGAGTTCCAAGGCGATTTACATGTTTGAGAGTCATGACCAAGCACTCGTCGTTTTTGCATTTTTTGGCAATTTTCATGAGTTATGGCCCATATTTTTGGGGTTCCAGGGCAATTTAAAATGACCGCAAGACACGATACATGTTTGAGGGCATGGCCAAAAACTCATCATTTTTATGTTTTATGGCCGTTTTCATGAGTTATTGCCCATAGTTTTGGGGTCCACGGCGATTTCAAATATTTGGAAAAGCCTATACAAGTTTGAGGCTTGATAAAAATTGTCATTTTCGTGTTTATGGCCATTTTATGAGCTGTTGCCCACATTTTGGGGTTCTAGGGGATTCGCATGGCGTTAGACCCTATACATGTTTGAGAGTTATGACCAAAACTCTCCATCTTCGCGTTTATGGCTGTTTTCATAAGCTATTTCCCTAGTTTTGGGGTTCCAAGGCGATTCTGAGTTTGAGAGTTATAACCAAAAACTTCGTTTTTTTGCGTATTATGGCCATTCTCATGTGTTATTGCCCATAATATTCCGTTTCCAGGGTTATTTAAAATGACCGTAAGACCCGATACATGTTTAAGGGCATGACCAAAAACTCTCCATTTTCGTGTTTTAAGGCCGTTTTCATGAGCTATTGCCCATAGTTTTGGGGTTCCAAGGCGATTGACATGTTTCAGAGTTATGGCCAAACACTCGGTGTTTTCCTGTTTTATGGCTGGTTTCATAAGTTATTGCCCATGATATTGGGGTTCGAGGTGATTTAAAATGAGTAAAACCCGATACATGTTTGACGACATGTACAAAACTCTCCATTTTCATGTTTTAAGGCCGTTTTAGGAGATATTTCCCACAATTTTGGGGTTCCAAGCGATTTACATGTTTGAGAGTCATGACTTTTCGTCATTTTTTGCATTTTATGGCAATTTTCATGAGTTATGGCCCATATTTTTGGGGTTCTAGGGCGATTTAAAATGACTGGAAGAGCCGATACAAGTTTGAGGCTTGATCAAAAACTCGTCATTTTCGTGTTTTATGGCCGTTTTTATGAGCTATTGCCCACATTTTTGGCGTTCTAGGAGGATTCGCATGGCCCGTAAGACCCTATACATGTTTGAGAGTTATGAGCAAAAACACGTCGTTTTATGGCCGTTTTCATTAGCTATTGCCCATAGTTTCGGGGTTCCAAGGCGATTTATAGGTTTGAGAGTTATGACCAAAAACTCATCGTTTTTGCGTATTATGGCCCTTTTCATGAGTTATTGCCCATAATATTGGGGTTACAGGGCGATTTAAAATGACCATAAGACCCGATACATGTTTAAGGGCATGACCAAAAACTGTCCATTTTCGTGTTTTAAGGCCGTTTTCATGAGCAATTGCCCACAGTTTTGGGGTTTCAAGGCGATTTACATGTTTGAGAGTTATGGCCAAACACTAGTTTTTTTCGCGTTTTATGGCCATTTTCATCAGTTATTGCCCATATTATTGGGGATCTAGGGAGATTTACAATGACCGTAAAACCCGATACATGTTTAACGACATGACCAATAACTCTCTATTTTCATGTTTTAAGACCGTTTTCAGGAGATAGTGCCCACAACTTTGGGGTTAAAAGGCGATTTACATGTTTGAGAGTCATGACCAAGCACTCGTCGTTTTTGCATTTTTTGGCAATTTTCATGAGTTATGGCCCATATTTTTGGGGGTTCCAGGGCAATTTAAAATGACCGCAAGACACGATACATGTTTGAGGGCATGGCCAAAAACTCATCATTTTTATGTTTCATGGCCGTTTTCATGAGTTATTGCCCATAGTTTTGGGGTCCAGGGCGATTTCAAATGACTGGAAAAGCCTATACAAGTTTGAGGCTTGATAAAAAAATTGTCATTTTCGTGTTTTATGGCCATTTATATGAGCTGTTGCCCACATTTTTGGGGTTCTAGGGGGATTCGCATGGCCCGTTAGACCCTATACATGTTTGAGAGTTATGACCAAAAACTCTCCATCTTCGCGTTTTATGGCTGTTTTCGTAAGTTATTTCCTACAGTTTTGGGGTTCCAAGGCGATTTACAGGTTTGAGAGTTATAACGAAAAACTCGTCGTTTTTGCGTATTATGGCCATTTTCATGAGTTATTGCCCATAATATTCCGGTTCCAGGGTGATTTAAAATGACCGTAAGACCCGATACATGTTTAAGGGCATGACCAAAAACTCTCCATTTTCGTGTTTTAAGGCCGTTTTCATGAGCTATTGCCCATAGTTTTGGGGTTCCAAGGCGATTTACATGTTTGAGAGTTATGGCCAAACAATCGTTGTTTTCGTGTTTTATGGCTGTTTTCATAAGTTATTGCCCATGATATTGGGGTTCCAGGGTGATTTAAAATGACCGTAAAACCCGATACATGTTTGACGACATGTACAAAAACTCTCCATTTTCATGTTTTAAGGCCGTTTTTAGGGGATATTTCCCACAATTTTGGGGTTCCAAGGCGATTTACATGTTTGAGAGTCATGACGAAGCTTTTCGTCATTTTGCATTTATGGCAATTTTCATGAGTTATGGCCCATATTTTTGGGGTTCTAGGCGATTTAAAATGAGTGGAAGGCGATACAAGTTTGAGGCTTGATCAAAAACTCGTCATTTTCGTGTTTTATGGCCGTTTTTATGAGCTATTGCCCACATTTTTGGCGTTCTAGGAGGATTTGCATGGCCCGTAAGACCCTATACATGTTTGAGAGTTATGAGCAAAAACACGTCGTTTTATGGCCGTTTTCATTAGCTATTGCCCATAGTTTCGGGGTTCCAAGGCGATTTACAGGTTTGAGAGTTATGACCAAAAACTCATCGTTTTTGCGTATTAAGGCCATTTTCATGAGTTCTTGCCCATAATATTGGGTTTCCAGGGCGATTTAAAATGACCGTAAGACCTGATACATGTTTAAGGGCATGACCAAAAACTCCCCATTTTCGTATTTTAAGGCCGTTTTCATGAGAAATTGCCCACGGTTTTAGGATTCCAAGGCGATTTACATGTCTGAGAGTTATGGCCAAACACTTTCGTTTTTCGCGTTTTATGGCTGTTTTCATAAGTTATTGCCGATAATATTGGGATTCGAGGCGATTTAAAATGATAGTAAAACCATTACATGTTTGACGACATGAACAAAAACTCTCCATTTTCATGTTTTAAGGCCGTTTTCAGGAGATATTTCCCACACTTTTGGGGTTCCAAGGCGATTTACATGTTTGAGAGTCATGACCAAGAACTCGTCGTTTTTGCATTTTAAGCCAATTTTCATGAGTTATGGCCCATATTTTTGGGGTTCCAGGGCGATTTAAAATGATCGCAAGCCCCGACACATGTTTGAGAGCATGACCAAAAACTCGTCATTTTTGTGTTTTATGGCCATTTTCATGAGTTATTGCCCATAGTTTTTGGGTTCTAGGGCGATTTTAAATGACTGGAAGACCCGATACAAGTTTGAGGCTTGATTAAACACTCGTCAGTTTCGTGTTTTATGACCGTTTTTATGAGCTATTGCCCACATTTTTGGGGTTCTAGGAGGATTCGCATGGCCCGTAAGGCCCTATACATGTTTGAGAGTTATGACCAAAAACACGTCGTTTTATGGCCGTTTTCATTAGCTATTGCCCATAGTTTCGGGGTTCCAAGGCGATTTACAGGTTTGAGAGTTATGACCAAAAACTTGTTGTTTTTTGCGTATTATGGCCATTTTCATGAGTTATTGCCCATAATATACGGGTTACAGGGCGATTTAAAATGACCATAAGACCCGATACATGTTTAAGGGCATGACCAAAAACTGTCCATTTTCGTGTTTTAAGGCCGTTTTCATGAGCAATTGCCCACAGTTTTGGGGTTCCAAGGCGATTTACATGTTTGAGAGTTATGGCCAAACACTAGTTTTTTTCGCGTTTTATGGCCATTTTCATCAGTTATTGCCCATATTATTGGGGATCTAGGGAGATTTACAATGACCGTAAAACCCGATACATGTTTAACGACATGACCAATAACTCTCTATTTTCATGTTTTAAGGCCGTTTTCAGGAGATATTGCCCACAACTTTGGGGTTAAAAGGCGATTTACATGTTTGAGAGTCATGACCAAGCACTCGTCGTTTTTGCATTTTTTGGCAATTTTCATGAGTTATGGCCCATATTTTTGGGGGTTCCAGGGCGATTCAAGACACGATACATGTTTGAGGGCATGGCTAAAAACTCATCATTTTTATGTTTCATCTCCGTTTTCATGAGTTATTGCCCATAGTTTTGGGGTCCAGGGCGATTTCAAATGACTGGAAGAGCCTATACAAGTTTGAGGCTTGATAAAAAAATTGTCATTTTCGTGTTTTATGGCCATTTATATGAGCTGTTGCCCACATTTTTGGGGTTCTAGGGGGATTCGCATGGCCCGTTAGACCCTATACATGTTTGAGAGTTATGACCAAAAACTCTCCATCTTCGCTTTTTATGGCTGTTTTCGTGAGCTATTTCCTACAGTTTTGGGGTTCCAAGGCGATTCTGAGTTTGAGAGTTATAACGAAAAACTCGTCGTTTCTGCGTATTATGGCCATTTTCATGAGTTATTGCCAATAATATTCCGGTTCCAGGGTGATTTAAAATGACCGTAAGACCCGATACATGTTTAAGGGCATGACCAAAACTCTCCATTTTCGTGTTTTAAGGCGTTTTCATGAGCTATTGCCCATAGTTTTGGGGTTCCAAAGGCGATTTACATGTTTGAGAGTTATGGCCAAACACTCGTTGTTTTCGTGTTTTATGGCTGTTTTCATAAGTTATTGCCCATGATATTGGGGTTCCAGGGCGATTTAAAATGACCGTAAAACCCGATACATGTTTGACGACATGTACAAAAACTCTCCATTTTCTTGTTTTAAGGCCGTTTTCAGGGGATATTTCCCACAATTTTGGGGTTCCAAGGCGATTTACATGTTTGAGAGTCATGACGAAGCACTCGTCGTTTTTTGCATTTTATGGCAATTTTCATGAGTTATGGCCCATATTTTTGGGGTTCCAGGGCGATTTAAAATGACTGGAAGAGCCGATACAAGTTTGAGGCTTGATCAAAAACTCGTCATTTTCGTGTTTTATGGCCGTTTTTATGAGCTATTGCCCACATTTTTAGGGTTCTAGGAGGATTTGCATGGCCCGTAAGACCCTATACATGTTTGAGAGTTATGAGCAAAAACACGTCGTTTTATGGCCGTTTTCATTAGCTATTGCCCATAGTTTCAGGGTTCCAAGGCGATTTACACGTTTGAGAGTTATGACCAAAACCTCATCGTTTTTGCGTATTATGGCCATTTTCATGAGTTATTGCCCATAATATTGGGTTTCCAGGGTGATTTAAAATGACCGTAAGACCCGATACATGTTTAAGGGCATGACCAAAAACTCTCCATTTTCGTGTTTTAAGGCCGTTTTCATGAGCTATTGCCCATAGTTTTGGGGTTCAAGGCGATTTACATGTTTGAAAGTTATGGCCAAACACTCGTTGTTTTCGTGTTTTATGGCTGTTTTCATAAGTTATTGCCCATGATATTGGGGTTCCAGGGCGATTTAAAATGACCGTAAAACCCGATACATGTTTGACGACATGTACAAAAACTCTCCATTTTCATGTTCTAAGGCCGTTTTCAGGGGATATTTCCCACAATTTTGGGGTTCCAAGGCGATTTACATGTTTGAGAGTCATGACGAAGCACTCATCATTTTTTGCATTTTATGGCAATTTTCATGAGTTATGGCCCATATTTTTGGGGTTCCAGGGCGATTTAAAATGACTGGAAGAGCCGATACAAGTTTGAGGCTTGATCAAAAACTCGTCATTTTCGTGTTTTATGGCCGTTTTTATGAGCTATTGCCCACATTTTTAGGGTTCTAGGAG
The DNA here is from genome assembly GCA_023614405.1 of Avena insularis. Taxonomy (NCBI): domain Eukaryota; kingdom Viridiplantae; phylum Streptophyta; class Magnoliopsida; order Poales; family Poaceae; genus Avena; species Avena insularis. The sequence continues at coordinate 390,340,807 of CM042687.1, forward strand.
GATTTGCATGGCCCGTAAGACCCTATACATGTTTGAGAGTTATGAGCAAAAACACGTCGTTTTATGGCCGTTTTCATTAGCTCTTGCCCATAGTTTCGGGGTTCCAAGGCGATTTACAGGTTTGAGAGTTATGACCAAAACTCATCGTTTTTGCGTATTATGGCCATTTTCATGAGTTATTGCCCATAATATTGAGTTTCCAGGGCGATTTAAAATGACCGTAAGACCTGATACATGTTTGAGGGCATGACCAAAAACTCCCCATTTTCGTGTTTTAAGGCCGTTTTCATGAGAAATTGCCCACGGTTTTAGGATTCCAAGGCGATTTACATGTCTGAGAGTTATGGCCAAACACTTTCGTTTTTTCGCGTTTTATGGCTGTTTTCATAAGTTATTGCCGATAATATTGGGATTCGAGGCGATTTAAAATGACCGTAAAACCATTACATGTTTGTGACATGAACAAAAACTCTCCATTTTCATGTTTTAAGGCCGTTTTAGGAGATATTTCCCACTTTTGGGGTTCCAAAGGCGATTTACATGTTTGAGAGTCATGACCAAGAACTCGTCGTTTTGCATTTTAAGCCAATTTTCATGAGTTATGGCCCATATTTTTGGGGTTCGAGGCGATTTAAAATGATGTAAGCCCGACACATGTTTGAGAGCATGACCAAAACTCGTCATTTTGTGTTTTATGGCCATTTTCATGAGTTCTTGCCCATAATATTGGGTTTCCAGGGCGATTTTAAATGACTGGAAGACCCGATACAAGTTTGAGGCTTGATTAAACACTCGTCAGTTTCGTGTTTTATGGCCGTTTTTATGAGCTATTGCCCACATTTTTGGGGTTCTAGGAGGATTCGCATGGCCCGTAAGGCCCTATACATGTTTGAGAGTTATGACCAAAAACACGTCGTTTTATGGCCGTTTTCATTAGCTATTGCCCATAGTTTCGGGGTTCCAAGGCGATTTACAGGTTTGAGAGTTATGACCAAAAACTTGTTGTTTTTTGCGTATTATGGCCATTTTCATGAGTTATTGCCCATAATATTGGGGTTACAGGGCGATTTAAAATGACCATAAGACCCGATACATGTTTAAGGGCATGACCAAAAACTGTCCATTTTCGTGTTTTAAGGCCGTTTTCATGAGCAATTGCCCACAGTTTTGGGGTTTCAAGGCGATTTACATGTTTGAGAGTTATGGCCAAACACTAGTTTTTTTCGCGTTTTATGGCCATTTTCATCAGTTATTGCCCATATTATTGGGGATCTAGGGAGATTTACAATGACCGTAAAACCCGATACATGTTTAACGACATGACCAATAACTCTCTATTTTCATGTTTTAAGGCCGTTTTCAGGAGATATTGCCCACAACTTTGGGGTTAAAAGGCGATTTACATGTTTGAGAGTCATGACCAAGCACTCGTCGTTTTTGCATTTTTTGGCAATTTTCATGAGTTATGGCCCATATTTTTGGGGGTTCCAGGGCGATTCAAGACACGATACATGTTTGAGGGCATGGCTAAAAACTCATCATTTTTATGTTTCATCTCCGTTTTCATGAGTTATTGCCCATAGTTTTGGGGTCCAGGGCGATTTCAAATGACTGGAAGAGCCTATACAAGTTTGAGGCTTGATAAAAAAATTGTCATTTTCGTGTTTTATGGCCATTTATATGAGCTGTTGCCCACATTTTTGGGGTTCTAGGGGGATTCGCATGGCCCGTTAGACCCTATACATGTTTGAGAGTTATGACCAAAAACTCTCCATCTTCGCTTTTATGGCTGTTTTATGAGCTATTTCCCTGAGTTTTGGGGTTCCAAGGCGATTCTGAGTTTGAGAGTTATAACGAAAACTTCGTCGTTTTGCGTATTATGGCCATTTTCATGAGTTATTGCCCATAATATTCCGGTTCCAGGGTGATTTAAAATGACCGTAAGACCCGATACATGTTTAAGGGCATGACCAAAAACTCTCCATTTTCGTGTTTTAAGGCCGTTTTCATGAGCTATTGCCCATAGTTTTGGGGTTCCAAGGCGATTTACATGTTTGAGAGTTATGGCCAAACACTCGTTGTTTTCGTGTTTTATGGCTGTTTTCATAAGTTATTGCCCATGATATTGGGGTTCCAGGGCGATTTAAAATGACCGTAAAACCCGATACATGTTTGACGACATGTACAAAAACTCTCCATTTTCTTGTTTTAAGGCCGTTTTCAGGGGATATTTCCCACAATTTTGGGGTTCCAAGGCGATTTACATGTTTGAGAGTCATGACGAAGCACTCGTCGTTTTTTGCATTTTATGGCAATTTTCATGAGTTATGGCCCATATTTTTGGGGTTCCAGGGCGATTTAAAATGACTGGAAGAGCCGATACAAGTTTGAGGCTTGATCAAAAACTCGTCATTTTCGTGTTTTATGGCCGTTTTTATGAGCTATTGCCCACATTTTTAGGGTTCTAGGAGGATTTGCATGGCCCGTAAGACCCTATACATGTTTGAGAGTTATGAGCAAAAACACGTCGTTTTATGGCCGTTTTCATTAGCTATTGCCCATAGTTTCAGGGTTCCAAGGCGATTTACACGTTTGAGAGTTATGACCAAAAACTCATCGTTTTTGCGTATTATGGCCATTTTCATGAGTTATTGCCCATAATATTGGGTTTCCAGGGTGATTTAAAATGACCGTAAGACCCGATACATGTTTAAGGGCATGACCAAAAACTCTCCATTTTCGTGTTTTAAGGCCGTTTTCATGAGCTATTGCCCATAGTTTTGGGGTTCAAGGCGATTTACATGTTTGAAAGTTATGGCCAAACACTCGTTGTTTTCGCGTTTTATGGCTGTTTTCATAAGTTATTGCCGATAATATTGGGGTTCCAGGGCAATTTAAAATGACCGTAAAACCTGTTACATGTTTGACGACATGAACAAAAACTCTCCATTTTCATGTTTTAAGGCCATTTTCATGAGATATTTCCCACACTTTTGGGGTTCCAAGGCGATTTACATGTTTGAGAGTCATGACCAAGAACTCGTCGTTTTTGCATTTTAAGCCAATTTTCATGAGTTATGGCCCATATTTTTGGGGTTCCAGGGTGATTTAAAATGATCGCAAGCCACGACACATGTTTGAGAGCACGACCAAAAACTCGTCATTTTTGTGTTTTATGGCCATTTTCATGAGTTATTGCCCATAGTTTTTGGGTTCTAGGGCGATTTTAAATGACTGGAAGACCCGATACAAGTTTGAGGCTTGATTAAAAACTCGTCATTTTCGTGTTCTATGGCCGTTTTTATGAGCTATTGCCCACATTTTTGGGGTTCTAGGAGGATTCGCATGGCCCGTAAGGCCCTATACATGTTTGAGAGTTATGACCAAAAACACGTCGTTTTATGGCCGTTTTCATTAGCTATTGCCCATAGTTTCGGGGTTCCAAGGCGATTTACAGGTTTGAGAGTTATGACCAAAAACTTGTTGTTTTTTGCGTATTATGGCCATTTTCATGAGTTATTTGGGGTTACAGGGCGATTTAAAATGACCATAAGACCCGATACATGTTTAAGGGCATGACCAAAAACTGTCCATTTTCGTGTTTTAAGGCCGTTTTCATGAGCAATTGCCCACAGTTTTGGGGTTTCAAGGCGATTTACATGTTTGAGAGCTATGGCCAACCACTAGTTTTTTCGCGTTTTATGGCCATTTTCATCAGTTATTGCCCATATTATTGGGGATCTAGGGAGATTTACAATGACCGTAAAACCCGATACATGTTTAACGACATGACCAATAACTCTCTATTTTCATGTTTTAAGGCCGTTTTCAGGAGATATTGCCCACAACTTTGGGGTTAAAAGGCGATTTACATGTTTGAGAGTCATGACCAAGCACTCGTCGTTTTTGCATTTTTGGCAATTTTCATGAGTTATGGCCCATATTTTTGGGGGTTCCGGGGCGATTCAAGACACGATACATGTTTGAGGGCATGGCCAAAAACTCATCATTTTTATGTTTCATGGCCGTTTTCATGAGTTATTGCCCATAGTTTTGGGGTCCAGGGCAATTTCAAATGACTGGAAGAGCCTATACAAGTTTGAGGCTTGATAAAAAAATTGTCATTTTCGTGTTTTATGGCCATTTATATGAGCTGTGGCCCACATTTTTGGGGTTCTAGGGGGATTCGCATGGCCCGTTAGACCCTATACATGTTTGAGAGTTATGACCAAAAACTCTCCATCTTCGCGTTTTATGGCTGTTTTCGTGAGCTATTTCCTACAGTTTTGGGGTTCCAAGGCGATTTACAGGTTTGAGAGTTATAACGAAAAACTCGTCGTTTTTGCGTATTATGGCCATTTTCATGAGTTATTGCCCATAATATTCCGGTTCCAGGGTGATTTAAAATGACCGTAAGACCCGATACATGTTTAAGGGCATGACCAAAAACTCTCCATTTTCGTGTTTTAAGGCCGTTTTCATGAGCTATTGCCCATAGTTTTGGGGTTCCAAGGCGATTTACATGTTTGAGAGTTATGGCCAAACACTCGTTGTTTTCGTGTTTTTTGGCTGTTTTCATAAGTTATTGCCCATGATATTGGGGTTCCAGGGCGATTTAAAATGACCGTAAAACCCGATACATGTTTGACGACATGTACAAAAACGCTCCATTTTCATGTTCTAAGGCCGTTTTCAGGGGATATTTCCCACAATTTTGGGGTTCCAAGGCGATTTACATGTTTGAGAGTCATGACGAAGCACTCGTTGTTTTTTGCATTTTATGGCAATTTTCATGAGTTATGGCCCATATTTTTGGGGTTCCAGGGCGATTTAAAATGACTGGAAGAGCCGATACAAGTTTGAGGCTTGATCAAAAACTCGTCATTTTCGTGGTGGCTGTTTTTATGAGCTATTGCCCACATTTTTAGTGTTCTAGGAGGATTTGCATGGCCCGTAAGACCCTATACATGTTTGAGAGTTATGAGCAAAAACACGTCGTTTTATGGCCGTTTTCATTAGCTATTGCCCATAGTTTCGGGGTTCCAAGGCGATTTACAGGTTTGAGAGTTATGACCAAAACTCATCGTTTTTGCGTATTATGGCCATTTTCATGAGTTATTGCCCATAATATTGGTTTTCCAGGGCGATTTAAAATGACCGTTAGACCTGATACATGTTTAAGGGCATGACCAAAAACTCCCCATTTTCGTGTTTTAAGGCCGTTTTCATGAGAAATTGCCCACGGTTTTAGGACTCCAAGGCGATTTACATGTCTGAGAGTTATGGCCAAACACTCGTAGTTTTCGCGTTTTATGGCTGTTTTCATAAGTTATTGCCGATAATATTGGGGTTCCAGGGCGATTTAAAATGACCGTAAAACCTGTTACATGTTTGATGACATGAACAAAAACTCTCCATTTTCATGTTTTAAGGCCATTTTCAGGAGATATTTCCCACACTTTTGGGGTTCCAAGGCGATTTACATGTTTGAGAGTCATGACCAAGAACTCGTCGTTTTTGCATTTTAAGCCAATTTTCATGAGTTATGGCCCATATTTTTGGGGTTCCAGGGCTATTTAAAATGATCGCAAGCCACGACACATGTTTGAGAGCACGACCAAAAACTCGTCATTTTTGTGTTTTATGGCCATTTTCATGAGTTATTGCCCATAGTTTTTGGGTTCTAGGGCGATTTTAAATGACTGGAAGACCCGATACAAGTTTGAGGCTTGATTAAAAACTCGTCATTTTCGTGTTTTATGGCCGTTTTTATGAGCTATTGCCCACATTTTTGGGGTTCTAGGAGGATTCGCATGCCCGTAAGGCCCTATACATGTTTGAGAGTTATGACCAAAAACACGTCGTTTTATGGCCGTTTTCATTAGCTATTGCCCATAGTTTCGGGGTTCCAAGGCGATTTACAGGTTTGAGAGTTATGACCAAAAACTTGTTGTTTTTTGCGTATTATGGCCATTTCCATGAGTTATTTGGGGTTACAGGGCAATTTAAAATGACCATAAGACCCGATACATGTTTAAGGGCATGACCAAAACTGTCCATTTTCGTGTTTTAAGGCTGTTTTCATGAGCAATTGCCCACAGTTTTGGGGTTTCAAGGCGATTTACATGTTTGAGAGTTATGGCCAAACACTAGTTTTTTCGAGTTTTATGGCCATTTTCATCAGTTATTGCCCATATTATTGGGGATCTAGGGAGATTTACAATGACCGTATAACCCGATACATGTTTAACGACATGACCAATAACTCTCTATTTTCATGTTTTAAGGCCGTTTTCAGGAGATATTGCCCACAACTTTGGGGTTAAAAGGCGATTTACATGTTTGAGAGTCATGACCAAGCACTCGTCGTTTTTGCATTTTTTGGCAATTTTCATGAGTTATGGCCCATATTTTTGGGGGTTCCAGGGCGATTCAAGACACGATACATGTTTGAGGGCATGGCCAAAAACTCATCATTTTTATGTGTCATGGCCGTTTTCATGAGTTATTGCCCATAGTTTTGGGGTCCAGGGCGATTTCAAATGACTGGAAGAGCCTATACAAGTTTGAGGCTTGATAAAAAAATTGTCATTTTCGTGTTTTATGGCCATTTATATGAGCTGTTGCCCACATTTTTGGGGTTCTAGGGGGATTCGCATGGCCCGTTAGACCCTATACATGTTTGAGAGTTATGACCAAAAACTCTCCATCTTCGCGTTTTATGGCTGTTTTCGTGAGCTATTTCCTACAGTTTTGGGGTTCCAAGGCGATTTACAGGTTTGAGAGTTATAACGAAAAACTCGTCGTTTTTGCGTATTATGGCCATTTTCATGAGTTATTGCCCATAATATTCCGGTTCCAGGGTGATTTAAAATGACCGTAAGACCCGATACATGTTTAAGGGCATGACCAAAAACTCTCCATTTTCGTGTTTTAAGGCCGTTTTCATGAGCTATTGCCCATAGTTTTGGGGTTCCAAGGCGATTTGCATGTTTGAGAGTTATGGCCAAACACTCGTTGTTTTCGTGTTTTATGGCTGTTTTCATAAGTTATTGCCCATGATATTGGGGTTCCAGGGCGATTTAAAATGACCATAAAACCCGATACATGTTTGACGACATGTACAAAAACTCTCCATTTTCATGTTCTAAGGCCGTTTTCAGGGGATATTTCCCACAATTTTGGGGTTCCAAGGCGATTAAATGTTTGAGAGTCATGACGAAGCACTCGTCGTTTTTTGCATTTTATGGCAATTTTCATGAGTTATGGCCCATATTTTTGGGGTTCCAGGGCGATTTAAAATGACTGGAAGAGCCGATACAAGTTTGAGGCTTGATCAAAAACTCGTCATTTTCGTGTTTTATGGCCGTTTTTATGAGCTATTGCCCACATTTTTGGGGTTCTAGGAGGATTTGCATGGCCCGTAAGACCCTATACATGTTTGAGAGTTATGAGCAAAAACACGTCGTTTTATGGCCGTTTTCATTAGCTATTGCCCATAGTTTCGGGGTTCCAAGGCGATTTACAGGTTTGAGAGTTATGACCAAAAACTCATCGTTTTTGCGTATTATGGCCATTTTCATGAGTTATTGCCCATAATATTGGGTTTCCAGGGCGATTTAAAATGACCGTAAGACCTGATACATGTTTAAGGGCATGACCAAAAACTCCCCATTTTCGTGTTTTAAGGCCGTTCTCATGAGAAATTGCCCACGGTTTTAGGACTCCAAGGCGATTTACATGTCTGAGAGTTATGGCCAAACACTCGTAGTTTTCGCGTTTTATGGCTGTTTTCATAAGTTATTGCCGATAATATTGGGGTTCCAGGGCGATTTAAAATGACCATAAAACCTGTTACATGTTTGACGACATGAACAAAAACTCTCCATGTTCATGTTTTAAGGCCGTTTTCAGGAGATATTTCCCACACTTTTGGGGTTCCAAGGCAATTTACATGTTTGAGAATCATGACCAAGAACTCGTCGTTTTTGCATTTTAAGCCAATTTTCATGAGTTATGGCCCATATTTTTGGGGTTCCAGGGCGATTTAAAATGATCGCAAGCCACGACACATGTTTGAGAGCACGACCAAAAACTCGTCATTTTTGTGTTTTATGGCCATTTTCATGAGTTATTGCCCATAGTTTTTGGGTTCTAGGGCGATTTTAAATGACTGGAAGACTCGATACAAGTTTGAGGCTTGATTAAAAACTCGTCATTTTCGTGTTTTATGGCCGTTTTTATGAGCTATTGCCCACATTTTTGGGGTTCTAGGAGGATTCGCATGGCCCGTAAGGCCCTATACATGTTTGAGAGTTATGACCAAAAACACGTCGTTTTATGGCCGTTTTCATTAGCTATTGCCCATAGTTTCGGGGTTCCAAGGCGATTTACAGGTTTGAGAGTTATGACCAAAAACTTGTTGTTTTTTGCGTATTATGGCCATTTTCATGAGTTATTTGGGGTTACAGGGCGATTTAAAATGACCATAAGACCCGATACATGTTTAAGGGCATGACCAAAAACTGTCCATTTTCATGTTTTAAGGCCGTTTTCATGAGCAATTACCCACAGTTTTGGGGTTTCAAGGCGATTTACATGTTTGAGAGTTATGGCCAAACACTAGTTTTTTTCGCGTTTTATGGCCATTTTCATCAGTTATTGCCCATATTATTGGGGATCTAGGGAGATTTACAATGACCGTAAAACCCGATACATGTTTAACGACATGACCAATAACTCTCTATTTTCATGTTTTAAGGACGTTTTCAGGAGATATTGCCCACAACTTTGGGGTTAAAAGGCGATTTACATGTTTGAGAGTCATGACCAAGCACTCGTCGTTTTTGCATTTTTTGGCAATTTTCATGAGTTATGGCCCATATTTTTGGGGGTTCCAGGGCGATTTAAAATGACCGCAAGACACGATACATGTTTGAGGGCATGGCCAAAAACTCATCATTTTTATGTTTCATGGCCGTTTTCATGAGTTATTGCTCATAGTTTTGGGGTCCAGGGCGATTTCAAATGACTGGAAGAGCCTATACAAGTTTGAGGCTTGATAAAAAAATTGTCATTTTCGTGTTTTATGGCCATTTATATGAGCTGTGGCCCACATTTTTGGGGTTCTAGGGGGATTCGCATGGCCCGTTAGACCCTATACATGTTTGAGAGTTATGACCAAAAACTCTCCATCTTCGCGTTTTATGGCTGTTTTCGTGAGCTATTTCCTACAGTTTTGGGGTTCCAAGGCGATTTACAGGTTTGAGAGTTATAACGAAAAACTCATCGTTTTTGCGTATTATGGCCATTTTCATGAGTTATTGCCCATAATATTCCGGTTCCAGGGTGATTTAAAATGACCGTAAGACCCGATACATGTTTAAGGGCATGACCAAAAACTCTCCATTTTCGTGTTTTAAGGCCGTTTTCATGAGCTATTGCCCATAGTTTTGGGGTTCCAAGGCGATTTACATGTTTGAGAGTTATGGCCAAACACTCGTTGTTTTCGTGTTTTATGGCTGTTTTCATAAGTTATTACCCATGATATTGGGGTTCCAGGGCGATTTAAAATGACCGTACAACCCGATACATGTTGGACGACATGTATAAAAACTCTCCATTTTCATGTTTTAAGGCCGTTTTCAGGGGATATTTCCCACAATTTTCGGGTTCCAAGGCGATTTACATGTTTGAGAGTCATGACGAAGCACTCGTATTTGTTTGCATTTTATGGCAATTTTCATGAGTTATGGCCCATATTTTTGGGGTTCCAGGGCGATTTAAAATGACTGGAAGAGCCGATACAAGTTTGAGGCTTGATCAAAAACTCGTCATTTTTGTGTTTTATGGCCGTTTTTATGAGCTATTGCCCACATTTTTTGGGTTCTAGGAGGATTTGCATGGCCCGTAAGACCCTATACATGTTTGAGAGTTATGAGCAAAAACACGTCGTTTTATGGCCGTTTTCATTAGCTATTGCCCATAGTTTCGGGGTTCCAAGGCGATTTACAGGTTTGAGAGTTATGACCAAAAACTTGTTGTTTTTTGCGTATTATGGCCATTTTCATGAGTTATTTGGGGTTACAGGGCGATTTAAAATGACCATAAGACCCGATACATGTTTAAGGGCATGACCAAAAACTGTCCATTTTCGTGTTTTAAGGCCGTTTTCATGAGCAATTGCCCACAGTTTTGGGGTTCCAAGGCGATTTACATGTTTGAGAGTTATGGCCAAACACTAGTTTTTTCGCGTTTTATGGCCATTTTCATCAGTTATTGCCCATATTATTGGGGATCTAGGGAGATTTACAATGACCGTAAAACCCGATACATGTTTAACGACATGACCAATAACTCTCTATTTTCATGTTTTAAGGCCGTTTTCAGGAGATATTGCCCACAACTTTGGGGTTAAAAGGCGATTTACATTTTTGAGAGTCATGACCAAGCACTCGTCGTTTTTGCATTTTTTGGCAATTTTCATGAGTTATGGCCCATATTTTTGGGGTTCCAGGGCGATTTAAAATGACCGCAAGACACGATACATGTTTGAGGGCATGGCCAAAAACTCATCATTTTTATGTTTTATGGCCGTTTTCATGAGTTATTGCCCATAGTTTTGGGGTCCAGGGCGATTTCAAATGACTGGAAGAGCCTATACAAGTTTGAGGCTTGATAAAAAAATTGTCATTTTCGTGTTTTATGGCCATTTATATGAGCTGTGGCCCACATTTTTGGGGTTCTAGGGGGATTCGCATGGCCCGTTAGACCCTATACATGTTTGAGAGTTATGACCAAAAACTCTCCATCTTCGCGTTTTATGGCTGTTTTCGTGAGCTATTTCCTACAGTTTTGGGGTTCCAAGGCGATTTACAGGTTTGAGAGTTATAACGAAAAACTCGTCGTTTTTGCGTATTATGGCCATTTTCATGAGTTATTGCCCATAATATTCCGGTTCCAGGGTGATTTAAAATGACCGTAAGACCCGATACATGTTTAAGGGCATGACCAAAAACTCTCCATTTTCGTGTTTTAAGGCCGTTTTCATGAGCTATTGCCCATAGTTTTGGGGTTCAAGGCGATTTACATGTTTGAGAGTTATGGCCAAACACTCGTTGTTTTCGTGTTTTATGGCTGTTTTCATAAGTTATTGCCCATGATATTGGGGTTCCAGGGCGATTTAAAATGACCGTAAAACCCGATACATGTTTGACGACATGTACAAAAACTCTCCATTTTCATGTTTTAAGGCCGTTTTCAGGGGATATTTCCCACAATTTTGGGGTTCCAAGGCGATTTACATGTTTGAGAGTCATGACGAAGCACTCGTCATTTTTTGCATTTTATGGCAATTTTCATGAGTTATGGCCCATATTTTTGGGGTTCCAGGGCGATTTAAAATGACTGGAAGAGCCGATACAAGTTTGAGGCTTGATCAAAAACTCGTCATTTTCGTGTTTTATGGCCGTTTTTATGAGCTATTGCCCACATTTTTAGGGTTCTAGGAGGATTTGCATGGCCCGTAAGACCCTATACATGTTTGTGAGTTATGAGCAAAAACACGTCGTTTTATGGCCGTTTTCATTAGCTATTGCCCATAGTTTCGGGGTTCCAAGGCGATTTACAGGTTTGAGAGTTATGACCAAAAACTCATCGTTTTTGCGTATTATGGCCATTTTCATGAGTTATTGCCCATAATATTGGATTTCCAGGGCGATTTAAAATGACCGTAAGACCTGATACATGTTTAAGGGCATGACCAAAAACTCCCCATTTTCGTGTTTTAAGGACGTTTTCATGAGAAATTGCCCACGGTTTTAGGATTCCAAGGCGATTTACATGTCTAAGAGTCATGGCCAAACACTCGTAGTTTTCGCTTTTTATGGCTATTTTCATAAGTTATTGCCGATAATATTGGGGTTCCAGGGCGATTTAAAATGACCGTAAAACCTGTTACATGTTTGACGACATGAACAAAAACTCTCCATTTTCATGTTTTAAGGCCGTTTTCAGGAGATATTTCCCACACTTTTGGGGTTCCAAGGCGATTTACATGTTTGAGAGTCATGACCAAGAACTCGTCGTTTTTGCATTTTAGGCCAATTTTCATGAGTTATGGCCCATATTTTTGGGGTTCCAGGGCGATTTAAAATGATCGCAAGCCACGACACATGTTTGAGAGCATGACCAAAAACTCGTCATTTTTGTGTTTTATGGCCATTTTCATGAGTTATTGCCCATAGTTTTTGGTTTCTAGGGCGATTTTAAATGACTGGAAGACCCGATACAAGTTTGACGCTTGATTAAACACTCGTCAGTTTCGTGTTTTATGGCCGTTTTTATGAGCTATTGCCAACATTTTTGGGGTTCTAGGAGGATTCGCATGGCCCGTAAGGCCCTATACATGTTTGAGAGTTATGACCAAACACACGTCGTTTTATGGCTGTTTTCATTAGCTATTGCCCATAGTTTCGGGGTTCCAAGGCGATTTACAGGTTTGAGAGTTATGACCAAAAACTTGTTGTTTTTTGCGTATTATGGCCATTTTCATGAGTTATTGCCCATAATATTGGGGTTACAGGGCGATTTAAAATGACCATAAGACCCGATACATGTTTAAGGGCATGACCAAAAACTGTTCGTTTTCGTGTTTTAAGGCCGTTTTCATGAGCAATTGCCCACAGTTTTGGGGTTCCAAGGCGATTTACATGTTTGAGAGTTATGGCCAAACACTAGTTTTTTCGCGTTTTATGGCCATTTTCATCAGTTATTGCCCATATTATTGGGGTTCTAGGGAGATTTCCAATGACCGTAAAACCCGATACATGTTTAACGACATGACCAATAACTCTCTATTTTCATGTTTTAAGGCCGTTTTCAGGAGATATTGCCCACAACTTTGGGGTTCCAAGGCGATTTACATGTTTGAGAGTCATGACCAAGCACTCGTCGTTTTTGCATTTTTTGGCAATTTTCATGAGTTATGGCCTATATTTTTGTGCTTCCAGGGCGATTTAAAATGACCGCAAGACACGATACATGTTTGAGGGCATGGCCAAAAACTCATCATTTTTATGTTTTATGGCCGTTTTCATGAGTTATTGCCCATAGTTTTGGGGTCCAGGGCGATTTCAAATGAGTGGAAGAGCCGATACAAGTTTGAGGCTTGATAATTTTTTTTGTCTTTTTCGTGTTTTATGGCCATTTTTATGAGCCGTTGCCCACATTTTTGGGGTTCTAGGGGGATTCGCATGGCCCGTTAGACCCTATACATGTTTGCGAGTTATGACCAAAAACTCTCCATTTTCGCGTTTTATGGCCGTTTTCATGAGCTATTTCCTATAGTTTTGGGGTTCCAAGGCGATTTACAGGTTTGAGAGTTATAACCAAAAACTCGTCGTTTTTGCGTATTATGGCTATTTTCATGCGTTATTGCCCATAATATTGCGTTTCCAGGGTGATTTAAAATGACCGTAAGACCCGATACATGTTTAAGGGCATGACAAAAAAACTCTCCATTTTCGTGTTTTAAGGCCGTTTTCATGAGCAATTGCCCACAGTTTTGGGGTTTCAAGGCGATTTACATGATTGAGAGTTATGGCCAAACACTCGTTGTTTTCGCGTTTTATGGTTGTTTTCATAAGTTATTGCCCATAATATTGGGGTTCCAGGGCGATTTAAAATGACCGTAAAACCCGTTACATGTTTGACGACATGAACAAAAACTCTACATTTTCATGTTTTAAGGCCTTTTTAGGAGATATTTCCCACAATTTTGGGGTTCCAAGGCGATTTACATGTTTGAGAGTCATGACCAAGCACTCGTCGTTTTTGCATTTTATGGAAATTTTCATGAGTTATGGCCCATATTTTTGGGGTTCCAGGGCGATTTAAAATGACCGCAAGCCACGACACATGTCTGAGAGCATGACCAAAAACTCGTCATTTTTGTGTTTTATGGCCATTTTCATGGGTTATTGCCCATAATATTGTGGTTCCAGGGTGATTTAAAATGACCGTAAGACCCGATACATGTTTAAGGGCATGACCAAAAACTCTCCATTTTAGTCTTTTAAGGCCGTTTTCATTAGCAATTGCCCACAGTTTTGGGATTCCAAGGCGATTTACATTTTTGAGAGTTATGGCCAAACACTCGTATTTTTCGTGTTTTATGGCTGTTTCATAAGTTATTGCCCATAATATTGGGGTTCCAGGGCGATTTAAAATGACCGTAAAACTCGATACATGTTCGACGACATGACAAAAAACTCTCCATTTTCATGTTTTAAGGCCGTTTTCAGGAGATATTGCCCACAATTTTGGGGTTCCAAGGCAATTTACATGTTTGAGAGTCCTGACCAAGCACTCGTCGTTTTTGCATTTTATGGCAATTTTCATGAGTTATGTCCCATATTTTTGGGGTTCCAGGGCGATTTAAAATGACTGGAAGAGCCGATACAAGTTTGAGGCTTGATCAAAAACTCGTCATTTTCGTGTTTTATGGCCGTTTTTATGAGCTATTGCCCACATTTTTGGGGTTCTAGGAGGATTCACATATCCCGTAAGACCCTATACATGTTTTAGAGTTATGACCAAAAACACGTCGTTTTATGGCCGTTTTCATTAGCTATTGCCCATTGTTTCGGGGTTCCAAGGCGATTTACAGGTTTGAGAGTTATGACCAAAAACTCATCGTTTTTGCGTATTATGGCCATTTTCATGAGTTATTGCCCATAATATTGGGTTTCCAGGGCGACTTAAAATGACCGTAAGACCTGATACATGTTTAAGGGCATGACCAAAAACTCCCCATTTTCGTGTTTTAAGGTCGTTTTCATGAGCAATTGCCCACAGTTTTAGGGTTCCAAGGTGATTTACATGTTTGAGAGTTATGGCCAAACACTCGTTGTTTTCGCGTTTTATGGCTGTTTTCATAAGTTATTGCCCATAATATTGGGGTTCCAGGGCGATTTAAAATGACTGTAAAACCTGTTACATGTTTGACGACATGAACAAAAACTCTCCATTTTCATGTTTTAAGGCCGTTTTCAAGAGATATTTCCCACACTTTTGGGGTTCCAAGGCGATTTACATGTTTGAGAGTCATGACCAAGAACTTGTCGTTTTTGCATTTTAAGCCAATTTTCATGAGTTATGTCCCATATTTTTAGGGTTCCAGGGCGATTTAAAATGACCGCAAGCCACGACACATGTTTGAGAGCATGACCAAAAACTCGTCACTTTTGTGTTTTATGGCCATTTTCATGAGTTATTGCCCATAGTTTTGGGGTTCTAGGGCGATTTTAAATGACTGGAAGACCCGATACAAGTTTGAGGCTTGATTAAAAACTCGTCATTTTCGTGTTTTATGGCCGTTTTTATGAGCTCTTGCCCACATTTTTGGGGTTCTAGGAGGATTCGCATGGCCCGTAAGGCCCTATACATGTTTGAGAGTTATGACCAAAAACACGTCGTTTTTGCGTTTTATGGCCGTTATCATGAGCTATTGCCCCTAGTTTTGGGGTTCCAAGGCGATTTACACATTTGAGAGTTATGACCAAAAACTCGTCGTTTTTGCGTATTATGGCCACTTTCATGAGTTATTGCCCATAATATTGGGGTTCGAGGGCGATTTAAAATGACCATAAGACCCGATACATGTTTAAGGGCATGACCAAAAACTGTCCATTTTCGTGTTTTAAGGCCGTTTTCATGAGCAATTGCCCACAGTTTTGGGGTTCCAAGGCGATTTACATGTTTGAGAGTTATGGCCAAACACTAGTTTTTTTCGCGTTTTATGGCCATTTTCATCAGTTATTGCCCATATTGTTGGGGTTCTAGGGAGATTTACAATGACCGTAAAACCCGATACATGTTTAACGACATGACTAATAACACTCTATTTTCATGTTTTAGGCCGTTTTCAGGAGATATTGCCCACAACTTTGGGGTTCCAAGGCGATTTACATGTTTGAGAGTCATGACCAAGCACTCGTCGTTTTTGCATTTTTTGGCAATTTTCATGAGTTATGGCCCATATTTTTGGGGTTCCAGGGCGATTTAAAATGACCGCAAGACACGATACATGTTTGAGGGCATGGCCAAAAACTCATCATTTTTATGTTTTATGGCCGTTTTCATGAGTTATTGCCCATAGTTTTGGGGTCCAGGGCGATTTCAAATGACTGGAAGAGCCGATTCAAGTTTCCAGGGTGATTTAAAATGACCGTAAGACCCGATACATGTTGAAGGGCATGACCAAAAACTCTCCATTTTCGTGTTTTAAGGCCGTTTTCATGAGCAATTGCCCACAGTTTTGGGGTTTCAAGGCGATTTACATGTTTGAGAGTTATGGCCAAACACTCGTTGTTTTCGCGTTTGATGGCTGTTTTCATAAGTTATTGCCCATAATATTGGGGTTCTAGGGCGATTTAAAATGACCGTACAACACGTTACATGTTTGACGACATGAACAAAAACTCTACATTTTCATGTTTTAAGGCCGTTTTTAGGAGATATTGCCCACAATTTTGGGGTTCCAAGGTGATTTACATGTTTGCGAGTCATGACCAAGCACTCGTCGTTTTTGCATTTTATGGCAATTTTCATGAGTTATGGCCCATATTTTTGGGGTCCAGGGCGATTTAAAATGATCGCAAGCCACGACACATGTCTGAGAGCATGACCAAAAACTCGTCATTTTTGTGTTTTATGGCCATTTTCATGAGTTATTGCCCATAGTTTTGGGGTTCCAGGGCGATTTAAAATGACTGGAAGACGCGATACAAGTTTGAGGCTTGATCAAAAACTCGTCATTTTCGTGTTTTATGGCTGTTTTTATGAGGTTCTGCCCACATTTTTGGGGTTCTAGAAGGATCCGCATGGCCCGTAAGGCCCTATACATGTTTGAGAGTTATGACCAAAAAAACATAGTTTTCGCGTTTTATGGCCGTTTTCATGAGCTATTGCCCATAGTTTTGGGGTTCCAAGGCGATTTACATTTCGAGAGTTATGACCAAAAACTCGTCGTTTTTGCGTATTATGGCCATTTTCATGATTTATTGCCCATAATATTGGGGTTCGAGGGAGATTTAAAATGACCATAAGACCCGATACATGTTTAAGGACATGACCAAAAACTCTCCATTTTCGTGTTTTAAGGTTGTTTTCATGAGCAATTGCCCACAGTTTTGGGGTTCCAAGGCGATTTACAATTTCGAGAGTTATGGCCAAACACTAGTTGTTTTCGCGTTTTATGGCCATTTTCATAAGTTATTGCCCATATTATTGGGGTTCTAGGGAGATTTACAATGACCGTAAAACCCGATACTTGTTTGACGACATGACCAATAACTCTCTATTTTCATGTTTTAAGGCCGTTTTCAGGAGATATTGCCCACAACTTTGGGGTTCCAAGGCGATTGACATGTTTGAGAGTCATGACGAAGCACTCGTCGATTTTGCATTTTTTGGCAATTGTCATGAGTTATGGCCCATATTTTTGGGGTTCCAGGGCGATCTAAAATGACCGCAAGAAACGATACATGTTTGAGGGCATGGCCAAAAACTCGTCATTTTATGTTTTATGGCCATTTTCATGAGTTATTGCCCATAGTTTTGGGGTTCCAGGGCGATTTAAAATGACTGGAAAACCCGATACAAGTTTTAGGATTGATAAAAAAAACTCATCATTTTCGTGTTTTATGGCCATTTTAATGATCTACTGCCCACATTTTTGGGGTTCTAGGGGGATTCGCATGGCCCGTTAGACCCTATACATGTTTGAGAGTTATGACCAAAAACTCGCCATTTTCCCGTTTTATGGCCATTTTGATGAGCTATTTCCTATAGTTTTGGGGTTCCAAGGAGATTTACAGGTTTGAGAGTTATAACCAAAAACTCGTCGTTTTTGCGTATTATGGCCATTTTCATGAGTTATTGCCCATAATATTGTGGTTCCAGGGTGATTTAAAATGACCGTAAGACTCGATACATGTTTAAGGGCATGACCAAAAACTCTCCATTTTCGTGTTTTAAGGCCGTTTTCATGAGAAATTGCCCACAATTTTGGGGTTCCAAGGTGATTTACATTTTTGAGAGTTATGGCCAACCACTCGTTTTTTTCGTGTTTTATGGCTGTTTTCATAAGTTATTGCCCATAATATTGGGGTTTCAGGGCGATTTAAAATGACCGTAAAACTCGATACATGTTCGACGACATGACCAAAAACTCTCCATTTTCATGTTTTAAGGCCGTTTTCAGGAGATATTGCCCACAATTTTGGGGTTGCAAGGTGATTTACATGTTTGACAGTCATGACCAAGCACTCGTCGTTTTTGCATTTTATGGCAATTTTCATGAGTTATGGCCCATATTTTTGGGGTTCCAGGGCGATTTAAAATGATTGGAAGAGCCGATACAAATTTGAGGCTTGATCAAAAACTCGACATTTTCATGTTTTATTGCCGTTTTTATGAGCTATTGCCAATAGTTTTGGGGTTCTAGGAGGATTCGCATGGCCCGTAAGACCCTATACATGTTTGAGAGTTATGACCAAAAACACGTCGTTTTATGGCTGTTTTCATTAGCTATTGCCCATACTTTTAGGGTTCCAAGGAGATTTATAGGTTTGAGAGTTATGATCAAAAACTCGTCGTTTTTGCGCATTATGGCCATTTTCATGAGTTATTGCCCATAATATTGGGGTTCCAGGGCGATTTAAAATGACCGTAAGACCCGATACATGTTTAAGGGTGTCGTGGTATTGCCGACGAGTACGCCATGGAGGGGTCCTCACAGTGCGTGTTTAGAGACATGGGGGAAGGCGGACGGTTGACGGGTACGAGGTAACACAGCTTACCCAGGTTCAGATCCCACGACGGTGGCGAAATCCTACTCCTGCTATAAATCACTATAAAGAAAATACGCCGAGTTACAGAGATAGGTTCGCTGTGCGAGGTTGTATGAATCGATACTAGGTCGTGCCCTAAAGGCTTCCATAGGCCCGACTTATATAGTCGCCAGATCCTAGGGTTACAGGGAAAAGTCCTAGCGAGACAGGTTAGAGAGTCCTACACCGTCTATTACTACTCTTGTGTATCTTGAACTCCAAGGCTCCGGGTACGTCGGTGACTCCAACCGTAGCCTTCCTTTATCCGGCATGGGCCTTCCTTCTAGATCCATCTAACTGGGCCGCCCAGCGGGCCATGGGCCATGCTACCAACTGTGGGCCACCCCGGTTATCCGGATAGGATACATGCTATGAGGATACCCATATAGCATATCCCCAACAAAGGGCATGACCAAAAACTCTCCATTATCGTGTTTTATGGCCATTTTCATGAGCAATTGCCCATAGTCTTGGGGTTCCAAGGCGATTTACATGTTTGAGAGTTATGGCCAAACACTCGTTGTTTTCGCGTTTTATGGCCGTTTTCATAAGTTATTGCCCATAATATTGTGGTTCCATGGCGAGTTAATATGAACGTAAAACCCGATATATGATGGATGGCATGACCAAAAACTCTCCATTTTCATTTTGAAGGACGTTTTCATGCGCAATTGCCCACAGTTTTGGGGTTCCAAGGCGATTTACATGTTTGAAAGTTATGACCAAACACTCGATTGTTTTCTCGTTTTATGGCCGTTTTAATAAGTTACTGCCCCATAATATAGGGGTTCTAGGGAGATTTAAAATGTCCGTAAAACCCGATAGATGTTTGACGACATGACCAAAAACTCTCTATTTTCATGTTTTAAGGCCGTTGTCAGGAGATATTGCCCACAATTTTGCGGTTCAAAGGTGATTTACATGTTTGAGAGTCATGACCAAGAACTCGTCGTTTTTGCATTTTATGGCAATTTTCATGAGTTATGGCCCATATTTTTGGGGTTCCAGGGCGATTTAAAATGACCGCAAGACACAATACATGTTTGAGGGCATGAGCAAAAACTCGTCATTTTTATGTTTTATGGCCGTTTTCATGAGTTTTTGCCCATAGTTTTGGGGTTCCAAGGCGATTTAAAATGACTGGAAGACCCGATACAAGTTTGAGGCTTGATAAAAAAACTCACCATTTTCGTTCTTTATGGCCATTTTTATGAGCTATTGCCCACATTTTTGGGGTTCTAGGGGGATTCACACGGCCCATAAGACCCTATACATGTTTGAGAGTTATGACCAAAAACTAGTCATTTTCGCGTTTTATGGCCGTTTTCATGAGCTATTTCCTATAGTTTTGGGGTTCCAAGGCGATTTACAGGTTTGAGAGTTATGACCAAAAACTCGTCGTTTTTGTGTATTATGGCCATTTTCATGAGTTATTGCCCATAATATTGGGGTTCCAGGGTAATTTAAAATGACCGCAAGACCCGATACATGTTTAAGGGCATGACCAAAAACTCTCCATTTTCGTGTTTTAAGGCCGTTTTCATGAGCAATTGCCCATGGTTTTGGGGTTCCAAGGCGATTTACATGTTTGAGAGTTACGTCCAAACACTCTTCGTTTTCGCGTTTTATGGCTGTTTTCATAAGTTATTGCCCATAATATTGGGGTTCCAGGGCGATTTAAAATGACCGTAAAACCCGATACATGTTTGACGACATGACCAAAAACTCTCCATTTTCATGTTTTAAGGCCATTTTCAGGAGATATTGCCCACAATTTTGGGGTTCTAAGGCGATTTACATGTTTGAGAGTCATGACCAAGCATTCGTCGTTTTTGCATTTTATGGCAATTTTCATGAGTTATGGCCCATATTTTTGGGGTTCTAAGGAGAAGGGGTGATATACATGTTTGAGAGTTATGCCCTAATACGTTGGAAACGTATCTATAATTTTTAATGCTCCATGCTTGTTTAGTATCTACTTTGCTTTACTTGTCCACACTTTGAGGTGCTTTTTACATGTTTTCTGGTACTAACCTATTAACAAGTTTAGACAGTGCCAGATGCCTGTTTTTTGCTGTTTTTGGTTTTAGAAAAGTTAGTAAAGAATTATTCTCGAAATTGGATGGGACAAACATCAAAGTCAATTACTTTCCGTTGGGAACAAGAAGTCCAGATGAGAACCAGTGGGCCAGCCAGGGGGGCCAGACCCACCCCAGGCGCGGGGGCAGGTGGGCCTGCGCCTGGCTAGGGTTTGGTGGCCCTCGCCGCCTCCTGGTCTCGCCCCTTCGCCTATAAGAAGCCACTGATGCAGATACCCTAAAATTCACGAAACCGTCTGTAGCCGCCGCCACCATAGTCCCTAGATCGGGGGGATCTGAAGTTCTTCCCAGCACCCTGCCGGAGGGGAGATCATCCCAGAGGCCTTCTCTCCGGTATGATGCGTGAGTAGTTCCACCTTGGACTATGGGTCCATGTAGTAGCTAGATGGTTGTATCTCCTCCTTTGTGCTTTCATGTATAGATCTTGTGAGCTCTGTTCATGATCAAGATCTAATCTATTTGTAATCATGCATGTTGTGTTTGCGGGGATCCGATGGATATTGAGAATATTATGTTGGTTTGATTAATGGTTTTGTCTTTATGATTCTATCATTTCTGTGTTGTTTGTGATCTTGCATGCTCTCTGTTGCTAGTGTTTATCTTGGCCAAGTAGTTGCTAGTGACTCCAAGAGGAGGTATTTATGCTCGATAGTGGGTTCATGCCTCTAGTTTCCAAGGGAAGTGACAATAATCTCTTTGGTTGTAGATGTGTTGTTGCTACTAGGGACAAAAAACGGTCTCTTGTTCATGGAACATGTGGACTGTTTACCTTACACACTTTGCTTTATGCATTGCTTGCAACTTAATCTTTGGAGGGGTTGGATGATAACCTGAAGATGGACTTCTAGTCATAGATGCAGTTGGATGGCGGTCTATGTATATTGTTGTATTGCCCAATCAACCTCATAGGATCTTTCTGACTAGTAATTGCATTGTTATGTCTTGCCCAGTTCCTGTCAATTGCCCCGCTGTAATTTGTTTACCCTTCATGCCATGTTGTTTATTTAAGAAGAGCACCTCTAGTGAACTATGGACCCCGGTCCAATCTTTACCATTGATACATCTTCCACTGTTACTGTTTACTTGTTGCAAACCAGCATTACTTTCCACACCATATGTTTAATCCTTTGTTACAGCAAACCGGTGAGCTTGACAACCTCACTGATTCGTTGGGGCAAAGTCTTGAGTTTGTGTTGTGCGGGTCTCCGCATTGCTTGCAACACCTATGTGAAGTTTCCTTCCTCCTACTGGTTCGATAACCTCGATTTCTTACTAAGGTAAACTTGTTGTTGTGCTGCTTCATACCTTGCTCTTGGGATTTCCAACGAAGCGTCCCACCAGAAGTGGTGGGCGCCATCAAGCTTTTTCTGGCGCCGTTGCCAGGGAGGCTATGGACGTCTTCACTAGGGGAGTCCTTCACTTCCTTTCTCTTTACTTTGTTTTTAGTTTGCTTTGTTTATTTTGCTTGGTTTTGTTTGCCTCTTTTAAAAAAACCCAAAAAATTAGTCTAGTTTGGTTTGCTTTCTTTATCCAAAAACACAAAAAATTTAGTTCCTGCTCTAGTTGCCACCTTACTCTAGCTCACCATGTTGCTCCCCAAGTTCACCCAGAAAGACCTTGCAATAGGTAGTGGCTCCATAATTGGGAAAAATAATATTGAGAATTCTTTAATTATGTTAACAAGCATGAGGATATTGAGGATAAATCTATAGCAGAGCTTGCTCCTAATTATGAGATTGCTACAGCTTCTTTAGTTCATATGTTGGAGGCCAGGTTTTTTAGCCTTAACCCCTTCATACAATTTTTATTCCTAAAACTAAAAGAAGAAAAGAATCCTAAAAAAAGGGAATTCATCATTCAAACCTTATCAAAAGAACTCCATGATGTTGCTAGGGAAGCCAAAAAGGTTTTTGAACGTTTCAATATGCTAGGTTCAAGTGTAGATGTTGTGGGTATTTCTGATAAAACTAAGCCTATAGAGGAATTCAATATACCCATTCCCTTTAAGCTTGTTGGAATGTATGAAGCCTTTGAAAAGAATTTTGATTGGATTGCCCCTGAAAATATTTTTGATGAAGGTAGTAAACCAAAGAGAGATGAGAAGGGATCCTCCAAGACCCATTTGGATTAGATACCTTTCATAGTTGAAGATTTTGCAAGTATGGATGTTAATTCTTCTTCATTTGAAAATACTTGATTCTTCTTGCTTCTATGCCTAACTTAAAGGAGTTAAAGAAAAGTACTTGTTGGGAGATAACCCAAGAGTTTCCTTGAGTATTGGAAGTTATTACTTATGTAATAACCTCTCCTTATCCTTTTTGTTTGCTTTTTGTGCCAAGAATAACCTCTAATGAGAGGGAAGTAAGATTTGGGGAGTTGCTGTCCCGAAACAGATTTCTAACCTCCACCAAAAATATTCGTGAGAAGGCTCTGTAACTCGGATTGAGCTCAACATTTACGAATAAATCCCCCAGTATGTTAGCTAACTTTCGTTAGTTCAACACTTGTTTATTTGATCAACAGAAGATGTTCGAACAAATCGGTTTCTACCTGCTGGTCTGTTTTGACAGATTTCTGCCATTATTTGCATTTTCTTCTTATTGATTCCTTTTTTGAGCTCTCTTCAGGTAAATTGAGTTTTTTGATGGATTTAATACAGTAGCTTGCGTTTTTAGTGAAAATCTGTGTTGTTCCAAAGCTTTTCCAGTGGTCTAATATCTTTTGAATAAACTAATGTTGCTAATGAAGATTGTGTGAAGTTTTGTATGAAGGAAAAAAATTCAGGTGTAGAGAAAGAATGATGCAATGGGATGAAGAATGGACAAAAGCTCAAGCTTGGGGATGCCACCACGGTGTCACCCCAAGAAATATCTAAGAGGTACAAGCGTCAAATCTTGGGGATGCCCAAGGCATACCCTTCTTCATCAATAAAAAGCTCAGGTCTGTCTAGACACTTCGTTTTTATTGTTTCATGCACAGTTGTGTTGTTCTTGGAGCATCTTAGTTTTATTTTGCTTTGCTTAGTTTGTTTAGTTTTCTTTAGTAGTTTGGACCCCCGTTCTCGCTGTGTTGTTTTGAAAATAACTTTGCTTGGTGTTTGGAAAGGAGTAGTGAGTTCTTCCTTGAAGTGCAAGAGGAGCTTGCATTGACTGTGACTTAGACTTTAGCATGACATGCTAGGTGTTGTTTTTGCATTATGCTTAGTAATTATTGTTGTATCATGTCTTGTTGCAAACAATTGGGATTACTTAGTGTGCCTTGAAGAAATTATGCGTTGTTTTAGCATGCAAAAGCATAGTATTGTGGTATTCTCCTTTGATGTTTTGCTTGGGTTGAATTGGCACATGCTTACACCATGTTATGACTTTCACAAGTCACCATTATCCTTTATGATTATCTAGTCCTTGACTCTTAGTACCACTCTTTGCTTTGATTAGTATGCTTTGTTGCACTGCATGATTATGGCCATTATTGCTCTCTTAGTTGGTTGCTCCCAGTCTTTTTCTAGCCTCCACTTGTATGAGTGAGTTCTACTCATGCCTCCAACTCCCAAGAAACCAAGTTATTCCAAAGTGTCCACTATAAACTCCTATGCATGGTGTGTTACACCATTCCAAGTATATTATTGTTTTCAACTATCTTCCAATTAAAAACTATTTTATTATGTGAAAACTTAGTGATTAAAGCCCTCACGAACTTGATGCCACACTTTATTATTTGCCCCTAATAAACTTGAACCATTGTGACAACTTTGTTGTATATGCTTGCACTTATAAGTTGGAATTAGCAGAACCGTGCTATCACGGGGAATGTTTTCAACATTGCACTTGTACCTTGTTGTACTCAGTTGATATCATGTTATTTTGTCTATTGATGTCACCGGTGTGAAATAAAGAGGGGACTTGTAAGTCCATGGAGTTTATATTCTGTGTTAGAGAAATGCCTGGGCCGCTAGCCTAAGCCATGCCTAATCATGGTCGAAACTTTCAGAATCACCATAATGAGCTATCTACGAAGCATCCTCAATAAAAAGCTATGCATATGGTAAATAAAAAGATTGCTGAGATGTTCATTGTCTACTTGCCTTGTCATTTTGATTATGGGAAAGCTCCTGTACCATGTGCAAGGGGTGCCCCGTTAGCGGTTCTCAATGATATGCAAATACTTACAGTGACAAGAACTTACCTGGACCCAAAGTTGAGTATGCATGAGGTGTGGCCCTCGTATTCAAGGGACATGAGATTGCCAACTTATACTTTGTCAAGCATATACTCCAGCTTTGCCACTTTAACCTTAACCACTTCAAGATGCTTATGATAGGGGCAATGAGGGCTGAAATCTAACAAGTACCATAATTTTTGGAAGCTCTTTTTGAAACTTGTAATCCCAGCTTCCTTTACAAAAAGGCCTTTCTTCCACCATTATTTGAGTCTCCACCTTCTACCTTTAGGCACCATTAAGAGAGCATAGTTGTAATTATGTGTGCAGTGTTCCAGAGCTTATTAATTGATGCATATTGTGTTATTACTTGCTCTTGTGCTATTTGTTTCTAGTCACCCTTGTGAACTAAGCAGGTGTCCTATGCATCTAATTGCTACTCTGTGAGGGACAAGCTGATTGCCACTATGCTATGTTTTCTGCATGTGAAACAAACAAACGTTTTTCAATGCATATTATTCATGATCTTTGTTTGTAGCTTGTCATGTTGCATGCATAGTTACCATGTCCTATTGTTAGAACTCCATCTTTCATGCACATGTTTAGAGTTCTTTGATCCCATCTTTCAATGCTTGCAAATGGTTGGATCTTTATTGTGAGGGTGCATGTCACCTCAAAAATTATTATTTTATCACTTACCTACTCGAGGACGAGCATGAGTTAAGCTTGGGGATGTTGATACGTTGGAAACGTATCTATAATATTTGATGCTCCATGCTTGTTTGGTATCTACTTTGCTTTACTTATCCACACTTTGAGGTGCTTTTTACATGTTTTCTGGTACTAACCTATTAACAGTTGCAATAGTGCAGATGCCTGTTTTCTGCTGTTTTTGATTTCAGAAAAGTTAGTAAAGAATTATTCTTAGAATTGGACGTTACAAACGTCAAAGTCAATTACTTTATGTGGGGAACAAGAAATCTAGAGGAGAGCCAGAGGGGCCAGCCAGGGGGGGGCAGACCCACCCTAGGCGCGGGGGCAGGTGGGCCCGCGCCTAGCTAGGGTTTGGTCGCCCTAGTCGCCTCCCGGTCTCTCCCCTTCGCCTATAAGAATCCCCCGATGCAGAAACCCTGAGTACCCGAACAGAAATCCACGAAACCGTCTGTAGACGCCGCCACCATCATCCCTAGATCGGGGGGTATCTGAAATTCTTCCAGGGACCCTGCCGAATGGGAGATCATCCCGGAGGCCTTCTCTCTGGTATGATGCGTGAGTAGTTCCACCTTGTACTATGGGTCCATGTAGTAGCTAGATGGTTGTATCTCCTCCTTTGTGCTTTCATGTATAGATCTTGTGAGCTCTGTTCATGATCAAGATCTAATCTATTTGTAATCATGCATGTTGTGTTTGTGGGGATCCGATGGATATTGAGATTATTATGTTGGTTTGATTAATGGTTTTGTCTTTATGATTCTATCATGTCTGTGTTGTTTTTGATCTTGCATGCTCTTTGTTGCTAGTGGTTATGTTGGCCAAGTAGTTGCTAGTGACTCCAAGAGGGGGTATTTATGCTCGATAGTGGGTACATGCCTCTAGTTTCCAAGGGAAGTGACGATAATCTCTTCGGTTGTAGATGTGCTTTTGCTACTAGGGAGAAAACAATGGTCTCTTGTTCATGGAACATCTGGACTGTTTACCTTACACACTTTGCTTAAAGCAGTTGTTTGTTGCTTGCAACTTAATACTGGAGGGGGTTCGGATGATAACCTGAAGGTGGACTTCTAGTCATAGATGCAGTCGGATGGCAGTCTATGTATATTGTTGTATTGCCCAATCAACCTCATAGTATCTCTCTGACTAGTAATTGCATTGTTATGCCTTGCTCAGTTCCTGTTAATTGCTCCGCTGTAATTTGTTTACCCTTCATGCCATGTTGTTTATTTAAGGAGAGCACCTCTAGTGAACTATGGACCCCGGTCCAATCTTTACCATTTATAAATCTTCCACTTTTACTGTTTACTTGCTGCAAACCACCATTACCTTCCACACCATACGTTTAATCCTTTGTTACAGCAAACCGGTGAGCTTGACAACCTCACTGATTCGTTGGGGCAAAGTCTTGAGTTTCTGTTGCGCAGGTCTCCGTGTTGCTTTCAACACCTGTGTGATATTTCCTTCCTTCTACTGGTTTGATAACCTCGGATTCTTACTTAGGGAAACTTGCTGCTGTGCTGCTTCATAGCTCGCTCTTGGGGTTTCCAACGAAGCGTCCCATGACAAGTGGTGGGCACCATCATGGCCAAACTCGTTGTTTTCCCGTTTTATGGCTGTTTTTAAAAGTTATTGCCCATATTTTTGGGGTTCATGTTTGACGACATGACCAAAAACTCTTTATTTTCATGTTTTAAGGCCGTTTTCAGGATATATTGCCCATAATTTTGGGGTTCCAAGGCGATTTACATGTTTGAGAGTCATGACCAAGTACTCGTCGTTTTTGCATTTTTGGCAATTTTCATGAGTTATGGCCCATGTTTTTGGGGTTTAAGGGTGATTTAAAATGACCGCAAGCCACGATACATGTTTGAGGGCATGACCAAAAACTTGTCCTTTTTTGTTTTATGGTTGATTTCATGAGTTATTGCCCATATTTTTGGGGTTCCAGGGCAATTTATAATGACTGGAAGACCCGATACAGGTTTGAGAGTTATGACCAAAGACTCGTAGTTTTTGCGTATTATGGCCATTTTCATGAGTTATTGCCCATAATATTGGGGTTCTAGGGCAATTTAAAATAACCGTAAGACCCGATACATGGGTAAGGGCATGACCAAAAACTCTCCATTTTCGTGTTTTATGGCCATTTTCATGATCAATTGGCCATAGTTTTGGGGTTCCAAGGCGATTTACATGTTTGAGAGTTATTACCAAACACTCGTCGTTTTCGCGTTTTATGGCCGTATTCATAAGTTATTTCCCGTAATAACGGGGTTCCATGGCGATTTAATATGAACGTAAAACCCGATACATGTTTGACGACATGACCAAAAACTCTCCATTTTCATGTTTTAAGGCCGTTTTGATGAGCAATTGCCCACAGTTTTGGGGTTCCAAGGCAATTTACATGTTTGAAAGTTATGACCAAACACTCGTTGTTTTCGCGTTTTATGGCTGTTTTCATAGGTTATTTCCCATAATAATGGGGTTCCATGGCAATTTAAGATGATCGTAAAACCCGATACATGTTTGACGGCATGACCAAAAACTCTCCATTTTCACGTTTTAAGGCCGTTTTCATGAGCAATAGCCCACAGTTTTAGGGTTCCAAGGCAATCTACATGTTCGAGAGTTATAACCAAACAATCGTTGTTTTCGCGTTTTATGGCCGTTGTCATAAGTTATGGCCAATAATATTGTTGTTCCAGGGCGATTTAAAATGACTGCAAGACATGATACATGTTTGAGGGCATGACCAAAAAATCGTCATTTTCGTGTTTTATGGCCATTTTCATGAGTTATTGCCCATAATTTTGGGGTTCTAGGGCGATTTAAAATGACTGGAAAACCCGATACAAGTTTGAGGCTTGATCAAAAAAACGTCATTTTCACGTTTTATGGCCGTTTTTATGAGCTATTGCCAACATATTTGGGGTTACTCGTCGTTTTCTCGTTTTATGGCCGTTTTCATGAGCTATTGCCCATAGTTTTGGGGTTCCAAGGAGAATTACATGTTTGATAGTTATGACCAAAAACTCGTCGTTTTTGCGTATTATGGCCATTTTCATGAGTTATTGCCCATAATATTGGGGTTTTAGGGCGATTTAAAATGACCATAAGACCCAATACATGTTTAAAGGCATGACCAAAAACTCTGCACTTTCGTGTTTTATGGCCATTTTCATGAGCAATTGCCCATAGTTTTGGGGTTCCAAGGAGATTTACAAGTTTAAGAGTTATTACCAAACACTCGTCGTTTTCGCGTTTTATGGCCGTTTTCATAAGTTATTGCCCATAATAATCGGGTTCCATGGCGATTTAAAATGACCATAAATAACGATACATGTTTGACGGGATGACCCAAAACTCTCCATTTTCATGTTTTAAGGCCGTTTTCATGAGCAATTGCCCACAGTTTTGGGGTTCCAAGGCGATTTACATGTTTGAAAGTTATGACCAAACACTCTTTGTTTTTGCGTTTTATGGCCGTTTTCATAACTTAGTTCCCATATTATTGGGGTTCTAGGGAGATTTAAAATAACCATAAAACCCAATACCTGTTTGACGACATGACCAAAAACTCTCTATTTTCATGTTTTAAGGCCATTTTCATGAGCAATTGCCCACTGTTTTGGGGTTCCAAGGCGATTTACATGCTTGAAAGTTATGACCAAACACTCGTTGTTTTCGCGTTTGATGGCCGTTTTCATAAGTTATTGCCCATATTATTGGGTTTCTAGGGAGATTTAAAATGACCATAAAACCCGATACCTGTTTGACGACATGACCAAAAACTCTCTATTTTCATGTTTTAAGGCCATTTTCATGATCAATTGCCCACTGTTTTGGGGTTCCAAGGCGATTTACATCTTTGAAAGTTATGACCAAACACTCGTTGTTTTCGCGTTTTATGGCCGTTGTCATAACTTATTGCCCATAATATTGGGGTTCTAGGCAGATTTAAAATGTTCGTAAAACCCGATACATGTTTGATGACATGACCAAAAACTCTCTATTTTCATAGTTTAAGACCGTTTTTCAGGAGAGATTGCCCACAATTTTGGGGTTCCAAGGAGATTTACATGCTTGAGAGTAATGACCAAGCACTCGTCGTTTTTGCATTTTATGGCAATTTTAATGAGTTATGGCCCATATTTTTGGGGTTCCAGGGCGATTTAAAATGACCGCAAGACACGATACATATTTGAGGGCATAACCAAAAATAGGTCAGTTTGTGTTTTATGGTCGTTTTCATGAGTTATTGCCCATAGTTTTGGGGTTCCAGGGCGATTTAAAATGACCAGAAGACCCGACACAAGTTTGAGGCTTGATCAAAAACTCGTCATTTTCGTGTTTTATGGCCGTTTTTATGAGCTATTGCCCACATTTTTGGGGTTACTCGTCATTTTATCGTTTTATGGCCGTTTTCATGAGCTATTCCCCATAGTTTTGGGGTTTCAAGGCGATTTAGATGTTTGAGAGTTATGACCAAAAACTTGTCGTTTTTGCGTATTATGGCCATTTTCATGAGTTATTGCCCATAATATTGGTGTTCCAGGGCGATTTAAAATGACCGTAAGACCCAATACATGTCTAAGGGAATGACCAAAAACTCTCCACTTTCGTGTTTTATGGCCATTTTCATGAGCAATTGCCCATAGTTTTGGGCTTCCAAGGAGATTTACATGTTTAAGAGTTATTACCAAACACTCGTCGTTTTCGCGTTTTATGGCCGTTTTCATAAGTTATTCCCCATAATAATGGGGTTCCATGGCCATTTAAAATGACCGTAAAACACAATACATGTTTGACGGGATGACCCAAAACTCTCCATTTTCATGTTTTAAGGCCGTTTTCATGAGCAATTGCCCACAGTTTGGGGGTTCCAAGGCGATTGACATGTTTGAAAGTTATGACCAAACACTCGTTGTTTTCGCGTTTTATGGCCGTTTTCATAACTTATTGCCCATAATATTGGGGTTCTAGGCAGATTTAAATTGTCCGTAAAACCCGATACATGTTTGACGACATGACCAAAAACTCTCTATTTTCATGGTTTAAGGCCGTTTCAAGAGATATTGCCAACAATTTTGGGGTTCCAAGGAGATTTACATGTTTGAGAGTCATCACCAAGCATTCATCGTTTTTGCATTTTATGGCAATTTTAATGAGTTATGGCCCATATTTTTAGGGTTCCATGGCAATTTAAAATGACCGCAAGACACGATACATGTTTGAGGGAATGGCCAAAAATAGGTATTTTTTGTGTTTTATGGCCGTTTTCATGAGTTATTGCCCATAGTTTTGGGGTTCCAGAGCGATTTAAAATGACTGGAAGACCCGATACAAGTTTGAGGCTTGATAAAAAACTCGTCATTTTCGTGTTTTATAGCCATTTGTATGAGCTATTGCCCACTTTTTTGGGGTTCTAGGGGGACTCACATGGCCCGTAAGACCCAATAGATTTTGGAGATTTATGACCAAAAACTCGTTGTTTTCACGTTTTATAGACGTTTTCATAACTTATTGCCCATAATAATGGGGTTCTAGGGCGATTTAAAATGACTGTAAGACCAGATACATGTTAAAGGGCATGACTAAAAACTCTCCATTTTCGTGTTTTAAGTTCGTTTTCATGAGCAATTGCCCACAGTTTTGGGGTTCCAATGCGATTTACATGTTTGAGAGTAATGGCCAAACACTCGTTGTGTTCGCATTTTATGGCCGTTTTCATATGTTATTGCCCATATTATTGGGGTTCTAGGGAGATTTAAAATGACCGTAATATCCGATACATGTTTGCGGACATGACCAAAAATTCTCTATTTTCATGTTTTAAAGCCTTTTTCAGGACATATTGCCCACAATTTTGGGGTTCCAAGGCGATCTACATGTTTGAAAGTTATAACCAAACAATCGTTGTTTTCACGTTTTATGGCCGTTTTCATAAGTTATTGCCCACAATATTGGTGTTCCAGGGCGATTTAAATGACTGGAAGACACGATACATGTTTGACGGCATGACCAAAAACTCATCATTTTCTAGTTTTATGGTCGTTTTCATGAGTTATTGCCCATAGTTTTGAGGTTCCAGGGCGATTTAAAATGACTGGAAGACCCGACACAAGTTTAAGTCTTGATCAAAAACTCGTCATTTTCGCGTTTTATGGCCGTTTTTATGAGCTATTCCCCACATTTTTGGGGTTACTCGTCGTTTTCTCGTTTTATGGCCGTTTTCATGAGCTATTGCCCATAGTTTAGGGGTTCCAAGGCGATTTACATGTTTGAGAGATATGACCAAAAACTTGTCGTTTTTGCGTATTTTGGCCATTTTCATGAGTTGTTCCCCATAATATTGGGGTTTCAGGGCTATTTAAAATGACCGTCAGACCCGATACATGTTTAAGGGCATGACCAAAAACACCTGCACTTTCATGTTTTAAGGCCATTTTCATGAGCAATTGCCCACTGTTTTGGGGTTCCAAGGCGATTTACATGTTTGAAAGTTATGACCATACACTCGTTGTTTTCGTGTTTTATGGCTGTTTTCATAACTTATTGCCCATAATATTGGGGTTCTTGGCAGATTTAAAATGTTCGTAAAACCCGATACATGTTTGGCGACATGACCAAAAACTCTCTATTTTCATGGTTTAAGGTCGTTTTGAGGAGATATTGCCCACAATTTTGGTGTTCCAAGGAGATTTACATGTTTGACAGTCATGACCAAGCATTCGTCGTTTTTGCATTTTATGGCAATTTTAATGAGTTATGGCCATATTTTTGGGGTTTCAGGGCGATTTAAAATGACCGCAAGACACGATACATGTTTGAGGGCATGACCAAAAATAGGTCAGTTTTGTGTTTTACGGCCATTTTCATGAGTTTGGCCCGTAGTTTTGGGGTTCCAGGGCGATTAAAAATAACTGCAAGACACGATACATGTTTGAGGGCATTAAAAAACTCGTCATTTTTGTGTTTTATGGCCGTTTTCATGATTTATTTCCCATAGTTTTGGGGTTCCAGGGCGATTTAAATTGACTGGAAGACCCAACGCAAGTTTGGGGCTTGATAAAAAACTCGTCATTTTCATGTTTTATGGTTGTTTTTATGAGCTATTGCCCACATTTTTGGGGTTACTCGTCGTTTTCTTGTTTTATGGCTGTTTTCATGAGCTATTTTCCATAGTTTGAGGGTTCCAAGGCGATTTACATGTTCGAGAGTTATTATCAAACACTCGTCGTTTTCGCGTTTTATGGCCGTTTTCATAAGTTATTGCCCATAATAATGGGGTTCCATGGTGATTTAAAATGACCATAAAACACGATACATGTTTGACGGGATGACCCAAAACTCTCCATTTTCATGTTTTAAGGTCGTTTTCATGAGCAATTGCCCACTGTTTTGGGGTTCCAACGCGATTTACATGTTTGAAAGTTATGACCGAACACTCGTTGTTTTCGCGTTTTATGGCCGTTTTCATAAGTTATTGCCCATATTATTGGGGTTCTAGGGAGATTTAAAATGGCCGTAAAACCCGATACATGTTTGACGACATGACCAAAAACTCTCTATTTTCATGTTTTAAGGCCATTTTCATGAGCAATTGCCCACTATTTTGGGGTTCCAAGGTGATTTACATGTTTGAAATTTATGACCAAACACTCGTTGTTTTCGCGTTTTATAGCCGTTTTCATAACTTATTGCCCATAATATTGGGGTTCTAGGCAGATTTAAAATGTCCGTAAAACCCGATACATGTTTAACGACATGACCAAAAACTCTAATTTTTCATAGTTTAGGGCCATTTTCAAGAGATATTGCCCACAATTTTGGGGTTCCAAGGAGATTTACATGTTTGAGAGTCATGACCAAGCACTCATCGGTTATGCATTTTATGGCAATTTTAATGAGTTATGGCCCATAATTTTAGGGTTCCAGGGCGATTTAAAATGACCATAAGACACGATACATGTTTGACGGCATGACCAAAAATAGATCATTTTTGTGTTTTATGGCCGTTTTCATGAGTTATGGCCCATAGTTTTGGGGTTCCAAGGCGATTTAAAATGACTGGAAGCCACGATACATGTTTGTGGGCATGACCAAAAACTCGTCATTTTCGTGTTTTATGGCTGTTTTCATGAGTTATTGCCCATAGTTTTGGGGTTCCGGGGCGATTTAAAATGACCAGAAGACCTGACACAAGTTTGGGGCTTGATGAAAAACTCGTTATTTTCGTGTTTGATGGCCGTTTTTATGAGCTATTGCCTACATTTTTGGGGTTACTCGTCGTTTTATGGCCGTTTTCCTGAGCTATTCTCCATAGTTTTGGGGTTCCAAGGCGATTTACATGTTTGAGAGTTATGACCAAAAACTTGTCGTTTTTGCGTATTATGGCCATTTTTATGAGTTATTGCCCATAATATTGGGGTTCCAGGGCGATTTAAAATGACCGTAAGACCCGATACATGTTTAAGGGAATGACCAAAAACTCTCTACTTTCGTGTTTTATGGCCATTTTCATGAGCAATTGCCCATAGTTTTGGGGTTCCAAGGAGATTTACATGTTTAAGAGTTATTACCAAACACTCGTCATTTTCGCGTTTTATGGCCGTTTTCATAAGTTATTGCTCATAATAATGGGGTTCCATGGCGATTTAAAATGACCGTAAAACAAGTTACATGTTTGACGGGATGACCCAAAACTCTCCATTTTCGTGTTTTAAGGCCATTTTCATGACAATTGGCCATAGTTTTGGGGTTCCAAGGCGATTTACATGTTTGAAAGTTATGACCAAACACTCGTTGTTTTCGCGTTTTATGGCCGTTTTCATAAGTTATTGCCCATATTATTGGGGTTCCATGGCGATTTAGAATGACCGTAAAACCCGATACATGTTTGACGACATGACCAAAAACTCTACATTTTCTTGTTTTAAGGCCATTTTCATGAGCAATTGCCCACAGTTTTGGGGTTCCAAGGCGATTTACATGTTTGAAAGTTATGACCAAACACCCGTTGTTTTCACATTTTATGTCCGTTTTCATAAGTCATTGCCCATAATATTGGGGTTCTAGGGCGATTTAAAATGACCGTAAAACCCGATACATGTTTGACGACATGACCAAAAACTCTCCATTTTCATGTTTAAAGGCCGTTTGAGAGTTATGACCAAAAACACGCCTTTATCGCATTTTTTGGCAATTTTCATGAGTTATGGCCCATATTTTTGGGGTTCCAGGGCCATTGAAAATGACCGCAAGACACGATACATGTTTGAGGGCATGACCAAAAACTCGTCATTTTTGTGTTTATGGCCGTTTTCATGCGTTATTGCCCATACTTGTAGGGTTCCAGGGCGATTTAAAATGACCGGAAGACCCGATACAAGTTTGAGGCTTGATCAAAAACTCGTCATTTTCTTGTTTGATGGCCATTTTTTGAGAGTTATGACCAAAAACTCGTCGTTTTTGCGTATTATGGACGTTTTCATGAGCTATTGCCCATAGTTTTGTGGTTCCAAGGCAATTTACAGGGTTGAGAGTTATGACCAAAAACTCATCGTTTTTGCGTATTATGGCCATTTTCATGAGTTATTGCCCATAATATTGGGGTTCTAGGGTGATTTAAAATGACCGGAAGACCCGATACGTGTTTAAGGGCATGACCAAAACATCTCCATTTTCGTGCTTTATGGCCATTTTCGTGAGCAATTGGCCATAGTTTTGGGGTTCTAAGGCGATTTACATGTTTGAGAGTTATTACCAAACAATCATCGTTTTCGCGTTTTATGGCCGTTTTCATAAGTTATTTCCCATAATAATGGGGTTCCATGGCGATTTAAAATGACCGTAAAACCCGATACGTGTTTGACGGCATGACCAAAAACTCTCCATTTTCGTGTTTTATGGCCGTTTTCATGAGTTATTTCCCATAGTTTTGGGATTCCAGGGCGATTTAAAATGACTGGAAGACCTGACACAAGTTTGTGGCTTGATCAAACACTCGTCATTTTTCGTGTTTTATGGCCGTTTTATGAGCTATTGCCCACATTTTTGGGGTTACTCATCGTTTTCTCGTTTTATGGCTGTTTTCATGAGCTATTGCCCATAATATTGGGGTTCCATGGAGATTTAAAATGACCATAAGGCCCGATAGATGTTTAAGGGCATGACCAAAAACTCTCCACTTTCGTGTTTTATGGCCATTTTTTGAGCAATAGCCCATAGTTTTGGGGTTCCAAGGAGATTTACATCTTTAAGTGTTATTACCAAACACTCGTCGTTTTCGCGTTTTATGGCCATTTTCATAAGTTACTGCCCATAATAGTGGGGTTCCATGGCGATTTAAAATGACCATAAAACACGATACATGCTTGACGGGATGACCCAAAACTCTCCATTTTCATGTTTTAAGGCCGTTTTCATGAGCAATTACCCACAGTTTTGGGGTTCCAAGGCGATTTACATGTTTGAAAGTTATGACCAAACACTCGTTGTTTTCGCGTTATATGGCCGTTTTCATAAGTTATTGCCCATATTATTGGGGTTCTTGGGAGGTTTAAAAAGACCGTAAAACCCGATACATGTTTGACGACATGACCAAAAACTATCTATTTTCATGTTTTAAGGCCATTTTCATGAGCAATTGCCCACTATTTTGGGGTTCCAAGGCGATTTACATGTTTGAAAGTCATGACCAAGCAGTCATCGTTTTTGCATTTTATAGAAATTTTAATGAGTTAGGGCCCATATTTTTGGGGTTCTAGTGTGATTTAAAATGACCGCAAGACACGATACATGTTTGAGGGCATGACCAAAAATAGGTCATTTTTGTGTTTTATGGTCGTTTTCATGAGTTATTGCCCATAGTTTTGGGGTTCTAGGGCGAGTTAAAATGACTGGAAGACCCGATACAAGTTTGAGGATTGAGCAAAAACTCATCATCTTCGTGTTTTATGGCCACTTTTATCAGCAATTGCCGACAATTTTGGGGTTCTAGGGGGATTCACATGGCCCGTAAGACCCTATATGTTTGAGAGTTATGACCAAAAACTCATCGTTTTTGCGTATTATAGCCGTTTTCATGAGATATTGCACATAGTTTTGGGGTTCCAAGGCGATTTACAGGTTTGAGAGTTATGACCAAAAACTCGTCGTTTTTGCGTATTATGGCTATTTTCATGAGTTATTTCCCATAATATTGGGGTTCCAGGGCGATTTAAAATGACCGTAAGACCTGATACATGTTAAAGGGCATGACCAAAAACTCTCCATTTTCCTGTTTTAAGGCCGTTTTCATGAGCAATTGCCCATAGTTTTGGGGTTCCAAGGTGATTTACATGTTTGAGACTTATGGCCAAACACTCGTTGTTTTCGCATTTTATGGTCGTTTTCATATGTTATTGCCCATATTATTGGGGTTCTAGGGAGATTTAAAATGACCGTAAAACCCGATACATTTTTGACGACATGACCAAAAACTCTCTATTTTCATGTTTTAACGCCGTTTTCAGGACATATTGCCCACAATTTTGGGGTTCCAAGGCGATTTACATGTTTGAAAGTTATAACCAAACAATCGTTGTTTTCGCGTTCTATGGACGTTTTCATAAGTTATTGCCCATAATATTGGTGTTCCAGGGTGATTTAAAATGACTGCAAGCCACGATACATGTTTGAGGGTATGACCAAAATCTCGTCATTTTTGTGTTTTTTGGTTGTTTTCATGAGTTATTGCCCATAGTTTTGGGGTTCCAGGGCGATTTAAAATGACTAGAAGACCCGATACAAGTTTGAGGCTCGATCAAAAAATCGTAATTTTCGTTCTGAAGCATTGTAGCTCTCTACAGCATCATGTGTGTCGAAAATCATTTTCAACTCACCCATTGTATCAAATGCATTGCCGTTTTCGAAACGATTTCGAAGTTCCGGCTCTAGCCCATACAATATGCCGCAATGAACTAAGTTGTGGTCCTCCTGACAAGTCTGATAGACATTCTTCTCCTTGTCAGGGGCATCCTCAAAAGGTGGGGTTTAGCGCGCTTCTACATATTGCTTTTGTGCAGCAGAGAGGAGAATCCTCAAATTCATGGCCCATTCGGTAAAGTTGCTATCGTTCGTTGCAAGTTTCTCTTTCTCCACGAACACATTGAAATTAAAAGCAGGTGGTGCCATTTACAACAGAATTTGTAAAGTTTAGACTAAGTTTATGATAGATTGAGTTCAACTAATCCATATTACGAATGAACTCCCACTCAAAAACGACATCCCTCGTGTCCTTTTGGTGATTACATGAACCAAATCCACTATACCAAGTCCGATCATCACGTGAGTCGGTATAGCTTCAAAGGATAGCAACAAATGGGCATCATATCTACTATATGACTCATGCTTAACCTTTCGGTCCGTGTTCCGAGGCCATGTCTGTACATGCTAGGCTCGCCAAGTAAGAACCTTAGTATTCGCGTGTGTAACTGTCTTACACCCGAAATATGGTCATGGATCCAAGAACACCCGATCATCACGTGATGTCTTGGAGCGACGAAAACATAATAGATGCATACTAAAGGAAGAACACATTCTTATCTTGATATTTAAATGAGGGATCATCTTTTTATGCTAATAAAATGCCAAACAAGCAATATAAGATGCTATCAAACATCACATGTTTGTTAGTAAAATGATATGGTTCCCGCATATGATCTCTATCATGTGCACCGTGGTATGATCACTATCATACCTTTATGTGTAAGGCCAAGGTCTATGGAACTTACACGTTATGTGTGTTGTAAGAGTATCATCTCATATTTCTACTTACAATATCACCATATCATAACACTAGCCCAACAACAATCTAAACTAGACGCCTCTAATATATCCATTGCAAGTTTTTACGTGGCTTAGGGCTTTCGAGATATAACCGTTCATACCTACGAACATGAACCACAACAAGGATAACCAAATTATTGACAACTCATTGCAAAATAGATATTGACTATAGTAGGAGAGACAGACACCCGCTAGCCACTTATGCAAACTAGTTGCATGTCAAGCGTGGAACAGGTCTCATGTGCGAGGACATGTAAAGTTTGTCCAGGCCGCTTCATCCCACTATGCCACCAATATCCAAAATTACAACCAAGGAGCAACAACATGATCATCATCGCCCACATACTCAAATGTGTACTACCCGTGTAAAGCATCTATGCATAGATCCGGCTCTGATACCACTGTAGGGTTCGCAGCATAGAAAACAAAAAATTTCCTACGATGGGAACTATGTACCAAGATCTATCTACTAGATACAAACAACGGACGGATGTATATCCATAGATAACATACCCTTGAAGACCGACAAAGCTTAACGAGTTCGACTCGTGGTTGATGTAGACGATCTCTTGTCGATCTCAAGATCGAGAGGAAGTCCTAGCGCCGCAAATCAGCAGCGAGCAACCTCCGCCTCCTTGCTCCAGCGATGCAGCGGAAAACAACTCTTTCTTGCCAAATAGCCACCGGGAACATGTATCTCGCTGGTCCGAGACCATGGGGAATAAATTCTAGAGGGGGAGAGAGATCCTTCACGAGGAGCTGTAAGTGAGAAGTGAGGAGAGGGGTGCCTTTTATAGGAGGAGGGGGAACCCCAAGGGGGTGGCCGGTGCATAGGGGCTGCCCCCTTGCCCTCCCCTCTTCATGTGGGTGGACACTCCATTCACAAAAATCCATTCAAATCCC
Source organism: Avena insularis (assembly GCA_023614405.1). Lineage (NCBI taxonomy): Eukaryota > Viridiplantae > Streptophyta > Magnoliopsida > Poales > Poaceae > Avena > Avena insularis. The sequence continues at coordinate 390,380,408 of CM042687.1, forward strand.
TCCACTCAAAATCCCACTCAAACTTGCTATTAAATTTCCACCAAATTTAATGCAAACTCTCATTAAATAAAACTCTTTTATTTATTCAGAATTTTGTCAATTACTTTAATGACAAACATTCACATATAACCCCTTGCTAGAATTCTATTTCACATGCATAACCTCTTTATGCAATTTCACCCGAAAACCTGTTTCGGTATCTAGTGAAATAAATTTCTGCGCTTGTTCATTCTTTCGGCATGAAACTTTTGCTCCAATTGGATGTCGGTGTCTCTTAAGTGTGTCACCCTACGGTTCGTGAATAATGCGGACATGATCGGGACCCCTCTCGGATTAATAATCAGAAGCGGGATCTGAAGACCCATACTGACTCCCACACATTCAACGATGACTTTCTTGTTATCGTCGGAACCTTTTACGCCCGTATCTTAATCCCTTTGTTTCGCGATATATTACATGTCCGAGATTCGATCATCAGTATCTCCATACCTAGTTTGATCTCATTACTGACATGCACTCTTTTCTCGTTAACGTGATATAACATTCTAGTGATCAAATCACTTGCTTGCAAGCTAACCAATGTGATATCACCGAGAAGGCCCAGAGTATATCTATCCGTCATCGGGATGAAAAAATTCCACTCTATTAGTCCTGAACCCATCTTTATAATCACCCTGTTACGGTGTGACGTTTGATGTTATCAAGAAACTCTTCTGGTGTTAGTGATTGACATGATCTCATGGTCTAAGGATTAGGATCACTTCGTAAGTTGTTATAGCAATATAAACTCAATGACTTTGATCGTAATGCTATACTTCGGATGAATGTTCATCACACCATTACACTAATGTTGTGATCCCGTTATTAATAACATCCAATGTCTATGATCAGGAAACCTTGATCATCTTGTTAATCAAAGAGCTAGTTTATGAGAGAAGCATAACTAGGAACTTTCTGTTTGTTTATTAAACACACATGTATTAACGTTTCCGTATTAATACAATTATAGAATGCAAAATAAACATCTATCATATACTTGGAATACACATAATAAACACTTTATTATTGCCTCTCAGGGCATATTCCATTCAGTCTCCCACTTGCACTAGAGACAATAATCTAGTTACATAGTGATGAATCTAACACCCCTTGAGTTCTGGTGTTGATCATGTTTTGCTCTAGGGAGAGTTTTAGTCAACGGATCTGCTACATTGCGATCCATGTGTACTTTACAAATATTTATATCTCCATCCTTGACATGCTCACGGATGGAGTGAAACCGGCGTTTAATATGCTTGGAATGCTTGTGAGACCTTGGCTCTTTGACATTGGCAATGGCACCATTGTTGTCACAATAGATCACCATTGGGTACAACGCGTTTACAACCACTCCTAGTTCGGATATGAACTCCTTCATCCAAACCGCTTCCTGAGTCGCTTCCAAAGCAGCAACATATTCGGCCTCCATTGTTGATCCCGCCACCACATGTTGTTTGGAGCTCCTCCAAATAACCGCTCCGCCATTCATGAGAAATACGTATCCGGATTGAGAATTAGAGTCATCCGGATCGGTGTCAAAGCTTGCGTCAACATAACACTTAGCGACGAGCTCTTCTTCACCTCCGTATACAAGAAACATATCCTTAGTTCTTCGTAAGTACTTAAGGATATTCTTGACTGCTATCTAGTGTTCTGAACCTGGATCCGATTGGTACCTACTAGTCAAACTAATAGCATGTGCCACATCCGGTCTTGTACATAGCATGTCGTACATTATAGAGCCTATGGCTGAAGCATAGGGGACTTTGTCCATTATCTCTCTTTCTTCCGTCGTAGCCGGACTTTGAGTCTTACTCAATGTCTTGCCTTGCAACATAGGTAAGAACCCCTACTTACTTCCGTCCATTTTAAACTTTTTTAAAATATTATCAAGGTATGTACTTTGCGATAGCCCTATTAGGCGTCTAGATCTATATCTATAGATCTTTATGCCTAATATGTATGACGCTTCACCTAGGTCCTTCCTTGAAAATTTGCTGTTTAGATAACTTTTAACACTGTTTAAAAGATCTATATCATTTCCGATCAATAATATGTCATCCACATATAATATCAGAAATGCCACATTGCTCCCACTCCCTTTCTTGTAAATACAAGCTTCTCCATAAGTTTGGACAAATCCAAACTCTTTGATCACCTCATCAAAGCGGAGATTCCAACTTCGTGATGCTTGCTTCAATCCATAGATGGATCGTTGAATCTTGCACACCTTGTTAGCATCCTTAGGATCAACAAAACCCTTTGGTTGTATCATAACAACTCTTCTTCAATATTACCATTCAGAAACGCGGTTTTGACATCCATCTGCCATATCTCATAATCGAAATATGCAGCAATTGCTAACATAATCCTAACTGAATTTAGAATCGCTACGGGAGAGAATGTCTCATCGTAGTCAACTCCTTGAATTTGTCAAAAAACCTTTGCGACAAGTCGAGCTTTATAGACGGCCACATTACCATCAGCATCAATTTTCCTTTTGAAAATCCATTTGTTCTCCACGGCCTTTCGGTCGTGAGGTAAGTCTACCAAGTTCCAAACTTGGTTTTCATACATGGAATCCATCTCAGATTTCATGGCTTCTAACCATTTGTTGGAATCCAGGCTCATCATTGCTTTTTCATACGTCGTAGAGTCATCATTTTCATCAACCATGAAATTCATGACAGGATTTTCGTACAGCTCGGGAGTTGCACGCGTCCTGCTAGACCTGCGAGGTTCGGTAGTATTATCTTTCGGAGTTTCATGATCATTATCAATAGTTCCCTCTTCAACTGGTGAAGCCAACTCCAAAACTACTTCCGGCGCTACGCTACTCGCCATACTTTCAAGATAAGGTTCAATAACCTATTCGAGTTCTACCTTCCGACTACTCACACCTTTCGCGAGAAACTCTTTCTCTATAAAGGATCCGTTCTTGGCAACAAAAACTTTGCCCTTGGGTCTATGATAGAAGGAATACCCAATATTTTCCTTAGGGTATCCTATGAAGACGCATTTTTCCGCTTTGGGTTCGAGTTTATCCGGTTGAAGTTTCTTCACATAAACATCGCATCCCCAAACTTTAAGAAATGACAGCTTAGGTTTGTTTCCAAACCACAATTCATACGGTGTATTTTCAACGGATTTAGGTGGTGCCGATTTAAAGTGAATGCATCAGTTTCTAGTGCATAACCCCAAAATGACAACGGCAAGTCCGTTAGAGACATCATAGATCATACCATATCCAATAAAGTACGATTACGACGTTCCGGTACACCATTTCTCTGTGGTGTTCCGGCAAGTGTGGGTTGTGAAACAATTCCACACTCTTTCATGTGAGTGCTAAACTCGTAACTTAGATACTCACCTCCACGATCGGACCGTAGAAATTTGATCTTTCTATTACGATGATTTTCCACTTCATTCTGAAATTCCTTGAACTTTTCAAAGGTTTCAAACTTATGTTTCATCAAGTAGATATAACCGTATCTACTCAAATCATCCGTGAAAGTAACAAAATAACGATATCCACCTCGCGTCGACACACTCATTGGACCACATACATCAGAATGTATGATTTTCAATAAATCTGTCGCCCGTTCCATTGAACCGGAAAACGGCGTTCTAGTCATCTTGCCCATAAGGCATGGCTCACATGTATCAAATGATTCAAAATCAAGTGATTCTAAAAGTCCATCCGAATGGAGCTTCTTCATGCGTTCACCGCCAACATTACCTAGACGGCAGTGCCACATATATGCGGATATATCATCATTAAGTTTAATCCTTTTAGCATCAACATTATGAATATGTGTAACATTATCATCGAGATCTAATAGAAATAAACCATTCATCATCGGTGCATGACCATAAAATATTTCATTCATATAAATAGAATAACCATTGTTCTTGGATTTAAATGAATAACCACTTCGCATCAAACACGATCCAGATACAATGTTAATGCTCAGTGCAGGAACCAGATAACAATTATTCAAGTTTATTACTAATCCCGACGGCAAATAGGCAGCGTTCCGACGGCGATCACATCAATACTTGATCCATTTCCGATACGCATCTTGACCTCACCCCTTGCTAGCGGTCGCTTGTTCTGCAGCCCCTGATTCGAGTTACAAATATTAGCAACTGAACCGGTATCAAATACCCAGGTGCTACTGCAAGCACTAGTCAAGTACACATCAAGAACATGTATATCATATATACCTTTGTTTGCCTTGCCAGCCTTCTTGTCTGCCAAATACTTGGAGCAGTTGCGCTTCCAGTGGCCAGTCCCCTTACAATAGTAACACTCGGTATCAAACTTAGGTCCAACTCGGGGTTTCTTTTTAGGCACGGCAACCGGCTTTCCGCCCTTACTTCCCTTCTGTTTTCCCTTCTTGTCTTTCTTGAAACCAGTGTTCTTATTGATCATCAACACTTGATGTTCCTTTTTGATCTCCACTTCTGCAGTTTTAAGCATTGACACAAGCTCGGGGAGAGACTTCTTCATGCCTTGCATATTATAGTTCATCACAAAGCTCTTATAGACTGCAGAACACGATGGATGCCTAAGTCAATGGGAATCAATATTCCCAAGGACACAAGCTTATCGGCGTAACCCGACATCTTGAGTACAAGCTCACTAACGGAGATGTGCTCTTCCATCATGCAGCTAAAGAACTATTTTGAAGCATTGTAGCTCTCTACAGCAGCATGTGTGTCGAAAATCATTTTCAACTCACCCATTGTATCAAATGCATTGCCATTTTCGAAACGCTTTTGAAGTTCCGGCTATATCCCATACAATATGCCGCAATGAACTAAGTTGTGGTACTCCTGACGAGTCTAATAGACATTCTTCTCCTTGTCAGGGGCATCCTCAAAAGGTGGGGGGCCTAGCGGTGCTTCTAGCACATATTGCTTTTGTGCAGCAGAGAGGAGAATCCTCAAATTCATGGCCCATTCGGTAAAGTTGCTATCGTTCGTTGCAAGTTTCTCTTTCTCCATGAACACATTGAAATTAAAAGAAGCTGGTGCCATCTATAGCAGAATTTGTAAAGTTTAGACTAAGTTTATGATAGATTGAGTTCAACTAATCCATATTACGAATGAACTCCCACTCAAAAATGACATCCCTCGTGTCCTTTTGGTGATTACATGAACCAAATCCACTATACCAAGTCCGATCATCACGTGAGTCGGTATAGATTCAAAGGCTAGCAACAAATGGGCATCATATCTACTATATGACTCATGCTTAACCTTTCGGTCCGTGTTCCGAGGACATGTCTGTACATGCTAGGCTCGCCAAGTAAGAACCTTAGTATCCGCGTGTGTAACTATCTTACACCCGAAATATGGTCGTGGATCCAAGAACACCCGATCATCACGTGATGTCTTGGAGCGACAAAAACATAATCGGTGCATACTAAAGGAAGAACACATTCTTACCTTGATATTTAAATGAGGGATCATCTTATTATGCTAATAAAACGCCAAACAAGCAATATAAGATACTATCAAACATCACATGTTTGTTAGTAAAATGATATGGTTCCCACATATGATCTCTATCATGTGCACCGTGGTATGATCACTATCATACCTTTATGTGTAAGGCCAAGGTCTATGGAACTTACACCTTATGTGTGTTGTAAGAGTATCATCTCATACTTCTACTTACAATATCACCATATCATAACACTAGCCCAGCAACAATCTAAACTAGACGCCTCTAATTTATCCATTGCAAGTTTTTACGTGGCTTAGGGCTTTCGAGATAGAATCGTTCATACCTACGAACATGAACCACAACGAGGATAACCAAATTGTTGACAACTCGTTGCAAAATAGATATTGACTATAGTAGGAGAGACAGACACCCGCTAGCCACTTATGCAAACTAGTTGCATGTCAAGCGTGGAACAGGTCTCATGTGCGAGGACATGTAAAGTTTGTCCAGGACGCTTCATCCCACTATGCCACCAATATCCAAAATTACAACCAAGGAGCAACAACATGATCATCATCGCCCACATACTCATATGTGTACTACCCGTGTAAAGCATCTACGCATAGATCCGGCTCTGATACCACTGTAGGGTTTGCAGCATAGAAAACAAAAAAATTCCTATGATGGGAACTATGTACCAAGATCTATCTACTAGATACAAACAACGGGCGGATGTATATCCATAGAGAACATACCCTTGAAGACCGACAAAGCTTAACGAGTTCGACTCGTGGTTGATGTAGACGATCTCTTGTCGATCTCAAGATCGAGAGGAAGTCCTAGCGCCGCAAATCAGCAGCGCATCCGGGCTCGCTCACACGGCCGAGGCACCGAGCAACCTCCGCCTCCTCGCTCCAGCGATGCAGCGGAAGAACAACTCTTTCTTGCCGAATAGCCACCGGGAACATGTATCTCGCTAGTCCGAGACCATGGGGAATAAATTCTAGAGGGGGAGAGAGATCCTTCACGAGGAGGTGTAAGTGAGAAGTGAGGAGAGGGGTGCCTTTTATAGGAGGAGGGGGGAACCCCAAGGGGGTGGCCGGCACATAGGGGCTGCCCCCTTGCCCTCCCCTCTTCATGTGGGTGGACACTCCATTCACAAAAATCCATTCAAATCCCTCCACTCAAAATCCCACTCAAACTTGCTATTAAATTTCCACCAAATGTAATGCAAACTCTCATTAAATAAAACTCTTTTATTTATTCAGAATTTTGTCAATTATTTTAATGACAAACATTCACATATAACCCCTTGCTAGAATTCTATTTCACATGCATAACCTCTTTATGCAATTTCACCCGAAAACCTGTTTCGGTATCTAGTGAAATAAATTCCTGCGCTTGTTTATTCTTTCGGCATGAAACTTTTGCTCCAATTGGATGTCAGTGTCTCTTAAGTGTGTCACCCTACAGTTCGTGAATAATGCGGACATGATCGAGACCCCTCTCGGATTAATAATCAGAAGCAGGATCTGAAGACCCATACTAACTCCCACACATTCAACGATGACTTTCTTGTGATCGTCGAAACCTTTTACGCTCGTATCTTAATCCCTTTGTTTCGCGATATATTATATGTCCGAGATTCGATCATCAGTATCTCCATTCCTAGTTTGATCTTGTTACTGACATGCACTCTTTTCTCGTTCCCGTGATATAACATTCTAGTGATCAAATCACTTGCTTGCAAGCTAACCAGTGTGATATCATCGAGAAGGCCCAGAGTATATCTATCCGTCATCGGGATGAAAAAATTCCACTCTATTAGTCCTGAACCCATCTTTATAATCACCCTGTTACGGTGTGACGTTTGATGTTATCAAGAAACTCTTTCGGTGTTAGTGATTGACATGATCTCATGGTCTAAGGATTAGGATCACTTTGTAAGTTGTTATAGCAATATAAACTCAGTGACTTTGATCGTAATGCTATACTTCGGATGAATGTTCATCACACTATGACACTAATATTGTGATCCCGTTATTAATAACATCCAATGTCTATGATCAGGAAACCTTGATCATCTTGTTAATCAACGAGCTAGTTTATGAGAGAGGCATAACTAGGAACTTTCTATTTGTTTATTAAACACACAAGTATTAAAGTTTCCGAATTAATATAATTATAGCATGCAAAATAAACATCTATCATATACTTGGAATACACATAATAAACACTTTATTATTGCCTCTCAGGGCATATTCCCTTCAGTTTTGTGGTTCCAAGGCGATTTACAGGTTTGAGAGTTATGACCAAAAACTCGTCGTTTTTTGCGTATTATGTCCATTTTCATGAGTTATTGCCCATAGTATTGGGGTTCCAGGGCGGTTTAAAATGACCGTAAGACCCGATACATGTTAAAGGGCATGACCAAAAACTCTCCATTTTTGTGTTTTAAGACCCGATACATGTTAAAGGGCAATTGCCCATAGTTTTGGGGTTCCAAGGCGATTTACATGTTTCAGAGTTATGGCCGTTGTTTTCGCGTTTTATGGTAGTTTTCATATGTTATTGCCCATATTATTGGGGTTCTAGGGAGATTTAAAATGACCGTAAAACCCGATACATTTTTTACGACATGACCAAAAACTCTCTATTTTCATGTTTTAAGGCCGTTTTCAGGACATATTGCCCACAATTTTGGGGTTCCAAGGCGATTTACTTGTTTGAAAGATATAACAAAACAATCGTTGTTTTCGCGTTTTATGGCCGTTTTCATAAGTTATTGCCCATAATATTGGTGTTCCAGGGCGATTTAAAATGACTGCAAGACACGATACATGTTTGAGGGCATGACCAAAAACTCGTCATTTGTGTGTTTTATGGTCGTTTTCATGAGTTATTGCCCATAGTTTTTGGGTTCCAGGGCGATTTAAAATGACTAGAAGACCCGATACAAGTTTGAGGCTCGATCAAAAACTCGTCATTTTCGTGTTTTATGGCCGTTCTTATAAGCTATTGCCCACATTTTGGGGTTCTAGGGGGATTCGCATGGCCCATAAGAACCTATACATGTTTGAGAGTTATGACCAAAAACTCGTCGTTTTTGTGTTTATGGCCGTTTTCATGAGCTATTGCCCATAGTTTTGGGGTTCCAAGGCGATTTACAGGTTTGAGAGTTATGACCAAAAACTCGTCGTTTTTGCGTATTATGGCCATTTTCATGAGTTATTGCCCATAATATTGGGGTTCCAGGGCGATTTAAAATGACCGTAAGACCCGATACATGTTTGAGGGCATGACTAAAAAACTCTCCATTTTCGTGTTTTATGGCCATTTTCATGAGCAATTGGCCATAGTTTTGGGGTTCCCGTGATATAAGATTCTAGTGATCAAATCACTTGCTTGCAAGCTAACCAATGTGATATCACCGAGAAGGCCTAGAGTATATCTATCCGTCATCGGGATGAAAAAATTCCACTCTATTAGTCTTGAACCCATCTTTATAATCACCCTGTTACGGTGTGATGTTTGATGTTATCAAGAAACTCTTCTGGTGTTAGTGATTGACATGATCTCATGGTCTAAGGATTAGGATCACTTCGTAAGTTGTTATAGCAATATAAACTCAGTGACTTTGATCGTAATGCTATACTTCAGATGAATGTTCATCACACTATTACACTAATGTTGTGATCCCGTTATTAACAACATCCAGTGTCTATGATCAGGAAACCTTGATCATCTTGATAATCAACGAGCTAGTTTATGAGAGAGGCATAACTAGGAACTTTCTATTTGTTTATTAAACACACAAGTATTAACGTTTCCGAATTAATATAATTATAGCATGCAAAATAAACATCTATCATATACTTGGAATACACATAATAAACACTTTATTATTGCCTCTCAAGGCATATTCCCTTCAGTTTTGGGGTTCCAAGGCGATTTACAGGTTTGAGAGTTATGACCAAAAACTTGTCGTTTTTGCGTATTATGGCCATTTTCATGAGTTATTGCCCATAGTATTGGGCTTCTAGGGCGGTTTAAAATGACCGTAAGACCCGATACATGTTAAAGGGCATGACCAAAAACTCTCCATTTTTGTGTTTTAAGACCCGATACATGTTAAAGGGCAATTGCCCATAGTTTTGGGGTTCCAAGGCGATTTACATGTTTCAGAGTTATGGCCAAACACTCGTTGTTTTCGCGTTTTATGCTTGTTTTCATATATTATTGCCCATATTATTGGGGTTCTAGGGAGATTTAAAATGACCGTAAAACCCGATACATTTTTTACGACATGACCAAAAACTCTCTATTTTCATGTTTTAAGGCCGTTTTCAGGTCATATTGCCCACAATTTTGGGGTTCCAAGGCGATTTACATGTTTGAAAGTTATAACCAAACAATCATTGTTTTCGCGTTTTATGGCCATTTTCATAAGTTATTGCCCATAATATTGGTGTTCCAGGGCGATTTAAAATGACTGCAAGACACGATACATGTTTGGGGGCATGACCAAAAACTCGTCATTTGTGTGTTCCATGGTCATTTTCATGAGTTATTGCCCATAGTTTTTGGGTTCCAGGCCGATTTAAAATGACTAGAAGACCCGATACAAGTTTGAGGCTCGATCAAAAACTCGTCATTTTTGTGTTTTATGGCCGTTCTTATAAGCTATTGCCCACATTTTGGGGTTCTAGGGGGATTCGCATGGCCCATAAGAACCTATACATGTTTGAGAGTTATGACCAAAAACTCGTCATTTTTGTGTTTATGGCCGTTTTCATGAGCTATTGCCCATAGTTTTGGGGTTCCAAGGCGATTTACAGGTTTGAGAGTTAAGACCAAAAACTCGTCGTTTTTGCGTATTATGGCCATTTTCATGAGTTATTGCCCATAATATTGGGGTTCCAGGGCGAATTAAAATGACCGTAAGACCCGATACATGTTTGAGGGCATGACTAAAAACTCTCCATTTTCGTGTTTTATGGCCATTTTCATGAGCAATTGGCCATAATTTTGGGGTTCCAAGGCGATTTACATGTTTGAGAGTTATTACCAAACACTCGTCATTTTCGCGTTTTATGGCCGTTTTCATAAGTTATTGCCCATAATAATGGGGTTCCATGGCGATTTAAAATGATCGTAAAACCCGATACATGTTTGACGGCATGACCAAAAACTCTCCATTTTCATGTTTTAAGGCCGTTTTCATGAGCAATTGCCCACAGTTTTGGGGTTCCAAGATTTACATGTTTGAAAGTTATGACCAAACACTCGTTGTTTTCGCGTTTTATGGCCATTTTCATAACTTATTGCCCATAATATAGGGGTTTTATGGAGATCTAAAATTTCCGTAAAACCCGATACATGTTTGACGACATGACCAAAAACTCTCTATTTTCATGTTTTAAGGCCGTTTTCAGGAGATATTGTCCACAATTTTGGGGTTCCAAGGCAATTTACATGTTTGAGAGTCATGACCAAGCACACGTCATTTTTGCATTTTTTGGCAATTTTCATGAGTTATGGCCCATATTTTTGGGGTTCCGGGGCCATTTAAAATGACCGCAAGACACGATACATGTTTGAGGGCATGACCAAAAACTCGTCATTTTTGTGTTTATGGCCATTTTGATGAGTTATTGCCCATAGTTGTAGGGTTCCAGGGCGAATTAAAATGACCGGAAGACCCGATACTAGTTTGAGTCTTGATCAAAAACTAGTCATTTTCTTGTTTTATGGCCATTTTTATGAGCTATTGCCCACATTTTTGGGATTCTAGGGGGATTCACATGGCCCGTAAGACCCTATACATGTTTGAGAGTTATAACCAAAAACTCGTCGTTGTTGCGTATTATGGCCATTTTCATGAGCTATTGCCCATAGTTTGGGGGTTCCAAGGCAATTTAAAAGTTTGAGAGTTATGACCAAAAACTCGTCGTTTTTGTGTATTATGGCCATTTTCATGAGTTATTCCCCATAATATTGGAGTTCCAGGGTGATTTAAAATTACCGTAAGACCCGATACAAGTTTAAGGGCATGACCAAAAACACTCCATTTTTGTGTTTTATGGCCATTTTCATGAGCAATTGGCCATAGTTTTGGGGTTCCAGGGCAATTTACATGTTTGAGAGTTATTACCAAACACTCGTCGTTTTCGCGTTTTATGGCCGTTTTCATAAGTTATTTCCCATAGTAATGGGGTTCCATGGCGATTTAAAATGACCGTAAAACCGGATACATGTTTGACGGCATGACCAAAAACTCTCCATTTTCATGTTTTAAGGCCGTTTTCATGAGCAACTACCCACAATTTTGGGGTTCAAGGCGATGTAAATGTTTGAAAGTTATGACCAAACACTCGTTGCTTTCGCGTTTTATGGAAGTTTTCGTAACTTATTGCCCATAATATAGGGGGTCTATGGAGATTTAAAATTTCTGTAAAACCCGATACATGTTTGACGACATGACCAAAAACTCTCTATTTTCATGTTTTAAGGCCGTTTTCAGGAGATATTGCCCACAATTTTGGGGTTCCAAGGCGATTTACATGTTTGAGAGTCATGACCAAGCACTCGTCGTTTTTGCATTTTTTGGCAATTTTCATGAGTTATGGCCCATATTTTGGGGGTTTCAGGGCCATTTAAAATGATCGCAAGACACGATACATGTTTGAGGGCATGACCAAAAACTCGTCATTTTTGTGTTTATGGCCGTTTTCATGAGTTATTGCCCATAGTTGTACGGTTCCAGGGCGATTTAAAATGACCGGAAGACCCGATACAAGTTTGAGGCTTGATCAAAAACTCGTTATTTTCTTGTTTTATGGCCATTTTTATGAGCTATTGCCCAGAATTTTGGGGTTCTAGGGGGATTCACATGGCCTGTAAGACCCTATACATGTTTGAGAGTTATGACCAAAAACTCGTCGTTTTTGCGTATTATGGCCATTTTCATGAGTTATTGCCCATAATATTGGGGTTCCAGGGTGATTTAAAATGACCGTAAGACCCGATACATGTTCAAGGGCATGACCAAAAACTCTCCATTTTCGTGTTTTATGGCCATTTTCATGAGCAACTGGCTATAGTTTTGGGGTTCCAAGGCGATTTACATGTTTGAGAGTTATTACCAAACACTCGTCGTTTTCGCGTATTATGGCCGTTTTCATGAGCTATTGCCCATAGTTTTGGGGTTCCAAGGCAATTTATAGGTTTGAGAGTTATGACCAAAAACTCGTCATTTTTGCGTATTATGGCCATTTTCATGAGTTATTGCCCATAATATTGGTGTTCCAGGGCGATTTAAAATGACCGTAAGACCCGATACATGTTTGAGGCTTGATCAAAAACTCGTCATTTTCGTGTTTATGGCTGTTTTCATGAGCTATTGCCCACATTTTTGGGGTTCCAAGGCGATTTACATGTTTGAGAGTTATTACCAAACACTCGTCATTTTCGCGTTTTATGGCCGTTTTCATAAGTTATTGCCCATAATAATGGGGTTCCATGGCGATTTAAAATGACCATAAAACCCGATACATGTTTGACGGGATGACCCAAAACTCTCCATTTTCATGTTTTAAGGCCGTTTTCATGAGCAATTGCCCACAGTTTGGGGGTTCCAACGCGATTGACATGTTTGAAAGTTATGACCAAACACTCGTTGTTTTCGCGTTTTATGGCCGTTTTCATAAGTTATTGCCCATATTATTTGGGTTCTAGGGAGATTTAAAATGAGCATAAAACCCGATACCTGTTTGACAACATGACCAAAAACTCTCTATTTTCATGTTTTAAGGCCATTTTCATGATCAATTGCCCACTGTTTTGGGGTTCCAAGGCGATTTACATCTTTGAAAGTTATGACCAAACACTCGTTGTTTTCGCGTTTTATGGCCGTTTTCATAACTTATTGCCCATAATATTGGGGTTCTAGGTAGATTTAAAATGTTCGTAAAAACCCGATACATGTTTGATGACATGACCAAAAACTCTCTATTTTGATAGTTTAAGGCCGTTTTTCAGGAGAGATTGCCCACAATTTTGGGGTTCCAAGGAGATTTACATGTTTGAGAGTAATGACCAAGCACTCGTCGTTTTTGCATTTTATGGCAATTTTAATGAGTTATGGCCCATATTTTTGGGGTTCCAGGGCGATTTAATATGACCGCAAGACACGATACATATTTGAGGGCATGACCAAAAATAGGTCATTTTGTGTTTTATGGCCGTTTTCATGAGTTATTGCCCATAGTTTTGGGGTTCCAGGGCGATTTAAAATGACCAGAAGACCCGACACAAGTTTGAGGCTTGATCAAGAACTTGTCATTTTCGTGTTTTATGGCCGTTTTGATGAGCTATTGCCCACATTTTTGGGGTTACTCGTCGTTTTATAGTTTTATGGCCGTTTTCATGAGCTGTTCCCCATAGTTTTGGGGTTCCAAGGCGATTTACATGTTTGAGAGTTATGACCAAAAACTTGTCGTTTTTGCGTATTATGGCCATTTTCATGAGTTATTGCCCATAATATTGGGGTTCCAGGGCGATTTAAAATGACCGTAAGACCCGATACATGTTTAAGGGAATGACCAAAAACTCTCCACTTTCGTGTTTTATGCCCATTTTCATGAGCAATTCCCATAGTTTTGGGGTTCCAAGGAGATTTACATGTTTAAGAGTTATTACCAAAAACACTCGTCTTTTTCGCGTTTTATGGCCGTTTTCATAAGTTATTGCCCATAATAATGGGGTTCCATGGCCATTTAAAATGACCGTAAAACACAATACATGTTTGACGGGATGACCCAAAACTCTCCATTTTCATGTTTTAAGGCCGTTTTCATGAGCAATTGCCCACAGTTTGGGGGTTCCAAGACGATTTACATGTTTGAAAGTTATGACCAAACACTCGTTGTTTTCGCATTTTATGGCCGTTTTTCATAAGTTATTGCCTATATTATTGGGGTTCTAGAGAGATTTAAAATGACCGTAAAACGCGATACATGTTTGACGACATGACCAAAAACTCTCTATTTTCATGGTTTAAGGCCGTTTCAAGAGATATTGCCCACAATTTTGGGGTTCCAAGGCGATTTACATGTTTGAAAGTTATGACCAAACACTCGTTGTATTTGCGTTTTATGGTCGTTTTCATAACTTATTGCCCATAATATTGGGGTTCTAGGCAGATTTAAATTGTCCGTAAAACCCGATACATGTTTGACGACATGACCAAAAACTCTCTATTTTCATGGTTTAAGGCCGTCTCAAGAGATATCGCCACAACTTTGGGGTTCCAAGGAGATTTACATGTTTGAGAGTCATCACCAAGCATTCATCGTTTTTGCATTTTATGGCAATTTTAATATTGGGGTTCTAGGCAGATTTAAAATGTCCGTAAGACCCGATACAAGTTTGAGGCTTGATCAAAAACTCGTTATTTTCTTGTTTTATGGCCATTTTTATGAGCTATTTCCCAGAATTTTGGGGTTCTAGGGGGATTCACATGGCCTGTAAGACCCTATACATGTTTGAGAGTTATGACCAAAAACTTGTCGTTTTTGCGTATTATGGCCATTTTCATGAGTTATTGCCCATAATATTGGGGTTCCACGGTGATTTAAAATAACCGTAAGAACCGATACATGTTCAAGGGCATGACCAAAAACTCTCCATTTTCGTGTTTTATGGCCATTTTCATGAGCAATTGGCCATAGTTTTGGGGTTCCAAGGCGATTTACATGTTTGAGAGTTATTACCAAACACTCGTCGTTTTCGCGTATTATGGCCGTTTTCATGAGCTATTGCCCATAGTTTTGGGGTTCCAAGGAAATTTATAGGTTTGAGAGTTATGACCAAAAACTCGTCGTTTTTGCGTATTATGGCCATTTTCATGAGTTATTGCCCATAATATTGGGGTTCCAGGGCGATTTAAAATGACCATAAGACCCCATACATGTTTGAGGCTTGATCAAAAACTCGTCATTTTCGTGTTTATGGCCGTTTTTATGAGCTATTGCCCACATTTTTGGGGTTCTAGGGGATTCACATGGCCCGTAAGACCCTATACATGTTTGAGAGTTATGACAAAAAACTCGTTCTTTTTGCGTAATGTGGCCGTTTTCATGAGCTATTGCCCATAGTTTTAGGGTTCCAAGGCGATTTACAGGTTTGAGAGTTATGACCAAAAACTCGTCGTTTTTGCGTATTATGGCCATTTTCATGAGTTATTGCCCATAATATTGGGGTTCTAGGGCGATTTAAAATGACCGTAAGACCCGAAACATGTTTAAGGGCATGACCAAAAAACTCTCTATTTTTGTGTTTTATGGCCATTTTCATGAGCAATTGGCCATAGTTTTGGGGTTCCAAGGCGATTTACATGTTTGAGAGTTATTACCAAACACTCATCATTTTCGAATTTTATGGCCGTTCTGATAAGTTATTGCCCATAATAATGGGGTTCCATGGCGATTTAAAATGACCGTAAAACCGATACATGTTTGATGGCATAACCAAAAACTCTCCATTTTCATGTTTTATGGCCTTTTTCATGAGCAATTACCCACAGTTTTGGGGTTCCAAGGTTTACATGTTTGAAAGTTATGACCAAACACTCGTTTTTTTTTCGCGTTTTATGACCGTTTTCATAACTTATTGCCCATAATATTGGGGTTCTAGGGAGATTTAAAATGTCTGTAAAACCCGATACATGTTTGACGACATGACCAAAAACTCTCTATTTTCATGTTTTAAGGTCGTTTTCAGGAGATATTATCCACAATTTTGGGGTTCCGAGGCGATTTACATGTTTGAGAGTCATGACCAAGCACTAGTCGTTTTTGCATTTTATGGCAATTTTCATGAGTTATGGCCCATATTTTTGGGGTTCCAGGGTGATTTAAAATGACCGCAAGCCATGATACATGTGTGAGGGCATGACCAAAAACTCATCATTTTTGTGTTTTATGGCCGTTTTCTGGAGTTATTGCCCATAGTTTTGGGGTTCCAAAGCGATTTAAAATGACTGGAAGACCCGATACAAGTTTGAGGCTTGATCAAAAACTCATCATTTTCATGTTTTATGGCCGTTTTTATGAGCTATTGCCCATATTTTTGGGGTTCTAGGGGGATTCGCATGGCCCGTAAAACCCTATACATGTTTATGAGTTATGACCAAAAACACGTCGTTTTCGCGTTTTATGGTCGTTTTCATGAGCTATTGCCCATAGTTTTAGCGATCCAAGGCGATTTACAAATTTGATAGTTATGACCAAAAACTCATCGATTTTGCGTATTATGGCCATTTTCATGAGTTATTGCCCATAATATTGAGGTTCCAGGGCGATTTAAAATGACCGTAAGACCCGATACATGTTTAAGGGCATGACCAAAAACTCTCCATTTTCGTGTTTTAAGGCCATTTTCATGAGCAGTTGTCCTCAGTTTTGGGGTTCCAAGGAGATTTACATGTTTGAGAGTTATGGCCAAAGACTCGTTGTTTTCGCGTTTTATGGCTGTTTTCATAAGTTATTGCCCATATTATTGGGGTTCTAGGGAAATTTAAAATGACCATAAAACCCGATACATGTTTCACGACATGACCAAAAACTCTCTATTTTCATATTTTAAGGCCGTTTTCAGGAGATATTGCCCACAATTTTGGGGTTCCAAGGCGATTTACATGTTTGAGAGTCATGACCAAGTACTCGTCGTTTTTGCATCTTTTGGCAATTTTCATGAGTTATGCCCCATATTTTTGGGGTTCTAGGGCGATTTAAAATGACCACAAGCCACGATACATTTTTGAGGGCATGACCTAAATCTCGTCATTTTTGTGTTTTATGGCTATTTTCATGAGTTATGGCCCATAGTTTTGGGGTTCTAGGGCAATTTAAAATGACTAGAAGACCCGATACAAGTTTGAGGCTTGATCAAAAACTTGTTGTTTTCGTGTTTTATGGCCGTTTTTATGAGCTATTGCCACATTTTTGGGGTTCTAGGGGATTCACATGGACCGTAAGACCCTATACATGTTTGAGAGTTATAACCAAAAACTCATTGTTTTTGCGTAATATGGCCGTTTTCATGAGCTATTGCCCATAGTTTTGGGGTTCCAAGGCGATTTATAGGTTTGAGAATCATGACCAAAAACTCGTCGTTTTTGCGTATTATGGCCATTTTCATGAGTTATTGCCCATAATATTGGGGTTCTAGGGAGATTTAAAATTACCGTAAGACCCGATACATGTTTAAGGGCATGACTAAAAACTCTCCATTTTCGTGTTTTATGGCCATTTTCATGAGCAATTGGCCATAGTTTTGGGGTTCCAAGGTGATTTACATGTTTGAGAGTTATTACCAAACACTCGTCGTTTTTGCATTTTATGGCCATTTTCATAAGGTATTGCCCATAATAATGGGGTTCCATGGCGATTTAAAATGACCATAAAACCCAATATATGTTTGACGAAATGACCAAAAACTCTCCATTTTCATGTTTTAAGGCAGTTTTCATGAGCAATTGCCCACAGTTTTGTGGTTCCAAGGCGATTTACATGTTTGAAAGTTATGACCAAAAACTCGTTGTTTCCGCATTTTATGGCCGTTTTCATAAGTTATTTCCCATAATATTGGGGTTCTAGGGAGATTTTAAAATGACCGTAAAACCCGATACATGTTTGACGACATGACCAAAAACTCTCTATTTTCATATTTTAAGGCTGTTTTCAGGACATATTGCCCACAATTTTGGGGTTCCTACGCGATCTACATATTTGAGAGTTATGACCAAGCACTCGTCGTTTTTGCATTTTATGGCAATTTTCATGAGTTATGGCCCATATTTTTGGGGTTCTAGGGCGATTTAAAATGATCACAAGACACGATACATGTTTGAGGGCATGACAAAAAAACTCGTCATTTTTGTGTTTTATGGCCGTTTTCATGAGTTATTGCCCGTAGTTTTGGGGTTCCAGGGTGATCTAAAATAATTCGAAGACCCGATACAAGTTTGAGGCTTGATCAAAAACACATCATTTTCGTGTTTTATGGCCGTTTTTATGAGCTATTGCCCATATTTTTGGGGTTGTAGGAGGATTCGCATCGCCTGTAAGACCCTATACATTTTTATAAGTTATGACCAAAAACACGTCGTTTTCACGTTTTATGGCCGTTTTCATGAGCTATTGCCCATAGTTTTGGGGTTCCAAGGCGATTTACACATTTGAGAGTTATGACCAAAAACTCCTCGTTTTTGCGTATTATGGCCATTTTCATGAGTTATTGCCCATAATATTGGTGTTCCAGTGCGATTTAAAATGACCGTAAGACCCGATACATGTTTAAGGGCATGACCAAAAACTCTTCATTTTCGTGTTTTAAGTTCGTTTTCAAGAGCAATTGCCCACGGTTTTGGGGGTCCAAGGCGATTTACATGTTTGAGAGTTATGGCCAAACACTCGTTGTTTTGGCGTTTTATGGTTGTTTTCATAAGTTATTGCCCATATTATTGGGGTTCTAGGGAGATTTAAAATGACCGTAAAACCCGATACATGTTTGACGACATGACCAAAAACTCTATATTTTCATGTTTTAAGGACGTTTTTAGGAGATATTGCCCACAATTTTGGGGTTCCAAGGCGATTTACATGTTTGAGAGTCATGACCAAATAATCGTCGTTTTTGCATTTTTTGGCAATTTTCATGTGTTATGGCCCATATTTTTTGGGGTTCTAGGGCGATTTAAAATGACTGCAAGCCACGATACATGTTTGAGGGTATGACCAAAATCTCGTCATTTTTGTGTTTTTTGGTTGTTTTCATGAGTTATTGCCCATAGTTTTGGGGTTCCAGGGCGATTTAAAATGACTGGAAGACCCGATACAAGTTTGATGCTTGATCAAAAACACGCCATTTTCGTGTTTTATGGCCGTTTTTATGAGCTATTCCCCACATTTTTGGGATTCTAGGGGATTCACATGGCCCGTAAGACCCTATACATGTTTGAGAGTTATGACCAAAAACTCGTTGTTTTTGCGTAATATGGCCGTTTTCATGAGCTATTGCCCATAGTTTTGGGGTTCCTAGGCGATTTACAGGTTTGAGAGTCATGACCAAAAACTCGTCGTTTTTGCGTATTATGGCCATTTTCATGAGTTATTGCCCATAATATTGGTGTTCTAGGGCGATTTAAAATGACCGTAAGACCCGATACATGTGTAAGGGCATGACCAAAAACTCTCCATTTTCGTGTTTTATGGCCATTTTCATGATCAATTGGCCATAGTTTTGGGGTTCCAAGGCGATTTACATGTTTGAGAGTTATTACCAAACACTCGTCGTTTTCGCGTTTTATGGCCGTTTTCATAAGTTATTTCCCATAATAACGGGGTTCCATGGCGATTTAATATGAACGTAAAACCCGATACATGTTTGACGACATGACCAAAAACTCTCCATTTTCATGTTTTAAGGCCGTTTTCATGAGCAATTGCCCACAGTTTTGGGGTTCCAAGGCGATTTACATGTTTGAAAGTTATGACCAAACACTCGTTGTTTTCGCGTTTTATGGCTGTTTTTATAGGTTATTGCTCTTAATAATGGGGTTCCATGGCAATTTAAGATGATCGTAAAACCCGATACATGTTTGACGGCATGACCAAAAACTCTCCATTTTCACGTTTTAAGTTCGTTTTCATGAGCAATAGCCCACAGTTTTAGGGTTCCAAGGCAATCTACATGTTCGAGAGTTATAACCAAACAATCGTTGTTTTCGCGTTTTATGGCCGTTGTCATAAGTTATTGCATATAATATTGTTGTTCCAAGGCGATTTAAAATGACTGCAAGACATGATACATGTTTGAGGGCATGACCAAAAACTCGTCATTTTCGTGTTTTATGGCCGTTTTCATGAGTTATTGCCAATTATTTTGGGGTTCCAGGGCGATTTACAATGACTGGAAAACCCGATACAAGTTTGAGGCTTGATCAAAAACTCGCCATTTTCACGTTTATGGCCGTTTTTATGAGCTATTGCCCACATATTTGGGGTTACTCGTCGTTTTCTCGTTTTATGGCCGTTTTCATGAGCTATTGCCCATAGTTTTGGGGTTCCAAGGCGAATTACATGTTTGATAGTTATGACCAAAAACTCGTCGTTTTTGCGTATTATGGCCATTTTCATGAGTTATTGCCCATAAAATTGGGGTTTTAGGGCGATTTAAAATGACCGTAAGACCCAATACATGTTTAAAGGCATGACCAAAAACTCTGCACTTTCGTGTTTTATGGCCATTTTCATGAGCAATTGCCCATAGTTTTGGGGTTCCAAGGAGATTTACAAGTTTAAGAGTTATTACCAAACACTCGTCGTTTTCGCGTTTTATGGCCGTTTTCATAAGTTATTGCCCATAACAATCGGGTTCCATAGCGATTTAAAATGACCATAAAACACGATACATGTTTGACGGGATGACCCAAAACTCTCCATTTTCATGTTTTAAGGCCGTTTTCATGAGCAATTGCCCACAGTTTGGGGTTCCAAGGCGATTTACATGTTTGAAAGTTATGACCAAACACTCTTTGTTTTCGCGTTTTATGGCCATTTTCATGAGCAATTGGCCATAGTTTTAGGGTTCCAAGGCGATTTACATGTTTGAGAGTTATTACCAAAGACTTGTCGTTTTTTGCGTTTCATGGCCGTTTTCATAAGTTATTGCCCATAATAATGGGGTTCCATGGCGATTTAAAATGACCATAAAACCCGATACATGTTTGACGACATGACCAAAAACTCTCCATTTTCATGTTTTAAGGTAGTTTTCATGAGCAATTGCCCACTGTTTTGGGGTTCCAAGGCGATTTACATGCTTGAAAGTTATGACCAAACACTCGTTGTTTTCGCGTTTTATGGCCGTTTTCATAAGTTATTGCCCATATTATTGGGGTTCCAGGGCGATTTATAATGACCGTAAGACCCGATACATGTTTAAGGGAATGACCAAAAACTCTCCACTTTCATGTTTTATGGCCATTTTCATGAGCAATTGCCCATAGTTTTGGGGTTCCAAGGAGATTTACATGTTTAAGAGTTATTACCAAACACTCGTCGTTTTCGCGTTTTATGGCCGTTTTCATAAGTTATTGCCCATAATAATGGGGTTCCATGGCCATTTAAAATGACAGTAAAACACAATACATGTTCAACGGGATGACCCAAAACTCTCCATTTTCATGTTTTAAGGCCGTTTTCATGAGTAATTGCCCACAGTTTGGGGGTTCCAAGGCGATTTACATGTTTGAAAGTTATGACCAAACACTCGTTGTTTTCGCATTTTATGGCCGTTTTTCATAAGTTATTGCCTATATTATTGGGGTTCTAGACTGATTTAAAATGACCGTAAAACTCGATACATGTTTGACGACATGACCAAAAACTCTCTATTTTCATTGTTTAAGGCCGTTTCAAGAGATATTGCCCACAATTTTGGGGTTCCAAGGCGATTTACATGTTTGAAAGTTATGACCAAACACTCGTTGTTTTCGCGTTTTATGGCCGTTTTCATAACTTATTGCCCATAATATTGGGGTTCTAGGTAGATTTAAAATGTCCGTAAAACCCGATACATGTTTGACGACATGACCAAAAACTCTTTTTTTTCATGGTTTAAGGCCGTCTCAAGAGATATTGCCCACAATTTTGGGGTTCCAAGGAGATTTACATGTTTGAGAGTCATCACGAAGCATTCATCGTTTTTGCATTTTATGGCAATTTTAATGAGTTATGGCCCATATTTTTAGGATTCCATGGCGATTTAAAATGACCGCAAGACACGATACATGTTTGAGGGCATGGCCAAAAATAGGGATTTTTTGTGTTTTATGGCCGTTTTCATGAGTTATTGCCCATAGTTTTGGGGTTCCAGAGCGATTTAAAATGACTGGAAGACCCGATACAAGTTTGAGGCTTGATAAAAAAACTCGTCATTTTCGTGTTTTATAGCCATTTGTATGAGCTATTGCCCACATTTTTGGGGTTCTAGGGGGACTCACAAGACCTGTAAGACCCTATAGATTTTTGAGAGTTATGACCAAAAACTCGTCGTTTTTGCGTATTATGGCCATTTTGATGAGCTACTGTCCATAGTTTTGGGGTTCCAAGGTGATTTACATGTTTGAAAGTTATGATCAAACACTTGTTGTTTTCACGTTTTATAGCCGTTTTCATAACTTATTGCCCATAATATTGGGGTTCTAGGGCGATTTAAAATGACTGTAAGACCCGATACATGTGTCAGGGCATGACCAAAAACTCTCCATTTTCATGTTTTAAGCCCGTTTTCATGAGCAATTGCCCACAGTTTTGGGGTTCCAAGGCGATTTACATGTTTGAGAGTAATGGCCAAACACTCGTTGTTTTCGCATTTTATGGCCGTTTTCATATGTTATTGCCCATATTATTGGGGTTCTAGGGAGATTTAAAATGACCGTAAAACCCGATACATGTTTGCGGACATGACCAAAAATTCTCTATTTTCATGTTTTAAAGCCGTTTTCAGGACATATTGCCCACAATTTTGGGGTTCCAAGGCGATCTACATGTTTGAAAGTTATAACCAAACAATCGTTGTTTTCACGTTTTATGGCCGTTTTCATAAGTTATTGCCCACAATATTGGTGTTGCAGGGCGATTTAAATGACTGGAAGACACGATACATGTTTGAGGGCATGACCAAAAACTCATCATTTTCGTGTTTTATGGTCGTTTTCATGAGTTATTGCCCATAGTTTTGAGGTTCCAGGGCGATTTAAAATGACTGGAAGAACCGACACAAGTTTGAGGCTTGATCAAAAACTCGTCATTTTCGCGTTTTATGGCCGTTTTTATGAGCTATTCCCCACATTTTTGGGGTTACTCGTCGTTTTCTCGTTTTATGGCCGTTTTCATGAGCTATTGCCCATAGTTTAGGGGTTCCAAGGCGATTTACATGTTTGAGAGTTATGACCAAAAACTTGTCGTTTTTGCGTATTTTGGCCATTTTCATGAGTTGTTCCCCATAATATTGGGGTTTCAGGGCTATTTAAAATGACCGTAAGACCCGATACATGTTTAAGGGCATGACCAAAAACACCTGCACTTTCGTGTTTTAAGGCCATTTTCATGAGCAATTGCCCACTGTTTTGGGGTTCCAGGGCGATTTACATGTTTGAAAGTTATGACCATACACTCGTTGTTTTCGCGTTTTATGGCTGTTTTCATAACTTATTGCCCATAATAT
The DNA here is from genome assembly GCA_023614405.1 of Avena insularis. Lineage (NCBI taxonomy): Eukaryota > Viridiplantae > Streptophyta > Magnoliopsida > Poales > Poaceae > Avena > Avena insularis. The sequence continues at coordinate 390,404,196 of CM042687.1, forward strand.
TGGGGTTCTTGGCAGATTTAAAATGTTCGTAAAACACGATACATGTTTGGCGACATGACCAAAAACTCTCTATTTTCATGGTTTAAGATCGTTTTCAGGAGATATTGCCCACAATTTTGGTGTTCCAAGGAGATTTACATGTTTGAGAGTCATGACCAAGCACTCGTCGTTTTTGCATTTTATGGCAATTTTAATGAGTTATGAACCATATTTTTGGGGTTCCAGGGCGATTTAAAATGACCGCAAGACACGATACATGTTTGAGGGCATGACCAAAAATAGGTCAGTTTTGTGTTTTACGGCCATTTTCATGAGTTTGGCCCATAGTTTTGGGGTTCCAGGGCGATTAAAAATGACTGCAAGACACGATATATGTTTGAGGGCATTAAAAAACTCGTCATTTTTGTGTTTTATGGCCGTTTTCATGAGTTATTGCCCATAGTTTTGGGGTTCCAGGGCGATTTAAATTGACTGGAAGAACCGACGCAAGTTTGGGGCTTGATAAAAAACTCGTCATTTTCATGTTTTATGGCTGTTTTTATGAGCTGTTGCCCACATTTTTGGGGTTACTCGTCGTTTTCTTGTTTTATGGCTGTTTTCATGAGCTATTTCCCATAGTTTGAGGGTTCCAAGGCGATTTACATGTTTGAGAGTTATTATCAAACACTCGTCGTTATCGCGTTTTATGGCCGTTTTCATAAGTTATTGCCCATAATAATGGGGTTCCATGGCGATTTAAAATGACCGTAAAACACGATACATGTTTGACGGGATGACCCAAAACTCTTCATTTTCATGTTTTAAGGCCGTTTTCATGAGCAATTGCCCACTGTTTTGGGGTTCTAAGGCGATTTACATGTTTGAAAGTTATGACCAAACACTCCTTGTTTTCGCGTTTTATGGCCGTTTTCATAAGTTATTGCCCATATTATTGGGTTCTAGGGAGATTTAAAATGGCCGTAAAATCCGATACATGTTTGACGACATGACCAAAAACACTCTATTTTCATGTTTTAAGGCCATTTTCATGAGCAATTGCCCACTATTTTGGGGTTCCAAGGTGATTTACATGTTTGAAATTTATGACCAAACACTCGTTGTTTTCGCTTTTTATAGCTGTTTTCATAACTTATTGCCCATAATATTGGGGTTCTAGGCAGATTTAAAATGTCCGTAAAACCCGATGCATGTTTCACGACATGACCAAAAACTCTAATTTTTCATAGTTTAGGGCCATTTTCAAGAGATATTGCCCACAATTTTGGGGTTCCAAGGAGATTTACATGTTTGAGAGTCATGACCAAGCACTCATCGGTTTTGCATTTTATGGCAATTTTAATGAGTTATGGCCCATATTTTTAGGGTTCCAGGTCGATTTAAAATGACCGCAAGACACGATACATGTTTGACGGCATGACCAAAAATAGATCATTTTTGTGTTTTATGGCCGTTTTCATGAGTTATGGCCCATAGTTTTGGGGTTCCAGGGCGATTTAAAATGACTAGAAGCCACGATACATGTTTGTGGGCATGACCAAAAACTCGTCATTTTCGTGTTTTATGGCTGTTTTCATGAGTTATTGCCCATAGTTTTGGGGTTCCAGGGCGGTTTAAAATGACCAGAAGACCCGACAAAAGTTTGGGGCTTGATGAAAAACTCGTCATTTTCGTGTTTTACGGCTGTTTTTGAGCTATTGCCTACATTTTTGGGGCTACTCATCGTTTTATGGCCGTTTTCATGAGCTATTCCCCATAGTTTTGGGGTTCCAAGGCGATTTACATGTTTGAGAGTTATGACCAAAAACTTGTCGTTTTTGCGTATTATGGCCATTTTCATGAGTTATTGCCCATAATATTGGGGTTCCAGGGCGATTTAAAATGACCGTAAGACCCGATACATGTTTAAGGGAATGACCAAAAACTCTCGACTTTCGTGTTTTATGGCCATTTTCATGAGCAATTGCCCATAGTTTTGGGATTCCAAGGAGATTTACATGTTTAAGATTTATTACCAAACACTCGTCATTTTCGCGTTTTATGGCCGTTTTCATAAGTTATTGCTCATAATAATGGGGTTCCATGGCGATTTAAAATGACCGTAAAACACGTTACATGTTTGACGGGATGACCCAAAACTGTCCATTTTCGTGTTTTAAGGCCATTTTCATGACAATTGGCCATAGTTTTGGGGTTCCAAGGCGATTTACATGTTTGAAAGTTATGACCAAACACTCGTTGTTTTCGCGTTTTGTGGCCGTTTGCATAAGTTATTGCCCATATTATTGGGGTTCCATGGCGATTTAGAATGACCGTAAAACCCGTTACATGTTTGACGACATGACCAAAAACTCTCCATTTTCATGTTTTAAGGCCATTTTCATGAGCAATTGCCCACAGTTTTGGGGTTCCAAGGCGATTTACTTGTTTCAAAGTTATGACCAAACACCCGTTGTTTTCACATTTTATGGCCGTTTTCATAAGTTATTGCCCATAATATTGGGGTTCTAGGGCGATTCAAAATGACCGTAAAACCCGATACATGTTTGACGACATGACCAAAAACTCTCCATTTTCATGTTTAAAGGCCGTTTTTAGGAGATATTGCCCACAATTTTGGGATTGCATGGAGATTTACATGTTTGAGAGTCATGACCCATATGACCATATACATGTTTGAGAGTTATGACCAAAAACACGCCGTTATCGCATTTTTTCGCAATTTTCATGAGTTATGGCCCATATTTTTGGGGTTCCAGGGCCATTGAAAATGACCGCAAGACACGATACATGTTTGAGGGCATGACCAAAAACTCGTCATTTTTGTGTTTATGGCCGTTTTCATGCGTTATTGCCCATAGTTGTAGGGTTCCAGGGCGATTTAAAATGACCGGAAGACCCGATACAAGTTTGAGGCTTGATCAAAAACTCATCATTTTCTTGTTCGATGGCCATTTTTGAGAGTTATGACCAAAAACTCGTCGTTTTTGCGTATTATGGACGTTTTCATGAGCTATTGCCATAGTTTTGGGGTTCCAAGGCAATTTACAGGGTTGAGAGTTATGACCAAAAACTCATCGTTTTTGCGTATTATGGCCATTTTCATGAGTTATTGCCCATAATATTGGGGTTCCAGGGTGATTTAAAATGACCGGAAGACCCGATACATGTTTAAGGGCATGACCAAAACCTCTCCATTTTCATGTTTTATGGCCATTTTCGTGAGCAATTGGCCATAGTTTTGGGGTTCCAAGGCGATTTACATGTTTGAGAGTTATTACCAAACAATCGTCGTTTTCGCGTTTTATGGCCGTTTTCATAAGTTATTGCCCATAATAATGGGGTTCCATGGCGATTTAAAATGACCGTAAAACCCGATACATGTTTGACGGCATGACCAAAAACTCTCCATTTTCGTGTTTTATGGCCGTTTTCATGAGTTATTGCCCATAGTTTTTGGGTTCCAGGGCGATTTAAAATGACTGGAAGACCTGACACAAGTTTGAGGCTTGATCAAACACTCGTCATTTTCGTGTTTTATGGCCGTTTTTATGAGCCATTGCCCACATTTTTGGGGTTACTCGTCGTTTTCTCGTTTTATGGCTGTTTTCATGAGCTATTGCCCATAATATTGGGGTTCCATGGTGATTTAAAATAACCAGAAGGCCCGATACATGTTTAAGGGCATGACCAAAAACTCTCCACTTTCGTGTTTTATGGCCATTTTTCTGAGCAATAGCCGATAGTTTTGGGGTTCAAAGGAGATTTACATCTTTAAGTGTTATTACCAAACACTCGTCGTTTTCACGTTTTATGGCCATTTTCATAAGTTATTGCCCATAATAGTGGGGTTCCATGGCGATTTAAAATGACCATAAAACACGATACATGCTTGACGGGATGACCCAAAACTCTCCATTTTCATGTTTTAAGGCCGTTTTCATGAGCAATTACCCACAGTTTTCGGGTTCCAAGGCGATTTACATGTTTGAAAGTTATGACCAAACACTCGTTGTTTTCGCGTTATATGGCCGTTTTCATAAGTTATTGCCCATATTATTGGGGTTCTAGGGAGGTTTAAAAAGACCGTAAAACCCGATACATGTTTGCGGACATGACCAAAAATTCTCTATTTTCATGTTTTAAGGCCATTTTCATGAGCAATTGCCCACTATTTTGGGGTTCCAAGGCGATTTACATGTTTGAAAGTTATGAACAAACACTTGTTGTTTTCGCGTTTTATGGCCGTTTTCATTAGTTATTGCCCATAATATTGGGGTTCTAGGGACATTTAAAATGTCCGTAAATCCCGATACATGTTTGACGACATGACCAAAAACTCTCTATTTTCATGGTTTAAGGCCGTTTTCAGGAGATATTGCCCACAATTTTGGGGTTCCAAGGCGATTTATATGTTTGAGAGTCATGACCAAGCAGTCATCGTTTTTGCATTATATAGAAATTTTAATGAGTTAGGGCCCCTATTTTTGGGGTTCTAGTGTGATTTAAAATGACCGCAAGACACGATACATGTTTGAGGGCATGACCAAAAATAGGTCATTTTTGTGTTTTATGGTCGTTTTCATGAGTTATTGCCCATAGTTTTGGGGTTCTAGGGCGATTTAAAATGACTGGAAGACCCGATACAAGTTTGAGGATTGATCAAAAACACAACATCTTCGTGTTTTATGGCCATTTTTATCAGCTATTGCCCACAATTTTGGGGTTCTAGGGGGATTCTCATGACCCGTAAGACCCTATATGTTTGAGAGTTATGACCAAAAACTCGTCGTTTTTGCGTATTATAGCCGTTTTCATGAGCTATTGCACATAGTTTTGGGGTTCCAAGGCGATTTACAGGTTTGAGAGTTATGACCAAAAACTCGTCGTTTTTGCGTATTATGGCCATTTTCATGAGTTAGTTCCCATAACATTGGGGTTCCTGGGCGATTTAAAATGACCGTAAGACCTGATACATGTTAAAGGGCATGACCAAAAACTCTCCATTTTCCTGTTTTAAGGCCGTTTTCATGAGCAATTGTCCATAGTTTTGGGGTTCCAAGGCGATTTACATGTTTGAGAGTTATGGCCAAACACTCGTTGTTTTCGCATTTGATAGCCGTTTTCATATGTTATTGCCCATATTATTGGGGTTCTAGGGAGATTTAAAATGACCGTAAAACCCGATACATTTTTGACGACATGACAAAACTCTCTAATTTCATGTTTTAAGGCCGTTTTCACGACATATTGCCCACAATTTTGTGGTTCCAAGGTGATTTACATGTTTGAAAGTTATAACCAAACAATCGTTGTTTTCGCGTTCTATGGCCGTTTTCATAAGTTATTGCCCATAATATTGGTGTTCTGGGGCGATTTAAAATGACTGCAAGGCACGATACATGTTTGAGGGTATGACCAAAAACTCGTCATTTTTGTGTTTTATGGCCATTTTCATGAGTTATTGCCCATAGTTTTGGGGTTCCAGGGCGATTTAAAATGACTAGAAGACCCGATACAAGTTTGAGGCTCGATCAAAAAATTGTAATTTTCGTTCTGAAGCATTGTAGCTCTCTACAGCAGCATGTGTGTCGAAAATCATTTTCAACTGACCCATTGTATCAAATGCATTGTCGTTTTCGAAACGCTTACGAAGTTCCGGCTCTAGCCCATACAATATGCCGCAATGAACTAAGTTGTGGTCCTCCTGACGAGTCTGATAGACATTCTTCTCCTTGTCAGGGGCATCCTCAAAAGGTGGGGGGCCTAGCGGCGCTTCTAGCACATATTGCTTTTGTGCAGCAGAGAGGAGAATCCTCAAAATCATGGCCCATTCGGTAAAGTTGCGATCGTTCGTTGCAAGTTTCTCTTTCTCCATGAACACATTGAAATTAAAAGCAGGTGGTGCCATCTACAACAGAATTTGTAAAGTTTAGACTAAGTTTATGATAGATTGAGTTCAACTAATCCATATTACGAATGAACTCCCACTCAAAAACGACATCCCTTGTGTCCTTTTGGTGATTACATGAACCAAATCCACTATACCAAGTCCGATCATCACGTGAGTCGGTATAGCTTCAAAGGCAAGCATCAAATGGGCATCATATCTACTATATGACTCATGCTTAACCTTTCGGTCCGTGTTCCGAGGCCATGTCTGTACATGCTAGGCTCGCCAAGTAAGAACCTTAGTATTCGCGTGTGTAACTGTCTTACACCCGAAATATGGTCGTGGATCCAAGAACACCCGATCATCACGTGATGTCTTGGAGCGACAAAAACATAATCGGTGCATACTAAAGGAAGAACACATTCTTATCTTGATATTTAAATGAGGGATCGTCTTATTATGCTAATAAAACGCCAAACAAGCAATATAAGATACTATCAAACATCACATGTTTGTTAGTAAAATGATATGGTTCCCGCATATGATCTCTATCATGTGCACCGTGGTATGATCACTATCATACCTTTATGTGTAAGGCCAAGGTCTATGGAACTTACACGTTATGTGTGTTGTAAGAGTATCATCTCATACTTCTACTTACAATATCACCATATCATAACACTAGCCCAGCAACAATCTAAACTAGACACCTCTAATTTATCCATTGCATGTTTTTACGTGGCTTAGGGCTTTCGAGATAGAACCGTTCATACCTACGAACATGAACCACAACGAGGATAACCAAATTGTTGAAAACTCGTTGCAAAATAGATATTGACTATAGTAGGAGAGACAGACACCCGCTAGACACTTATGCAAACTAGTTGCATGTCAAGCGTGGAATAGGTCTCATGTGCGAGGACATGTAAAGTTTGTCCAGGCCGCTTCATCCCACTATGCCACCAATATCCAAAATTACAACCAAGGAGCAACAACATGATCATCATCGCCCACATACTCATATGTGTACTACCCGTGTAAAGCATCTACGCATAGATCCGGCTCTGATACCACTGTAGGGTTCGCAGCATAGAAAACAAAAAATTTCCTATGATGGGAACTATGTACCAAGATCTATCTACTAGATACAAACAATGGGCGGATGTATATCCATAGAGAACATACCCTTGAAGACCGACAAAGCTTAACGAGTTCGACTCGTGGTTGATGTAGACGATCTCTTGCCGATCTCAAGATCGAGAGGAAGTCCTAGCGCCGCAAATCAGCAGCGCATCCGTGCTCGCACACACGTCCGAGGCACCGAGCAACCTCCGCCTCCTCGCTCCAGCGATGGAGCGGAAGAACAACTCTTTCTTGCCGAATAGCCACCAGGAACATGTATCTCGCTAGTCCGAGACCATGGGGAATAAATTCTAGAGGGGGAGAGAGATCCTTCACGAGGAGGTGTAAGTGAGAAGTGAGGAGAGGGGTGACTTTTATAGGAGGAGGGGGAACCCCAAGGGGGAACCCCAAGGGGGTGGCCGGCGCATAGGGGCTGCCCCCTTGCCCTCCCCTCTTCATGTGGGTGGACACTCCATTCACAAAAATCCATTCAAATCCCTCCACTCAAAATCCCACTCAAACTTGCTATTAAATTTCCACCAAATTTAATGCAAACTCTCATTAAATAAAACTCTTTTATTTATTCAGAATTTTGTCAATTACTTTAATTACAAACATTCACATATAACCCCTTGCTAGAATTCTATTTCACATGCATAACCTCTTTATGCAATTTCACCCGAAAACCTGTTTCGGTATCTAGTGAAATAAATTTCTGCGCTTGTTTATTCTTTCGGCATGAAACTTTTGCTCCGATTGGATGTCGGTGTCTCTTAAGTGTGTCACCCTACGGTTCGTGAATAATGCGGACATGATCGAGACCCCTCTCGGATTAATAATCAGAAGCGGGATCTGAAGACCCATACTGACTCCCACACATTCAACGATGACTTTCTTGTGATCGTCGGAACCTTTTATGCTCGTATCTTAATCCCTTTGTTTCGAAATATATTACATGTACGATATTCGATCATCAGTATCTCCATACCTAGTTTGATCTCGTTACTGACATGCACTCTTTTCTCGTTCCCGTGATATAACATTCTAGTGATCAAATCACTTGCTTGCAAGCTAACCAATGTGATATCACCGAGAGGGCTCATAGTATATCTATCCTTCATCGGGATGAATAAATTATACTCTTGATCCATGGGCCTCAACATAACACTTTATTAGTCATGAACCCATCTTTATAATCACCCTGTTATGGTGTGACGTTTGATGTTATCAAGAAACTCTTCCGGTGTTAGTAATTGACATGATCTCATGGTCTAAGGATTAGGATCAATTCGTAAGTTGTTATAGCAATATAAACTCAATGAATTTGATCGTAATGCTATACTTCGGATGAATGTTCATCACACCATTACACTAATGTTGTGATCCCGTTATTAACAACATCCAATGTCTATGATCAAGAAACCTTGATCATCTTGTTAATCAACGAGCTAGTTTATGAGAGAAGCATAACTAGGAACTTTCTGTTTGTTTATTAAACACACATGTATTAAAGTTCCTTATTAATACAATTATATAATGCACAATAAACATCTATCATATACTTGGAATACACATAATAAACACTTTATTATTGTCTCTCAGGGCATATTCCCTTCAGTCTCCCACTTGCACTAGAGACAATAATATAGTTACATAGTGATGAATCTAACACCCATTGAGTTCTGGTGTTGATCATGTTTTGCTCTAGGGAGAGTTTTAGTCAACGGATCTGCTACATTGAGATCCGTGTGTACTTTACAAATCTTTATATCTCTATCCTTGACATGCTCGCGGATGGAGTGAAACCGGCGTTTAATATGCTTGGAATGCTTGTGAGACCTTGGCTCTTTGGCATTGGCAATGGCACCATTTATGTCACAATAGATCACCATTGGGTACAACCCGTTTGCAACCACTCCTAGTTCGGATATGAACTCCTTCATCCAAACCGCTTCCTGAGTCGCTTCCGAAGCAGCAACATATTAGGCCTCCGTTGTTGATCCCGCCACCACAGGTTGTTTGGAGCTCCTCCAAATAACCGCTCCGCCATTCATGAGAAATACGTATCCGGATTGACAATTAGAGTCATCCGAATCAGTGTCAAAGCTTGCGTCAACATAACACTTAGCGACGAGCTCTTCTTCACCTCCGTATACAAGAAACATATCCTTAGTTCTTCGTAAGTACTTAAGGATATTCTTGACCGCTATCCGATGTTACGAACACGGATCCGATTGGTACCTACTAGTCAAACTAATAGCATGTGCCACATCCGGTCTTGTACATAGCATGGCGTACATTATAGAGCCTATGGCTGAAGCATAGGGGACTTTGTCCATTATCTCTCTTTCTTCTGCCGTAGCCGGACTTTGAGTCTTACTCAATGTCTTGCCTTGCAACATAGGTAAGAACCCCTTCTTACTTCCGTCCATTTTAAACTTCTTTAAAATATTATCAAGGTATGTACTTTGCGATAGCCCTATTAGGCGTCTAGATCTATCTCTATTGATCTTTATGCCTAATATGTATGACGCTTCACCTAGGTCCTTCATTGAAAATTTGCTGTTTAGATAACTTTTAACACTGTTTAAAAGATCTATATCATTTCCGATCAATAATATGTCATCCACATATAATATCAGAAATGCCACATTGCTCCCACTCCCTTTCTTGTAAATACAAGCTTCTCCATAAGTTTGGACAAATCCAAACTCTTTGATCACCTCATCAAAGCGGAGATTCCAACTTCGTGATGCTTGCTTCAATCCATAGATGGATCGTTGAAGATTGCACACCTTGTTAGCATCCTTAGGATCAACAAAACCCTTTGATTGTATCATATACAACTCTTCTTCAATATTACCATTGAGAAACGCGGTTTTAACATCCATCTTCCATATCTCATAATCGAAATATGCAGCAATTGCTAACATAATCCTAACTGACTTTAGCATCGCTACGGGAGAGAATGTCTCATCGTAGTTAACTCCTTGAATTTGTCAAAAAACCTTTGCGACAAGTCGAGCTTTATAGAAGGCCACATTACCATCAGCATCAGTTTTCCTTTTGAAAATCCATTTGTTCTCCACGGCCTTTCGGTCGTGAGATAAGTCTACGAAGTTCCAAACTTGGTTTTCATACATGGATTCCATCTCAGATTTCATGGCTTCTAACCATTTGTTGGAATCCGGGCTCGTCATTGCTTTTTCATACGTCGCAGAGTCATCATTTTCATCAACCATGAAATTCATGACAGGATTTTCGTATAGCTCGGGAGTTGCACGCGTCCTGCTAGACCTGCGAGGTTCGGTAGTATTCTCTTTCGGAGTTTCATGATCATTATCATTAGTTCCCTCTTCAACTGGTGAAGCCAACTCCGAAACTACTTCCGGCGCTGCGCTACTCGCCATACTTTGAAGATAAGGTTCAATAACCTATTCGAGTTCTACCTTTCGACTACTCACACCTTTCGCGAGAAACTCTTTCTCTATAAAGGATCCGTTCTTGGCAACAAAAACTTTGCCCTTGGATCTATGATAGAAGGAATACCCAATATTTTCCTTAGGGTATCCTATGAAGACACATTTTTCTGCTTTGGGTTTGAGTTTATCTGGTTGAAGTTTCTTCACATAAACATCGCATCCCCAAACTTTAAGAAATGACAGCTTATGTTTGTTTCCAAACCACAATTCATACGGTGTCTTTTCAACGGATTTAGATGGTGCCCGATTTAAAGTGAATGCAGCAGTTTCTAGTGCATAACCCCAAAATGACAACGGAAAGTCCGTCAGAGACATCATAGATCATACCATATCCAATAAAGTACGATTACGACGTTCCGACACACCATTTCTCTGTGGTGTTCCGGCAGGTGTGGGTTGTGAAACAATTCCACACTCTTTCATGTGAGTGCTAAACTCGTAACTTAGATACTCACCTCCACGATCGGACCGTAGAAATTTGATCTTTCTATTACGATGATTTTCCACTTCATTCTGAAATTCCTTGAACTTTTCAAAGGTTTCAAACTTACGTTTCATCAAGTAGATATAACCGTATCTACTCAAATCATCCGTGAAAGTAACAAAATAACGATATCCACCTTGCGCCGACACACTCATTGGACCACATACATCAGAATATATGATTTTCAATAAATCTGTCGCTCGTTCCATTGAACCGGAAAACGGCGTTCTAGTCATCTTGCCCATAAGGCATGGCTCACATGTATCAAATGATTCAAAATCAAGTGATTCTAAAAGTCCATCCGAATGGAGCTTCTTCATGCGTTTAATGCCAACATTACCTAGACGGCAGTGCCACCTATATGCGGATATATCATCATTAAGTTTAGTTCTTTTAGCATCAACATTATGAATATGTGTAACATTATCATCGAGATCTAATAGAAATAAACCATTCATCATTGGTGCATGACCATAAAATATTTCATTCATATAAATAGAACAACCATTGTTCTCGGATTTAAATGAATAACCACTTCGCATCAAACACGATCCAGATACAATGTTCATGCTCAGTGCAGGCACCAGATAACAATTATTCAAGCTTATTACTAATCCCGACGGCAAATGGAGAGGCAGCGTTCCGACGACGATCACATCAACGCTTGATCCATTTCTGACACGCATCTTGACCTCACCCCTTGCTAGCGGTCGCTTGTTCCGCAGCCCCTGATTCGAGTTACAAATATTAGCAACTGAACCGGTATCAAATACCCAGGTTCTACTGCGAGCACTAGTCAAGTACACATCAATAACATGTATATCATATATACCTTTGTTTGCCTTGCCAGCCTTCTTGTCTGCCAAATACTTGGAGCAGTTGCACTTCCAGTGGCCAGTCCCCTTACAATAGTAACACCCGGTGTCAGACTTAGGTCCAACTCAGGGTTTCTTTTTAGGCACGGCAACCGGCTTTCCGCCCTTACTTCCCTTCTATTTTCCCTTCTTGCCTTTCTTGAAACCAGTGTTCTTATTGATCATCAACACTTGATGTTCCTTTTTGATCTCCACTTCTGCAGTTTAAAGCATTGACACAAGCTCGGGGAGAGACTTCTTCATGCCTTGCATATTATAGTTCATCACAAAGCTCTTATAGACTGCAGAACACGATGGATGCCTAAGTCAATGGGAATCAATATTCCCAAGGACACAAGCTTATCGGCGTAACCCGACATCTTGAGTAAATGCTCACTAACGGAGATGTGCTCTTCTATCATGCAGCTAAAGAACTATTTTGAAGCATTGTAGCTCTCTACAGTAGCATGTGTGTCGAAAATCATTTTCAACTCACCCATTGTATCAAATGCATTGTCATTTTCGAAATGCTTTCGAAGTTCCGGCTATAGCCCATACAATATGCCGCAATGAACTAAGTTGTGGTCCTCCAGACGAGTCTGATAGAAATTCTTCTCCTTGTCAGGGGCATCCTCAAAAGGTGGGGGGCCTAGCGGCGCTTCTAGCACATATTTCTTTTGTGCAACACAGAGGAGAATCCTCAAATTCATGGCCCATTCGGTAAAGTTGCTATCGTTCGTTGCAAGTTTCTCTTTCTCCATGAACACATTGAAATTAAAAGAAGGTGGTGCCATCTACAACAGAATTTGTAAAGTTTAGACTAAGTTTATGATAGATTGAGTTCAACTAATCCATATTACGAATGAACTCCCACTCAAAAATGACATCCCTCGTGTCCTTTTGGTGATTACATGAACCAAATACACTATACCAAGTCCGATCATCACGTGAGTCGGTATAGCTTCAAAGGCGAGCATCAAATGGGCATCATATCTACTATATGACTCATGCTTAACCTTTCGGTCCGTGTTCCGAGGACATGTCTGTACATGCTAGGCTCGCCAAGTAAGAACCTTAGTATTCGCGTGTGTAACTATCTTAGACCCAAAATATGGTCATGGATCCAAGAACACCCGATCATCACGTGATGTCTTGGAGCGACAAAAACATAATCGGTGCATACTAAAGGAAGAACACATTCTTATCTTGATATTTAAATGAGGGATCATCTTATTATGCTAATAAAACACCAAACAAGCAATATAAGATACTATCAAACATCACATGTTTGTTAGTAAAATGATATGGTTCCCACATATGATCTCTATCATGTGCACCGTGGTATGATCACTATCATACCTTTATGTGTAAGGCCAAGGTCTATGGAACTTACAGGTTATGTGTGCTGTAAGAGTATCATCTCATACTTCTACTTACAATATCACCATATCATAACACTAGCCCAGCAACAATCTAAACTAGACGCCTCTAATTTATCCATTGCAAGTTTTTACGTGGCTTAGGGCTTTCGAGATAGAACCGTTCATACCTACGAACATGAACCACAACGAGGATAACCAAATTGTTGACAACTCATTGCAAAATAGATATTGACTATAGTAGGAGAGACAGACACCCGCTAGCCACTTATGCAAACTAGTTGCATGTCAAGCGTGGAACAGGTCTCATGTGCGAGGACATGTAAAGTTTGTCCAGGCCGCTTCATCCCACTATGCCACCAATATCCAAAATTACAACCAAGGAGTAACAACATGATCATCATCGCCCACATACTCATATGTGTACTACCCATGTAAAGCATCTACGCATAGATTCAGCTCTAATACCACTGTAGGGTTCGAAGCATAGAAAACAAAAAAATTCCTACGATGGGAACTATGTACCAAGATCTATCTACTAGATACAAACAACGGGCGGATGTATATCCATAGAGAACATACCCTTGAAGACCGACAAAGCTTAACGAGTTCGACTCGTGGTTGATGTAGACGATCTCTTGCCGATCTCAAGATCGAGAGGAAGTCCTAGCGCCAAGAATCAGCGGCGATCCGGTTTCGCACACACGTCCGAGGCACCGAGCAACCTCCGCCTCCTCACTCCAGCGACGCAGCGGAAGAATAACTCGTTCTTGCCCAATAGCCACCGGGAACATGTATCTTGCTAGTCCGAGACCATGGGGAATAAATTCTAGACGGGGAGAGAGATCCTTCACGAGGAGGTGTAAGTGAGAAGTGAGGAGAGGGGTTCCTCTTATAGGAGGAGGGGGGAACCCCAAGGGGTGGCCGACACATAGGGGTTGCCCCCTTGCCCTCCCCTATTCATGTGGGTGGACACTCCATTCACAAAAATCCATTCAAATCCCTCCACTCAAAATCCCACTCAAACTTGCTATTAAATTTCCACCAAATTTAATGCAAACTCTCATTACATAAAACTCTTTTATTTATTCAGAATTTTGTCAATTACTTTAATGACAAACATTCACATATAACCCCTTGCTAGAATTCTATTTCACATGCATAACCTCTTTATGCAATTTCACCCGAAAACCTGTTTCGGTATCTAGTGAAATAAATTCCTGCGCTTGTTTATTCTTTCGGCATGAAACTTTTGCTCCAATTGGATGTTGGTGTCTCTTAAGTATGTCACCCTACAGTTCGTGAATAATGCGGACATGATCGATACCCCTCTCGGATTAATAATCAGAAGCAGGATCTGAAGACCCATACTGACTCCCACACATTCAACGATAACTTTCTTGTGATCGTCGGAACCTTTTACGCTCGTATCTTAATCCCTTTGTTTCGCGATATATTACATGTCCGAGATTCGATCATCAGTATCTCCATACCTAGTTCGATATCGTTACTGACATGCACTCTTTTCTCGTTCCCGTGATATAACATTCTAGTGATCAAATCAGTTGCTTGCAAGCTAACCAATGTGATATCACCGAGAGGGCCCAGAGTATATCTATCCGTCATCGGGATGAAAAAATTCCACTCTATTAGTCCTGAACCCATCTTTATAATCACCCTGTTACGGTGTGACGTTTGATGTTATCAAGAAACTCTTCCGGTGTTAGTGATTGACATGATCTCATGGTCTAAGGATTAGGATCACTTTGTAAGTTGTTATAGCAATATAAACTCAGTGACTTTGATCGTAATGCTATACTTCGGATGAATGTTCATCACACTATGACACTAATGTTGTGATCCCGTTATTAACAACATCCAGTTTGGGGGTTCCAAGGCGATTTACAGGTTTGAGAGTTATGACCAAAAACTCGTCGTTTTAGCGTATTATGGCCATTTTCATGAGTTATTGCTCATAGTATTGGGGTTCCAGGGCGGTTTAAAATGACCGTAAGACCCGATACATGTTAAATGGCATGACCAAAAACTCTCCATTTTTCTGTTTTAAGGCCGTTTTCATGAGCAATTGCCCATAGTTTTGGGGTTCCAAGGCGATTTACATGTTTCAGAGTTATGGCCAAACACTCGTTGTTTTCGCGTTTTATGGCTGTTTTCATATGTTATTGCCCATATTATTGGGGTCCTAGGGAGATTTAAAATGACCGTAAAACCCGATACATTTTTTACGACATGACCAAAAACTCTCTATTTTCATGTTTTAAGGCCGTTTTCAGGACATATTGCCCACAATTTTGGGGTTCCAAGGCGATTTACATGTTTGAAATTTATAACCAAACAATCGTTGTTTTCGCGTTTTATGGCCGTTTTCATATGTTATTGCCCATAATATTGGTGTTCCAGGGCGATTTAAAATGACTGCAAGACACGATACATGTTTGAGGGCATGACCAAAAACTCGTCATTTGTGTGTTTTATGGTTGTTTTCATGAGTTATTGCCCATAGTTTTTGGGTTTCAGGGCAATTTAAAATGACTAGAAGACCCGATACAAGTTTGAGGCTCGATCAAAAACTCGTCATTTTCGTGTTTTATGGCCGTTTTTATAAGCTATTGCTCACATTTTGGGGTTCTAGGGGGATTCGCATGGCCCATAAGAACCTATACATATTTGAGAGTTATGACCAAAAACTCGTCGTTTTTGTGTTTATGGCCGTTTTCCTGAGCTATTGCCCATAGTTTTGGGGTTTCAAGGCGATTTACAGGTTTGAGAATTATGACCAAAAACTCGTCGTTTTTGCATATTATGGCCATTTTCATGAGTTATTGCCCATAATATTGGGGTTCCAGGGCGATTTAAAATGACCGTAAGACCCGATATATGTTTGAGGGAATGACCAAAAACTCTCCATTTTCGTGTTTTATGGCCATTTTCATGAGCAATTGGCCATAGTTTTGGGGTTCCAAGGCGATTTACATGTTTGAGAGTTATTACCAAACACTCGTTGTTTTTTCGTTTTATGGCCGTTTTCATAAGTTATTGCCCATAATAATGGGGTTCCATGGCGATTTAAAATGATCGTAATACCCGATACATGTTTGACGGCATGACCAAAAACTCTCATTTTCATGTTTTAAGGCCGTTTTCATGAGCAATTGCCCACAATTTTGGGGTTCCAAGGCGATGTAAATGTTTGAAAGTTATGACCAAACACTCGTTGCTTTCGCGTTTTATGGCCGTTTTCGTAACTTATTGCCCATAATATAAGGGTTCTATGGAGATTTAAAATTTCTGTAAAACCCGATACATGTTTGACGACATGACCAAAAACTCTCTATTTTCATGTTTTAAGGCCGTTTTCAGGCGATATTGCTCACAATTTTGGGGTTCCAAGGCGATTTACATGTTTGAGAGTCATGACCAAGCACTCGTTGTTTTTGCATTTTTTGGCAATTTTCATGAGTTATGGCCCATATTTTGGGGGTTTCGGGGCCATTTAAAATGACCGCAAGACACGATACATGTTTGAGGGCATGACCAAAAACTCATCATTTTTGTGTTTATGGCCGTTTTCATGAGTTATTGCCCATAGTTGTACGGTTCCAGGGCGATTTAAAATGACCGGAAGACCTGATACAAGTTTGAGGCTTGATCAAAATCTCGTTATTTTCTTGTTTTATGGCCATTTTTATGAGCTATTGCCCAGAATTTTGGGGTTCTAGGGGGATTCACATGGCCTGTGAGACCCTATACATGTTTGAGAGTTATGACCAAAAACTCGTCGTTTTTGTGTATTATGGCCATTTTCATGAGTTATTGTCCATAATATTGGGGTTCCAGGGTGATTTAAAATAAACGTAAGACCCAATACATGTTCAAGGGCATGACCAAAAACTCTCCATTTTTGTGTTTTATGGCCATATTCATGAGCAATTGGCCATAGTTTTGGGGTTCCAAGGCGATTTACATGTTTGAGAGTTATTACCAAACACTCGTCATTTTCGCGTATTATGGCCGTTTTCATGAGCTATTGCCCATAGTTTTGGGGTTCCAAGGCAATTTACAGGTTTGAGAGTTATGACCAAAAACTCGTCGTTTTTGCGTATTATGGCCATTTTCATGAGTTATTGCCCATAATATTGGGGTTCCAGGGCGATTTAAAATGACCGTAAGACCTGATACATGTTTGAGGCTTGATCAAAAACTCGTCATTTTTGTGTTTATGGCCGTTTTTATGAGCTATTGCCCACATTTTTGGGGTTATAGGGGATTCACATGGCCCGTAAGACCCTATACATGTTTGAGAGTTATGACAAAAAAACTCGTTCTTTTTGCGTAATATGGCCGTTTTCATGAGCTATTGCCCATAGTTTTGGGGTTCCAAGGCGATTTACAGGTTTGAGAGTTATGACCAAAACCTCGTCGTTTTTGCGTATTATGGCCTATTTCATGACCGTAAGACCCGATACATGTTTAAGGGCATGACCAAAAAACTCTCTATTTTTGTGTTTTATGGCCATTTTCACGAGCAATTGGCCATAGTTTTGGGGTTCCAAGGCGATTTACATGTTTGAGAGTTATTACCAAACACTCATCGTTTTCGCATTTTATGGCCGTTCTGATAAGTTATTGCCCATAATAATGGGGTTCCATGGCGATTTAAAATGACCGTAAAAACCGATACATGTTTGACGGCATAACCAAAAACTCTCCATTTTCATGTTTTATGGCCTTTTTCATGAGCAATTGCCCACAGTTTTAGGGTTCCAAGGTTTACATGTTTCAAAGTTATGACCAAACACTCGTTTTTTTCGCGTTTTATGACCGTTTTCATAACTTATTGCCCATAATATTGGGGTTCTAGGGAGATTTAAAATGTCCGTAAAACCCGATACATGTTTGACGACATGACCAAAAACTCTCTATTTTCATGTTTTAAGGCCGTTTTCAGGAGATATTATCCACAATTTTGGGGTTCCAAGGCGATTTACATGTTTGAGAGTCATGACCAAGCACTCGTCGTTTTTGCATTTTATGGCAATTTTCATGAGTTATGGCCCACATTTTTGGGGTTCCAGGGTGATTTAAAATGACCACAAGCCATGATACATGTTTGAGGGCATGACCAAAAACTCATCATTTTTGTGTTTTATGGCCGTTTTCTGGAGTTATTGCCCATAGTTTTGGGGTTCCAGGGCGATTTAAATTGACTGGAAGACCCGATACAAGTTTGAGGCTTGATCAAAAACTTATCATTTTCGTGTTTTATGGCCGTTTTTATGAGCTATTGCCCATATTTTTGGGGTTCTAGGAGGATTCACATGGCCCGTAAAACCATATACATGTTTATGAGTTATGACCAAAAACACGTCGTTTTCGCGTTTTATGGTCGTTTTCATGAGCTATTGCCCATAGTTTTAGGGATCCAAGGCGATTTACACGTTTGATAGTTATGACCAAAAACTCTTCGATTTTGCGTATTATGGTCATTTTCATGAGTTATTTCCCATAATATTGGGGTTCCAGGGCGATTTTAAATGACCGTAAGACCCGATACATGTTTAAGGGCATGACCAAAAACACTCCATTTTTGCGTTTTAAGGCCGTTTTCATGAGCAGTTACCCACAGTTTGGGTTCCAGGGCGATTTACATGTTTGAGAGTTATGGCCAAACACTCGTTGTTTTCGCGTTTTATGGCTGTTTTCATAAGTTATTGCCCATATTATTGGGGTTCTAGGGAAATTTAAAATGACCATAAAACCCGATACCTGTTTGACGACATGACCAAAAACTCTCTATTTTCATGTTTTAAGGCCGTTTTCAGGAGATATTGCCCACAATTTTGGGGTTCCAAGGCGATTTACATGTTTGAGAGTCATGACCAAGTACTCGTCGTTTTTGCATCTTTTGGCAATTTTCATGAGTTATGGCCCATATTTTTGGGGTTGCAGGGCGATTTAAATTGACCACATGCCACGATACATTTTTGAGGGCATGACCTAAATCTCGTCATTTTTGTGTTGTATGGCTGTTTTCATGAGTTATGGCCCATAGTTTTGGGGTTCCAGGGCGATTTCAAATGACTGGAAGACCCGATACAAGTTTGAGGCTTGATCAAAAACTGGTCATTTTCGTGATTTATGGCCGTTTTTATGAGCTATTGCCAACATTTTTGGGGTTCTAGGGGATTCACATGGACCATAAGACCCTATACATGTTTGAGTGTTATAACCAAAAACTCATTGTTTTTGCGTAATATGGCCGTTTTCATAAGCTATTGCCCATAGTTTTGGGGTTCCAAGGAGATTTATAGGTTTGAGAGTCATGACCAAAAACTCGTCGTTTTTGCGTATTATGGCCATTTTCATGAGTTATTGCCCATAATATTGGGGTTCCAGGGAAATTTAAAATTACCGTAAGACCCGATACATGTTTAAGGCTTGATCAAAAACTCGCCATTTTCGTGTTTTATGGCTATTTTCATGAGCAATTGGCCATAGTTTTGGGGTTCCAAGGCGATTTACATGTTTGAGAGTTATTACCAAACACTCGTCGTTTTTTCGTTTTATGGCCGTTTTCATAAGATATTGCCCATAATAATGGGGTTCCATGGCGATTTAAAATGACCATAAAACCCGATATATGTTTGACGACATGACCAAAAACTCTCCATTTTCATGTTTTAAGGCAGTTTTCATGAGCAATTGCCCACAGTTTTGGGGTTCCAAGGCGATTTACATGTTTGAAAGTTATGACCAAACACTCGTTGTTTCCGCATTTTATGGCCGTTTTCATAAGTTATTTCCCATAATATTGGGGTTCTAGGGAGATTTTAAAATGACCGTAAAACCCGATACATGTATGACGACATGACCAAAAACTCTCTATTTCATGTTTTAAGGCCGTTTTCAGGACATATTGCCCACAATTTTGGGGTTCCAAGGCGATCTACATGTTTGAGAGTCATGCCCTCGAACATGTATCGTGTCTTGCGGTCATTTTAAATCGCCCTGGAACCCCAAAAATATGGGCCATAACTCATGAAAACCCGATACATGTTTAAGGGCATGACTAAAAACTCTCCATTTTCGGGTTTTATGGCCGTTCTCATGAGCAATTGCCCATAGTTTTGGGGTTCCAAGGCGATTTACATGTTTGAAAGTTATGACCAAACAATCGTTGTTTTTGCGTTTTATGGCCTTTTCATAAGTTATTGCCGATAATACTGGGGTTCTCGGGAGATTTATAATGACCGTAAAACCCGATACATGTTTGACGACATGACCAAAAACTCTCTATTTTCATATTTTAAGGCCGTTTTCAGGACATATTGCCCACAATTTTGGGGTTCCAAGGCGATTTACATGTTTGAATGTTATAACCAAACAATCATTGTTTTCATGTTTTATGGCCGTTTTGATAAGTTATTGCAAATAATATTGGTGTTTCAGGGCGATTTAAAATGACTGCAAGACACGATACATGTTTGAGGGAATAACCAAAAACTCGTCATTTTTGTGTTTTATGGCCGTTTTCATGAGTTATTGCCCATAGATTTGGGGTTCCAGGGCGATTTAAAATGACCGGAAGACCCGATACAAGTTTGAGGCTTGATAAAATACTCGTCATTTTCTTGTTTTATGGCCATTTTTATGAGCTATTGCCCACATTTTTGGGGTTCTAGGGGGATTCACATGGCACGTAAGACCCTATACATCATTGAGAGTTATGACCAAAAACTCGTCCTTAGTTTGACTAGCAGATATCAAAGTGATCTAGGAGTGGATCATTGGACAGCGGTCAAAAACATCCTTAAGTACTTGAGAAGAAGTAAGGATATGGTTCTTTCTTATGGAGGTGATGAACAACTCGTTGTTAATGGTTACACCGATGCTAGTTGGAACACCGATCCGGATGATTCTAAATCTCAATCTGGATAGGTATTTACTTTGAATGGTGCAGCAGTTAGCTGGAGGAGTGCAAAGAAAAGTGTTGTGGTGATATCTTCAACTGAATCGGAATACATAGCTGCTTCGGAGGCTTCACAAGAGGCGATATAGATGAAGCAGTTCAGTACAGAGCTCGGTGTGGTTCCAAGTGCGCTGGGCCAAATGTATATCTATTATGATAACATGGGCACCATAGCCAATGCGCAAGAACCAAGGTCACACAAGAAGCTGAAGCACATCAAGCTACATTTTCACGCTATTCGAGAGCATCTCCAAGATGGTGACATAAATATTTGCAGAGTACACACAGATCTGAATGTGGTGGATCCGTTGACTAAACCTCTCCCGAGGGCAAAACATGATCAGCGCCAAACCTCCATGGGTGTTCGGTATATTACCATGTAATCTAGATTAGTTGACTCTAGTGCAAGTGGGAGACTGTTGGAGATATGCCCTAGAGGCAATAATAAAAGAGGTTATTATTATATCTTTGTGTTTATGATAAATGTTTACATTCATGCTATAATAGTATTAACCGGAAACATTAATACTTGTGTGATTTGTAAACTAAATTAGAGTCCCTAGTAAAGCCTCTTTGTAATACTAGCTTGTTGCTTAATAGACGATCGTGGTTTCCCGATCATGAACATTGAGATGTTGTTAACGACAAGATCATATCATTAGGAGAATGGTGTGATGGACATACTCCTATAGATAAGCGTAGCATTAAGATCAAGTCATTTCAATAGTTCGTTTGCTATAAGCTTTCTGATACATAGTAACTAATTCCTTCGACCATGAGATCATGCTAATCACCATCACTGGAAGAATGCTTTGATGACATCAAACACCACACCATAATTGGGTGGCTATAAAGGTGGCATTGAGTGTTCGGAAAGTATGTGTTGAGGCACATGGATCAAAAGTGGGATTTGTCCATCCATATGACGGATAGATATACTCTGTCCCTCTCGGTGGAATGTCATCCAATTAGCTTGCAAGCATGTTACTGGCTCATAAGGGATCACCTATCACGGTAACAAGAAAAGAGTACTTATCGGTAACGAGGTTGAACTAGGTATGCAGAGATACCGACGATCAAACCTCAGATAAGTAAACTATCGCGAGACAAAGGGAAATTGGTATCGTATGTAAGTGGTTCATTTGATTGCAAAGTAATCGTAGAAATATGTGGGATCCATATGAATTTCCAGATTCCTCTATTGGTTATTGATCGGAGAAGTGTCTCTGTCATGTCCGCATAATTCA
Organism: Avena insularis; assembly: GCA_023614405.1. Lineage (NCBI taxonomy): Eukaryota > Viridiplantae > Streptophyta > Magnoliopsida > Poales > Poaceae > Avena > Avena insularis. The sequence goes on from CM042687.1 coordinate 390,426,644, forward strand.
CGAACCGTAGGGAGACACACTTAAGGATTCAATGTTGTTTAGTAGATATGGAATGTAAGTAGGGATATCGAATGTTGTTCGGAGTTTCGGATGGGATCTAGGATATCACGAGGAGATCCGGAATGGTCCGGAGAATAAGATTCATATAAGGAAAGTTCGATTCCGGAGTTCAGGAATGATTTCGATGTTTTCATCGGAGAGGTTCTAGAAGGGTCTAGAAGGTTCACCTGACCGAAAGGGGAATGGTCCATGAATGTGTCATGGGTAAGTGGAATGATTGGATCATGTCCTAGGTCACTTGGTTTGGGCATTTGCGAGAGAGAATTAAAGCTCTAAATTGAAAGTCAAAAGGGAGGTTTGAAAAGTCAAACCGGAACAATAGTTTCCTAGTGGAAGAAGGAAAGAGTCCTTCCTTCTATCCAACTTGGGTTTGGGTTTGGATTCAAACTCTCCCCTCCCAAGGTTGCCCCCCTCCCCCCTCTCATAAATATAGGGGGAGGGCTGCCCCAAAGACCACAACACCAAGCCCTGCCCACCGTGCGCCGCCGCCGCCACACGTCGTCGCCGCCTAGCGTCGCCGCTGGCCTGTCGTCATCGTCCTAGCCGCCGCCGACACCTCCTCCTCCTCTCCGGCTTTCTAAACCTAGATCGTCAGAAAAACCCTAGATCCACCATAACTCGCACCGGCTTAGGCGAAGCCCTGCGGGATCTTCCCTCTACTTCCGACACCACGCCGTCGTGCTGCCGGAATCGCGAGGGGAGAACTACAACCTCCGCTACCTGCTGGAACAAGGGAGAGGAAGGTCTTCATCAATCTGGCACCGAACGATGTGACCGATCATGAAGCGCTGCTGGAACGCAGCGCCGGAAGGATCGTCTACGCGATCTTGAGATCGGCAAGTGTACGACTACATCACCCACGAGAATCTGCTCTCGTTAACCGCTCTATAATCTTCAAGGGTGAGTACTCTAATCGACTCGTTGCTACAATCTAGTAGATAGATCTAGGCTTGTTTGTGTGCATGCGGTAGAAATTTTTTGTTTTCCATGCTACGAACCCCTACACTCCCTCGCACCCATAATTTCAACTCGAGACGGCAAAAGAGCTTCGACCCGGCTGGCTACCCCAGCCGGCCCGAACCTCGGGGACTACACCCAGTGGGCGCGCTCCCGCGCACCCAGAATCGCGGTTTCTGGTGGTGGCGGTGCAGCGGAACTCTTCTCTGGAAATTGTCGAACCCCCTGTGTCTTTAGGTCAGAGGGTATATGTAGGCGAAAGGAGAGGTCGAGGCAGAGTCCGAGGCGGCCACACCATGCCCTGGCGCGGCCAGGCCTGGCCCGCGCCTAGGGGTGGTGTGGGCCCCTCTGGCCTTTTCTCCCCTCTGTCTTCTAGCTCCGTGAGTCTTCTGGAAGAATAGGATTTTTGGCATATTTTTTGGGATTTTTCCTAAAAGTTGATTTTCTAAATAAAAATGAGACACCAGAGCAATTTTGCTGAAAATAGCGTTAGTCCGTGTTAGTTATATCCCAATCACACAAATTAGAGGAGAAATAATAGCAAAAGTGTTCAGGAAAGTAGATACGTTTTGGATGTATCAGTAACCCATTTCATAGGAAACCTATGAGGCATTGCATTTTGCCAACCTAGCAAACACCGGAGACCGTTGCAGCATATTGATGTTATTGCTTGATCCAGCCATGCCAAATAAAGAGATCCTAAGATGAAATAACCTCTAGTATGACAGTGCACCCCTCCGCATGTCCTTTGAACTTCCCTGGCCAACCAAAAGGACAGTTTTTCCACTGCCAATGCATGCGGTCGATGCTGCCAAGCATCCCATGAAACCACCTACTCTCGCTGATGGACAAAAGTTGGGCAGTGTCTTTGGTGTTTGGCTCTCTCGGATAAACTTTGCCAAACGGCGCAATAGCTGCGTTGAAAAACTGGTACATGGCATCATGGCATGTGGACTCGCTCATGCGTATGTAGTCGTCAAGGAGATCACCGGCCACTCCATATACAAGCTGCCTAATGGCAGCAGAACATTTATGGTAAGAGGATACGCCAATCTTACTGGTACAATCGTACTTGACCTCGAAGTAGTCATCGTACTTCCTCACCCCATTGAGAATGTCCAAGAACAAGTTTCTAGACATCCGATAGTGGCGAAGGAATGCCTTCTCTTTGAAGACCGGATTAGTTGGATGAAAGTAGTCCTTGCAAAGGCGTATATGGTCAGCTTCTCGGTCGCTTTCATGTTTAGCTTCGCGCCGTTTGGCCGAGCCACCTCTACGTGGCGACGGGAGGTAGTGGTCGTGCACCATCTATGTAGCGGCCAGCAGAACTTCGGTCTCACCGTCGGACTCCTCTTCAGACGATGACTCAACAAAATTCTTGTAGAAGAACCCGATTGCCCTTTGGCTGCTACCCATATGTTAAAGTATACGGCCGTCAATGGCCATGCCAACTCCCGTAGGGATCAGATAACCTAGAAATGACCGGCGAACGTACCTCAATCGTGGTCAGGCAAACGACCAGCAGGTTGTTCGCGGCGCACTTCAGAGGCTGCCGTGGGTCCAGTCCATAGGCGGCGGCCGGGACGACAGGATGGACACGCTCAACTTCGGCAACGTGTGTGGCTTGCGGCGCCGCTTGATATCCCGGGGGCGATGGCGGCAGCGAGCAGTGACGGCGGCAACTGTTGTGTCTGCTCTAGCCGCGGGATATGGAGGGCGAGGGTTTAGGGGAGGAGAGTGTCTCTTGTGCCACTAGAGAGAGGCCCCAGATGAACTAGTGGGAGGACGCGGGAGGACGAGCGCGTTGTCTGAGCCGACCCAACCGAGGCACAAATTTGGTGCACGGACGGGTCGGTGTGCACGAGTTTGTCCGGATGGGTCGCCCCGCTGGGCCGGCGCGCAGCTGTCCGCCAGTCCGCCAACGGACCGGTTGGGTCGACCCGGTGGAGATTCCCTATGGGGCCGTGCCCCCCGCCAAAGGGCAAGGGCAGTGGCGTGAAATATGGTGTCGTCTGCGTTGGCCCCGGACTCGTCGAAAATGGCAAAATCGGCGGAGAGGTCTCTTCTAGCCGGGGAAAACATTGGACGTTGGAAACCAATTCCTTGTCATGCCGCTGCCCGTGGATGAGGAGCCAATAACCCCTTTCGCTGTCGGCCGACCACAACTTGTTCAACGGAATGTCGCAAAGGTAGATAGTTTGTTTTTTGTTTTTCAATTTTAGACACAAATAGAATTATTTGTATGTAGTATCGATAATGATACTTTCTTGCAAAGTATGAATGTTGGATCCCACGAACTCATTCCTCAAGAAATACCTTCTCAAGAATATGTGGCGCGATTTGAGGCGGGGCTTGAAGAATCTATAGACCACACCTTCTTATTGTGTGAGTTTGCTAAGGAAGTTTGAGAGGAGTTCAAAGAATACATATGACATAAGTCTGAACCTGCACCTGCAGGGTTTCTGCAATATCAGACATTGGGTTCTTGGCCGGCTACCTACAGCTGCTAATCCTAAAAAATCTACTGGCTTTTCTCTGTTACATCTGGCACATTTGGGAAGTCAGGGATGCTGTGAGTAATGCTGAACCTATTGCCCATCCTAAATGAACTGTCAAAAAAAAAATCAAAGCCTATGAGGAGATGATGATGCAACATTCTGATAAACTGAAATCTACTCCTAGGTGTGAGACCATGCCACGAACCTGAACTCGCCGAGGCCAAAGCTGCACGTTAGGTGTTGCCGACTGACTGACTGACGGCACGTGAAGCTGGGATGCACTCTCGTGCTCTTCTTGCTTCTGATTATCTGAATCTGGTGGAGAAAGTAAATTGTGGTGGACAGGATCGTTCTTCAGTTCGCGCACTGCTGCATGATAATTGTGGTGGACAGGATTATTGGTTGATGAACTGAAGAAAAAACTGACCCTAACAGCTTGTTTATCCTGGCCGTTGGATACCCTGGCAGCTTGCATTGCCTGGCCCAGGCGTCCAAAATCAGAGGTCTGGACGTCCGGCCACAGCTGCCTGAGACCCTGAGTGTTAACCCAGATGGTGTTTTCTCAGGCACACAAGCGCCAACCCAACAGTACATCCCCAGGCCTTGACATTGATTGACACGCTAAACATCAAATTTAGTCTACTTCCAGGCAACATATTCTACCAGGCACTAACCAAACAAACCCCTAGAGGTTCTTCCCTCCCAAATTTCCATTAACAAAGGCATCTTTATCCGAAAGACAACCACCCCACAAAAAGAATCCTCCAACAAGTACACAAAATTATCTTCGATAAGTACATGATAAAAACATAAGTAACTAACAATGCATAAATAGTAGTACATTTAACCACTTATTACAGTGTAGATAGATAATAATATTACAGAGTAAATACACCAGATTTGAACAGTGACCAGTTCTGGTAATTTAAGGCAAAAACAAGATCCGGTTTACAGCTTCCTAACCACACAACTTGACATGTCATGTTGAGCAACATGAATACATGATCTGACTAGGCAAGGCTCCACAGAGTTGCGGCCTTGTTTATTTTTCGACTGTGAGGCATTCAAGCACTTGGGCGTTACCATGTACTCGTCTGCTGTCCAGAACAAGCCAATCGAGTGGCACTACAGTCCCAAGAATGGGACACTTCAGCCTAACCAGGCTCTGAGCACATGACATGCTAGGTCAACCAGCCTCTTATTCCCTCGGGACAAACCATCTCTGAGATACAAGGCATGCACCATGAGTTCACTGGAAACCTGGAGATAAATGACAAGGCAACTATCGTTCAGTTGATGGTTCCACCATCGCTAACTAACTACTCGTGTTTGCAGGATAATAAGTATGCCACTTACATGCCACATGAAGGTCTCCAAAGAGAGTGAATTACCACGCAAAGAAACCAGAGAAGAACAATCAAAGCTCCGACAGAAGGGAAACCCTCCAAGTTTAATATCCACATACTTCAGGTCAACAAGTTTGCTATATACATTTGGTGAATTCAGCACCTGCGCAATGATGTCAGATTTAGTTATAATTCAAACTACTTAACTTACCTAGTACCATTAAACAGACCTACAGTTTTAGAGCATACCTCCCTGCTTAGCGTGCTGGATGCCAGTTCAGCTCGAGCGTCACAACCACCCTCCATGGTACAGCTCATGCGCAAGCTCTTCAACTGCAGTGTTTCTCCAAGTGAGATTTGTACCTTGAGCTTACCTACAAACTGAAATCTGGAGAGATTTGGAGCTTTGCTCTCTATCACTCGCAGCTTCCTGCATTCATCAACCTCCACATGGCTTAGCCGCTGAAGATGGCAAGGTATCTTCAAGCTGCCTACCTTGCTGCAATACCTTAGTGAAAGTCGTTCTAAAGCTGAAGAACTGGAAAGAAGGCTCCATAACTCATCCCCCATAATGTGCACATTATACAGCTCTAATTTTGTCAGGCTTCTCAAGCAACAAATCCCAGATGAAGGATGAAAGAAACAATCTGCAAGGTAAAGACGCCGAAGCGAGTCCCCGATCCCATTCGATAATAGTGTGCACGGGAACTTGTACTTGTCACTGTCTGCAGAAAGAGTAAGGGTGAGTTCCTCAATCGCTGGAGTAACAGCGATCTGAAGCCATCTGTCGATAGAATCACGGTCCTCAGCATTGTAATTTGGAACCATCCTAAGGCTGAGTTTTCTCACACCAGTGCCAGAGTGGTTTCTCAGAATGTGGTCAATTTTCATTCTGAAATCCCTAGCTGTTTCCTTTTGAGGCACCCATACATCCCAGCCCAATGTGTCCCTACTCAAAATCAGCTTCGGATGGCGTTTCCAAGAACACCGAAAGGACTGAGACAGGCAGGCGGCTCGGGCAGCATCTTTCAGAGGCATTAAGGAATGAATATGATGCCACATGTCCTGCATGCATAAGCATCAGAGAAAAGCTCAACATTAGCACTATAAAATACATGCCTATGATTTGCACAAAGTGCACCATGTTGCTGAGATACAACGCGTTGGACTGTAACCATGGTTAGTATATTGAGCATATTTTTCCCAAAAGTGTTGGCAATGGTTTTTGCTACAAAAAAGACACCATAATTAATTAACCTCTATGAAAAGACAATATCTATGTCTAACTGGTATGTTCCTACTTTATTTAGGTATAGAAAAGAAAAAAAGACGATGGTTTGTGCATTTTATTAACCAGATGCACATAAAATACACAATAGCATGCTACAAACAAGTCAACATAGCAAAGAAACATAAGTGAATGTGTGTATGCATACAGTGCAAAACACATCCAATACATGTCAACTAGACTACAATTTACAGTATATATCAAACAGACCTCTAAGTTACTAAGGTGAGGAGACAATAGATTGAAAATATCAGATAAAGGACATACATGCACTTCAAAAGGTACAATGTATTGCTTGCAATGGAGAATGCCACATGAAGGATGGATGCACTTCAGAAGGTACAATGGATTGCTTTTAGTGAAGATTTACCTGCCTAGTTCTATTCATGACCAAGGAAAGAATTGTTATTAAATTGTACATGGCAGGTTCTTGCTGGTGAAGCTAACTAATGGTAATTCAACAACCTATCAGCTTACTGAAATGCTTAAATCCATGTCCAAAGATCATTGCAGTATTGTTATGTATTAAGAGCAAGCATTTTCTGGCTGCTTTGAATCAGGAGAAAGATTATGATAGAGCTACAACTGTAAAGAACTGTCCTGTATGCAAAGCCTGATGAACATCAAAACTCAAACTCTAGAGAGTAGCAGAGGACCCGACAAGAAAGGAACTCATATTGATCTGAAAAACATGAAGGAAGTAACTTTCTTAAATACTCCCTCCGTTTCAAAATATAAGATGTTTTAGCCTTTTTGTGAAGAGCATGTATGTAGACGCCTTTTAGTGTGTGGGTTCGAAGCAAAATGAGTGAACCTACACACTAAAAGGATCTAGATACATGTGTCTTAGAGAAAAGCTAAAACATCTTATATTTTGAAACAGAGGGAGTACTATGTAAGGTTTGGGTAATGCTCCAAAACGTTTGCTTTGAGCTAGATTTGGTTGACATCCCTCATGTGAGATTGAGGAGTCTCCTAGACCTAAAAACTACAACACTGGATCTAGACCAGAACAAAGAAGACACCAGCCAGGGATGCTCTATAAGTATACTGGAAACTGCCTAAAAAGATAACAGGAATTTGACTCATGACAGAGTCATTTGTGGGGAGTTAAATCTGAAACAGTTGGAACAAGGGAAAGCTACTAGTGCAGTAGGAGATTGCAGGATTAAGAAATCAAGTCATGTTCATTCATTTAGTTAGCACATGTCCACAAATTTGTGCGCTTCAAGCAGTCAGAGATATTTAACTTGTAATATATAAGTATTCCACAATCAACTACATTTACTGGCGTACCTCTGGAAGATTTGGACCTGAATACACATCTGTTTTACCACTCTGAGAACTATCATCTAGTTTGCAAGATGGTCCCTCTCTGTTGGCGTGGTTACTAGTTGATCCACCTGGAACACAGTCTTGTTGGCAGGGTGAGCACTTCCTTTTACCCCGTGAAGCAATCAATCCGTCTGCAACACGACATGAGTGATTGTGAATCATACATACAACTTAACATACATATTATGAATCCAATCTGCTTCTCTTATCAAACTACAGGGCAAGATCACTAACAACATTCTAGAAAGACATCTTGCTTAAATTCAAGAAGAAAAAATAGACTTCAGTTCACCGCAGATACTTGCGCAGAACACAAAATCTCTCGTAAATCCGGTTCAATCGGATGGAAATTGACACTCAATTCTATCAACTAGTGAGATTGACATATGGTCCTTCTCCCTCTGAAATCGCATGCCCACGCGCAGAGTAGTGTATTAGTGTTTGAGTGGATACTGCTACCTTCTGCAGAGCCATGATAGCCTAGCAACACGATGTGCTCACTGGAAGGTCGCAGCTTTCTCGTTGTCCTAAGTGGAACCTCTGTTGGGAGAAATCCTAAGTGGGACCAAAATAAAAAATCTGGCTAGGCTACACTAATAAAACCATAAGAAAAGGAACAGTCTCTCTATCCACCAAAGCTACTCCAATTCGATAAATTTGCACCTCGCACGGGTCTATGTGCTTGGGAAATTCCGGATATTCAGTTCAAACTCCAAAGAGACAGGACGACGAAGAAAAAGATGAATTTTTTTTTTCGCTTTGGTTTGGGAAGAAGAAACAAGCGCAAGCAGCAAGTAGGATAAAGCAAGGATTTTTACGCTGGAAAAAAGCGAGGCTTGCAGCTACTTAGGTATGAGCGCGCGGTACAGTAGTGTTCTCAGCTACGAGCATCTGAGGAGAGATGGGTCTTACCAGGGGATTCGATTCGGCGCCGGCGCCGGCGTCCACCAAGCTGCCCGGACAAATACTGCTTCATGAGCTGCGATTGCCACATGATGATAGTACGAAAAACCCTAGCTCGTCTTCCTCCTCCTCCTGCTCCTCCTCTAGATTTATAGATTTATTTGGACTAATCCGACAAGGGGAGGAAGAGGCTCTCCGAGGTCGATCTGAATTTGGATCCAGCAAGGCGAGGGTTGGACTTCCAAAATCATGAACCGCCCGTGTTTTCCTTTTCCCCCCACACTCAACTCGCTCTGCGAATTTATCTATCCTAGACTAGAGGGAAATCTGGATCTCTCCCGCTCCCGCTCCCGCTCCCGCTCCCTGTACTCTTCCCAAAATATAATCCTCAATTTCGACGCGCGAGGGCGGCAGCTCGCCTCTGAGCAGACGGGCCTAACCCTACTACCAGAGCAGACGGGACGTGTCATCTGGATGGATGGGATCCACGGGTATTTACACTTTGCCCCTTGGAACTTTCTACAATTAGGACTACCATGTGTCGCACGGAGGGATCATGGCCTCTTTCTTTTCAGCTTATGATTAGAGAAGCTGGATTTTGGAAAATTGTTGGAAGAATCTATGGTGGAAAATGCTCAAACAATCTATAATTTTTTCTTCTTTTTGGCATATGGAATTTGGGATTCCAAACCTATTGAACTGTGAAATATCAAGGTTCAAAAAAGCGTAGTTAGGCGTACGCCTAAGTGCGCTTAGACGCTGAGCAAGCCCAAAACGCTTCGCTAGGACCAGAAGTGTAGGCGCACATAGGCGCTGAGCGAGCCCAAAACGCTCCGCTAGGACCAGAAGCGTAAGTTTAGGCGTTAAACGGCGCTTAGTACTGCTTAGACGAGCGTATGCTACAACGACCTAATCAGAAAACATGTGCGCTATAGCGGCAGCAGCGATCTGGCGGGAGAAATTTCTCTCTGCGCGAGAAAAGAAGCGACGCGCGGGAGGGGAAAGCTATTGGCGCAGGAAGGGAAATCGGGGGTACATAAGGGGAGGGGAAATCGACCCCTTCTGGCTAGGGTTAGGACTTGGAGAAAGGAAACGAGAGGGGATTAGGAAATTTGGTGGCGGCGGCGGGAATCCTCATCCTTCTCCCTTCTGTCGACGGCAGAGGAAGGGGCTCAGCAGGAGCGCCTCGACTCTCCTCGACTCCTCCCGCACGGCTGCACCTCGCCTTTCCTCCAGTTCTCCGCTGCTCGCCTTCGGCCACCACTCCCTGTCTGCGCCTCTGACCTCAGGCCAAGTCCGCTTGTTGCGTCCAGCGTCCTCCCTGCTCAGGTAAAATTCTGTCCTTTTTTTTTGTCATGTTTAGTTCATGTTCAGTAATCAGATTTGAGCCTGATTTTTATGAGATCTGAGTAGAAGTGTCAAGTGTAGAAGTAGAACATATTTGAGCTTTTTGGTAATAAGATTTGAGTTTGATCATGTTTGCTTATTCAGTTGTTCATGTTTTAGATGATCATTAGTTCATGTTTGATAAATAGATGAACATGTTCACTTGGGCCCTCGGAACTAATGGGCCCCTAGGTAGTACTCATTTGTGCCATCGGCTCTGCTGTATGTTCAATGGGCCGAAAGCCTTTCATTAAAAGAAAATTCCAAAGAAGTATTATCCATCCCATTGAAACGATAAAGAAAGTTGTTGGTTCAAATTGCTCCGCATGCTAATTCCAACCCGGAGCCACGCGTGTAAAAAGAAGGAACTTCCCTGGGAAAAAAATGCACTCTCTCGTTTCACTTTTGTAGGGCGCGGAAGAGTTTTTTCTTTTATATTTACTAGCACAAAATCCGTGTATTGCTACGGCGACACGTGAAATCTAATGAACATCCTTTCATATGTTTAAATCAGTATGTGGATTGAACCGACTGACATGGATGCTTTAATTGATATGTGTTTTCTACCCTGTTTGAAAATCACATAAAATCAATTCCAAGTAATACTTTTAAATTTTATACAAAGTGTTATTAGTTCAAAAACTTATTTTTTTCGAGCGAACCATGTGTGGTAGAATCAAATGTTTCAAACTATTTATTCACAGATTTTTCCGCACAAGGAGATAAATCCATTAAATTAAAGTTGATACCTAAGGAATGCACTCTCTATATAGGTACTGATGTTTACGACTAATCTCGTGCAGTCACTGTTCCAACCAGACTATAATAATCCAATTACCATTACCTGTAGACAACTTAGTTTCATTAGTCCCACTCAGCCGTTAAAATTACATATATGTAGTCATATCATACAAAACGTGATGCCTTCCAGTCATTTGAAATCGCCCTGGACCCCAAAACTATAGGCAATAACTCATGAAAACGGTCATAAAACAAAAAATGATGAGTTTTTGGCCATGCCCTCAACACATGTATCGTGTCTTGCGCTCATTTTAAATCGCCCTGGAACCCCCAAAAATATGGGCCATAACTCATGAAAATTGCCAACAAATGCAAAAACGACGAGTGCTTGGTCATGACTCTCAAACATGTAAATCGCCTTGGAACCCCAAAGTTGTGGGCAATATCTCCTGAAAACGGCCTTAAAACATGAAAATAGAGAGTTATTGGTCATGTCGTTAAACATGTATCGGGTTTTACGATCATTGTATATCTCCCTAGAACCCCAATAATATGGGCAATAACTGATGAAAATGGCCATAAAACGCGAAAAAAACTAGTGTTTGACCATAACTCTCAAACATGTAAATCGCCTTGGAACCCTAAAACTGTGGGCAATTGCTCATGAAAACGACCTTAAAACACGAAAATGGGGAGTTTTTGGTCATGCCCTTAAACATGTATCAGGTCTTACTGTCATTTTAAATCGCCCTGGAAACCCAATATTATGGGCAATAACTCATGAAAATGGACATAATACGCAAAAAACAACAAGTTTTTGGTCATAACTCTCAAACCTGTAAATCGCCTTGGAACCCCGAAACTATGGGCAATAGCTAATGAAAACGGCCATAAAACGACGTGTTTTTGGTCATAACTCTCAAACATGTATAGGGCCTTACGGGCCATGCGAATCCTCCTAGAACCCCAAAAATATGGGCAAGAGCTCATAAAAACGGCCATAAAACACGAAAATGACGAGTTTTTAATCAAGCCTCAAACTTGTATCGGGTCTTCCAGTCATTTAAAATCGCCCTAGAACCCCAAAACTATGGGCAATAACTCATGAAAATGGCCATAAAACACAAAAGTGACGAGTTTTTGGTCATGCTCTCAAACATGTGTCGTGGCTTGCGGTCATTTTAAATCGCCCTGGAACCCAAAAAATATGGGCCATAACTCATGAAAATTTCCATAAAATGCAAAAACGACGAGTGCTTGGTCATGACTCTCAAACATGTAAATCGCCTTGGAACCCCAAAATTGTGGGAAATATCTCCTAAAAAGGCCTTAAAACATGAAAATGTAGAGTTTTTGTTCATGTCGTCAAACATGTAACGGGTTTTACGGTCATTTTAAATCGCCCTGGAACCCCAATATTATGGGCAATAACTTATGAAAACAACCATAAAACGCGAAAACAACGAGTGTTTGGCCATAACTCTCAATCATGTAAATCGCCTTGAAACCCCAAAACTGTGGGCAATTGCTCATGAAAACGGCCTTAAAACACGAAAATGGGGAGTTTTTGGTCATGCCCTTAAACATGTATCAGGTCTTACGGTCATTTTAAATCGCCCTGGAAACCCAATATTATGGGCAATAACTCATGAAAATGGCCATAATATGCAAAAACGATGAGTTTTTGGTCATAACTCTCAAACCTGTAAATCGCCTTGGAACCCCGAAACTATGGGCAATAGCTAATGAAAACGGCAATAAAACGACGTGTTTTTGGTCATAACTCTCAAACATGTATAGGGTCTTGCGGGTCATGCGAATCCTCCTAGAACCCCAAAAATGTGGGCAATAGCTCATAAAAACGGCCATAAAACACGAAAATGACGAGTTTTTGATCAAGCCTCAAACTTGTATCGGCTCTTCCAGTCATTTTAAATTGCCTGGACCCCAAAAATATGGGCCATAACTCATGAAAATTGCCATAAAATGCAAAAACGACGAGTGCTTGGTCATGACTCTCAAACATGTAAATCGCTTTGGAACCCCAAAATTGTGGGCAATATCTCCTGAAAACGGCCTAAAACATGAAAATAGAGAGTTATTGGTCATGTCGTTAAACATGTATCGGGTTTTACGGTCATTGTAAATCTCCCTAGAACCCCAATAATATGGGCAATAACTGATGAAAACAGCCATAAAACGCGAAAAAAATAGTGTTTGGCCATAACTCTCAAACATGTAAATCACCTTGGAACCCCAAAACTGTGGGCAACTGCTCATGAAAACGGCTTTAAAACACGAAAATGGACAGTTTTTGGTCATGCCCTTAAACATGTATCGGGTCTTACGGTCATTTTAAATCGCCCTCGAACCCCAATATTATGGGCAATAACTCATGAAAGTGGCCATATTACGCAAAAACGACGAGTTTTTGGTTATAACTCTCAAACCTGTAAATCGCCTTGGAACCCCAAAACTATAGGAAATAACTCATGAAAACGGCCATAAAACGCGAAAATGGAGAGTTTTTGGTCATAACTCGCAAACATGTATAGGGTCTAACGGGCCATGCGAATCCCCCTAGAACCCCAAAAATGTGGGCAAGAACTCATAAAAATGGCCATAAAACACGAAAAAGACAAATTTTTATCAAGCCTCAAACTTGTATCGGCTCTTCCAGTCATTTGAAATCGCCCTGGACCCCAAAACTATGGGAAATAACTCGTGAAAACGACCATAAAACATAAAAATGATGAGTTTTTGGCCATGCCGTGAAACATGTATCGTGTCTTGCGGTCATTTTAAATCGCCCTGGAACCCCAAAAATATAGGCCATAACTCATGAAAATTGCCAAAAAATGCAAAAACGACGAGTGCTTGGTCATGACTCTCAAACATGTAAATCGCCTTGGAACCCCAAAGTTGTGGGCAATATCTCCTGAAAACGGCCTAAAACATGAAAATAGAGAGTTATTTGTCATGTCGTTAAACATGTATCAGGTTTTATGGTCATTGTAAATCTCCCTAGAACCCCAATAATAAGGGCCATAACTGATGAAAATGGCCATAAAACGCGAAAAAAACTAGTGTTTGGCCATAACTCTCAAACATGTAAATCGCCTTGGAACCCCAAAACTGTGGGCAATTGCTCATGAAAAGGCCTTAAAACACGAAAATGGACAGTTTTTGGTCATGCCCTTAAACATGTATCGGGTCTTATGGTCATTTAAATTTCCCTTAACCCCAAAATTATGGGCAATAACTCATGAAAATGGCCATATCATAAAAAACAACAAGTTTTGGTCATAACTCTCAAACTGTAAATCGCCTTGGAACCCAAAACTATGGGCAATAGCTCATGAAAAGCGGCCATAAAAGCAAAACGCGTGTTTTGGTCATAACTCTCAAACATGTATAGGGCCTTACGGGCCATGCGAATCCTCCTAGAATCCCAAAAATGTGGGCAAGAGCTCATAAAAACGGCATTAAAACAGAAAATGACGAGTTTTTAATGAAGCCTCAAACTTGTATCAGTCTTCAGGCATTTAAAATCGCCTAGAACCCAAAAACTATGGGCAATAACTCATGAAAATGGCCATAAAACACAAAAATGACGAGTTTTTGGTCATGCTCTCGAACATGTGTTGTGGCTTGCGGTCATTTTAAATCGCCCTGGAACACCAAAAATATGGGCCATAACTCATGAAAATTCCCGTAAACTGCAAAAACGACGAGTTCTTGGTCATGAGTCTCAAACATGTAAATCGCCTTGGAACCCCAATATTGTGGGCAATATCTCCTGAAAACGGCTTTAAAACATGAAAATGGAGAGTTTTTGTACATGTCGTCAAACATGTAACAGGTTTTACGGTGATTTTAAATCGCCCTGGAACCCCAATATTATGGGCAATAACTTATGAAAACAGCCATAAAACGCGAAAACAACGAGTGTTTGGCCATAACTCTCAAACATGTAAATCGCCTTGGAACCCTAAAACTGTGGGCAATTTCTCATGAAAACGTCCTTAAAACACGAAAATGGGGAGTTTTTTGTCGTGCCCTTAAACATGTATCAGGTCTTACGGTCATTTTAAATCGCCCTGGAAACCCAATATTATGGGCAATAACTCATGAAAATGCCCTTAAAATGCAAAAACGACGAGTTTTTGGTCATAACTCTCAAACCTGTAAATCGCCTTGGAACCCCGAAACTATGGGGAATAGCTAATGAAAACGGCCATAAAACGACGTGTTTTTGGTCATAACTCTCAAACATGTATAGGGTCTTACTGGCCATGCGAATCCTCCTAGAACCCCAAAAATGTGGGCAATAGCTCATAAAAACGGCCATAAAACACGAAAATGACGAGTTTTTGATCAAGCCTCAAACTTGTATCGGCTCTTCAAGTCATTTGAAATCGCCCTAGAACCCCAAAAATATGGGCCATAACTCATGAAAATTGCCATAAACAAAAAATGACGTGTGCTTCGTCATGACTCTCAAACATGTAAATCGCCTTGGAACCCCAAAATTGTGGGCAATATCTCGTGAAAACGGCCTTAAAACATGAAAATGGAGAGTTTTTGGTCATCTCGTCAAACATGTATCGAGTTTTACAGTCATTTTAAATCGCCCTGGAACCCCAATATTATGGCAATAACTTATGAAAACAGCCATAAAAAACAAAAACAACGAGTGTTTGGCCATAACTCTCAAAAACGTAAATCGCCTTGGAACCCCAAAACTGTGGGCAATTGCTAATGAAAACGGCCTTAAAAGACTAAAATGGAGAGTTTTTGGTCATGCCCTTAAACATGTATCGGGTCTTACGGTCATTTTAAATCACCCTGGAACCACAATATTATGGGCAATAACCCATGAAAATGGCCATAAAACACAAAGCAGCGAGTTTTGGTTATAACTCTCAAACCTATAAATCGCCTTGGAACCCTAAAACTATAGGAAATAGCTCAGCCATAAAATGAAGATGGAGTGTTTTGGTCATACTCTCAAACATGTATAGGGTCTAACGGCCATGCGAATCCCCTAGAACCCCAAAAGTGTGGGCAACGCTCATAAAATGGCCATAAAACACGAAAATGACAATTTTTATCAAGCCTCAAACTTGTATAGGCTCTTCTAGTCATTTGAAATGGACCCCTAAACTATGGGCAATAACTCATGAAAACGGCCATAAAACATAAAAATGATGAGTTTTTGGCCATACACTCAAACATGTATCGTGTCTTGCGGTCATTTTAAATCGCCCTGGAACCCCAAAAATATAGGCCATAACTCATGAAAATTGCCCAAAAATGCAAAAACGACGAGTGCTTGGTCATGACTCTCAAACATGTAAATCGCCTTGGAACTGCAAAGTTGTGGGCAATATCTCCTGAAAACAGCCTTAAAACATGAAAATAGAGAGTTATTGGTCATGTCGTTAAACATGTATCGGGTTTTATGGTCATTGGAAATCTCCCTAGAACCCCAATAATATGGGCAATAACTGATGAGAATGGCCATAAAACGCGAAAAAACTAGTGTTTGGCCATAACTCTCAAACATGTAAATCGCCTTGGAACCCCAAAACTGTGGGCAATTGCTCATGAAAACGGCCTTAAAAGCAGCGTGTTTTTGGTCATAAATCTCAAACATGTATAGGGCCTTACGGGCCATGCGAATCCTCCTAGAGCCCCAAAAATGTGGGCAAGAGCTCATAAAAGGCCATCAAACACGAAAATGACGAGTTTTTAATCAAGCCTCAAACTTGTATTGGGTCTTCCAGTCATTTAAAATCGCCCTGGAACCCCAAAAATATGGGACATAACTCATGAAAATTGCCATAAAATGCAAAAACGATGAGTGCTTGGTCATGCTCTCAAACATGTGTCGTGGCTTGCGGTCATTTTAAATCGCCAGAACCCCAAAAAATATGGGCCATAACTCATGAAAATTGGCTTAAAATGCAAAAACAACGAGTTCTTGGTCATGACTCTCAAACATGTATATCGCCTTGGAACCCCAAAAAGTGGAAATATCTCCTGAAAATGGCCTTAAAACATGAAAATGGAGAGTTTTCGTTCATGTCGTTAAACATGTAACAGTTTCTGATCATTTTAAATCCTGGAACCCCAATATTATGGGCAATAACTTATGAAAACAACCATAAAACACGAAAACACTAGTGTTTGGCCATAACTCTCAAACATGTAAATCGGCTTGGAACCCCAAACTCAGGCAATTGCTCATGAAAACTGCCCTAAAACACGAAAATGGTGAGTTTTTTGTCATGCCCTTAAACATGTATCAGGACTTTCGGTCATTTGAAATCGCCCTGGAAACCCAATATTATGGGCAATAACTCATGAAAATGGCCATAATACTAAAAACGATGAGTTTTGGTCATAACTCTCTAACTTGTAAATCGCCTTGGAACCAAACTATGGGCAATAGCTAATGAAAACCATAAAGCGTGTTTTTGGTCATAACTCTCAAACATGTATAGGGTCATACGGGCCATGAGAATCCTCCTAGAACCCCGAAAATGTGGGCAATAGCTCATAAAAACGGCCATAAAACACGAAAATGACGAGTTTTTGATCAAGCCTCAAACTTGTATCGGCTCTTCGGTCATTTAAATCGCCTGGAACCCCAAAAATATGGGCCATAACTCATGAAAATTGAAATAAAGTGCAGAAAACGACGAGTTCTTCGTCATGACTCTCAAACATATAAATCTCCTTGGAACACCAAAATTGTGGGCAATATCTCCTGAAAACTGACTAAAAAATGAAAATAGAGAGTTATTGGTCATGTCGTTAAACATGTATCGGGTTTTACGGTCATTGTAAATCTCCCTAGAACCCTAATAATATGGGCAATAACTGATGAAAACAGCCATAAAACGCGAAAAAACTAGTGTTTGGCCATAACTCTCAACAATGTAAATCGCCTTGGAACCTCAAAACTGAGGGCAATTGGTCATGAAAACGGCCTTAAACACGAAAATGGAGAGTTTTTGGTCATGCCCTTAAACATGTATCGGGTCTTACGGTCATTTTAAATCACCCTGGAACCACAATGTTATGGGCAATAACTCATGAAAATGGCCATAATACGCAAAAATGACAAATTTTTGGTTATAACTCTCAAACCTGTAAATCGCCTTGGAACCCTAAAACTATAGGAAAAAGCTCACGAAAACGGCCATAAAATGCGAAGATGGAGTGTTTTTGGTCATAACTCTCAAACATGTATAGGGTCTAACGGGCCATGCGAATCCCCCTAGAACCCCAAAAGTGTGGGCAACAGCTCATAAAAATGGCTATAAAACACGAAAATGACAATTTTTTATCAAGCCTCAAACTTGTATAGGCTCTTCCAGTCATTTGAAATCGCCCTGACCCCAAAACTATGGGCAATAACTCATGAAAACGGCCATAGAACATAAAAATGATGAGTTTTTGGCCATGCCCTCAAACATGTATCGTGTCTTGCGGTCATTTTAAATCGCCCTGGAACCCCCAAAAATATGGGCCATAACTCATGGAAATTGCCAAAAAATGCAAAAACGACGAGTGCTTGGTCATGACTCTCAAACATGTAAATCGCCTTGGAACCCCAATGTTGTGGGCAATATCTCCTGAAAACGGCCTTAAAACATGAAAATAGAGAGTTATTGGTCATGTCGTTAAACATGTATCGGGTTTACGGTCATTGTAAATCTCCTAGAACCCCAATAATATGGGCAATAAGATGAAAATTGCCATAAAACGCGAAAAAAACTAGTGTTTGGCCATAAATCTCAAACATGTAAATCGCCTTGGAACCCCAAAACTATGGGCAATTGCTCAAGAAAACGGCCTTAAAACACAAAAATGGACAGTTTTTGGTCATGCCCTTGAACATGTATCGGGTCTTATGGTCATTTTAAATCACTGGAACCCCAATATTATGGGCAATAACTCATGAAAATGGCCATATCATAAAAAACAACAAGTTTTTGGTCATAACTCTCAAACCTGTAAATCGCCTTGGAACCCCGAAACTATGGGCAATAGCTAAGGAAAACGGCCATAAAACGACGTGTTTTTGGTCATAACTCTCAAACATGTATAGGGCCTTACGGGCCATGCGAATCCTCCTAGAATCCCAAAAATGTGGGCAAGAGCTCATAAAAACGGCATTAAAACAGAAAATGACGAGTTTTTAATGAAGCCTCAATCTTATGTCAGGTCTTCCAGTCATTTAAAATCGCCCTAGAACCCAAAAACTATGGGCAATAACTCATGAAAATGGCCATAAAACACAAAAATGACGAGTTTTTGGTCATGCTCTCGAACATGTGTTGTGGCTTGCGGTCATTTTAAATCGCCCTGGAACACCAAAAATATGGGCCATAACTCATGAAAATTCCATAAAGCGCAAAAGCGATTTCTTGGTCATGAGTCTCAAACATGTAAATCGCCTTGGAACCCCAATATTGTGGGCAATATCTCCTGAAAACGGCTTTAAAACATGAAAATGGAGAGTTTTTGTACATGTCGTCAAACATGTAACAGGTTTTACGGTGATTTTAAATCGCCCTGGAACCCCAATATTATGGGCAATAACTTATGAAAACAGCCATAAAACGCGAAAACAACGAGTGTTTGGCCATAACTCTCAAACATGTAAATCGCCTTGGAACCCTAAAACTGTGGGCAATTTCTCATGAAAACGTCCTTAAAACACGAAAATGGGGAGTTTTTTGTCGTGCCCTTAAACATGTATCAGGTCTTACGGTCATTTTAAATCGCCCTGGAAACCCAATATTATGGGCAATAACTCATGAAAATGGCCATAATACGCAAAAACGACGAGTTTTTGGTCATAACTCTCAAACCTGTAAATCGCCTTGGAACCCCGAAACTATGGGGAATAGCTAATGAAAACGGCCATAAAACGACGTGTTTTTGGTCATAACTCTCAAACATGTATAGGGTCTTACTGGCCATGCGAATCCTCCTAGAACCCCAAAAATGTGGGCAATAGCTCATAAAAACGGCCATAAAACACGAAAATGACGAGTTTTTGATCAAGCCTCAAACTTGTATCGGCTCTTCAAGTCATTTGAAATCGCCCTAGAACCCCAAAAATATGGGCCATAACTCATGAAAATTGCCATAAACAAAAAATGACGTGTGCTTCGTCATGACTCTCAAACATGTAAATCGCCTTGGAACCCCAAAATTGTGGGAAATATCCCCTGAAAACGGCCTTAAAACATGAAAATGGAGAGTTTTTGTACATGTCGTCAAACATGTATCGGGTTTTACGGTCATTTTAAATCGCCCTAGAACCCCAATATCATGGGCAATAACTTATGAAAACAGCCATAAAACAAGAAAACAACGAGTGTTTGGCCATAACTCTCAAAAATGTAAATCGCCTTGGAACCCCAAAACTGTGGGCAATTGGTCATGGCGGCCTTAAAACACGAAAATGGAGAGTTTTTGGTCATGCCCTTAAACATGTATCGGGTCTTACGGTCATTTTAAATCACCCTAGAACCACAATGTTATGGGCAATAACTCATGAAAATGGCCATAATACGCAAAAACGACGAGTTTTTGGTTATAACTCTCAAACCTATAAATCGCCTTGGAACCCTAAAACTATAGGAAATAGCTCACGAAAACGGCCATAAAATGCGAAGATGGAGTGTTTTTGGTCATACTCTCAAACATGTATAGGGTCTAACGGGCCATGCGAATCCCCCTAGAACCCCAAAAGTGTGGGCAACAGCTCATAAAAATGGCCATAAAACACGAAAATGACAATTTTTTATCAAGCCTCAAACTTGTATAGGCTCTTCTAGTCATTTGAAATCGCCCTGGACCCCTAAACTATGGGCAATAACTCATGAAAACGGCCATAAAACATAAAAATGATGAGTTTTTGGCCATGCCCTCAAACATGTATCGTGTCTTGCGGTCATTTTAAATCGCCCTGGAACCCCCAAAAATATGGGCCATAACTCATGGAAATTGCCAAAAATGCAAAAACGACGAGTGCTTGGTCATGACTCTCAAACATGTAAATCGCCTTGGAACCCCAATGTTGTGGGCAATATCTCCTGAAAACGGCCTTAAAACATGAAAATAGAGAGTTATTGGTCATGTCGTTAAAGATGTATCGGGTTTTATGGTCATTGTAAATCTCCCTAGAACCCCAATAATATGGGCAATAACTGATGAAAATGGCCATAAAACGCGAAAAAACTAGTGTTTGGCCATAAATCTCAAACATGTAAATCGCCTTGGAACCCCAAAACTATGGGCAATTGCTCAAGAAAACGGCCTTAAAACGACGTGTTTTTGGTCATAAATCTCAAACATGTATAGGGCCTTACGGGCCATGCGAATCCTCCTAGAGCCCCAAAAATGTGGGCAAGAGCTCATAAAAGGCCATCAAACACGAAAATGACGAGTTTTTAATCAAGCCTCAAACTTGTATTGGGTCTTCCAGTCATTTAAAATCGCCCTGGAACCCCAAAAATATGGGACATAACTCATGAAAATTGCCATAAAATGCAAAAACGATGAGTGCTTGGTCGTGCTCTCAAACATGTGTCGTGGCTTGCGGTCATTTTAAATCGCCCTGGAACCCCAAAAATATGGGCCATAACTCATGAAAATTGGCTTAAAATGCAAAAACAACGAGTTCTTGGTCATGACTCTCAACCATGTATATCGCCTTGGAACCCCAAAAGTGTGGGAAATATCTCCTGAAAATGGCCTTAAAACATGAAAATGGAGAGTTTTCGTTCATGTCGTCAAACATGTAACAGGTTTTACGATCATTTTAAATCGCCCTGGAACCCCAATATTATGGGCAATAACTTATGAAAACAACCATAAAACACGAAAACAACGAGTGTTTGGCCATAACTCTCAAACATGTAAATCGGCTTGGAACCCGAAACTGTGGGCAATTGCTCATGAAAACGGCCTTAAAACACGAAAATGGGGAGTTTTTGGTCATGCCCTTAAACATGTATCAGGACTTTCGGTCATTTGAAATCGCCCTGGAAACCCAATATTATGGGCAATAACTCATGAAAATGGCCATAATACGCAAAAACGATGAGTTTTTGGTCATAACTCTCTAACTTGTAAATCGCCTTGGAACCCCGAAACTATGGGCAATAGCTAATGAAAACGGCCATAAAACGACGTGTTTTTGGTCATAACTCTCAAACATGTATAGGGTCATACGGGCCATGAGAATCCTCCTAGAACCCCGAAAATGTGGGCAATAGCTCATAAAAACGGCCATAAAACACGAAAATGACGAGTTTTTGATCAAGCCTCAAACTTGTATCGGCTCTTCCAGTCATTTTAAATCGCCCTGGAACCCCAGAAATATGGGCCATAACTCATGAAAATTGCCATAAAGTGCAGAAAACGACGAGTGCTTCGTCATGACTCTCAAACATATAAATCGCCTTGGAACCCCAAAATTGTGGGCAATATCTCCTGAAAACGGCCTAAAACATGAAAATAGAGAGTTATTGGTCATGTCGTTAAACATGTATCGGGTTTTACGGTCATTGTAAATCTCCCTAGAACCCTAATAATATGGGCAATAACTGATGAAAACAGCCATAAAACGCAAAAAAACTAGTGTTTGGCCATAACTCTCAAACATGTAAATCGCCTTGGAACCTCAAAATTGAGGGCAATTGGTCATGAAAACGGCCTTAAACACGAAAATGGAGAGTTTTTGGTCATGCCCTTAAACATGTATCGGGTCTTACGGTCATTTTAAATCACCCTGGAACAACAATGTTATGGGTAATAACTCATGAAAATGGCCATAATACGCAAAAATGACAAATTTTTGGTTATAACTCTCAAACCTGTAAATCGCCTTGGAACCCCAAAATTGTGGGAAATATCTCCTAAAAAGGCCTTAAAACATAAAAATGTAGAGTTTTTGTTCATGTCGTCAAACATGTAACGGGTTTTACGGTCATTTTAAATCGCCCTGGAACCCCAATATTATGGGCAATAACTTATGAAAACAACCATAAAACGCGAAAACAACGAGTGTTTGGCCATAACTCTCAATCATGTAAATCGCCTTGAAACCCCAAAACTGTGGGCAATTGCTCATGAAAACGGCCTTAAAACACGAAAATGGAGAGTTTTTTTGTCATGCCCTTAAACATGTATCGGGTCTTACGGTCATTTTAAATCACCCTGGAAACGCAATATTATGGGCAATAACGCATGAAAATAGCCATAATACGCAAAAACGACGAGTTTTTGGTTATAACTCTCAAACCTGTAAATCGCCTTGGAACCCCAAAACTATAGGAAATAGCTCATGAAAACGGCCATAAAACGCGAAAATGGAGAGTTTTTGGTCATAACTCGCAAACATGTATAGGGTCTAACGGGCCATGCGAATCCCCCTAGAACCCCAAAAATGTGGGCAACGGCTCATAAAAATGGCCATAAAACACGAAAATGACAATTTTTTTATCAAGCCTCAAACTTGTATCGGCTCTTCCACTCATTTGAAATCGCCCTGGACCCCAAAACTATGGGCAATAACTCATGAAAACGGCCATAAAACATAAAAATGATGAGTTTTTGGCCATGCCCTCAAACATGTATCGTGTCTTGCGGTCATTTTAAATCGCCCTGGAACCCCAAAAATATGGGCCATAACTCATGAAAATTGCCAAAAAATGCAAAAACGACGAGTGCTTGGTCATGACTCTCAAACATGTAAATCGCCTTGGAACTCCAAAGTTGTGGGCAATATCTCCTGAAAACGGCCTTAAAACATGAAAATAGAGAGTTATTGGTCATGTCGTTAAAGATGTATCGGGTTTTACGGTAATTGGAAATCTCCCTAGAACCCCAATAATATGGGCAATAACTGATGAAAATGGCCATAAAACGTGAAAAAACTAGTGTTTGGCCATAACTCTCAAACATGTAAATCGCCTTGGAACCCTAAAACTGTGGGCAATTGCTCATGAAAACGGCCTTAAAACACGAAAATGGGGAGTTTTTGGTCATGCCCTTAAACATGTATCAGGTCTTACGGTTATTTTAAATCGCCCTGGAAACCCAATATTATGGGCAATAACTCATGAAAATGGCCATAATATGCAAAAACGATGAGTTTTTGGTCATAACTCTCTAACCTGTAAATCGCCTTGGAACCACGAAACTATGGGCAATAGCTAATGAAAACGGCCATAAAACAACGTGTTTTTGGTCATAAATCTCAAACATGTATAGGGCCTTACGGGCCATGCGAATCCTCCTAGAGCCCCAAAAATGTGGGCAAGAGCTCATAAAAGGCCATCAAACACGAAAATGACGAGTTTTTAATCAAGCCTCAAACTTGTATTGGGTCTTCCAGTCATTTAAAATCGCCCTGGAACCCCAAAAATATGGGACATAACTCATGAAAATTGCCATAAAATGCAAAAACGATGAGTGCTTGGTCATGCTCTCAAACATGTGTCGTGGCTTGCGGTCATTTTAAATCGCCCTGGAACCCCAAAAATATGGGCCATAACTCATGAAAATTGGCTTAAAATGCAAAAACAACGAGTTCTTGGTCATGACTCTCAAACATGTATATCGCCTTGGAACCCCAAAAGTGTGGGAAATATCTCCTGAAAATGGCCTTAAAACATGAAAATGGAGAGTTTTCGTTCATGTCGTCAAACATGTAACAGGTTTTACGATCATTTTAAATCGCCCTGGAACCCCAATATTATGGGCAATAACTTATGAAAACAACCATAAAACACGAAAACAACGAGTGTTTGGCCATAACTCTCAAACATGTAAATCGGCTTGGAACCCGAAACTGTGGGCAATTGCTCATGAAAACGGCCTTAAAACACGAAAATGGGGAGTTTTTGGTCATGCCCTTAAACATGTATCAGGACTTTCGGTCATTTGAAATCGCCCTGGAAACCCAATATTATGGGCAATAACTCATGAAAATGGCCATAATACGCAAAAACGATGAGTTTTTGGTCATAACTCTCTAACTTGTAAATCGCCTTGGAACCCCGAAACTATGGGCAATAGCTAATGAAAACGGCCATAAAACGACGTGTTTTTGGTCATAACTCTCAAACATGTATAGGGTCATACGGGCCATGAGAATCCTCCTAGAACCCCGAAAATGTGGGCAATAGCTCATAAAAACGGCCATAAAACACGAAAATGACGAGTTTTTGATCAAGCCTCAAACTTGTATCGGCTCTTCCAGTCATTTTAAATCGCCCTGGAACCCCAGAAATATGGGCCATAACTCATGAAAATTGCCATAAAGTGCAGAAAACGACGAGTGCTTCGTCATGACTCTCAAACATATAAATCGCCTTGGAACCCCAAAATTGTGGGCAATATCTCCTGAAAACGGCCTAAAACATGAAAATAGAGAGTTATTGGTCATGTCGTTAAACATGTATCGGGTTTTACGGTCATTGTAAATCTCCCTAGAACCCTAATAATATGGGCAATAACTGATGAAAACAGCCATAAAACGCGAAAAAACTAGTGTTTGGCCATAACTCTCAAACATGTAAATCGCCTTGGAACCTCAAAATTGAGGGCAATTGGTCATGAAAACGGCCTTAAACACGAAAATGGAGAGTTTTTGGTCATGCCCTTAAACATGTATCGGGTCTTACGGTCATTTTAAATCACCCTGGAACAACAATGTTATGGGTAATAACTCATGAAAATGGCCATAATACGCAAAAATGACAAATTTTTGGTTATAACTCTCAAACCTGTAAATCGCCTTGGAACCCCAAAATTGTGGGAAATATCTCCTAAAAAGGCCTTAAAACATAAAAATGTAGAGTTTTTGTTCATGTCGTCAAACATGTAACGGGTTTTATGGTCATTTTAAATCACCCTGGAACCCCAATATTATGGGCAATAACTTATGAAAACAACCATAAAACGCGAAAACAACGAGTGTTTGGCCATAACTCTCAAAAATGTAAATCGCCTTGGAACCCCAAAACTGTGGGCAATTGGTCATGAAAACGGCCTTAAAACACGAAAATGGAGAGTTTTTTGTCATGCCCTTAAACATGTATCGGGTCTTACGGTTATTTTAAATCACCCTGGAAACGCAATATTATGGGCAATAACGCATGAAAATGGCCATAATACGCAAAAACGAGGAGTTTTTCGTTATAACTCTCAAACCTGTAAATCGCCTTGGAACCCCAAAACTATAGGAAATAGCTCATGAAAACGGCCATAAAACGCGAAAATGGAGAGTTTTTGGTCATAACTCGCAAACATGTATAGGGTCTAACGGGCCATGCGAATCCCCCTAGAACCCCAAAAATGTGGGCAACGGCTCATAAAAATGGCCATAAAACACGAAAATGACAATTTTTTTATCAAGCCTCAAACTTGTATCGGCTCTTCCACTCATTTGAAATCGCCCTGGACCCCAAAACTATGGGCAATAACTCATGAAAACGGCCATAAAACATAAAAATGATGAGTTTTTGGCCATGCCCTCAAACATGTATCGTGTCTTGCGGTCATTTTAAATCGCCCTGGAACCCCAAAAATATGGGCCATAACTCATGAAAATTGCCAAAAAATGCAAAAACGACGAGTGCTTGGTCATGACTCTCAAACATGTAAATCGCCTTGGAACTCCAAAGTTGTGGGCAATATCTCCTGAAAACGGCCTTAAAACATGAAAATAGAGAGTTATTGGTCATGTCGTTAAACATGTATCGGGTTTTACGGTCATTGGAAATCTCCCTAGAACCCCAATAATATGGGCAATAACTGATGAAAATGGCCATAAAACGCGAAAAAACTAGTGTTTGGCCATAACTCTCAAACATGTAAATCGCCTTGGAACCCCAAAACTGTGGGCAATTGCTCATGAAAACGGCCTTAAAACACGAAAATGGGGAGTTTTTGGTCATGCCCTTAAACATGTATCAGGTCTTACGGTTATTTTAAATCGCCCTGGAAACCCAATATTATGGGCAATAACTCATGAAAATGGCCATAATATGCAAAAACGATGAGTTTTTGGTCATAACTCTCTAACCTGTAAATCGCCTTGGAACCACGAAACTATGGGCAATAGCTAATGAAAACGGCCATAAAACAACGTGTTTTTGGTCATAAATCTCAAACATGTATAGGGCCTTACGGGCCATGCGAATCCTCCTAGAGCCCCAAAAATGTGGGCAAGAGCTCATAAAAGGCCATCAAACACGAAAATGACGAGTTTTTAATCAAGCCTCAAACTTGTATTGGGTCTTCCAGTCATTTAAAATCGCCCTGGAACCCCAAAAATATGGGACATAACTCATGAAAATTGCCATAAAATGCAAAAACGATGAGTGCTTGGTCATGCTCTCAAACATGTGTCGTGGCTTGCGGTCATTTTAAATCGCCCTGGAACCCCAAAAATATGGGCCATAACTCATGAAAATTGGCTTAAAATGCAAAAACAACGAGTTCTTGGTCATGACTCTCAAACATGTATATCGCCTTGGAACCCCAAAAGTGTGGGAAATATCTCCTGAAAATGGCCTTAAAACATGAAAATGGAGAGTTTTCGTTCATGTCGTCAAACATGTAACAGGTTTTACGATCATTTTAAATCGCCCTGGAACCCCAATATTATGGGCAATAACTTATGAAAACAACCATAAAACACGAAAACAACGAGTGTTTGGCCATAACTCTCAAACATGTAAATCGGCTTGGAACCCGAAACTGTGGGCAATTGCTCATGAAAACGGCCTTAAAACACGAAAATGGGGAGTTTTGGTCATGCCCTTAAACATGTATCTGGTCTTTCGGTCATTTGAAATCGCCCTGGAAACCCAATATTATGGGCAATAACTCATGAAAATGGCCATAATACGCAAAAACGATGAGTTTTTGGTCATAACTCTCTAACTTGTAAATCGCCTTGGAACCCCGAAACTATGGGCAATAGCTAATGAAAACGGCCATAAAACGACGTGTTTTTGGTCATAACTCTCAAACATGTATAGGGTCATACGGGCCATGAGAATCCTCCTAGAACCCCGAAAATGTGGGCAATAGCTCATAAAAACGGCCATAAAACACGAAAATGACGAGTTTTTGATCAAGCCTCAAACTTGTA
Source organism: Avena insularis (assembly GCA_023614405.1). NCBI lineage: Eukaryota > Viridiplantae > Streptophyta > Magnoliopsida > Poales > Poaceae > Avena > Avena insularis. Next base: position 390,454,355 of record CM042687.1, read on the forward strand.
TCGGCTCTTCCAGTCATTTTAAATCGCCCTGGAACCCCAGAAATATGGGCCATAACTCATGAAAATTGCCATAAAGTGCAGAAAACGACGAGTGCTTCGTCATGACTCTCAAACATATAAATCGCCTTGGAACCCCAAAATTGTGGGCAATATCTCCTGAAAACGGCCTAAAACATGAAAATAGAGAGTTATTGGTCATGTCGTTAAACATGTATCGGGTTTTACGGTCATTGTAAATCTCCCTAGAACCCTAATAATATGGGCAATAACTGATGAAAACAGCCATAAAACGCGAAAAAACTAGTGTTTGGCCATAACTCTCAAACATGTAAATCGCCTTGGAACCTCAAAACTGAGGGCAATTGGTCATGAAAACGGCCTTAAACACGAAAATGGAGAGTTTTTGGTCATGCCCTTAAACATGTATCGGGTCTTACGGTCATTTTAAATCACCCTGGAACCACAATGTTATGGGCAATAACTCATGAAAATGGCCATAATACGCAAAAATGACAAATTTTTGGTTATAACTCTCAAACCTGTAAATCGCCTTGGAACCCCAAAACTATAGGAAAAAGCTCACGAAAACGGCCATAAAATGCGAAGATGGAGTGTTTTTGGTCATAACTCTCAAACATGTATAGGGTCTAACGGGCCATGCGAATCCCCCTAGAACCCCAAAAGTGTGGGCAACAGCTCATAAAAATGGCTATAAAACACGAAAATGACAATTTTTTATCAAGCCTGAAACTTGTATAGGCTCTTCCAGTCATTTGAAATCATACGACCCCAAAACTATGGGCAATAACTCATGAAAACAGCCATAGAACATAAAATGATGAGTTTTGGCCATGCCCTCAAACATGTATCGTGTCTTGCGGTCATTTTAAATCGCCTCGAACCCCAAAAATATGGGCCATAACTCGAAATTGCCAAAAATGCAAAACGCAGCAGTGCTTGGTCATGACTCTCAAACATGTAAATCGCCTTGGAACCCCAATGTTGTGGGCAATATCTCCTGAAAACGGCCTTAAAACATGAAAATAGAGAGTTATTGGTCATGTCGTTAAACATGTATCGGGTTTTACGGTCATTGTAAATCTCCCTAGAACCCCAATAATATGGGCAATAACTGATGAAAATTGCCATAAAACGCGAAAAAAACTAGTGTTTGGCCATAAATCTCAAACATGTAAATCGCCTTGGAACCCCAAAACTATGGGCAATTGCTCAAGAAAACGGCCTTAAAACACAAAAATGGACAGTTTTTGGTCATGCCCTTGAACATGTATCGGGTCTTATGGTCATTTTAAATCGCCCTGTAACCCCAATATTATGGGCAATAACTCATGAAAATGGCCATAATACGCAAAAAACAACAAGTTTTTGGTCATAACTCTCAAACCTGTAAATCGCCTTGGAACCCCGAAACTATGGGCAATAGCTAAGGAAAACGGCCATAAAACGACGTGTTTTTGGTCATAACTCTCAAACATGTATAGGGCCTTACGGGCCATGCGAATCCTCCTAGAATCCCAAAAATGTGGGCAAGAGCTCATAAAAACGGCATTAAAACAGAAAATGACGAGTTTTTAATGAAGCCTCAAACTTGTATCGGGTCTTCCAGTCATTTAAAATCGCCCTAGAACCCAAAAACTATGGGCAATAACTCATGAAAATGGCCATAAAACACAAAAATGACGAGTTTTTGGTCATGCTCTCGAACATGTGTTGTGGCTTGCGGTCATTTTAAATCATACAGAACACCAAAAATATGGGCCATAACTCATGAAAATTCCGTAAAGCGCAAAAGCAGCGAGTTCTTGGTCATGAGTCTCAAACATGTAAATCGCCTTGGAACCCCAATATTGTGGGCAATATCTCCTGAAAACGGCTTTAAAACATGAAAATGGAGAGTTTTTGTACATGTCGTCAAACATGTAACAGGTTTTACGGTGATTTTAAATCGCCCTGGAACCCCAATATTATGGGCAATAACTTATGAAAACAGCCATAAAACGCGAAAACAACGAGTGTTTGGCCATAACTCTCAAACATGTAAATCGCCTTGGAACCCTAAAACTGTGGGCAATTTCTCATGAAAACGTCCTTAAAACACGAAAATGGGGAGTTTTTTGTCGTGCCCTTAAACATGTATCAGGTCTTACGGTCATTTTAAATCGCCCTGGAAACCCAATATTATGGGCAATAACTCATGAAAATGGCCATAATACGCAAAAACGACGAGTTTTTGGTCATAACTCTCAAACTCAAATCGCCTTGGAACCCGAAACTATGGGGAATAGATGAAAACGGCCATAAAGCAGCGTGTTTTGGTCATAACTCTCAAACATGTATAGGGTCTTACTGGCCATGCGAATCCTCCTAGAACCCCAAAAATGTGGGCAATAGCTCATAAAAACGGCCATAAAACACGAAAATGACGAGTTTTTGATCAAGCCTCAAACTTGTATCGGCTCTTCAAGTCATTTGAAATCGCCCTAGAACCCCAAAAATATGGGCCATAACTCATGAAAATTGCCATAAAATGCAAAAAATGACGTGTGCTTCGTCATGACTCTCAAACATGTAAATCGCCTTGGAACCCCAAAATTGTGGGAAATATCCCCTGAAAACGGCCTTAAAACATGAAAATGGAGAGTTTTTGTACATGTCGTCAAACATGTATCGGGTTTTACGGTCATTTTAAATCGCCCTAGAACCCCAATATCATGGGCAATAACTTATGAAAACAGCCATAAAACAAGAAAACAACGAGTGTTTGGCCATAACTCTCAAAAATGTAAATCGCCTTGGAACCCCAAAACTGTGGGCAATTGGTCATGAAAACGGCCTTAAAACACGAAAATGGAGAGTTTTTGGTCATGCCCTTAAACATGTATCGGGTCTTACGGTCATTTTAAATCACCCTGGAACCACAATGTTATGGGCAATAACTCATGAAAATGGCCATAATACAAAAAAGCATTTAGTTTTTGGTTATAACTCTCAAACCTATAAATCGCCTTGGAACCCTAAAACTATAGGAAATAGCTCACGAAAACGGCCATAAAATGCGAAGATGGAGTGTTTTTGGTCATACTCTCAAACATGTATAGGGTCTAACGGGCCATGCGAATCCCCCTAGAACCCCAAAAGTGTGGGCAACAGCTCATAAAAATGGCCATAAAACACGAAAATGACAATTTTTTATCAAGCCTCAAACTTGTATAGGCTCTTCTAGTCATTTGAAATCGCCCTGGACCCCTAAACTATGGGCAATAACTCATGAAAACGGCCATAAAACATAAAAATGATGAGTTTTTGGCCATGCCCTCAAACATGTATCGTGTCTTGCGGTCATTTTAAATCGCCCTGGAACCCCCAAAACTATGGGCCATAACTCATGGAAATTGCCAAAAATGCAAAAACGACGAGTGCTTGGTCATGACTCTCAAACATGTAAATCGCCTTGGAACCCCAATGTTGTGGGCAATATCTCCTGAAAACGGCCTTAAAACATGAAAATAGAGAGTTATTGGTCATGTCGTTAAACATGTATCGGGTTTTATGGTCATTGTAAATCTCCCTAGAACCCCAATAATATGGGCAATAACTGATGAAAATGGCCATAAAACGCGAAAAAACTAGTGTTTGGCCATAAATCTCAAACATGTAAATCGCCTTGGAACCCCAAAACTATGGGCAATTGCTCAAGAAAACGGCCTTAAAACGACGTGTTTTTGGTCATAAATCTCAAACATGTATAGGGCCTTACGGGCCATGCGAATCCTCCTAGAGCCCCAAAAATGTGGGCAAGAGCTCATAAAAGGCCATCAAACACGAAAATGACAAGTTTTTAATCAAGCCTCAAACTTGTATTGGGTCTTCCAGTCATTTAAAATCGCCCTGGAACCCCAAAAATATGGGACATAACTCATGAAAATTGCCATAAAATGCAAAAACGATGAGTGCTTGGTCATGCTCTCAAACATGTGTCGTGGCTTGCGGTCATTTTAAATCGCCCTGGAACCCCAAAAATATGGGCCATAACTCATGAAAATTGGCTTAAAATGCAAAAACAACGAGTTCTTGGTCATGACTCTCAAACATGTATATCGCCTTGGAACCCCAAAAGTGTGGGAAATATCTCCTGAAAATGGCCTTAAAACATGAAAATGGAGAGTTTTCGTTCATGTCGTCAAACATGTAACAGGTTTTACGATCATTTTAAATCGCCCTGGAACCCCAATATTATGGGCAATAACTTATGAAAACAACCATAAAACACGAAAACAACGAGTGTTTGGCCATAACTCTCAAACATGTAAATCGGCTTGGAACCCGAAACTGTGGGCAATTGCTCATGAAAACGGCCTTAAAACACGAAAATGGGGAGTTTTTGGTCATGCCCTTAAACATGTATCAGGACTTTCGGTCATTTGAAATCGCCCTGGAAACCCAATATTATGGGCAATAACTCATGAAAATGGCCATAATACGCAAAAACGATGAGTTTTTGGTCATAACTCTCTAACTTGTAAATCGCCTTGGAACCCCGAAACTATGGGCAATAGCTAATGAAAGCAGCCATAAAGCAGCGTGTTTTTGGTCATAACTCTCAAACATGTATAGGGTCATACAGGCCATGAGAATCCTCCTAGAACCCGAAAATGTGGGCAATAGCTCATAAGCGGCCATAAAACACGAAAATGACGAGTTTTTGATCAAGCCTCAAACTTGTATCGGCTCTTCCAGTCATTTTAAATCGCCCTGGAACCCCAGAAATATGGGCCATAACTCATGAAAATTGCCATAAAGTGCAGAAAACGACGAGTGCTTCGTCATGACTCTCAAACATATAAATCGCCTTGGAACCCCAAAATTGTGGGCAATATCTCCTGAAAACGGCCTAAAACATGAAAATAGAGAGTTATTGGTCATGTCGTTAAACATGTATCGGGTTTTACGGTCATTGTAAATCTCCCTAGAACCCTAATAATATGGGCAATAACTGATGAAAACAGCCATAAAACGCGAAAAAACTAGTGTTTGGCCATAACTCTCAAACATGTAAATCGCCTTGGAACCTCAAAATTGAGGGCAATTGGTCATGAAAACGGCCTTAAACACGAAAATGGAGAGTTTTTGGTCATGCCCTTAAACATGTATCGGGTCTTACGGTCATTTTAAATCACCCTGGAACAACAATGTTATGGGCAATAACTCATGAAAATGGCCATAATACGCAAAAATGACAAATTTTTGGTTATAACTCTCAAACCTGTAAATCGCCTTGGAACCCCAAAACTATAGGAAAAAGCTCACGAAAACGGCCATAAAATGCGAAGATGGAGTGTTTTTGGTCATAACTCTCAAACATGTATAGGGTCTAACGGGCCATGCGAATCCCCCTAGAACCCCAAAAGTGTGGGCAACAGCTCATAAAAATGGCTATAAAACACGAAAATGACAATTTTTTATCAAGCCTCAAACTTGTATAGGCTCTTCCAGTCATTTGAAATCGCCCTGACCCCAAAACTATGGGCAATAACTCATGAAAACGGCCATAGAACATAAAAATGATGAGTTTTTGGCCATGCCCTCAAACATGTATCGTGTCTTGCGGTCATTTTAAATCGCCCTGGAACCCCCAAAAATATGGGCCATAACTCATGGAAATTGCCAAAAAATGCAAAAACGACGAGTGCTTGGTCATGACTCTCAAACATGTAAATCGCCTTGGAACCCCAATGTTGTGGGCAATATCTCCTGAAAACGGCCTTAAAACATGAAAATAGAGAGTTATTGGTCATGTCGTTAAACATGTATCGGGTTTTACGGTCATTGTAAATCTCCCTAGAACCCCAATAATATGGGCAATAACTGATGAAAATTGCCATAAAACGCGAAAAAAACTAGTGTTTGGCCATAAATCTCAAACATGTAAATCGCCTTGGAACCCCAAAACTATGGGCAATTGCTCAAGAAAACGGCCTTAAAACACAAAAATGGACAGTTTTTGGTCATGCCCTTGAACATGTATCGGGTCTTATGGTCATTTTAAATCGCCCTGTAACCCCAATATTATGGGCAATAACTCATGAAAATGGCCATGTCATAAAAACAACAAGTTTTTGGTCATAACTCTCAAACCTGTAAATCGCCTTGGAACCCCGAAACTATGGGCAATAGCTAAGGAAAACGGCCATAAAACGACGTGTTTTTGGTCATAACTCTCAAACATGTATAGGGCCTTACGGGCCATGCGAATCCTCCTAGAATCCCAAAAATGTGGGCAAGAGCTCATAAAAACGGCATTAAAACAGAAAATGACGAGTTTTTAATGAAGCCTCAAACTTGTATCGGGTCTTCCAGTCATTTAAAATCGCCCTAGAACCCAAAAACTATGGGCAATAACTCATGAAAATGGCCATAAAACACAAAAATGACGAGTTTTTGGTCATGCTCTCGAACATGTGTTGTGGCTTGCGGTCATTTTAAATCGCCCTGGAACACCAAAAATATGGGCCATAACTCATGAAAATTCCCGTAAACTGCAAAAAGCAGCGAGTTCTTGTCATGACTTCAATCATGTAAATCGCCTTGGAACCCCAATACTGTGGGCAATATCTCCAAACGGCTTTAAAACATGAAAATGGAGAGTTTTTGTACATGTCGTCCAAACATGTAACAGGTTTCTGGTGATTTTAAATCGCCTGGAACCCCAATATTATGGCAATAACTTATGAAAACAGCCATAAAGCGAAAACAACAGTGTTTGGCCATAACTCTCAAACATGTAAATTGCCTTGGAACCCTAAAACTGTGGGCAATTTCTCATGAAAACGTCCTTAAAACACGAAAATGGGGAGTTTTTTGTCGTGCCCTTAAACATGTATCAGGTCTTACGGTCATTTTAAATCGCCCTGGAAACCCAATATTATGGGCAATAACTCATGAAAATTGCCATAATCATAAAAAACGACGAGTTTTTGGTCATAACTCTCAAACCTGTAAATCGCCTTGGAACCCCGAAACTATGGGGAATAGCTGATGAAAACGGCCATAAAACGACGTGTTTTTGGTCATAACTCTCAAACATGTATAGGGTCTTACTGGCCATGCGAATCCTCCTAGAACCCCAAAAATGTGGGCAATAGCTCATAAAAACGGCCATAAAACACGAAAATGACGAGTTTTTGATCAAGCCTCAAACTTGTATCGGCTCTTCAAGTCATTTGAAATCGCCCTAGAACCCCAAAAATATGGGCCATAACTCATGAAAATTGCCATAAAATGCAAAAAATGACGTGTGCTTCGTCATGACTCTCAAACATGTAAATCGCCTTGGAACCCCAAAATTGTGGGAAATATCCCCTGAAAACGGCCTTAAAACATGAAAATGGAGAGTTTTTGTACATGTTCAACATGTATCGGGTTTCTGGTCATTTTAAATCGCCCTAGAACCCCAATATCATGGGCAATAACTTATGAAAACAGCCATAAAACAAGAAAACAACGAGTGTTTGGCCATAACTCTCAAAAATGTAAATCGCCTTGGAACCCCAAAACTGTGGGCAATTGGTCATGAAAACGGCCTTAAAACACGAAAATGGAGAGTTTTTGGTCATGCCCTTAAACATGTATCGGGTCTTACGGTCATTTTAAATCACCCTGGAACCACAATGTTATGGGCAATAACTCATGAAAATGGCCATAATACGCAAAAACGACGAGTTTTTGGTTATAACTCTCAAACCTATAAATCGCCTTGGAACCCTAAAACTATAGGAAATAGCTCACGAAAACGGCCATAAAATGCGAAGATGGAGTGTTTTTGGTCATACTCTCAAACATGTATAGGGTCTAACGGGCCATGCGAATCCCCCTAGAACCCCAAAAATGTGGGCAAGGGCTCATTAAAATGGCCTTAAAACACGAAAATGACAATTTTTATAAAGCCTCAAACTTGTATAGGCTCTTCTAGTCATTTGAAATGCATACAGACCCCTAAACTATGGGCGATAACTCATGAAAACGGCCATAAAACATAAAAATGATGAGTTTTTGGCCATGCCCTCAAACATGAATCGTGTCTTGCGGTCATTTTAAATCGCCCTGGAACCCCCAAAAATATGGGCCATAACTCATGGAAATTGCCAAAAATGCAAAAACGACGAGTGCTTGGTCATGACTCTCAAACATGTAAATCGCCTTGGAACCCCAATGTTGTGGGCAATATCTCCTGAAAACGGCCTTAAAACATGAAAATAGAGAGTTATTGGTCATGTCGTTAAACATGTATCGGGTTTTATGGTCATTGTAAATCTCCCTAGAACCCCAATAATATGGGCAATAACTGATGAAAATGGCCATAAAACGCGAAAAAACTAGTGTTTGGCCATAGATCTCAAACATGTAAATCGCCTTGGAACCCCAAAACTATGGGCAATTGCTCAAGAAAACGGCCTTAAAACACAAAAATGGACAGTTTTTGGTTATGCCCTTGAACATGTATCGGGTCTTATGGTCATTTTAAATCGCCCTGTAACCCCAATATTATGGGCAATAACTCATGAAAATGGCCATAATACGCAAAAAACAACAAGTTTTTGGTCATAACTCTCAAACCTGTAAATCGCCTTGGAACCCCGAAACTATGGGCAATAGCTAAGGAAAACGGCCATAAAACGACATGTTTTTGGTCATAACTCTCAAACATGTATAGGGCCTTACGGGCCATGCGAATCCTCCTAGAACCCCAAAAATGTGGGCAAGAGCTCATAAAAACGGCCATAAAACACGAAATTGACGAGTTTTTAATCAAGCCTCAAACTTGTATCGGGTCTTACAGTCATTTAAAATCGCCCTAGAACCCAAAAACTATGGGCAATATCTCATGAAAATGGCCATAAAACAAAAAAATGACGAGTTTTTGGTCATGCTCTAGAAACATGTGTTGTGGCTTGCGGTCATTTTAAATCGCCCTGGAACACCAAAAATATGGGCCATAACTCATGAAAATTGCCGTAAACTGCAAAAACGATGAGTTCTTGGTCATGAGTCTCAAACATGTAAATCGCCTTGGAACCCCAATATTGTGGGCAATATCTCCTAAAAACGGCCTTAAAACATGAAAATGGAGAGTTTTTGTACATGTCGTCAAACATGTAACAGGTTTTACGATCATTTTAAATCGCCCTGGAATCCCAATATTATGGGCAATAACTTATGAAAACAGCCATAAAACGCGAAAACAACGAGTGTTTGGCCATAACTCTCAAACATGTAAATCGTCTTGGAACCCTAAAACTGTGGGCAATTTCTCATGAAAACGTCCTTAAAACACGAAAATGGGGAGTTTTTTGTCATGCCCTTAAACATGTATCAGGTCTTACAGTCATTTTAAATCGCCCTGGAAACCCAATATTATGGGAAATAACTCATGAAAATGGCCATAATACATAAAAGCAGAGTTTTGATCATAACTCTCAAACCTGTAAATCGCCTTGGAACCCCGAAACTATGGGGAATAGCTAATGAAAACGGCCATAAAACGACGTGTTTTTGGTCATAACTCTCAAACATGTATAGGGTCTTACTGGCCATGCGAATCCTCCTAGAACCCCAAAAATGTGGGCAATAGCTCATAAAAACGGCCATAAAACACGAAAATGACGAGTTTTGATCAAGCCTCAAACTTGTATCGGCTCTTCCAGTCATTTGAAATCGCCCTGGAACCCCAAAAATATGGGCCATAACTCGTGAAAATTGCCATAAAATGCAAAAATGACAGTGCTTCGTCATGACTCTCAAACATGTAAATCGCTTGGAACCCCAAAATTGGGAAATATCCCACGGCCTTAAAACATGAAAATGGAGAGTTTTTGTACATGTCGTCAAACATGTATCGGGTTTTACGGTCATTTTAAATCGCCCTAGAACCCCAATATCATGGGCAATAACTTATGAAAACAGCCATAAAACAAGAAAACAACGAGTGTTTGGCCATAACTCTCAAAAATGTAAATCGCCTTGGAACCCCAAAACTGTGGGCAATTGGTCATGAAAACGGCCTTAAAACACGAAAATGGAGAGTTTTTGGTCATGCCCTTAAACATGTATCGGGTCTTACGGTCATTTTAAATCACCCTGGAACCACAATGTTATGGGCAATAACTCATGAAAATGGCCATAATACGCAAAAACGACGAGTTTTTGGTTATAACTCTCAAACCTGTAAATCGCCTTGGAACCCTAAAACTATAGGAAATAGCTCACGAAAACGGCCATAAAATGCGAAGATGGAGTGTTTTTGGTCATACTCTCAAACATGTATAGGGTCTAACGGGCCATGCGAATCCCCCTAGAACCCCAAAAGTGTGGGCAACAGCTCATAAAAATGGCCATAAAACACGAAAATGACAATTTTTTATCAAGCCTCAAACTTGTATAGGCTCTTCCAGTCATTCGAAATCGCCCTGGACCCCAATACTATGGGCAATAACTCATGAAAACGGCCATAAAACAAAAAAAAGAACAGTATTAGTCACTGCCAGCAATCATGAATCGTGTCTTGCGGTCATTTTAAATCGCCCTGGAACCCCCAAAAATATGGGCCATAACTCATGGAAATTGCCAAAAATGCAAAAACGACGAGTGCTTGGTCATGACTCTCAAACATGTAAATCGCCTTGGAACCCCAATGTTGTGGGCAATATCTCCTGAAAACGGCCTTAAAACATGAAAATAGAGAGTTATTGGTCATGTCGTTAAACATGTATCGGGTTTTATGGTCATTGTAAATCTCCCTAGAACCCCAATAATATGGGCAATAACTGATGAAAATGGCCATAAAACGCGAAAAAACTAGTGTTTGGCCATAAATCTCAAACATGTAAATCGCCTTGGAACCCCAAAACTATGGGCAATTGCTCAAGAAAACGGCCTTAAAACACAAAAATGGACAGTTTTTGGTCATGCCCTTGAACATGTATCGGGTCTTATGGTCATTTTAAATCGCCCTGTAACCCCAATATTATGGGCAATAACTCATGAAAATGGCCATAATACGCAAAAAACAACAAGTTTTTGGTCATAACTCTCAAACCTGTAAATCGCCTTGGAACCCCGAAACTATGGGCAATAGCTAAGGAAAACGGCCATAAAACGACGTGTTTTTGGTCATAACTCTCAAACATGTATAGGGCCTTACGGGCCATGCGAATCCTCCTAGAACCCCAAAAATGTGGGCAAGAGCTCATAAAAACGGCCATAAAACACGAAATTGACGAGTTTTTAATCAAGCCTCAAACTTGTATCGGGTCTTACAGTCATTTAAAATCGCCCTAGAACCCAAAAACTATGGGCAATATCTCATGAAAATGGCCATAAAACAAAAAAATGACGAGTTTTTGGTCATGCTCTAGAAACATGTGTTGTGGCTTGCGGTCATTTTAAATCGCCCTGGAACACCAAAAATATGGGCCATAACTCATGAAAATTGCCGTAAACTTCAAAAACGATGAGTTCTTGGTCATGAGTCTCAAACATGTAAATCGCCTTGGAACCCCAATATTGTGGGCAATATCTCCTAAAAACGGCCTTAAAACATGAAAATGGAGAGTTTTTGTACATGTCGTCAAACATGTAACAGGTTTTACGATCATTTTAAATCATACAGAATCCCAATATTATGGGCAATAACTTATGAAAACAGCCATAAAACGCGAAAACAATGAGTGTTTGGCCATAACTCTCAAACACGTAAATCGTCTTGGAACCCTAAAACTGTGGGCAATTTCTCATGAAAACGTCCTTAAAACACGAAAATGGGGAGTTTTTTGTCATGCCCTTAAACATGTATCAGGTCTTACAGTCATTTTAAATCGCCCTGGAAACCCAATATTATGGGCAATAACTCATGAAAATGGCCATAATACGCAAAAAGGACGAGTTTTTGATCATAACTCTCAAACCTGTAAATCGCCTTGGAACCCCGAAACTATGGGGAATAGCTAATGAAAACGGCCATAAAACGACGTGTTTTTGGTCATAACTCTCAAACATGTATAGGGTCTTACTGGCCATGCGAATCCTCCTAGAACCCCAAAAATGTGGGCAATAGCTCATAAAAACGGCCATAAAACACGAAAATGACGAGTTTTGATCAAGCCTCAAACTTGTATCGGCTCTTCCAGTCATTTGAAATCGCCCTGGAACCCCAAAAATATGGGCCATAACTCGTGAAAATTGCCATAAAATGCAAAAAATGGCGAAACCGTCATGACTCTCAAACATGTAAATCGCCTTGGAACCCCAAAATTGTGGGAAATATCCCCTGAAAACGGCCTTAAAACATGAAAATGGAGAGTTTTTGTACATGTCGTCAAACATGTATCGGGTTTTACGGTCATTTGAAATCGCCCTAGAACCCCAATATCATGGGCAATAACTTATGAAAACAGCCAAAAAACACGAAAACAACGAGTGTTTGGCCATAACTCTCAAAAATGTAAATCGCCTTGCAACCCCAAAACTGTGGGCAATTGGTCATGAAAACGGCCTTAAAACACGAAAATGGAGAGTTTTTGGTCATGCCCTTAAACATGTATCGGGTCTTACGGTCATTTTAAATCACCCTGGAACCACAATGTTATGGGCAATAACTCATGAAAATGGCCATAATACGCATAAAACGCAGAAGTTTTGGTTATAACTCTCAAACCTGTAAATCGCCTTGGAACCCTAAAACTATAGGAAATAGCTCACGAAAACGGCCATAAAATGCGAAGATGGAGTGTTTTTGGTCATAACTCTCAAACATGTATAGGGTCTAACGGGCCATGCAAATCCCCCTAGAACCTCAAAAGTGTGGGCAACAGCTCATAAAAATGGCCATAAAACACGAAAAAGACAATTTTTTATCAAGTCTCAAACTTGTATAGGCTCTTCCAGTCATTTGAAATCGCCCTGGACCCCAAAACTATGGGCAATAACTCATGAAAACGGCCATAAAACATAAAAATGATGAGTTTTTGGCCATGCCCTCAAACATGTATCGTGTCTTGCGGTCATTTTAAATCGCCCAGGAACCCCCAAAAATATGGGCCATAACTCATGGAAATTGCCAAAAAATGCAAAAACGACGAGTACTTGGTCATGACTCTCAAACATGTAAATCGCCTTGGAACCCCAATGTTGTGGGCAATATCTCCTAAAAACGGCCTTAAAACATGAAAATAGAGAGTTATTGGTCATGTCGTTAAACATGTATCGGGTTTTACAGTCATTGTAAATCTCCCTAGAACCCCAATAATATGGGCAATAACTGATGAAAATGGCCATAAAACGCGAAAAAACTAGTGTTTGGCCATAAATCTCAAACATGTAAATCGCCTTGGAACCCCAAAACTGTGGGCAATTGCTCAAGAAAACGGCCTTAAAACACAAAAATGGACAGTTTTTGGTCATGCCCTTGAACATGTATCGGGTCTTATGGTCATTTTAAATCATACAACAACCCCAATATTATGGGCAATAACTCATGAAAATGGCCATAATACGCAAAAAACAACAAGTTTTTGGTCATAACTCTCAAACCTGTAAATCGCCTTGGAACCCCGAAACTATGGACAATAGCTAAGGAAAACGGCCATAAAACGATGTGTTTTTGGTCATAACTCTCAAACATGTATAAGGCCTTACGGGCCATGCGAATCCTCCTAGAACGCCAAAAATGTGGGCAAGAGCTCATAAAAACAGCCATAAAACACGAAAATGACGAGTTTTTAATCAAGCCTCAAACTTGTATCGGGTCTTCCAGTCATTTAAAATCGCCCTAGAACCCAAAAACTATGGGCAATAACTCATGAAAATGGCCATAAAACACAAAAATGACGAGTTTTTGGTCATGCTCTCAAACAAGTGTCGTGGCTTGCGATCATTTTAAATTGCCCTGGAACCCCAAAAATATGGGCCATAACTCATGAAAATTGGCTTAAAATGCAAAACGACGAATTCTTGGTCATGAATCTCAAACATGTAAATCGCCTAGGAACCCCAAAAGTGTGGGAAATATCTCCTAAAAACGGCCTTAAAACATGAAAATGCAGAGTTTTTGTTCATGTCGTCAAACATGTAACAGGTTTTACGGTCATTTTAAATCACCCTAGAACCACAATGTTATGGGCAATAACTTATGAAAAGAGCCATAAATCGTGAAAACTACGAGTGTTTGGCCATAACTCTCAGACATGTAAATCGCCTTGGAACCCTAAAACTGTGAACAATTTCTCATGAAAATGTCCTTAAAACACGAAAATGGGGAGTTTTTGGTCATGCCCTTAAACATGTATCAGGTATTACGGTCATTTTAAATCGCCCTAGAAACCCAATATTGTAGGCAATAACTCATGAAAATGACCATAATACGCAAAAACGATGAGTTTTTGGTCATAACTCTCAAACCTGTAAATCGCCTTGGAACCCCGAAACTATGGGGAATAGCTAATGAAAACGGCCATAAAACGACGTGTTTTTGGTCATAACTCTCAAACATGTATAGGGTCTTACTGGCCATGCGAATCCTCCTAGAACCCCAAAAATGTGGGCAATAGCTCATAAAAACGGCCATAAAACACGAAAATGACGAGTTTTTGATCAAGCCTCAAACTTGTATCGGCTCTTCCAGTCATTTTAAATCGCCCTGGAACCCCAAAAATATGGGCCATAACTCATGAAAATTGCCATAAAGTGCAGAAAACGACGAGTGCTTCGTCATGACTCTCAAACATATAAATCGCCTTGAAACCCCAAAATTGTGGGAAATATCCCCTGAAAACGGCCTTAAAACATGAAAATGGAGAGTTTTTGTACATGTCGTCAAACATGTAACAGGTTTTACGGTCATTTTAAATCGCCCTGGAACCCCAATATTATGGGCAATAACTTATGAAAACAGCCATAAAACGCGAAAACAACGAGTGTTTGGCCATAACTCTCAAACATGTAAATCGCCTTGGAACCCTAAAACTGTGGGCAATTTCTCATGAAAACGTCCTTAAAACACGAAAATGGGGAGTTTTTTGTCATGCCCTTAAACATGTATCAGGTCTTACGGTCATTTTAAATCATACAAACCCAATATTATGGGCAATAACTCATGAAAATGGCCATAATACGCAAAAACGACGAGTTTTTGGTCATAACTCTCAAACCTGTAAATCGCCTTGGAACCCCGAAACTATGGGGAATAGCTAATGAAAACGGCCATAAAACGACGTGTTTTTGGTCATAACTCTCAAACATGTATAGGGTCTTACTGGCCATGCGAATCCTCCTAGAACCCCAAAAATGTGGGCAATAGCTCATAAAAACGGCCATAAAAGACGAAAATGACGAGTTTTGATCAAGCCTCAAACTTGTATCGGCTCTTCCAGTCATTTGAAATCGCCCTGGAACCCCAAAAATATGGGCCATAACTCGTGAAAATTGCCATAAAATGCAAAAAACGACGAGTGCTTCGTCATGACTCTCAAACATGTAAATCGCCTTGGAACCCCAAAATTGTGGGAAATATCCCCTGAAAACGGCCTTAAAACATGAAAATGGAGAGTTTTTGTACATGTCGTCAAACATGTATCGGGTTTCTGGTCATTTAAATCGCCCTAGAACCCCAATATCATGGGCAATAACTTATGAAAACAGCCATAAAACACGAAAACAACGAGTGTTTGGCCATAACTCTCAAAAATGTAAATCGCCTTGCAACCCCAAAACTGTGGGCAATTGGTCATGAAAACGGCCTTAAAACACGAAAATGGAGAGTTTTTGGTCATGCCCTTAAACATGTATCGGGTCTTACGGTCATTTTAAATCACCCTGGAACCACAATGTTATGGGCAATAACTCATGAAAATGGCCATAATACGCAAAAACGACAAGTTTTTGGTGATAACTCTCAAACTCAAATCGCCTTGGAACCCCAAAACTATAGGAAATATCTCACGAAAACGGCCATAAAATGCGAAGATGGAGTGTTTTTGGTCATAACTGTCAAACATGTATAGGGTCTAACAGGCCAAGCGAATCCCCTAGAACGCAAAGTGTGGGCAACAGCTCATAAAAATGGCCATAAAACACGAAAAAGACAATTTTTTATCAAGTCTCAAACTTGTATAGGCTCTTCCAGTCATTTGAAATCGCCCTGGACCCCAAAACTATGGGCAATAACGCATGAAAACGGCCATAAAATATAAAAATGATGAGTTTTTGGCCATGCCCTCAAACATGTATCGTGTCTTGCGGTCATTTTAATCGCCAGAACCCCCAAAAATATGGGCCATAACTCATGGAAATTGCCAAAAATGCAAAAAGCAAAGTGCTTGGTCATGACTCTCAAACATGTAAATCGCCTTGGAACCCCAATGTTGTGGGCAATATCTCCTGAAAACGGCCTTAAAACATGAAAATAGAGAGTTATTGGTCATGTCGTTAAACATGTATTGGGTTTTACGGTCATTGTAAATCTCCCTAGAACCCCAATAATATGGGCAATAACTGATGAAAATGGCCATAAAACGCGAAAAAACTAGTGTTTGGCCATAGATCTCAAACATGTAAATCGCCTTGGAACCCCAAAACTGTGGGCAATTGCTTAAGAAAACGGCCTTAAAACACAAAAATGGACAGTTTTTGGTCATGCCCTTGAACATGTATCGGGTCTTATGGTCATTTTAAATCGCCCTGTAACCCCAATATTATGGGCAATAACTCATGAAAATGGCCATAAAACACAAAAATGACGAGTTTTTGGTCATGCTCTCAAACATGTGTCGTGGCTTACGATCATTTAAAATTGCCCTGGAACCCCAAAAATATGGGCCATAACTCATGAAAATTGGCTTAAAATGCAAAACGACGAGTTCTTGGTCATGAATCTCAAACATGTAAATCGCCTAGGAACCCCAAAAGTGTGGGAAATATCTCCTGAAAACGGCCTTAAAACATGAAAATGGAGAGTTTTTGTTCATGTCGTCAAACATGTAACAGGTTTTACGGTCATTTTAAATCGCCCTGGAACCCCAATATTATGGGCAATAACTTATGAAAACAGCCATAAATCGTGAAAACTACGAGTGTTTGGCCATAACTCTCAGACATGTAAATCGCCTTGGAACCCTAAAACTGTGGGCAATTTCTCATGAAAACGTCCTTAAAACAGGAAAATGGGGAGTTTTTGGTCATGCCCTTAAACATGTATCAGGTATTACGGTCATTTTAAATAGCCCTAGAAACCCAATATTGTAGGGAATAACTCATGAAAATGACCATAATACGCAAAAACGATGAGTTTTTGGTCATAACTCTCAAACCTGTAAATCGCCTTGGAACCCCGAAACTATGGGGAATAGCTAATGAAAACGGCCATAAAACGACGTGTTTTTGGTCATAACTCTCAAACATGTATAGGGTCTTACTGGCCATGCGAATCCTCCTAGAACCCCAAAAATGTGGGCAATAGCTCATAAAAACGGCCATAAAACACGAAAATGACGAGTTTTTGATCAAGCCTCGAACTTGTATCGGCTCTTCCAGTCATTTTAAATCGCCCTGGAACCCCAAAAATATGGGCCATAACTCATGAAAATTGCCATAAAGTGTAGAAAACGACGAGTGCTTCGTCATGACTCTCAAACATATAAATCGCCTTGAAACCCCAAAATTGTGGGAAATATCCCCTGAAAACGGCCTTAAAACATGAAAATGGAGAGTTTTTGTACATGTCGTCAAACATGTAACAGGTTTTACGGTCATTTTAAATCGCCCTGGAACCCCAATATTATGGGCAATAACTTATGAAAACAGCCATAAAACGCGAAAACAACGAGTGTTTGGCCATAACTCTCAAACACGTAAATCGCCTTGGAACCCTAAAACTGTGGGCAATTTCTCATGAAAACGTCCTTAAAACACGAAAATGGGGAGTTTTTTGTCATGCCCTTAAACATGTATCAGGTCTTACGGTCATTTTAAATAGCCCTGGAAACCCAATATTATGGGCAATAACTCATGAAAATGGCCATAATACGCAAAAACGACGAGTTTTTGGTCATAACTCTCAAACCTGTAAATCGCCTTGGAACCCCGAAACTATGGGGAATAGCTAATGAAAACGGCCATAAAACGACGTGTTTTTGGTCATAACTCTCAAACATGTATAGGGTCTTACTGGCCATGCGAATCCTCCTAGAACCCCAAAAATGTGGGAAATAGCTCATAAAAACGGCATAAAAGACGAAAATGACGAGTTTTGATCAAGCCTCAAACTTGTATCGGCTCTTCCAGTCATTTGAAATCGCCCTGGAACCCCAAAAATATGGGCCATAACTCGTGAAAATTGCCATAAAATGCAAAAAACGACGAGTGCTTCGTCATGACTCTCAAACATGTAAATCGCCTTGGAACCCCAAAATTGTGGGAAATATCCCCTGAAAACGGCCTTAAAACATGAAAATGGAGAGTTTTTGTACATGTCGTCAAACATGTATCGGGTTTTACGGTCATTTTAAATCGCCCTAGAACCCCAATATCATGGGCAATAACTTATGAAAACAGCCATAAAACACGAAAACAACGAGTGTTTGGCCATAACTCTCAAAAATGTAAATCGCCTTGCAACCCCAAAACTGTGGGCAATTGGTCATGAAAACGGCCTTAAAACACGAAAATGGAGAGTTTTTGGTCATGCCCTTAAACATGTATCGGGTCTTACGGTCATTTTAAATCACCCTGGAACCACAATGTTATGGGCAATAACTCATGAAAATGGCCATAATACGCAAAAACGACGAGTTTTTGGTTATAACTCTCAAACCTGTAAATCGCCTTGGAACCCCAAAACTATAGGAAATAGCTCACGAAAACGGCCATAAAATGCGAAGATGGAGTGTTTTTGGTCATAACTCTCAAACATGTATAGGGTCTAACGGGCCAAGCGAATCCCCCTAGAACCGCAAAAGTGTGGGCAACAGCTCATAAAAATGGCCATAAAACACGAAAAAGACAATTTTTTATCAAGTCTCAAACTTGTATAGGCTCTTCCAGTCATTTGAAATTGCCCTGGACCCCAAAACTATGGGCAATAACTCATTAAAACAGCCATAAAACATAAAAATGATGAGTTTTTGGCCGTGCCCTCAAACATGTATCGTGTCTTGCGGTCATTTTAAATCGCCCAGGAACCCCCAAAAATATGGGCCATAACTCATGGAAATTGCCAAAAAATGCAAAAACGACGAGTGCTTGGTCATGACTCTCAAACATGTAAATCGCCTTGGAACCCCAATGTTGTGGGCAATATCTCTGGCGGCCTTTAAACATGAAAATAGAGAGTTATTGGTCATGTCGTTAAACATGTATCGGGTTTTACGGTCATTGTAAATCTCCCTAGAACCCCAATAATATGGGCAATAACTGATGAAAATGGCCATAAAACGCGAAAAAACTAGTGTTTGGCCATAGATCTCAAACATGTAAATCGCCTTGGAACCCCAAAACTGTGGGCAATTGCTTAAGAAAACGGCCTTAAAACACAAAAATGGACAGTTTTTGGTCATGCCCTTGAACATGTATCGGGTCTTATGGTCATTTTAAATCGCCCTGTAACCCCAATATTATGGGCAATAACTCATGAAAATGGCCATAAAACACAAAAATGACGAGTTTTTGGTCATGCTCTCAAACATGTGTCGTGGCTTACGATCATTTAAAATTGCCCTGGAACCCCAAAAATATGGGCCATAACTCATGAAAATTGGCTTAAAATGCAAAACGACGAGTTCTTGGTCATGAATCTCAAACATGTAAATCGCCTAGGAACCCCAAAAGTGTGGGAAATATCTCCTGAAAACGGCCTTAAAACATGAAAATGGAGAGTTTTTGTTCATGTCGTCAAACATGTAACAGGTTTTACGGTCATTTTAAATCGCCCTGGAACCCCAATATTATGGGCAATAACTTATGAAAACAGCCATAAATCGTGAAAACTACGAGTGTTTGGCCATAACTCTCAGACATGTAAATCGCCTTGGAACCCTAAAACTATGGGCAATTTCTCATGAAAACGTCCTTAAAACACGAAAATGGGGAGTTTTTGGTCATGCCCTTAAACATGTATCAGGTATTACGGTCATTTTAAATCGCCCTAGAAACCCAATATTGTAGGCAATAACTCATGAAAATGACCATAATACATAAAAGCGATGAGTTTTTGGTCATAACTCTCAAACTCAGTAAATCGCCTTGGAACCCAAACTATGGGGAATAGCTAATGAAACGGCCATAAAACAGCGTGTTTTTGGTCATAACTCTCAAACATGTATAGGGTCTTCGCCATGAATCCTCCTAGAACCCCAAAAATGTGGGCAATAGCTCATAAAAGCGATAAAACACGAAAATGACGAAGTTTTTGATCAAGCCTCAAACTTGTCAGCTCTTCCAGTCATTTTAAATCGCCCTGGAACCCCAAAAATATGGGCCATAACTCATGAAAATTGCCATAAAGTGCAGAAAACGACGAGTGCTTCGTCATGACTCTCAAACATATAAATCGCCTTGAAACCCCAAAATTGTGGGAAATATCCCCTGAAAACGGCCTTAAAACATGAAAATGGAGAGTTTTTGTACATGTCGTCAAACATGTAACAGGTTTTACGGTCATTTTAAATCGCCCTGGAACCCCAATATTATGGGCAATAACTTATGAAAACAGCCATAAAACGCGAAAACAACGAGTGTTTGGCCATAACTCTCAAACATGTAAATCGCCTTGGAACCCTAAAACTGTGGGCAATTTCTCATGAAAACGTCCTTAAAACACGAAAATGGGGAGTTTTTTGTCATGCCCTTAAACATGTATCAGGTCTTACGGTCATTTTAAATCGCCCTGGAAACCCAATATTATGGGCAATAACTCATGAAAATGGCCATAATACGCAAAAACGACGAGTTTTTGGTCATAACTCTCAAACCTGTAAATCGCCTTGGAACCCCGAAACTATGGGGAATAGCTAATGAAAACGGCCATAAAGCAGCGTGTTTTTGGTCATAACTCTCAAACATGTATAGGTCTTCTTGGCCATGCGAATCCTCCTAGAACCCCAAAAATGTGGGCAATAGCTCATAAAACGGCCATAAAAAGGCGAAAATGACGAGTTTTGATCAAGCCTCAAACTTGTATCTGCTATTCCTGTCATTTGAAATCGCCCTGGAACCCCAAAAATATGGGCCATAACTCGTGAAATTGCCATAAAATGCAAAAAAGCAGCCAGTGCTTCGTCATGACTCTCAAACATGTAAATCGCCTTGGAACCCCAAAATTGTGGGAAATATCCCCTGAAAACGGCCTTAAAACATGAAAATGGAGAGTTTTTGTACATGTCGTCAAACATGTATCGGGTTTTACGGTCATTTTAAATAGCCCTAGAACCCCAATATCATGGGCAATAACTTATGAAAACAGCCATAAAACGAAAACAACGAGTGTTTGGCCATAACTCTCAAAAATGTAAATCGCCTTGCAACCCCAAAACTGTGGGCAATTGGTCATGAAAACGGCCTTAAAACACGAAAATGGAGAGTTTTTGGTCATGCCCTTAAACATGTATCGGGTCTTACGGTCATTTTAAATCACCCTGGAACCACAATGTTATGGGCAATAACTCATGAAAATGGCCATAATACGCAAAAACGACGAGTTTTTGGTTATAACTCTCAAACCTGTAAATCGCCTTGGAACCCCAAAACTATAGGAAATAGCTCACGAAAACGGCCATAAAATGCGAAGATGGAGTGTTTTTGGTCATAACTCTCAAACATGTATAGGGTCTAACAACCATGCGAATCCCCCTAGAACCCCAAAAGTGTGGGCAACAGCTCATAAAAATGGCCATAAAACACGAAAAAGACAATTTTTTATCAAGTCTCAAACTTGTATAGGCTCTTCCAGTCATTTGAAATCGCCCTGGACCCCAAAACTATGGGCAATAACTCATGAAAACGGCCATAAAACATAAAAATGATGAGTTTTTGGCCATGCCCTCAAACATGTATCGTGTCTTGCGGTCATTTTAAATCGCCCAGGAACCCCCAAAAATATGGGCCATAACTCATGGAAATTGCCAAAAAATGCAAAACGACGAGTTCTTGGTCATGAATCTCAAACATGTAAATCGCCTAGGAACCCCAAAAGTGTGGGAAATATCTCCTGAAAACGGCCTTAAAACATGAAAATGGAGAGTTTTTGTTCATGTCGTCAAACATGTAACAGGTTTTACGGTCATTTTAAATCGCCCTGGAACCCCAATATTATGGGCAATAACTTATGAAAACAGCCATAAATCGTGAAAACTACGAGTGTTTGGCCATAACTCTCAGACATGTAAATCGCCTTGGAACCCTAAAACTGTGGGCAATTTCTCATGAAAACGTCCTTAAAACACGAAAATGGGGAGTTTTTGGTCATGCCCTTAAACATGTATCAGGTATTACGGTCATTTTAAATCGCCCTAGAAACCCAATATTGTAGGCAATAACTCATGAAAATGACCATAATACGCAAAAACGATGAGTTTTTGGTCATAACTCTCAAACTCAGAATCGCCTTGGAACCCCAAACTATGGGTAATAGCTAATGAAAACGGCCATAAAACGACGTGTTTTTGGTCATAACTCTCAAACATGTATAGGGTCTTACTGGCCATGCGAATCCTCCTAGAACCCCAAAAATGTGGGCAATAGCTCATAAAAACGGCGATAAAACACGAAAATGACGAGTTTTTGATCAAGCCTCAAACTTGTATCGGCTCTTCCAGTCATTTTAAATCGCCCTGGAACCCCAAAAATATGGGCCATAACTCATGAAAATTGCCATAAAGTGCAGAAAACGACGAGTGCTTCGTCATGACTCTCAAACATATAAATCGCCTTGAAACCCCAAAATTGTGGGAAATATCCCTAAAAGGCCTTAAAACATGAAAATGGAGTTTTTTGTACATGTCGTCAAACATGTAATGGTTTCTGATCATTTTAAATCGCCCTGGAACCCCAATATTATGGGCAATAACTTATGAAAACAGCCATAAAACGCGAAAACAACGAGTGTTTGGCCATAACTCTCAAACATGTAAATCGCCTTGGAACCCTAAAACTGTGGGCAATTTCTCATGAAAACGTCCTTAAAACACGAAAATGGGGAGTTTTTTGTCATGCCCTTAAACATGTATCAGGTCTTACGGTCATTTTAAATCGCCCTGGAAACCCAATATTATGGGCAATAACTCATGAAAATGGCCATAATACGCAAAAACGACGAGTTTTTGGTCATAACTCTCAAACCTGTAAATCGCCTTGGAACCCCGAAACTATGGGGAATAGCTAATGAAAACGGCCATAAAACGACGTGTTTTTGGTCATAACTCTCAAACATGTATAGGGTCTTACTGGCCATGCGAATCCTCCTAGAACCCCAAAAATGTGGGCAATAGCTCATAAAAACGGCCATAAAAGACGAAAATGACGAGTTTTGATCAAGCCTCAAACTTGTATCGGCTCTTCCAGTCATTTGAAATCGCCCTGGAACCCCAAAAATATGGGCCATAACTCGTGAAAATTGCCATAAAATGCAAAAAACGACGAGTGCTTCGTCATGACTCTCAAACATGTAAATCGCCTTGGAACCCCAAAATTGTGGGAAATATCACCTAAAAAGGACTTAAAACATGAAAATGGAGTTTTTTGTACATGTAAATCGAACATGTATCGGGTTTTACGGTCATTTTAAATAGCCCTAGAACCCCAATATCATGGGCAATAACTTATGAAAACAGCCATAAAACACGAAAACAACGAGTGTTTGGCCATAACTCTCAAAAATGTAAATCGCCTTGCAACCCCAAAACTGTGGGCAATTGGTCATGAAAACGGCCTTAAAACACGAAAATGGAGAGTGTTTGGTCATGCCCTTAAACATGTCGGGTCTTACGGTCATTTTAAATCACCACGGAACCACAATGTTATGGGCAATAACTCATGAAAATGGCCATGTCATAAAAGCAGCGAGTTTTTGGTTATAACTCTCAAACCTGTAAATCGCCTTGGAACCCCAAAACTATAGGAAATAGCTCACGAAAACGGCCATAAAATGAGAAGATGGAGTGTTTTTGGTCATAACTCTCAAACATGTATAGGGTCTAACGGGCCATGCGAATCCCCCTAGAACCCCAAAAGTGTGGGCAACAGCTCATAAAAATGGCCATAAAACACGAAAAAGACAATTTTTTATCAAGTCTCAAACTTGTATAGGCTCTTCCAGTCATTTGAAATCGCCCTGGACCCCAAAACTATGGGCAATAACTCATGAAAACGGCCATAAAACATAAAAATGATGAGTTTTTGGCCATGCCCTCAAACATGTATCGTGTCTTGCGGTCATTTTAAATCGCCCAGGAACCCCCAAAAATATGGGCCATAACTCATGGAAATTGCCAAAAAATGCAAAAACGACGATTGCTTGGTCATGACTCTCAAACATGTAAATCGCCTTGGAACCCCAATGTTGTGGGCAATATCTCCTGAAAACGGCCTTAAAACATGAAAATAGAGAATTATTGGTCACGTCGTTAAACATGTATCGGGTTTTACGGTCATTGTAAATCTCCCTAGAACCCCAATAATATGGGCAATAACTGATGAAAATGGCCAAAAAACGCGAAAAAACTAGTGTTTGGCCATAGATCTCAAACATGTAAATCGCCTTGGAACCCCAAAACTGTGGGCAATTGCTCAAGAAAACGGCCTTAAAACACAAAAATGGACAGTTTTTGTTCATGACCTTGAACATGTATCGGGTCTTATGGTCATTTTAAATCGCCCTGTAACCCCAATATTATGGGCAATAACTCATGAAAATGGCCATAAAACACAAAAATGACGAGTTTTTGGTCATGCTCTCAAACATGTGTCGTGGCTTACGATCATTTAAAATTGCCCTGGAACCCCAAAAATATGGGCCATAACTCATGAAAATTGGCTTAAAATGCAAAACGACGAGTTCTTGGTCATGAATCTCAAACATGTAAATCGCCTAGGAACCCCAAAAGTGTGGGAAATATCTCCTGAAAATGGCCTTAAAACATGAAAATGGAGAGTTTTTGTTCATGTCGTCAAACATGTAACAGGTTTTACGGTCATTTTAAATCGCCCTGGAACCCCAATATTATGGGCAATAACTTATGAAAACAGCCATAAATCGTGAAAACTACGAGTGTTTGGCCATAACTCTCAGACATGTAAATCGCCTTGGAACCCTAAAACTGTGGGCAATTTCTCATGAAAACGTCCTTAAAACACGAAAATGGGGAGTTTTTGGTCATGCCCTTAAACATGTATCAGGTATTACGGTCATTTTAAATCGCCCTAGAAACCCAATATTGTAGGCAATAACTCATGAAAATGACCATAATCATAAAAGCGATGAGTTTTGGTCATAACTCTCAAACACAGAAATGCCTTGGAACCCCGAAACTATGGGGAATAGCTAATGAAAACGGCCATAAAGCAGCGTGTTTTGGTCATAACTATCAAACATGTATAGGGTCTTCTTGCGAATCCTCCTAGAACCCCAAAAATGTGGGCAATAGCTCATAAAACGGCCATAAAACACGAAAATGGAGTTTTTGATCAAGCCTCAAACTTGTATCGGCTCTTCCAGTCATTTTAAATCGCCCTGGAACCCCAAAAATATGGGCCATAACTCATGAAAATTGCCATAAAGTGCAGAAAACGACGAGTGCTTTGTCATGACTCTCAAACATATAAATCGCCTTGAAACCCCAAAATTGTGGGAAATATCCCCTGAAAACGGCCTTAAAACATG
This sequence comes from Avena insularis, assembly GCA_023614405.1. Taxonomy (NCBI): domain Eukaryota; kingdom Viridiplantae; phylum Streptophyta; class Magnoliopsida; order Poales; family Poaceae; genus Avena; species Avena insularis. Next base: position 390,480,294 of record CM042687.1, read on the forward strand.
AAAATGGAGAGTTTTTGTACATGTCGTCAAACATGTAACAGGTTTTACGGTCATTTTAAATCGCCCTGGAACCCCAATATTATGGGCAATAACTTATGAAAACAGCCATAAAACGCGAAAACAACGAGTGTTTGGCCATAACTCTCAAACATGTAAATCGCCTTGGAACCCTAAAACTGTGGGCAATTTCTCATGAAAACGTCCTTAAAACACGAAAATGGGGAGTTTTTTGTCATGCCCTTAAACATGTATCAGGTCTTACGGTCATTTTAAATGCATACAAACCCAATATTATGGCCAATAACTCATGAAAATGGCCATAATACGCAAAAACGACGAGTTTTTGGTCATAACTCTCAAACCTGTAAATCGCCTTGGAACCCCGAAACTATGGGGAATAGCTAATGAAAACGGCCATAAAAGCAGCGTGTTTTGGTCATAACTCTCAAACATGTATAGGGTCTTCGGCCATGCGAATCCTCCTAGAACCCCAAAAATGTGGGCAATAGCTCATAAAAGCGGCCATAAAAGGCGAAAATAGCGAGTTTTGATCAAGCCTCAAACTTGTATCGGCTCTTCAGGTCATTTGAACGCCACGGAACCCCAAAAATATGGGCCATAACTCGTGAAAATTGCCATAAAATGCAAAAAACGACGAGTGCTTCGTCATGACTCTCAAACATGTAAATCTCCTTGGAACCCCAAAATTGTGGGAAATATCCCCTGAAAACGGCCTTAAAACATGAAAATGGAGAGTTTTTGTACATGTCGTCAAACATGTATCGGGTTTCTGGTCATTTTAAATCGCCCTAGAACCCCAATATCATGGGCAATAACTTATGAAAATAGCCATAAAACACGAAAACAACGAGTGTTTGGCCATAACTCTCAAAAATGTAAATCGCCTTGCAACCCCAAAACTGTGGGCAATTGGTCATGAAAACGGCCTTAAAACACGAAAATGGAGAGTTTTTGGTCATGCCCTTAAACATGTATCGGGTCTTACGGTCAGTTTAAATCACCCTGGAACCACAATGTTATGGGCAATAACTCATGAAAATGGCCATAATACGCAAAAACGACGAGTTGTTGGTTATAACTCTCAAACCTGTAAATCGCCTTGGAACCCCAAAACTATAGGAAATAGCTCACGAAAACGGCCATAAAATGCGAAGATGGAGTGTTTTTGGTCATAACTCTCAAACATGTATAGGGTCTAACGGGCCATGCGAATCCCCCTAGAACCCCAAAAGTGTGGGCAACAGCTCATAAAAATGGCCATAAAACACGAAAAAGACAATTTTTTATCAAGTCTCAAACTTGTATAGGCTCTTCCAGTCATTTGAAATCGCCCTGGACCCCAAAACTATGGGCAATAACTCATGAAAACGGCCATAAAACATAAAAATGATGAGTTTTTGGCCATGCCCTCAAACATGTATCGTGTCTTGCGGTCATTTTAAATCGCCCAGGAACCCCCAAAAATATGGGCCATAACTCATGGAAATTGCCAAAAAATGCAAAAACGACGAGTGCTTGGTCATGACTCTCAAACATGTAAATCGCCTTGGAACCCCAATGTTGTGGGCAATATCTCCTGAAAACGGCCTTAAAACATGAAAATAGAGAGTTATTGGTCACGTCGTTAAACATGTATCGGGTTTTACGGTCATTGTAAATCTCCCTAGAACCCCAATAATATGGGCAATAACTGATGAAAATGGCCAAAAAACGCGAAAAAACTAGTGTTTGGCCATAGATCTCAAACATGTAAATCGCCTTGGAACCCCAAAACTGTGGGCAATTGCTCAAGAAAACGGCCTTAAAACACAAAAATGGACAGTTTTTGTTCATGACCTTGAACATGTATCGGGTCTTATGGTCATTTAAATCATACTGTAACCCCAATATGAAGCGCAATAACTCATGAAAATGGCCATAAAACACAAAAATGACGAGTTTTTGGTCATGCTCTCAAACATGTGTCGTGGCTTACAATCATTTAAAATTGCCCTGGAACCCCAAAAATATGGGCCATAACTCATGAAAATTGGCTTAAAATGCAAAACGACGAGTTCTTGGTCATGAATCTCAAACATGTAAATCGCCTAGGAACCCCAAAAGTGTGGGAAATATCTCCTGAAAATGGCCTTAAAACATGAAAATGGAGAGTTTTTGTTCATGTCGTCAAACATGTAACAGGTTTCTGGTCATTTTAAATCATCTGGAACCCCAATATTATGGGCAATAACTTATGAAAACAGCCATAAATCGTGAAAACTACGAGTGTTTGGCCATAACTCTCAGACATGTAAATCGCCTTGGAACCCTAAAACTGTGGGCAATTTCTCATGAAAACGTCCTTAAAACACGAAAATGGGGAGTTTTTGGTCATGCCCTTAAACATGTATCAGGTATTACGGTCATTTTAAATCGCCCTAGAAACCCAATATTGTAGGCAATAACTCATGAAAATGACCATAATACGCAAAAACGATGAGTTTTTGGTCATAACTCTCAAACCTGTAAATCGCCTTGGAACCCCGAAACTATGGGGAATAGCTAATGAAAACGGCCATAAAACGACGTGTTTTTGGTCATAACTATCAAACATGTATAGGGTCTTACTGGCCATGCGAATCCTCCTAGAACCCCAAAAATGTGGGCAATAGCTCATAAAAACGGCCATAAAACACGAAAATGACGAGTTTTTGATCAAGCCTCAAACTTGTATCGGCTCTTCGGTCATTTTAAATAAGCCTGGAACCCCAAAAATATGGGCCATAACTCATGAAAATTGCCATAAAGTGCAGAAAACGACGAGTGCTTTGTCATGACTCTCAAACATATAAATCGCCTTGAAACCCCAAAATTGTGGGAAATATCCCCTGAAAACGGCCTTAAAACATGAAAATGGAGAGTTTTTGTACATGTCAAACATGTAGCAGGTTTCTGTCATTTTAAATCGCCTGGAACCCCAATATTATGGGCAATAACTTATGAAAACAGCCATAAAACGAAAACAAGTGTTTGGCCATAACTCTCAAACATGTAAATCGCCTTGGAACCCTAAAGCGTGAAATTTCTCATGGCGATCCTTAAAACACGAAAATGGGGAGTTTTTTGTCATGCCCTTAAACATGTATCAGGTCTTACGGTCATTTTAAATCGCCCTGGAACCCCAATGTTATGGGCAATAACTCATGAAAATGGCCATAATACATAAAAAGCACGAGTTTTGGTCATAACTCTCAAACAGTAAATCGCCTTGGAACCCGAAACTATGGGGAATAGCTAATGAAAACGGCCATAAAAGCAGCGTGTTTTTGGTCATAACTCTCAAACATGTATAGGGTCTTCTGGCCATGCGAATCCTCCTAGAACCCCAAAAATGTGGCAATAGCTCATAAAAGCGGCCATAAAACGAAAATAGCGAGTTTTGATCAAGCCTCAAACTTGTATCGGCTCTTCCGGTCATTTGAAATCATACGGAACCCCAAAAATATGGGCCATAACTCGTGAAAATTGCCATAAAATGCAAAAAACGACGAGTGCTTTGTCATGACTCTCAAACATGTAAATCTCCTTGGAACCCCAAAATTGTGGGAAATATCCCCTGAAAACGGCCTTAAAACATGAAAATGGAGAGTTTTTGTACATGTTGTCAAACATGTATCGGGTTTTACGGTCATTTTAAATCGCCCTCGAACCCCAATATCATGGGCAATAACTTATGAAAACAGCCATAAAACACTAAAACAACGAGTGTTTGGCCATAACTCTCAAAAATGTAAATCGCCTTGCAACCCCAAAACTGTGGGCAATTGGTCATGAAAACGGCCTTAAAATACGAAAATGGAGAGTTTTTGGTCATGCCCTTAAACATGTATCGGGTCTTACGGTCATTTTAAATCACCCTGGAACCACAATGTTATGGGCAATAACTCATGAAAATGGCCATAATACGCAAAAACGACGAGTTTTTGGTTATAACTCTCAAACCTGTAAATCGCCTTGGAACCCCAAAACTATAGGAAATAGCTCACGAAAACGGCCATAAATTGCGAAGATGGAGTGTTTTTGGTCATAACTCTCAAACATGTATAGGGTCTAACGGGCCATGCGAATCCCCCTAGAACCCCAAAAGTGTGGGCAACAGCTCATAAAAATGGCCATAAAACACGAAAAAGACAATTTTTTATCAAGTCTCAAACTTGTATAGGCTCTTCCAGTCATTTGAAAAGCATACGGACCCCAATACTATGGGCAATAACTCATGAAAACGGCCATAAAACATAAAAATGATGAGTTTTTGGCCATGCCCTCAAACATGTATCGTGTCTTGCGGTCATTTTAAATCGCCCTGGAACCCCCAAAAATATGGGCCATAACTCATGGAAATTGCCAAAAAATGCAAAAACGACGAGTGCTTGGTCATGACTCTCAAACATGTAAATCGCCTTGGAACCCCAATGTTGTGGGCAATATCTCTTGAAAATGGCCTTAAAACATGAAATAGAGAGTTATTGGTCATGTCGTTAAACATGTATCGGGTTTTACGGTCATTGTAAATCTCCCTAGAACCCCAATAATATGGGCAATAACTGATGAAAATGGCCAAAAAACGCGAAAAAACTAGTGTTTGGCCATAGATCTCAAACATGTAAATCGCCTTGGAACCCCAAAACCGTGGGCAATTGCTCAAGAAAACGGCCTTAAAACACAAAAATGGACAGTTTTTGGTCATGCCCTTGAACATGTATCGGGTCTTATGGTCATTTTAAATCGCCCTGTAACCCCAATATTATGGGCAATAACTCATGAAAATGGCCATAATACGCAAAAAACAACAAGTTTTTGGTCATAACTCTCAAACCTGTAAATCGCCTTGGAACCCCGAAACTATGGGCAATAGCTAAGGAAAACGGCCATAAAACGATGTGTTTTTGGTCATAACTCTCAAACATGTATAGGGCCTTACGGGCCATGCGAATCCTCCTAGAACCCCAAAAATGTGGGCAAGAGCTCATAAAAACGGCCATAAAACACGAAAATGACGAGTTTTTAATCAAGCCTCAAAATTGTATCGGGTCTTCCAGTCATTTAAAATCGCCCTAGAACCCAAAAACTATGGGCAATAACTCATGAAAATGGCCATAAAACACAAAAATGATGAGTTTTTGGGCATGCTCTCAAACATGTGTCGTGGCTTACGATCATTTTAAATTGCCCTGGAACCCCAAAAATATGGGCCATAACTCATGAAAATTGGCTTAAAATGCAAAACGACGAGTTCTTGGTCATGAATCTCAAACATGTAAATCGCCTAGGAACCCCAAAAGTGTGGGAAATATCTCCTGAAAACGGCCTTAAAACATGAAAATGGAGAGTTTTTGTTCATGTCGTCAAACATGTAACAGGTTTTACGGTCATTTTAAATCGCCCTGGAACCCCAATTTTATGGGCAATAACTTATGAAAACAGCCATAAATCATGAAAACTACGAGTGTTTGGCCATAACTCTCAGACATGTAAATCGCCTTGGAACCCTAAAACTGTGGGCAATTTCTCATGAAAACGTCCTTAAAACACGAAAATGGGGAGTTTTTGGTCATGCCCTTAAACATGTATCAGGTATTACGGTCATTTTAAATCGCCCTGGAAACCCAATATTGTAGGCAATAACTCATGAAAATGACCATAATACGCAAAAACAATGAGTTTTTGGTCATAACTCTCAAACCTGTAAATCGCCTTGGAACCCCGAAACTATGGGGAATAGCTAATTAAAACGGCCATAAAGCAGCGTGTTTTGGTCATAACTCTCAAACATGTATAGGGTCTTACTGGCCATGCGAATCCTCCTAGAACCCCAAAAATGTGCAATAGCTCATAAAAGCCATAAAACACGAAAATAGCGAGTTTTGATCAAGCCTCAAACTTGTATCGGCTCTTCCAGTCATTTTAAATCGCCCTGGAACCCCAAAAATATGGGCCATAACTCATGAAAATTGCCATAAAGTGCAGAAAACGACGAGTGCTTCGTCATGACTCTCAAACATGTAAATCTCCTTGGAACCCCAAAATCATGGGCAATAATTTATGAAAACAGCCATAAAACCGGAAAACAACGAGTGTTTGGCCATAACTCTCAAAAATGTAAATCGCCTTGGAACCCCAAAACTGTGGGCAATTGCTCATGAAAACGGCCTTAAAACACGAAAATGGAGAGTTTTTGGTCATGCCCTTAAACATGTATCGGGTCTTACGGTCATTTTGAATTACCCTGGAACCACAATGTTATGGGCAATAACTCATGAAAATGGCCATAATACGCAAAAACGACGAGTTTTTGGTTATAACTCTCAAACCTGTAAATCGCCTTGGAACCCCAAAACTATAGGAAATAGCTCACGAAAACGGCCATAAAATGCGAAGATGGAGAGTTTTTGGTCATAACTCTCAAACATGTATAGGGTCTAACGGGCCATGCGAATTCCCCTAGAACCCCAAAAGTGTGGGCAACAGCTCATAAAAATGGCCATAAAAGACAAAAATGACAATTTTTTATCAAGCCTCAAACTTGTATAGGCTATTCCAGTCATTTGAAATCGCCCTGGACCACAAAACTATGGGCAATAACTCATGAAAACGGCCATAAAACATAAAAATGATGAGTTTTTGGCCATGCCCTCAAACATGTATCGTGTCTTGCGGTCAATTTTAAATCGCCCTGGAACCCCCAAAAATATGGGGCATAACTCATGGAAATTGCCAAAAAATGCAAAAACGACGAGTGCTTGGTCATGACTCTCAAACATGTAAATCGTCTTGGAACCCCAATGTTGTGGGCAATATCTCCTGAAAACGGCCTTAAAACATGAAAATAGAGAGTTATTGGTCATGTCGTTAAACATGTATCGGGTTTTACGGTCATTGTAAATCTCCCTAGAACCCCAATAATATGGGCAATAACTGATGAAAATGGCCATAAAATGTGAAAAAAACTAGTGTTTGGCCATAAATCTCAAACATGTAAATCGCCTTGGAACCCCAAAACTATGGGCAATTGCTCACGAAAACGGCCATAAAATGCGAAGATGGAGTGTTTTTGGTCATAACTCTCAAACATGTATAGGGTCTAACGGGCCATGCGAATCCCCCTAGAACCCCAAAAGTGTGGGCAACAGCTCATAAAAATGGCCATAAAACACGAAAATGATATTTTTTTATCAAGCCTCAAACTTGTATAAGCTCTTCCAGTCATTTGAAATCGCCCTGGACCCCAAAACTATGGGCAATAACTCATGAAAACGGCCACAAAATATAAAAATGATGAGTTTTTGGCCATGCCCTCAAACATGTATCGTGTCTTGCGGTCATTTTAAATCGCCCTGGAACCCTCAAAAATATGGGCCATAACTCATGAAAATTGCCAAAAAATGCAAAAACGACGAGTGCTTGGTCATGACTCTCAAACATGTAAATCGCCTTGGAACCCCAATGTTGTGGGCAATATCTCACAGCGGCCTTAAAACATGAAAATAGAGAGTTATTGGTCATGTCGTTAAACATGTATCGGGTTTTACGGTCATTGTAAATCTCCCTAGAACCCCAATAATATGGGCAATAACTGATGAAAATGGCCATAAAACGCGAAAAAACTAGTGTTTGGCCATAAATCTTGAACATGTAAATCGCCTTGGAACCCCAAAACTGTGGGCAATTGCTCAAGAAAACGGCCTTAAAACACAAAAATGGACAGTTTTTGGTCATGCCCTTGAACATGTATCGGGTCTTATGGTCATTTTAAATCGCCCTGTAACCCCAATATTATGGGCAATAACTCATGAAAATGGCCATGTCATAAAAAACAACAAGTTTTTGGTCATAACTCTCAAACCTGTAAATCGCCTTGGAACCCCGAAACTATGGGCAATAGCTAAGGAAAACGGCCATAAAACGATGTGTTTTTGGTCATAACTCTCAAACATGTATAGGGCCTTACGGGCCATGCGAATCCTCGTAGAACCCCAAAAATGTGGGCAAGAGCTCATAAAAACGGCCATAAAACACGAAAATGACGAGTTTTTAATCAAGCCTCAAACTTGTATCGGGTCTTCCAATCATTTAAAATCGCCCTAGAACCCAAAAACTATGGGCAATAACTCATGAAAATGGCCATAAAACACAAAAATGACGAGTTTTTGGTCATGCTCTCAAACATGTGTCGTGGCTTGCGATCATTTTAAATTGCCCTGGAACCCCAAAAATATGGGTCATAACTCATGAAAATTGGCTTAAAATGCAAAACGACGAGTTCTTGGTCATGAATCTCAAACATGTAAATCGCCTAGGAACCCGAAAAGTGTGGGCAATATCTCCTGAAAACGGCCTTGAAACATGAAAATGGAGAGTTTTTGTTGATGTCGTCAAACATGTAACAGGTTTTACGGTCATTTTAAATCGCCCTGGAACCCCAATATTATGGGCAATAACTTATGAAAACAGCCATAAATCATGAAAACTACGAGTGTTTGGCCATAACTCTCAGACATGTAAATCGCCTTGGAACCCTAAAACTGTGGGCAATTTCTCATGAAAACGTCCTTAAAACACGAAAATGGGGAGTTTTTGGTCATGCCCTTAAACATGTATCAGGTATTACGTTCATTTTAAATCGCCCTGGAAACCCAATATTATGGGCAATAACTCATGAAAATGACCATAATACGCAAAAACGATGAGTTTTTGGTCATAACTCTCAAACCTGTAAATCGCCTTGGAACCCCGAAACTATGGGGAATAGCTAATGAAAACGGCCATAAAACGACGTGTTTTTGGTCATAACTCTCAAACATGTATAGGGTCTTACAGGCCATGCGAATCCTCCTAGAACCCCAAAAATGTGGGCAATAGCTCATAAAAACGGCCATAAAACACGAAAATGACGAGTTTTTGATCAAGCCTCAAACTTGTATCGGCTCTTCTAGTCATTTTAAATCGCCCTGGAACCCCAAAAATATGGGCCATAACTCATGAAAATTGCCATAAAGTGCAAAAAACGACGAGTGCTTCGTCATGACTCTCAAACATGTAAATCGCCTTGGAACCCCAAAGTTGTGGGCAATTGCTCATGAAAACGGCCTTAAAACCCGAAAATGGAGAGTTTTTGTACATGCCCTTAAACATGTATCGGGTCTTACAGTCATTTTAAATCACCCTGGAACCACAATGTTATGGGCAATAACTCATGAAAATGGCCATAATACGCAAAAACGACGAGTTTTTGGTTATAACTCTCAAACCTGTAAATCGCCTTAGAACCCCAAAACTATAGGAAATAGCTCACGAAAACGGCCATAAAATGCGAAGATGGAGAGTTTTTGGTCATAACTCTCAAACATGTATAGGGTCTAACGGGCCATGCGAATCCCCCTAGAACCCCAAAAGTGTGGGCAACAGCTCAAAAAAATGGCCATAAAACACGAAAATGACAATTTTTTATCAAGCCTCAAACTTGTATAGGCTCTTCCAGTCATTTGAAATCGCCCTGGACCCCAAAACTATGGGCAATAACTCATGAAAACGGCCATAAAACATAAAAATGATGAGTTTTTGGCCATGCCCTCAAACATGTATCGTGTCTTGCGGTCATTTTAAATCGCCCTGGAACCCCAAAAAATATGGGCCATAACTCATGGAAATTGCCAAAAAATGCAAAAACGACGAGTGCTTGGTCATGACTCTCAAACATGTAAATCGCCTTGGAACCCCAATGTTGTGGGCAATATCTCCTGAAAACGACCTTAAAACATGAAAATAGAGAGTTATTGGTCATGTCGTTAAACATGTATCGGGTTTTACGGTCATTGTAAATCTCCCTAGAACCCTAATAATATGGGCAATAACTGATGAAAATGGCTATAAAACGCGAAAAAAAACTAGTGTTTGGCCATAAATCTCAAACATGTAAATCGCCTTGGAACCCCAAAACTATGGGCAATTGCTCATGAAAACGGCCTTAAAACACAAAAATGGACAGTTTTTGGTCATGCCCTTGAACATGTATCGGGTCTTATGGTCATTTTAAATCGCCCTGTAACCCCAATATTATGGGCAATAACTCATGAAAATGGCCATAATACGCAAAAAACAACAAGTTTTTGGTCATAACTCTCAAACCTGTAAATCGCCTTGGAACCCCGAAACTATGGGCAATAGCTAAGGAAAACGGCCATAAAACGACGTGTTTTTGCTCATAACTCTCAAACATGTATAGGGCCTTACGGGCCATGCGAATCCTCCTAGAACCCCAAAAATGTGGGCAAGAGCTCATAAAAACAGCCATAAAACACGAAAATGACGAGTTTTTAATCAAGCCTCAAACATGTATCGGGTCTTCCAATCCTTTAAAATCGCCCTAGAACCCAAAAACTATGGGCAATAACTCATGAAAATTTCCATAAAATGCAAAAAAAGACGAGTGCTTCGTCATGACTCTCAAACATGTAAATCGCCTTGGAACCCCAAAATTGTGGGAAATAGCCCCTGAAAACGGACTTAAAACATGAAAATGGAGAGTTTTTGTACATGTCGTCAAACATGTATCGGGTTTTACGGTCATTTTAAATCTCCCTGGAACGCCAATATCATGGGCAATAACTTATGAAAACAGCCATAAAACACGAAAACAACGAGTGTTTGGCCATAACTCTCAAAAATGTAAATCGCCTTGGAACCCCAAAACTGTGGGCAATTGCTCATGAAAACGGCCTTAAAACACGAAAATGGAGAGTTTTTGGTCATGCCCTTAAACATGTATCGGGTCTTAGGGTATTTTTAAATCACCCTGCAACCAAATTGTTATGGGAAATAACTCATGAAAATGGCAATAATACGCAAAAACGACGAGTTTTTGGCTATAACTCTCAAACCTGTAAATCGCCTTGGAACCCCAAAACTATAGGAAATAGCTCACGAAAACGGCCATAAAATGCGAAGATGGAGAGTTTTTGGTCATAACTCTCAAACATGTATAGGGTCTAACGGGCCATGCGAATCCCCCTAGAACCCCAAAAGTGTGGGCAACAGCTCATAAAAATGGCCATAAAACACGAAAATGACAATTTTTTATCAAGCCTCAAACTTGTATAGGCTCTTCAGGTCATTGAAATCATACGGACCCCAATACTATGGGCAATAACTCATGAAAACGGCCATAAAACATAAAAATGATGAGTTTTTGGCCATGCCCTCAAACATGTATCGTGTCTTGCGGTCATTTTAAATCGCCCTGGAACCCCCAAAAATATGGGCCATAACTCATGGAAATTGCCAAAAAATGCAAAAACGATGAGTGCTTGGTCATGACTCTCAAACATGTAAATCGCCTTGGAACCCCAATGTTGTGGGCAATATCTCCTGAAAACGGCCATAAAACATGAAAATAGAGAGTTATTGGTCATGTCGTTAAACATGTATCGGGTTTTACGGTCATTGTCAATCTCCCTAGAACCCCAATAATATGGGCAATAACTGATGAAAATGGCCATAAAACGCGAAAAAACTAGTGTTTGGCCATAAATCTCAAACATGTAAATCACCTTGGAACCCCAAAACTATGGGCAATTGCCCAAGAAAACGGCCTTAAAACACAAAAATGGACAGTTTTTGGTCATGCCCTTGAACATGTATCGGGTCTTATGGTGATTTTAAATCATCATAACCCCAATATTATGGGCAATAACTCATGAAAATGGCCATAATACGCAAAAAACAACAAGTTTTTGGTCATAACTCTCAAACCTGTAAATCGCCTTGGAACCCCGAAACTATGGGCAATAGCTAAGGAAAACGGCCATAAAGCAGCGTGCTTTTGGTCATAACTCTCAAACATGTATAGGGCCTTACGGGCCATGCGAATCCTCCTAGAACCCCAAAAATGTGGGCAAGAGCTCATAAAAACGGCCATAAAACACGAAAATGACGAGTTTTTAATCAAGCCTCAAACATGTATCGGGTCTTCCAATCATTTAAAATCGCCCTAGAACCCAAAAACTATGGGCAATAACTCATGAAAATTTCCATAAAATGCAAAAAAAGACGAGTGCTTCGTCATGACTCTCAAACATGTAAATCGCCTTGGAACCCCAAAATTGTGGGAAATATCCCCTGAAAACAGACTTAAAACATGAAAATGGAGAGTTTTTGTACATGTCGTCAAACATGTATCGGGTTTTACGGTCATTTTAAATCTCCCTGGAACGCCAATATCATGGGCAATAACTTATGAAAACAGCCATAAAACACGAAAACAACGAGTGTTTGGCCATAACTCTCAAAAATGTAAATCGCCTTGGAACCCCAAAACTGTGGGCAATTGCTCATGAAAACGGCCTTAAAACACGAAAATGGAGAGTTTTTGGTCATGCCCTTAAACATGTATCAGGTCTTACGGTCATTTTAAATCACCCTGGAACCACAATGTTATGGGCAATAACTCATGAAAATGGCCATAATACGCAAAAACGACAAGTTTTTGGCTATAACTCTCAAACCTGTAAATCGCCTTGGAACCCCAAAACTATAGGAAATAGCTCACGAAAACGGCCATAAAATGCGAAGATGGAGAGTTTTTGGTCATAAATCTCAAACATTTATAGGGTCTAACGGGCCATGCGAATCCCCTAGAACCCCCAAAATGTGGGCAACAGCTCATAAAAATGGCCATAAAACACGAAAATGACAATTTTTTTATCAAGCCTCAAACTCGTATAGGCTCTTCCAGTCATTTGAAATCGCCCTGGACCCCAAAACTATGGGCAATAACTCATGAAAACGGCCATAAAACATAAAAATGATGAGTTTTTGGCCATGCCCTCAAACATGTATCGTGTCTTGCGGTCATTTTAAATCGCCCTGGAACCCCCCAAAATATGGGCCATAACTCATGGAAATTGCCAAAAAATGCAAAAACGACGAGTGCTTGGTCATGATTCTCAAACATGTAAATCGCCTTGGAACCCCAATGTTGTGGGCAATATCTCCTGAAAACGGCCTTAAAACAAGAAAATAGAGAGTTATTGGTCATGTCGTTAAACATGTATCGGGTTTTACGGTCATTGTAAATCTCCCTAGAACCCCAATAATATGGGCAATAACTGATGAAAATGGCCATAAAACGCGAAAAAACTAGTGTTTGGCCATAAATCTCAAACATGTAAATCGCCTTGGAACCCCAAAACTATGGGCAATTGCTCAAGAAAACGGCCTTAAAACACAAAAAAGGACAGGTTTTTGGTCATGCCCTTGAACATGTATCGGGTCTTATGGTCATTTTAAATCGCCCTGTAACCCCAATATTATGGGCAATAACTCATGAAAATGGCCATAATACGCAAAAAACAACAAGTTTTTGGTCATAACTCTCAAACCTGTAAATCTCCTTGGAACCCCAAAACTGTGGGCAATTGCTCATGAAAACGGCCTTAAAACACGAAAATGGACAGTTTTTGGTCATGCCCTTAAACATGTATCGGGTCTTATGATCATTTTAAATCGCCCTGTAACCCCAATATTATGGGCAATAACTCATGAAAATGGCCATAATACGCAAAAAACAACAAGTTTTTGGTCATAACTCTCAAACCTGTAAATCGCCTTGGAACCCCGAAACTATGGGCAATACCTAAGGAAAACGGCCATAAAACGACGTGTTTTTGGTCATAACTCTCAAACATGTATAGGGCCTTACGGGCCATGCGAATCCTCCTAGAACCCCAAAAATGTGGGCAAGAGCTCATAAAAACGGCCATAAAACACGAAAACGACGAGTTTTTAATCAAGCCTCAAACTTGTATCGGGTCTTCCAGTCATTTAAAATCGCCCTAGAACCCAAAAACTATGGGCAATAACTCATGAAAATGGCCATAAAACACAAAAATGACCAGTTTTTAGTCATGCTCTCAAACATGTGTCGTGGCTTGCGATCATTTTAAATCGCCCTGGAACACCAAAAATATGGGCCATAACTCATGAAAATTGGCTTAAAATGCAAAACGACGAGTTCTTGGTCATGAATCTCAAACATGTAAATCGCCTAGGAACCCCAAAAGTGTGGGAAATATCTCCTAAAAACGGCCTTAAAACATGAAAATGGAGAGTTTTTGTTCATGTCGTCAAACATGTAACAGGTTTTACGGTCATTTTAAATCGCCCTGGAACCCCAATATTATGGGCAATAACTTATGAAAACAGCCATAAATCACGAAAAATACGAGTGTTTGGCCATAACTCTCAAACATGTAAATCGCCTTGGAACCGTAAAACTGTGGGCAATTTCTCATGAAAACGTCCTTAAAACACGAAAATGGGGAGTTTTTGGTCATGCCCTTAAACATGTATCAGGTCTTACGGTCATTTCAAATCGCCCTGGAAACCCAATATTATGGGCAATAACTCATGAAAATGGCCATAATACGCAAAAACGATGAGTTTTGGTCATAACTCTCAAACCTGTAAATCGCCTTGGAACCCCGAAACTATGGGCAATAGCTAATGAAAACGGCCATAAAACAACGTGTTTTTGGTCATAACTCTCAAACCTGTATAGGGTCTTACGGGCCATGCGAATCCTCCTAGAACCGCAAAAATGTGGGCAATAGCTCATAAAAATGGCCATAAAACACGAAAATGACGAGTTTTTGATCAAGCCTCAAACTTGTATCGGCTCTTCCAGTCATTTTAAATCGCCCTGGAACCCCAAAAATATGGGCCAAATCTCATGAAAATTTCCATAAAATGCAAAACAAGACGAGTGTTTTGTCATGACTCTCAAACATGTAAATTGCCTTGGAACCCCAAAATTGTGGGAAATATCCCCTGAAAACGGCCTTAAAACATGAAAATGGAGAGTTTTTGTACATGTCGTCACATATGTATCGGGTTTTACGGTCATTTTAAATCGCCCTGGAACCCCAATATCATGGGCAATAACTTATGAAAACAGCCATAAAACAGGAAAACAACGAGTGTTTGGCCATAACTCTCAAAAATGTAAATCGCCTTGGAACCCCAAAACTGTGGGTAATTGCTCATGAAAACGGCCTTAAAACACGAAAATGGAGAGTTTTTGGTCATGCCCTTAAACATGTATCAGGTCTTACGGTCATTTTAAATCACCCTGGAACCACAATGTTATGGGCAATAACTCATGAAAATGGCCATAATACGCAAAAACGACAAGTTTTTGGCTTTAACTCTCAAACCTGTAAATCGCCTTGGAACCCCAAAACTATAGGAAATAGCTCACGAAAATGGCCATAAAATGCGAAGATGGAGAGTTTTTGGTCATAACTCTCAAATATGTATAGGGTCTAACGGGCCAGGCGAATCCCCTAGAACCCCAAAAATGTGGGCAACAGCTCATAAAAATGGCCATAAAACACGAAAATGACAATTTTTTATCAAGCCTCAAACTTGTATAGGCTCTTCCAGTCATTTGAAATCGCCCTGGACCCCAAAAATATGGGCAATAACTCATGAAAACGGCCATAAAACATAAAAATGATGAGTTTTTGGCCACAAACATGTATTGTGTCTTGCAGTCATTTTAAATCGCCCTTGAACCCCCAAAAATATGGGCCATAACTCATGAAAATTGCCAAAAAATGCAAAAACGACGAGTGCTTGGTCATGACTCTCAAACATGTAAATCTCCTTGGAACCCCAAAGTTGTGGGCTATATCTCCTAAAAACGGCCTTAAAACATGAAAATAGAGAGTTATTGGTCATGTCGTTAAACATGTATCGGGTTTTACGATCATTGTAAATCTCCCTAGAACTACAATAATATGGGCAATAACTGATGAAAATGGCCATAAAATGCGAAAAAAACTAGTGTTTGGCCATAACTCTCCAACATGTAAATCGCCTTGGAACCCCAAAACTGTGGGCAATTGCTTATGAAAACGGCCTTAAAACACGAAAATGGACAGTTTTTGGTCATGCCCTTAAACATGTATCGGGTCTTATGGTCATTTTAAATTGCCCTGTAACCCCAATATTATGGGCAATAACTCATGAAAATGGCCATAATACGCAAAAAACAACAAGTTTTTGGTCATAACTCTCAAACCTGTAAATCGCCTTGGAACCCCGAAACTATGGGTAATAGCTAATGAAAACGGCCATAAAACGACGTGTTTTTGGTCATAACTCTCAAACATGTATAGGGCCTTACGAGCCATGCGAATCCTCCTAGAACCCCAAAAATGTGGGCAAGAGCTCATAAAAACGGCCATAAAACACGAAAATGACGAGTTTTTAATCAAGCCTCAAACTTGTATCGGGTCTTCCAGTCATTTAAAATCTCCCTAGAACCCCAAAACTATGGGCAATAACTCATGAAAATGGCCATAAAACACAAAAATGACGAGTTTTTGGTCATGCTCTCAAACATGTGTTGTGGCTTGCGGTCATTTTAAATCGCCCTGGAACACCAAAAATATGGGCCATAACTCATGAAAATTGTCGTAAACTGCAAAAACGACGAGTTCTTGGTCATGAGTCTCAAATATGTAAATCGCCTTGGAACCCCAATATTGTGGGCAATATCTCCTGAAAGAGGCCTTAAACCATGAAAATGGAGAGTTTTTGTACATGTCGTCAAACATGTAACAGGTTTTATGGTCATTTTAAATCGCCCTGGAACCCCAATATTATGGGCAATAACTTATGAAAACAGCCATAAAACGCGAAAACAACGAGTGTTTGGCCATAACTCTCAAACATGTAAATCGCCTTGGAACCCTAAAACTGTGGGCAATTTCTCATGAAAACGGCCTTAAAACACGAAAATCGGAAGTTTTTGGTCATGCCCTTAAACATGTATCAGGTCTTACGGTCATTTTTAATCGCCCTGGAAACACAATATTATGGGCAATAACTCATGAAAATGGCCATACTACGCAAAAACGACATAACTCTCAAACCTGTAAATCTCCTTGGAACCCCGAAACTATGGCCAATAGCTAATCAAAACGGCCATAAAACGACGTGTTTTTGGTCAAAACTCTCAAACATGTATAGGGTCTTACGGGCCATGCGAATCCACCTAGAACCCCCAAAATGTGGGCAATAGCTCATAAAAACGGCCATAAAACACGAAAATGACGAGTTTTTGATCAAGCCTCAAACTTGTATCGGCACTTCCAGTCATTTTAAATCGCCCTGGAACCCAGTGGGAAATATCTCCTGAAAACAGCCTTAAAACATGAAAATGGAGAGTTTTTGTACATGTCGTCAAACATGTATTGAGTTTTACGGTCATTTTAAATCTCCTTGGAACCCCAATATTATGGACAATAACTTTTGAAAACAGCCATAAAACACGAAAACAACGAGTGTTTGTCCATAACTCTCCAAAATGTAAATCGCCTTGGAACCCCAAAACTGTGGGCAATTGCTCATGAAAACGGCCTTAAAACACGAAAATGGAGAGTTTTTGGTGATGCCCTTAAACATGTATCGGGTCTTACGGTCATTTTAAATCACCCTAGAACCACAATATTATGGGCAATAACTCATGAAAATGGCCATAATACGCAAAAACGATGCGTTTTTGGTTATAACTCTCAAACCTGTAAATCGCCTTGGAACCCCAAAACTATAGGAAATAGCTCACGAAAAAGGCCATAAAACGCGAAAATGGGGAGTTTTTGGTCATAATTCTCAAACATGTATAGGGTCTAACGGGCCATGTGAATCCCCCTAGAACCCCAAAATGTGGGCAATAGCTCATAAAAATGGCCATAAAACACGAAAATGACGAGTTTTTTATCAAGCCTCACACTTGTATCGGGTCTTCCAGTCATTTTAAATCGCCCTGGACCCCAAATCTATGGGCAATAACTCATGAAAACAGCCATAAAACATAAAAATGACGAGTTTTCGGCCATGCCCTCAAACATGTATCGTTTCTTGCGGTCATTTTAAATCGCCCTGGAACCCCAAAAATATGGGCCATAACTCATGACAATTTCCAAAAAATGCAAAAACGACGAGTGCTTCGTCATGACTCTCAAACATGTAAATCGCATTGGAACCCCAAAGTTGTGGGCAATATCTCCTGAAAACGGCCTTAAAACATGAAAAAAGAGAGTTATTGGTCATGTCGTCCAACATGTATCGGGTTTTATGATCATTGTAAATCTCCCTAGAACCTCAACAATATGGGCAATAACATATGAAAATGGCTATAAAACGCGAAAACAACGAGTGTTTGGCCATAACTCTCAAAATTGTAAATCGCCTTGGAACCCCAAAACTGTGGGCAATTGCTCATGAAAACGACCTTAGAAGACGAAAATGGAGAGTTTTTTGTCATGTCCTTAAACATGTATCGGGTCTTATGGTCATTTTAAATCGCCCTCAAACTCCAATATTATGGGCAATAACTCATGAAAATGGCCATAATGCATAAAAAAGCGAGTTTTTAGTCATAACTCTCAAAAGTGTAAATCGCCTCGGAACCCCAAAACTATGGGCAATAGCTCATGAAAACGGCCATAAAACGCTAAAATGACGTGTTTTTGGTCATAACTCTCAAACATGTATAGGGCCTTACGGGCCATGCGAATCCTCCTAGAACCCCAGAAATGTGGGCAAGAGCTCATAAAAACGGCCATAAAACACGAAAATGACGAGTTTTTGATCAAGCCTCAAACTTGTATCGGGCCTTCCAGTCATTTAAAATCGTCCTGGAACCCCAAAACTATAGGCAATAACTCATGAAAATGGCCATAAAACACAAAAATGACGCGTTTTTGGTCATGCTCTCAAACATGTGTCGTGTCTTGCGGTCATTTTAAATCGCCCTGGAACACCCAAAATATGGGCCATAACTCATGAAAATTGCCATAAAATGCAAAAACGACGAGTGCTTGGTCATGAGCCTCAAACATGTAAATCACCTTGGAACCCCAAAATTGTGGGCAATATCTCGTGAAAACGGCCTTAAAACATGAAAATGGAGAGTTTTTGTTCATGTTGTCAAACATGTAACGGGTTTTACGGTCATTTTAAATCGCCCTGGAACCCCAATATCATGGACAATAACTTATGAAAACAGCCATAAAACGCGAAAACAACGAGTGTTTGGCCATAACTCTCAAACATGTAAATCGCCTTGGAACCCTAAAACTGTCGGCAATTTCTCATGAAAACGGCCTTAAAACACGAAAATGGGGAGTTTTTGGTCATGCCCTTAAACATGTATCAGGTCTTACGGTCATTTTAAATCGCCCTGGAAACCCAATATTATGGGCAATAACTCATGAAAATGGCCATAATACGCAAAAACGATGAGTTTTTGGGCATAACTATCAAACCTGTAAATCGCCTTGGAACCCCGAAACTATGGGCAATAGCTAATGAAAACGGCCATAAAACGACATGTTTTTTGTCATAAATCTCAAACATGTATAGGGTCTAACGGGCCAAGCGAATCCCCCTACAAACCCAAAAATGTGGGCAATAGCTCATAAAAATGGCCATAAAACACGAAAATGACGAGTTTTTTATCAAGCCTCAAACTTGTATAGGGTCTTCCAGTCATTTTAAATCGCCCTGGACCCCAAAACTATGGGCAATAACTCATGAAAACGGCCATAAAAGATAAAAATGACGAGTTTTTGGCCATGCCCTCAAACATGTATCATTTCTTGCGGTCATTTTAAATCGCCCTGGAACCCCAAAAATATGGGCCATAACTCATGAAAATTGCCAAAAAATGCAAAATCGACGAATGCTTCGTCATGACTCTCAAACATGTAAATCGCCTTGGAACCCCAAAGTTGTGGGCAATATCTCCTGAAAAAGGCCTTAAAACATGAAAATAGAGAGTTATTGGTCATGTCGTGAAACATGTATGGGGTTTTACGGTCATTGTAAATCTCCCTAGAACCCCAATAATATGGGCAATAACTTATGAAAGGGGCTATAAAACGCGAAAACAACGAGTGTTTGGCCATAACTCTCAAAATTGTAAATCGCCTTGGAACCCCAAAACTGTGGGCAATTGTTCATGAAATCGGCCTTAGAACACGAAAATGGAGAGTTTTTGGTCATGTCCTTAAACATGTATCGGGTCTTATGGTCATTTTAAATCGCCCTCGAAGTCCAATATTATGGGCAATAACTCATGAAAATGGCCATAGTACGTAAAAACGACGAGTTTTTAGTCATAACTCTCAAAAGTGTAAATCGCCTCGGAACCCCAAAACTATGGGCAATAGCTCATGAAAACGGCCATAAAACTCGAAAACGACGTGTTTTTGGTCATAACTCTCAAACATGTATAGGGTCTTACGGGCCATGCGAATCCTCCTAGAACCCCAAAAATGTGGGCAAGAGCTCATAAAAACGGCCATAAAACACGAAAATAACGAGGTTTTGATCAAGCCTCAAACTTTTAACGGGTCTTCCAGTCATTTAAAATCGTCCTGCGACGCCAAAACTATGGGCAATAACTCATGAAAATGGCCATAAAACACAAAAATGACGAGTTTTTGGTCATGCTCTCAAACATGTGTCGTGGCTTGCAGTCATTTTAAATCGCCCTGGAACACCAAAAATATGGGCCATAACTCATGAAAATTTCCATAAAATGCAAAAACGACGAGTGCTTGGTCATGAGTCTCAAACATGTAAATCGCCTTGGAACCCCAAAATTGTGGGCAATATCTCCTGAAAACGGCCTTAAAACATGAAAATGCAGAGTTTTTGTTCATGTCGTCAAACATGTAACGGGTTTTACGGTCATTTTAAATCTCCCTGGAACCCCAATATTATGGGCAATAACTTATGAAAACAGCCATAAAATGCGAAAACAATGAGTGTTTGGCCATAACTCTCAAACATGTAAATCGCCTTGGAACCCCAAAACTGTGGGCAATTGCTCATGAAAACGACCTTAAAACACGAAAATGGAGAGTTTTTGGTCATGCCCTTAAACATGTATGAGGTGTTATGGTCATTTTAAACCGCCCTCGAACCCCAATATTATGGGCAATAACACATAAAAATGGCCATAATACGCAAAAACGGCGAGTTTTTGGTCATAACGCTCAAAAGTGTAAATCGTCTTGGAACCCCAAAACTAGGGGCAATAGCTCATGAAAACGGCCATAAAACGGAAAAACAACGTGTTTTTGGTCATAACTCTCAAACATGTATACGGTCTTACGGGCCATGGGAATCCTCCTAGAACCCCAAAAATGTGGGCAAGAGCTCATAAAAACGGCCATAAAACACAAAAATGACGAGTTTTTGATCAAGCCTCAAACTTCTATCGGGTCTTCCAGTCATTTAAAATCGCCCTGGAACCCCTAAACTATGGGCAATAACTCATGAAAATGGCCATAAAACACAAAAGTCACGAGTTTTTGGTCATGCTCTCAAACATGTGTCGTGGCTTGCGGTCATTTTAAATCACCCTGGAACACCAAAAATATGGGCCATAACTCATGAAAATTGCCATAAAATGCAAAAACGACGAGTGCTTGGTCATGACACTCAAACATGTAAATCGCTTTGGAACCCCAAAATTGTGGGCAATATCTCGTGAAAATGCCATTAAAACATGAAAAAGGGGAATTTTTGTACATGTCGTCAAACATGTATTGAGTTTTACGGCCATTTTAAATCGCCCTAGAACCCCAATATTAGGGGCAATAACTTATGAAAACAGCCATAAAACACGAAAACAACGAGTGTTTGGCCATAACTCTCAAAAATGTAAATCGCCTTGGAACCCCAAAAATGTGGGCAATTGCTCATGAAAACGGCCTTAAAACACGAAAATGGAGAGTTTTTGGTCATGCCCTTAAACATGTATCGGGTCTTACGGTCATTTTAAATCACCCTGGAACCGTAATATTATGGGCAATAACTCATGAAAATGGCCATAATACGCAAAAACGATGAGTTTTTGGTTATAACTCTCAAACCTGTAAATCGTCTTGGAACCCTAAAACTGTAGGTAATAGCTCATGAAAATGGCCATAAAACAAAAAAATGATGATATTTTTATCAAGCCTCAAACTTGTATCGGGTCTTCCAGTCATTTTAAATCGCCCTGGACCCGAAACGATGGGCAATAACTCATGAAAACGGCCATAAAACATAAAAATGACGAGTTTTTGGCCATGCCCTCAAACATGTATCGTGTCTTGCGGTCATTTTAAATCGCCCTGGAACCCCAAAAATATGGGCCATAATTAATGAAAATTGCCAAAAAATGCAAAAACGAACATCGGTTACAAACAGCTGCCTATGGTAGTTGAGTACGCATAGAATTTAACACATCGCACGGCCAACATCACAAGAGGACAAGCTACCAACTAAATTATAGAAGTGAGAATCTGCACCGCTGAACCACACATATACAGAAATTTCAACAGAGATGAAAATATGAACAGGAAATATTTGGGGGCAGGCGGCACTTTGTGATGGCGAGGCTGGTGGGTATTTGAGGGGCTGCCGGAGAGAGTGGAGGCAGTTGAGGACTGACCAGGCGGCCGCCATCACAATAATCCGAAAAGCCTAGGAAGCACAGATTTGTAGAAAAACAAAGAACAGGTGAAGCGAGACTACAGATATTGAGAAAACTTCTAGAGATCTCAGTAGACAAAGAGATTACCAGAGCCTACAGTGAGATCACGAAGAGATTACCAAAGCCAACCACGATAGACGAATCACTAGTGCCAGAGATTTCCAGGCGGCGGCGGCATGAATGCGTTGACGGGAGGTGAGGCATCCTGGAGGTGGAGCGATATATGAGGAAGGGTTTCTACAGATGCGATTAGGATGGGGGAGTTATAGCCCACGTCATCTCCTGAATTTAGGCGTGGGATTTTCTTCTTCCGGAAAAGGGCGTGGAGAGGTGGGGAGTTGCCGAGTTGGATACACTGCAACGCATATATGCTACCATTGGGATGTATGCGTTGGTATATGGGGGTTCATGTTGTAGTGTTGGTCATGACTCTCAAACATGTAAATCGCCTTAGAACCCCAATACTATAGGAAATAGCTGATGAAAACGGCCATAAAACGCGAAAATGGAGAGTTTTTGGTTATAACTCTCAAACATGTATAGGGTCTATCGGGCCATGCGAATCCCCCTAGAACCCCAAAAATGTGGGCAATAGCTCATAAAAATGGCCATAAAACACGGAAATGATGATTTTTTTTATCAAGCCTCAAACTTGTATCGGCTCTTCCAGTCATTTTAAATTGCCCTGGACCCCAAAACTATGGGCAATAACTCATGAAAACGGCCATAAAACATACAAATGACGAGTTTTTGTCCATGCCCTCAAACATGTATCGTGTCTTGCAGTCATTTAAAATCGCCCTGGAACCCCAAAAATATGGGCCATAACTCATGAAAATTGCCAAAAAATGCAAAAACGACGAGTGCTTGGTCATGACTCTCAAACATGTAAATCGCCTTGGAACCCCAAAGTTGTGGGCAATTGCTCATGAAAACGGCCTTAAAACACGAAAATGGAGAGTTTTTGGTCATGCCCTTAAACATGTATCGGGTCTTATGGTCATTTTAAATCGTCCTCGAACCCCAATATTATGGGCAATAACTCATTAAAACGGCCATAAAACGCAAAAACGACTTGTTTTTGGTCATAACTCTCAAACATGTATAGGGTCTTACGGGCCATGCGAATCCTCTTAGAACCCAAAAAATGCGGGCAAGAGCTCATAAAAACGGCATAAAACACGAAAATTACGAGTTTTTGATCAAGCCTCAAACTTGTATCGGATCTTCCAGTCATTTTAAATCGCCCTCGAACCCCAAAACTATGGGCAATAACTCATGAAAATTGCCATAAAATGCAAAAACGACGAGTGCTTGGTCATGACTCTCAAACATGTAAATCGCTTTGGAACCCCAAAATTTTGGGCAATATCTCCTACAAATGGCCTTAAAACATGAAAATGGAGAGTTTTTTGGTCATGTCGTCAAACATGTATCGAGTTTTACGGTCATTTTAAATCGCCCTGGAACCCCAATATTATGGGCAATAACTTATGAAAACAACCATAAAACACGAAAGCAACGAGTGTTTGGCCATAACTCTCAAAAATGTAAATCGCCTTGGAAACCCAAAACTGTGGGCAATTGCTCATGAAAACGGCCTTAAAACACGAAAATGGAGAATTTTTGGTCATGCCCTTAAACATGTATCGGGTCTTTCGGTCATTTTAAATCACCCTAGAACCACAATATTATGGGCAATAACTCATGAAAATGGCCATAATACGCAAAAACGACGAGTTTTTGGTCATAACTCTCAAACCTGTAAATCGCCTTGGAAGCCCAAAACTATAGGAAATAGCTCATGAAAACGCCCATAAAACGCGAAAATGGCGAGTTTTTGGTCATAACTCTGAAACATGTATAGGGTCTAACGGGCCATGCGAATCCCCCTAGAACCCCAAAAATGTGGGCAATAGCTCATAAAAATGGCCATAAAATACGAAAATGACGAGTTTTTGATCAAGCCTCAAACTTCTATCGGGTCTTCCAGTCATTTAAAATCGCCCTGGAACCCCAAAAATATGGGCAATAACTCATGAAAATGGCCATAAAACACAAAAATCATGAGTTTTTGGTCATGCTCTCAAACATGTGTCGTGGCTTGCAGTCATTTTAAATCGCCCTGAACACCAAAAATATGGGCCATAACTCATGAAAATTGCCATAAATGCAAAAACGACGAGTGCTTGGTCATGAGTCTCAAACATGTAAATCGCCTTGGAACCCCAAAATTGTGGGCAATATCTCCTGAAAACGGCCTTAAAACATGAAAATGGAGAGTTCTTGTACATGTCGTCAAACATGTATCGAGTTTTATGGTCATTTTAAATCGCCCTCGAACCCCAATATTATGGGCAATAACTTATGAAAACAGCCATAAAACACGAAAACAACGAGTGTTTGGCCATAACTCTCAAACATGTAAATCGCCTTGGAACCCCAAAACCGTGGGCAATTGCTCATGAAAACGGCCTTAAAACACAAAAATGGAGAGTTTTTGGTCATGCCCTTAAACATGTATCGGGTGTTATGGTCATTTTAAATCGCCCTCGAACCCCAATATTCTGGGCAATAACACATGAAAATGGCCATAATACGCAAAAACAACGAGTTTTTGGTCATAACGCTGAAAAGTGTAAATCGCCTTGGAACCCCAAAACTAGGGGCAATATCTCATGAAAACGGCCATAAAACGCAAAAACGACGTGTTTTTGGTCATAACTCTCAAATATGTATACGGTCTTACGGGCCATAGGAATCCTCCTAGAACCCCAAAAATGTGGGCAAGAGAGCTCATAAAAACGGCCATAAAACACGAAAACGGCGTGTTTTTGGTCATAACTCTCAAACATGTATAGGGCCTTACCGGCCATGCGAATCCTCCTAGAAACCCAAAAATGTGGGCAAGAGCTCATAAAAACGGCCATAAAACACGAAAATGACGAGTTTTTGATCAAGCCTCAAACTTGTATCGGTTCTTCCAGTCATTTAAATTCGTCCTGGTACCCTAAAGCTATAGGCAATAACTCATGAAAATGGCCATAAAACACAAAAATGACGCGTTTTTGGTCATGCTCTCAAACATGTGTCATGGCTTGCGGTCATTTTAAATCGCCCTGGAACACCAAAAATATGGGCCATAACTCATGAAAATTGCCATAAAATGCAAAAACGACGAGTGCTTGGTCATGAGTCTCAAACATGTAAATCGCCTTGGAACCCCAAAATTGTGGGCAATATCTTCTGAAAACAGCCTTAAAACATGAAAATGGAGAGTTTTTGTTCATGTCGTGAAACATGTAACGGGTTTTATGGTCATTTTAATTAGCCCTAGAACCCCAATATCATGGGCAATAACTTATGAAAACAGCCATAAAATGCGAAAACAACGAGTGTTTGGCCATAACTCTCAAACATGTAAATCTCCTTGGAACCACAAAGCGTGGGCGATTGCTCATAAGCGGCCTTAAAACACGAAAATGGAGAGTTTTTGGTCATGCCCTTAAACATGTATCGGGTGTTATGGTCATTTTAAATCGCCCTCGAACCCCAATATTATGGGCAATAACACATGAAAATGGCCATATCATAAAAGCAACGAGTTTTGGTCATAACGCGTAAAAATCATCGCCTTGGAACCCCAAAACTAGGGGCAATAGCTCATGAAAAGCGGCCATAAAAGCATAAAAAGCGATGTGTTTTTGGTCATAACTCTCAAATATGTATACGGTCTTACGGGCCATGGGAATCCTCCTAGAACCCCAAAAATGTGGGCAAGAGCTCATAAAAACGGCCATAAAACACGAAAATGACGAGTTTTTGATCAAGCCTCAAACTTCTATCGGGTCTTGCAGTCATTTAAAATCGCCCTGAAACCCGAAAACTATGGGCAATAACTCATGAAAATGGCCATAAAACACAAAAATCACGAGTTTTTGGTCATGCTCTCAAACATGTGTCGTGGCTTGTGGCCATTTTAAATCGCCCTGGAACACCAAAAATATGGGCCATAACTCATGAAAATTGCCATAAAATGCAAAAACGACGAGTGCTTGGGCATGACTCTCAAACATGTAAATCGCCTTCGAACCCCAAAATTATGGGCAATATCTCATGAAAACGGCCCTAAAACATGAAAATGGAGAGTTTTTGTACATGTCGTCAAACATGTATCGAGTTTTACGGTCATTTTCAATCGCCTTGGAACCCCAATATTATGGGCAATAACTTATGAAAAGAGCCATAAAACACGAAAACAACGAGCGTTTGGCCATAACTCTCAAACATGTAAATCGGCTTGGAACCCCAAAACTGTGGGCAATTGCTCATGAAAACGGCCTTAAAACACGAAAATGGATAGTTTCTGGTCATGCCCTTAAACATGTATCGGGTCTTACGGTCATTTTAAATCACCCTGGAACTGGAATATTATGGGCAATAACTCATGAAATGGCCATAATACGCAAAAACAACGAGTTTTTGGTTATAACTCTCAAACCTGTAAATCGCCTTCGAATCCCAAAACTGTAGGAAATAGCTCATGAAAACAGCCATAAAACGCGAAGATGGAGAGTTTTTGGTCATAACTCTCAAATCTGTATAGGGTCTAACGGGCCATGCGAATCCCCCTAGAACCCCAAAAATGTGGGCAACAGCTCATAAAAATGGACATAATACACGAAAATGATGATTTTTTATCAAGCCTCAAACTTTATCAGGTCTTCCAGTCATTTTAAATCAACCTGGACCCGAAAACTATGGGCAATAACTCATGAAAACAGCCATAAAAATTAAAAAAGACAAGTTTTTTGCCATGCCCTCAAACATGTATCGTGTCTTGCGGTCATTTTAAATCGCCCTGGAACCCCAAAAATATGGGCCATAATTAATGAAAATTTCCAAAAAATGCAAAAACGACGATTGCTTGGTCATGACTCTCAAACATGTAAATCACCTTGGAACCCCAATACCATAGGAAATAGCTAATGAAAACGACCATAAAATGCGAAAATGGAGAGTTTGTGGTCATAACTCTCAAACATGTATTGGGTCTATCGGGCATGCGAATCCCCCTAGAACCACAAAAATATGGGCAATAGCTCATAAAAATGGCCATAAAACACGAAAATGATGATTTTTTTATCAAGCCTCAAACTTGTATCGGCTCTTCCAGTCATTTTAAATTGCCCTGGACCCCAAAACAATGGGCAATAACTCCTGAAAACGGCCAAAACATAAAAATGATGAATTTTTGGCCATGCCCTCAATAATGTATCGTGTCCTGCGGTCATTTAAAATCGCCCTGGAACCCCAAAAATATGGGCCATAACTCATGAAAATTGCCAAATAATGCAAAAACGACGAGTGCTTGGTCATGACTCTCAAACATGTAAATCGCCTTGGAACCCCAATGTTGTGGGCAGTTTCTCAAGAAAACGGCCTTAAAACATGAAAATGGAGAGTTTTTGGTCATGCCCTTAAACATGTATCGGGTGTTATGGTCATTTTAAATCGCCCTCGAACCCCAATATTATGGGAAATAACACATGAAAATGGCCATAATACGCAAAAACGACGAGTTTTTTGTCATAACGCTCAAAAGTGTAAATCGCCTTGGAACCCCAAAACTAGGGCCAATAGCTCATGAAAACAGCCATAAAACGCAAAAACGACGTGTTTTTGGTCATAACTCTCAAATATGTATACGGTCTTACGGGCCATGGGAATCCTCCTAGAACCCCAAAAATGTGGGCAAGAGCTCATAAAAACGGCAATAAAACACAAAAATGACTCGTTTTTGGTTATGCTCTCAAACATGTGTCATGGCTTGCGGTCATTTTAAATCGCCCTGGAACACCAAAAATATGGGCCATAACTCATGAAAATTGCCATAAAATGCAAAAACGACGAGTGCTTCGTCATGAGTCTCAAACATGTAAATCGCCTTGGAACCCTAAAATTGTGGGCAATATCTTCTGAAAACGGCCTTAAAACATGAAAATGGAGAGTTTTTGTTCATGTCGTGAAACATGTAACGGGTTTTAAGGTCATTTTAAATAGCCCTGGAACCCCAATATCATGGGTAATAACTTATGAAAACAGCCATAAAATGCGAAAACAACGAGTGTTTGGCCATAACTCTCAAACATGTAAATCTCCTTGGAACCACAAAACTGTGGGCAATTGCTCATGAAAACGGCCTTAAAACACGAAAATGGAGAGTTTTTGGTCATGCCCTTAAACATGTATCGGGTGTTATGGTCATTTTAAATCGCCCTCGAACCCCAATATTTTGGGAAATAACAAATTAAAATGGCCATATCTGTAAAAAGCACGAGTTTTGGTCATAACGCTCAAAAGTGTAAATGCCTTGGAACCCCAAAACTAGGGGCAATATCTCATGAAAGCGGCGGAAAGCAAAAAGCAGCGTGTTTTGGTCATAACTCTCAAATATGTATACGGTCTTACGGGCCATGGGAATCCTCCTAGAACCCCAAAAATGTAGGCAAGAGCTCATAAAAACGGCCATAAAACACAAAAATGACGCGTTTTTGGTCATGCTCTCAAACATGTGTCATGGCTTCCGGTCATTTTAAATCGCCCTGGAACACCAAAAATATGGGCCATAACTCATGAAAATTGCCATAAAATGCAAAAACGACGAGTGCTTGGTCATGAGTCTGAAACATGTAAATCGCCTTGGAACCCCAAAATTGTGGGCAATATCTTCTGAAAACGACCTTATTACATGAAAATGGAGAGTTTTTGTTCATGTCGTGAAACATGTAACGGGTTTTATGGTCATTTTAAATCGCCCTGGAACCCCAATATCATGGGCAGTAACTTATGAAAACAGCAATAAACTGCGAAAACAACGAGTGTTTGGCCATAACTCTCAAACATGTAAATCTCCTTGGAACCACAAAACTGTGGGCAATTGCTCATGAAAACGGCCTTAAAACACGAAAATGGAGAGTTTTTGGTCATGCCCTTAAACATGTATCGGGTGTTATGGTCATTTTAAATCGCCCTCGAACCCCAATATTATGGGCAATAACACATGAAAATGGCCATAATACGCAAAAACGACGAGTTTTTGGTCATAACGCTCAAAAGTGTAAATCGCCTTGGAACCCCAAAACTTGGGGCAATAGCTCATGAAAACGGCCATAAAACGCAAAAACAACGTGTTTTTGGTCATAACTCTCAAACATGTATACGGTCTTACGGGCCATGGGAATCCTCCTAGAACCCCAAAAATGTGGGCAAGAGCTCATAAAAACGGCCATAAAACACGAAAATGACGAGTTTTTGATCAAGCCTCAAACTTCTATCGGGTCTCCCAGTCATTTAAAATCGCCCTGAAACCCCAAAACTATGGGCAATAACTCATGAAAATGGCCATAAAACAGAAAAATCACGAGTTTTTGGTCATGCTCTCAAACATGTGTCGTGGCTTGTGGTCATTTTAAATCGCCTACGAACACCAAAAATTTGGGCCATAACTCATGAAAATTGCCATAAAATGCAAAAACGACGAGTGCTTGGGCATGACTCTCAAACATGTAAATCGCCTTGGAACCCCAAAATTGTGGGCAATATCTCATGAAAACGGCCCTAAAACATGAAAATGGAGAGTTTTTGTACATGTCGTCAAACATGTATCGAGTTTTACGGTCATTTTAAATCGCCCTAGAACCCCAATATTATGGGCAATAACTTATGAAAAGAGCCATAAAACACGAAAACAACGAGCGTTTGGCCATAACTCTCAAACATGTAAATCGGCTTGGAACCCCAAAACTGTGGGCAATTGCTCATGAAAACGGCCTTAAAACACGAAACTGGATAGTTTTTGGTCATGCCCTTAAACATGTATCGGGTCTTACGGTCATTTTAAATCACCTGGAACCGGAATATTATGGGCAATAACTCATGAAAATGGCCATAATACGCAAAAAAAACGAGTTTTTGGTTATAACTCTCAAACCTGTAAATCGCCTTCGAATCCCAAAACTGTAGGAAATAGCTCATGAAAACAGCCATAAAACGCGAAGATGGAGAGTTTTTGGTCATAACTCTCAAATCTGTATAGGGTCTAACGGGCCATGCGAATCCCCCTAGAACATCAAAAATGTGGGCAACAGCTCATAAAAATGGCCATAATACACGAAAATGATGATTTTTTATCAAGCCTCAAACTTTATCGGGTCTTCCAGTCATTTCAAATCGACCTGGACCCGAAAACTATGGGCAATAACTCATGAAAACAGCCATAAAAATTAAAAAGACGAGTTTTTTGCCATGCCCTCAAACATGTATCGTGTCTTGTGGTCATTTTAAATCGCCCTGGAACCCCAAAAATATGGGCCATAATTAATGAAAATTTCCAAAAAATGCAAAAACGACGAGTGCTTGGTCATGACTCTCAAACATGTAAATCACCTTGGAACCCCAATACCATAGGAAATAGCTAATGAAAACGGCCATAAAACGCGAAAATGGAGAGTTTTTGGTCATAACTCTCAAACATTTATAGGGTCTATCGGGCCATGCGAATCCCCCTAGAACCCCAAAAATGTGGGCAATAGCTCATAAAAATGGCCATAAAACACGAAAATGATGATTTTTTATCAAGCCTCAAACTTGTATCGGCTCTTCCAGTCATTTTAAATTGCCCTGGACCCCAAAACAATGGGCAATAACTCCTGAAAACGGCCAAAACATAAAAATGACGAGTTTTTGGCCATGCCCTCAAAAATGTATCATGTCCTGCGGTCATTTAAAATCGCCCTGGAACCTCAAAAATATGGGCCATAACTCATGAAAATTGCCAAATAATGCAAAAACGACGAGTGCTTGGTCATGACTCTCAAACATGTAAATCGCCTTGGAACCCCAATGTTGTGGGCAGTTGCTCATGAAAACGGCCTTAAAACATGAAAATGGAGAGTTTTTGGTCATGCCCTTAAACATGTATCGGGTGTTATGGTCATTTTAAATCGCCCTCGAACCCCAATATTATGGGAAATAACACATGAAAATGGCCATAATACGCAAAAACGACGAGTTTTTTGTCATAACGCTCAAAAGTGTAAAACGCCTTGGAACCCCAAAACTAGGGGCAATAGCTCATGAAAACAGCCATAAAACGCAAAAACGACGTGCTTTTGGTCATGACTCTCAAATATGTATACGGTCTTATGGGCCATGGGAATCCTCCTAGAACCCCAAAAATGTGGGCAAGAGCTCATAAAAACGGCCATAAAACACAAAAATGACGCGTTTTTGGTCATGCTCTCAAACATGTGTCATGGCTTGCGGTCATTTTAAATCGCCCTGGAACACCAAAAATATGGGCCATAACTCATGAAAATTGCCATAATATGCAAAAACGACGAGTGCTTGGTCATGAGTCTCAAACATGTAAATCGCCTTGGAACCCCAAAAGTGTGGGCAATATCTTCTGAAAACGGCCTTAAAACATGAAAATGGAGAGTTTTTGTTCATGTCGTGAAACATGTAACGGGTTTTATGGTCATTTTAAATCGCCCTGGAACCCCAATATCATGGGTAATAACTTATGAAAACAGCCATAAAATGCGAAAACAACGAGTGTTTGGCCATAACTCTCAAACATGTAAATCTCCTTGGAACCACAAAACTGTGGGCAATTGCTCATGAAAACGGCCTTAAAACACGAAAATGGAGAGTTTTTGGTCATGCCCTTAAACATGTATCGGGTGTTATGGTCATTTTAAATCGCCCTCGAACCCCAATATTATGGGCAATAACACATGAAAATGGCCATAATACGCAAAAACGACGAGTTTTTGGTCATAACGCTCAAAAGTGTAAATCGCCTTGGAACCCCAAAACTAGGGGCAATATCTCATGAAAACGGCCATAAAACGCAAAAACGATGTGTTTTTGGTCATAACTCTCAAATATGTATACGGTCTTACGGGCCATGGGAATCCTCCTAGAACCCCAAAAATGTGGGCAAGAGCTCATAAAAACGGCCATAAAACACAAAAATGACGCGTTTTTGGTCATGCTCTCAAACATGTGTCATGGCTTGCGGTCATTTTAAATCGCCCTGGAACACCAAAAATATGGGCCATAACTCATGAAAATTGCCATAAAATGCAAAAACGACGAGTGCTTGGTCATGAGTCTCAAACATGTAAATCGCCTTGGAACCCCAAAATTGTGGGCAATATCTTCTGAAAACGGCCTTAAAACATGAAAATGGAGAGTTTTTGTTCATGTCGTGAAACATGTAACGGGTTTTATGGTCATTTTAAATCGCCCTGGAACCCCAATATCATGGGCAGTAACTTATGAAAACAGCCATAAAATGCAAAAACAACGAGTGTTTGGCCATAACTCTCAAACATGTAAATCTCCTTGGAACCACAAAACTGTGGGCAATTGCTCATGAAAACGGCCTTAAAACACGAAAATGGAGAGTTTTTGGTCATGCCCTTAAACATGTATCGGGTGTTATGGTCATTTTAAATCGCCCTCGAACCCCAATATTATGGGCAATAACACATGAAAATGGCCATAATACGCAAAAACGACGAGTTTTTGGTCATAACGCTCAAAAGTGTAAATCGCCTTGGAACCCCAAAACTAGGGGCAATATCTCATGAAAACGGACATAAACGCAAAAACGACGTGTTTTTGGTCATAACTCTCAAATTTGTATACGGTCTTACGGGCCATGGGAATCCTCCTAGAACCCCAAAAATGTGGGCAAGAGCTCATAAAAACGGCCATAAAACACGAAAATGACGAGTTTTTGATCAAGCCTCAAACTTCTATCGGGTCTTCCAGTCATTTAAAATCCCCTGAAACCCCAAAACTATGGGCAATAACTCATGAAAATGGCCATAAAACACAAAAATCACGAGTTTTTGGTCATGCTCTCAAACATGTGTCGTGGCTTGTGGTCATTTTAAATCGCCTTGGAACACCAAAAATATGGGCCATAACTCATGAAAATTGCCATAAAATGCAAAAACGACGAGTGCTTGGTCATGACTCTCAAACATGTAAATCGCCTTGGAACCCCAAAATTGTGGGCAATATCTCATGAAAACGGCCCTAAAACATGAAAATGGAGAGTTTTTGTACATGTCGTCAAACATGTATCGAGTTTTACAGTCATTTTAAATCGCCCTGGAACCCCAATATTATGGGCAATAACTTATGAAAAGAGCCATAAAACACGAAAACAACGAGCGTTTGGCCATAACTCTCAAAAATGTAAATCGCCTTGGAACCCCAAAACTGTGGGCAATTGCTCATGAAAACGGCCTTAAAACACGAAGATGGAGAGTTTTTGGTCATGCCCTTAAACATGTATCGGGTCTTACGGTCATTTTAAATCACCATGGAACCACAATATTTTGGGAAATAACTCATGAAAATGGCCATAATACGCAAAAACGACGAGTTTTTGTTTATAACTCTCAAACCTGTAAATCGCCTTGGAACCCCTAAACTATAGGAAATAGCTCATGAAAACGGGCATAAAACGCGAAAATGGCGAGTTTTTGGTCATAACTCTCAAACATGTATAGGGTCTAACGGGCCATGCAAATCCCCCTAGAACCCCAAAAATGTGGGCAATAGCTCATAAAAATGGCCATAAAACACGAAAATGACGAGTTTTTTTATCAAGCCTCAAACTTGTATCGAGTCTTCTAGTCATTTTAAATCTCCCTGGACCCCAAAACTATGGGCAATAACTTATGAAAACGGCAATAAAACATAAAAATGACGAGTTTTTGGCCATGCCCTCGAACATGTATCGTTTCTTGCGGTCATATTAAATCGCCCTGGAACCCCAAAAATATGGTCCATCACTCATCACAATTGCCAAAAAATGCAAAAACGATGATGCTTCATCATGACTCTCAAACATGTAAATCGCCTTGGAACCCCAAAGTTGTGGGCAATATCTCCTGAAAACGGCCTTAAAACATGAAAATAGAGAGTTATTGGTCATGTCGTTAAACATGTATCGGGTTTTACGGTCATTGTAAATCTCCATAGAACCCCAATAATATGGGCAATAACTTATGAAAATGGCTATAAAACGCGAAAACAACGAGTGTTTAGCCATAACTCTCAAACATGTAAATCGCCTTGGAACCCCAAAATTGTGGGAAATATCTCCTAAAAACGGCCTTAAAACATGAAAATGGAGAGTTTTTGTTCATGTCGTTAAACATGTAACGGGTTTATGGTAAATTTAAATCGCCCTGGAACCCCAATATTATGGGCAATAACTTATGAAAACAGCCATAAAATGCGAAAACAACGAGTGTTTGGCCATAACTCTCAAACATGTAAATCGCCTTGGAACCCCAAAACTGTGGGCAATTGCTCGTGAAAACGGCCTTAAAACATTAAAATGGAGAGTTTTTGGTCATGCCCTTGAACATGTATCGGGTGTTATGGTCATTTTAAATCGCCCTTTAACCCCAATATTATGGGCAATAATACATGAAAATGGCCATAATACACGAAAACGACGAGTTTTTGGTCATAACACTCAAAAGTGTAAATCGCCTTGGAACCCCAAAACTAGGGGCAATAGCTCATGAAAACGGCCATAAAACGCAAAAACAACGTGTTTTTGGTCATAACTCTCAAACATGTATACGGTCTTAGGGCCATGGGAATCCTCCTAGAACCCCAAAGATGTGGGCAAGAGCTCATAAAAATGGCCATAAAACACGAAAATGACGAGTTTTTGATCAAGCCTCAAACTGCTATCGGGTCTTCCAGTCATTTAAAATCGCCCTGGAACCCCTATGGGCAATAACTCATGAAAATGGCCATAAAACACAAAAATCACGAGTTTTTGGTCATGCTCTCAAATATGTGCCGTGGCTTGCGGTCATTTTAAATCGCCCTGGAACACCAAAAATATGGCCATAACTCATGAAAATTGCCATAAAATGCAAAAACGACGAGTGCTTGGTCATGACTCTCAAACATGTAAATCGCCTTGGAACCCCAAAATTGTGGGCAATATCTCGTGAAAACGGCCTTAAAAGATGAAAATGGAGAGTTTTTGTTCATGTCGTCAAACATGTAACGGGTTTTACGGTCATTTTAAATCGCCCTAGAATCCCAGTATCATGGGCAATAACTTATGAAAACAGCCATAAAATGCGAAAACAAGTGTTTGGCCATAACTCTCAAACATGTAAATCGGCTTGGAACCCCAAAACTGTGGGCAATTGCTCATGAAAACGGCCTTAAAACACGAAAATGGATAGTTTTTGGTCATGCCCTTAAACATGTATCGGGTCTTACGGTCATTTTAAATCACCCTGGAACCGGAATATTATGGGCAATAACTCATGAAAATGGCCATAATACGCAAAAACAACGAGTTTTTGGTTATAACTCTCAAACCTGTAAATCGCCTTGGAATCCCAAACCTGTAGGAAATAGCTCATGAAAACAGCCATAAAACGCGAAGATGGAGAGTTTTTGGTCATAACTCTCAAATCTGTATAGGGTCTAACGGGCCATGCGAATCCCCTTGAACCCCAAAAATGTGGGCAACAGCTCATAAAAATGGCCATAATACACGAAAATGATGATTTTTTATCAAGCCTCAAACTTTATCGGGTCTTCCAGTCATTTTAAATCGACCTGGACCCGAAAACTATGGGCAATAACTCATGAAAATGGCCAAAAAATTTAAAAAGACGAGTTTTTTGCCATGCCCTCAAACATGTATCGTGTCTTGCGGTCATTTTAAATCGCCCTGGAACCCCAAAAATATGGGCCATAATTAATGAAAATTTCCAAAAAATGCAAAAACGACGAGTGCTTGGTCATGACTCTCAAACATGTAAATCACCTTGGAACCCCAATACCATCGGAAATAGCTGATGAAAACGGCCATAAAACGCGAAAATGGAGAGTTTTTGGTCATAACTCTCAAACATGTATATGGTCTATCGAGCCATGCGAATCCCCCTAGAACCCCAAAAATGTGGGCAATAGCTCATTAAAATGGCCATAAAACACGAAAATGATGATTTTTTTTATCAAGCCTCAAACTTGTATCGGCTCTTCCAGTCATTTTAAATTGCCCTGGACCCCAAAACAATGGGCAATAACTCCTGAAAATGGCCAAAACATAAAAATGACGAGTTTTTGGCCATGCCCTCAAACATGTAT
This sequence comes from Avena insularis, assembly GCA_023614405.1. Taxonomy (NCBI): domain Eukaryota; kingdom Viridiplantae; phylum Streptophyta; class Magnoliopsida; order Poales; family Poaceae; genus Avena; species Avena insularis. Next base: position 390,517,129 of record CM042687.1, read on the forward strand.
CGTGTCTTGCGGTCATTTTAAATCGCCCTGGAACCCCAAAAATATGGGCCATAACTCATGAAAATTGCCAAAAAATGCAAAAGCAGCCAGTGCTTGGTCATGACTCTCAAACATGTAAATCGCCTTGGAACCCCAATGTTGTGGGCAGTTGCTCATGAAAACGGCCTTAAAACATGAAAATGGAGAGTTTTTGGTCATGCCCTTAAACATGTATCGGGTGTTATGGTCATTTTAAATCGCCCTCGAACCCCAATATTATGGGAAATAACACATGAAAATGGCCATAATACGCAAAAACGACGAGTTTTTGGTCATAACGCTCAAAAGTGTAAATCGCCTTGGAACCCCAAAACTAGGGGCAATAGCTCATGAAAACAGCCATAAAACACAAAAACGACGTGTTTTTGGTCATAACTCTCAAATATGTATACGGTCTTACGGGCCATGGGAATCCTCCTAGAACCCCAAAAATGTGGGCAAGAGCTCATAAAAACGGCCATAAAACACGAAAATGACGCGTTTTTGATCAAGCCTCAAACTTCTATCGGGTCTTCCAGTCATTTAAAATCGCCCTGGAACCCCAAAACTATGGGCAATAACTCATGAAAATGGCCATAAAACACAAAAATCACGAGTTTTTGGTCATGCTCTCAAACATGTGTCGTGGCTTGCGGTCATTTTAAATCGCCCTGGAACATCAAAAATATGGGCCATAACTTATGAAAATTGCCATAAAATGCAAAAACGACGAGTGCTTGGTCATGACCCTCAAACATGTAAATCGCCTTGCAACCCCAAAATTGTGGGCAATATCTCGTGAAAATGGCCTTAAAACATCAAAATGGAGAGTTTTTGTACATGTCGTCAAACATGTATTGAGTTTCTGGTCATTTAAAGTCGCCCTAGAACCCCAATATTATGGGCAATAACTTATGAAAAGAGCCATAAAACACGAAAACAACGAGCGTTTGGCCATAACTCTCAAAAATGTAAATCGCCTTGGAACCCCAAAACTGTGGGAAATTAATCATGAAAACGGCCTTAAAACACGAAAATGGAGAGTTTTTGGTCATGCCCTTAAACATATATTGGGTCTTACGGTCATTTTAAATCACCCTGGAACCGGAATATTATGGGCAATAACGCATGAAAATGGGCATAATACGCAAAAACAACGAGTTTTTGGTTATAACTCTCAAACCTGTAAATCGCCTTGGAACCCCAAAATTGTAGGAAATAGCTCATGAAAACAGCCATAAAACGCGAAGATGGAGAGTTCTTGGTCATAACTCTCAAACATGTATAGGGTCTAACGGGCCATGCGAATCCCCCTAGAATCCCAAAAATGTGGGCAACAGCTCATAAAAATGGCCATAAAACACGAAAATGATGATTTTTTTATCAAGCCTCAAACTTGTATCGGGTCTTCCAGTCATTTTAAATCGCCCTAGACCCAAAAACTATGGGCAATAACTAATTAAAACGGCCATAAAACATAAAAATGACGAGTTTTTGGCCATGCCCTCAAACATGTATCGTGTCTTGCGGTCATTTTAAATCGCCCTGGAACCCCAAAAATATGGGCCATAACTCATGAAAATTGCCAAAAAATGCAAAAATGACGAGTGCTTGGACATGACTCTCAAACATGTAAATCGCCTTAGAACCCCAAAGTTGTGGGAAATTTCTCATGAAAACGGCCTTAAAACACGAAAATGGAGAGTTTTTGGTCATGCCCTTAAACATGTATCAGTTCTTATGGTCATTTTAAATCGCCCTCGAACCCCAATATTATGGGCAATAACTCATGAAAACGGCCATAAAACGCAAAAACGACGTGTTTTTGGTCATAACTCTCAAACATGTATAGGGTCTTACGGGCCATGCGAATCCTCCAGGAACCCCAAAAATGTGGGCAAGAGCTCATAAAAACGGCATAAAACACGAAAATTACGATTTTTTGATCAAGCCTCAAACTTGTATCGGATCTTCCAGTCATTTTAAATCGCCCTGGAACCCCAAAAATATGGGCCATAACTCATGAAAATTGCCATAAAATGCAAAAACGACGAGTTCTTGGTCATGACTCTCAAACATGTAAATCGCCCTGGAACCCCAAAACTATGGGCAATAACTCATGAAAATGGCCATAAAACACAAAAATCACGAGTTTTTGGTCATGCTCTCAAACATGTGTCGTGGCTTGCGGTCATTTTAAATCGCCCTGGAACATCAAAAATATGGGCCATAACTCATGAAAATTGCCATAAAATACAAAAACGACGAGTGCTTGGTCATGACCCTCAAACATGTAAATCGCCTTGCAACCCCAAAATTGTGGGCAATATCTCGTGAAAATGGCCTTAAAACATGAAAATGGAGAGTTTTTGTACATGTCGTCAAACATGTATTGAGTTTTACGGTCATTTTAAGTCGCCCTAGAACCCCAATATTATGGGCAATAACTTATGAAAAGAGCCATAAAACACGAAAACAACGAGCGTTTGGCCATAACTCTCAAAAATGTAAATCGCCTTGGAACCCCAAAACTGTGGGAAATTAATCATGAAAACGGCCTTAAAACACGAAAATGGAGAGTTTTTGGTCATGCCCTTAAACATGTATTGGGTCTTACGATCATTTTAAATCACACTGGAACCGGAATATTATGGGCAAAAACGCATGAAAATGGCCATAATACGCAAAAACGACGAGTTTTTGGTTATAACTCTCAAACCTGTAAATCGCCTTGGAACCCCAAAATTGTAGGAAATAGCTCATGAAAACAGCCATAAAACGCGAAGATGGAGAGTTCTTGGTCATAACTCTCAAACATGTATAGGGTCTAACGGGCCATGCGAATCCCCCTAGAACCCCAAAAATGTGGGCAACAGCTCATAAAAATGGCCATAAAACACGAAAATGATGATTTTTTTATCAAGCCTCAAACTTGTATCGGGTCTTCCAGTCATTTTAAATCGCCCTAGACCCAAAAACTATGGGCAATAACTAATTAAAACGGCCATAAAACATAAAAATGACGAGTTTTTGGCCATGCCCTCAAACATGTATCGTGTCTTGCGGTCATTTTAAATCGCCCTGGAACCCCAAAAATTTGGGCCATAACTCATGAAAATTGCCAAAAAATGCAAAAATGACGAGTGCTTGGACATGACTCTCAAACATGTAAATCGCCTTAGAACCCCAATGTTGTGGGAAATTTCTCATGAAAACGGCCTTAAAACACGAAAATGGAGAGTTTTTGGTCATGCCCTTAAACATGTATCGGGTCTTATGGTCATTTTAAATCGCCCTCGAACCCCAATATTATGGGCAATAACTCATGAAAACGGCCATAAGCATAAAAGCAGCGTGTTTTGGTCATAACTCTCAAACATGTATAGGGTCTTACGGGCCATGCGAATCCTCCAAGAACCCCAAAAATGTGGGCAAGAGCTCATAAAAACGGCATAAAACACGAAAATTACGAGTTTTTGATCAAGCCTCAAACTTGTATCGGATCTTCCAGTCATTTTAAATCGCCCTGGAACCCCAAAAATATGGGCCATAACTCATGAAAATTGCCATAAAATGCAAAAACGACGAGTTCTTGGTCATGACTCTCAAACATGTAAATCTCCCTGGAACCCAAAAACTATGGGCAATAACTCATGAAAATGGCCACAAAACACAAAAATCACGAGTTTTTGGTCATGCTCTCAAACATGTGTCGTGGCTTGCGGTCATTTTAAATCGCCCTGGAACATCAAAAATATGGGCCATAACTCATGAAAATTGCCATAAAATGCAAAAACGACGAGTGCTTGGTCATGACCCTCAATCATGTAAATCGCCTTGCAACCCCAAAATTGTGGGCAATATCTCGTGAAAATGGCCTTAAAACATGAAAATGGAGAGTTTTTGTACATGTCGTCAAACATGTATTGAGTTTTACGGTCATTTTAAGTCGCCCTAGAACCCCAATATTATGGGCAATAACTTATGAAAAGAGCCATAAAACACGAAAACAACGAGCGTTTAGCCATAACTCTCAAAAATGTAAATCGCCTTGGAACCCCAAAACTGTGGGAAATTAATCATGAAAACGGCCTTAAAACACGAAAATGGAGAGTTTTTGGTCATGCCCTTAAACATGTATTGGGTCTTACGGTCATTTTAAATCACCCTGGAACCGGAATATTATGGGCAATAACGCATGAAAATGGCCATAATAAGCAAAAACGACGAGTTTTTGGTTATAACTCTCAAACCTGTAAATCGCCTTGGAACCCCAAAATTGTAGGAAATAGCTCATGAAAACAGCCATAAAACGCAAAGATGGAGAGTTCTTGGTCATAACTCTCAAACATGTATAGGGTCTAACGGGCCATGCGAATCCCCCTAGAATCCCAAAAATGTGGGCCAGCTCATAAAAATGGCCATAAAACACGAAAATGATGATTTTTTTATCAAGCCTCAAACTTGTATCGGGTCTTCCAGTCATTTTAAATCGCCCTAGACCCAAAAACTATGGGCAATAACTAATTAAAACGGCCATAAAACATAAAAATGACGAGTTTTTGGCCATGCCCTCAAACATGTATCGGGTCTTGCGGTCATTTTAAATCGCCCTGGAACCCCAAAAATATGGGCCATAACTCATGAAAATTGCCAAAAAATGCAAAAATGACGAGTGCTTGGACATGACTCTCAAACATGTAAATCGCCTTAGAACCCAAAGTTGTGGGAAATTTCTCATAAAAACGGCCTTAAAACACGAAAATGGAGAGTTTTTGGTCATGCCCTTAAACATGTATCGGGTCTTATGGTCATTTTAAATCGCCCTCGAACCCCAATATTATGGGCAATAACTCATGAAAACGGCCATAAAACGAAAAAACGACGTGTTTTTGGTCATAACTCTCAAACATGTATAGGGTCTTACGGGCCATGCGAATCCTCCAAGAACCCCAAAAATGTGGGCAAGAGCTCATAAAAACGGCATAGAACACGAAAATTACGAGTTTTTGATCAAGCCTCAAACTTGTATCGGATCTTCTAGTCATTTTAAATCGCCCTGGAACCCCAAAAATATGGGCCATAACTCATGAAAATTGCCATAAAATGCAAAAACGACGAGTTCTTGGTCATGACTCTCAAACATGTAAATCGCCTTGGAACCCCAAAATTATGGGCAATATCTCCTGAAAACGGCCTTAAAACATGAAAATGGAGAGTTTTTGGTCATGTCGTCAAACATGTATCGAGTTTTACGATCATTTTAAATCGCCCTGGAACCCCAAAAATATGGCCATAACTCATGAAAATTGCCATAAAATGCAAAAACGACGAGTGCTTGGTCATGACTCTCAAACATGTAAATCTCCTTGGAACCCCAAAATTGTGGGCAATATCTCGTGAAAACGGCCTTAAAACATGAAAATGGAGAGTTTTTGTTTATGTCGTCAAACATGTAACGTGTTTTACGGTCATTTTAAATCGCCCTGGAACCCCAATATCATGGGCAATAACTTATGGAAAAAGCCATAAAACATGAAAACAACGAGTGTTTGGCCATAACTCTCAAAAATGTAAATCGCCTTGGAACCCCAAAACTGTGGGCCATTGCTCATGAAAACGGCCTTAAAACAAGAAAATGGAGAATTTTTGGTCATGCCCTTAAACATGTATCGGGTCTTACGGTCATTTTAAATCACCCTGGAACCACAATATTATGGGCAATAACTCATATGGCCATAATACGGAAAAACGACGAGTTTTTGGTTATAACTCTCAAACCTGTAAATCGCCTTGGAAGCCCAAAACTATAGGAAATAGCTCATGAAAACGGCCATCAAACGCGAAAATGGCGAGTTTTTGGTCATAATTCTCAAACATGTATAGGGTCTAACGGACCATGCGAATCCCCCTAGAACCCCAAAAATGTGGGCAATAGCTCATAAAAATGGCCATAAAACACGAAAATGACGAGTGTTTCGCCATGACTCTCAAACATGTAAATCGCCTTGAACCCCAAAGTTGTGGGCAATATCTCCTGAAAACGGCCTTAAAAGATGAAAATAGAGAGTTATTGGTCATGTCGTGAAACATGTATCGGGTTTTACAGTCATTGTAAAGCTCACTAGAACCCCAATAATATGGGCAGTAACTTATGAAAATGGCTATAAAACACGAAAACAACGAGTGTTTCGCCATAATTCTCAAAATTGTAAATCGCCTTGGAACCCCAAAACTGCGGGCAATTGCTCATGAAAACGGCCTTAAAACACGAAGATGGAGAGTTTTTGGTCATGTCCTTAAACATGTATCGGGTCTTATGGTCATTTTAAATCGCCCTCGAACTCCAATATTATGGGCAATAACTCATGAAAATGGCCATAGTACGCAAAAACGACGAGTTTTTAGTCATAACTCTCAAAAGTGTAAATTTCCTCGGAACCCCAAAACTATGGGCAATAGCTCATGAAAACGGCCATAAAACGCGAAAACGACGTGTTTTTTGTCATAACTCTCAAACAAGTATAGGGCCTTACGGGCCATGTGAATCCTCCTAGAACCCCAAAAATGTGGGCAAGAGCTCATAAAAACGGCCATAAAACACGAAAATGACGAGTTTTTGATCAAGCCTCAAACTTGTAACGGGTCTTCCAGTCATTTAAAATTGTCCTGGAACCCCAATATTATGGGCAATAACTCATGAAAGTGGCCATATTACGCAAAAACGACGAGTTTTTGGTCATGCTCTCAGACATGTGTCGTGGCTTGCGGTCATTTTAAATCGCCCTGGAACCCCAAAAATATGGGCCATAACTCATGAAAATTGCCATAAAATGCAAAAACGACGAGTGCTTGGTCATGACTATCAAACATGTAAATCGCGTTGGAACCCCAAAATTGTGGGCTATATCTCCTGAAAATGGCCTTAAAACATGAAACTGGAGAGTTTTTGTTCATGTTGTCAAACATGTAACGGGCTTTACGGTCATTTTAAATCGCCCTGGAACCCCAATATTATGGGCAATAACTTATGAAAACAGCCATAAAATGCGAAAACAACGAGTGTTTGGCCATAACTCTCAAACATGTAAATCGCCTTGGAAACCCAAAACTGTGGTCAATTGCTCATGAAAACGACCTTAAAACACGAAAATGGAGAGTTTTTGGTCATGCCCTTAAACATGTATGTCTTTGGTCATTTTAAATCGCCCTCGAACCCCAATATTATGGGAAATAACACCTGAAAATGGCCATGATACGCAAAAACGACGAGTTTTTGGTCATAACGCTCAAAAGTGTAAATCGCCTTGGAACCCCAAAACTAGGGGAAATAGATCATGAAAACGGCCATAAAACGCGAAAATGGCGAGTTTTTGGTCATAACTCTCAAACATGTATAGGGTCTAACGGGCCATGCGAATCCCCCTAGAACACCAAAAATGTGGGCAATAGCTCATAAAAATGGCCATAAAACACGAAAATGACGAGTTTTTTTATCAAGCCTCAAACTTGTATCGGGTCTTCTAGTCATTTTAAATCGCCCTGGACACCAAAACTATGGGCAATAACTCATGAAAACGGCCAGAAAACATAAAAATGATGAGTTTTTGGCCATGCCCTCAAACATGTATCGTTTCTTGCGGTCATATTAAATTGCCCTGGAACCACAAAAATATGGTCCATAACTTATGACAATTGCCAAAAAATGCAAAAACGACGAGTGCTTCATCATGACTCTCAAACATGTAAATCGCCTAGGAACCCCAAAGTTGTGGGCAATATCTCTTGAAAACGGCCTTAAAACATGAAAATAGAGAGTTATTGGTCATGTCGTTAAACATGTATCGGGTTTTACGGTCATTGTAAATCTCCCTAGAACCCCAATAATATGGGCAATAACTTATGGAAATGGCTATAAAACGCGAAAACAACGAGTGTTTGGCCATGACTCTCAAAATTGTAAATCGCCTTGGAACTCCAAAACTGTGGGCAATTGCTCATGAAAACGGCCTTAGAACACTAAAATGGAGAGTTTTTGGTCATGTCCTTAAACATGTATCGGGTCTTATGGTCATTTTAAATCGCCCTCGAACTCCAATATTATGGGCAATAACTCATGAAAATGGCCATAGTACGTAAAAACGATGAGTTTTTAGTCATAACTCTCAAAAGTGTAAATCGCCTTGGAACCCCAAAACTATGGGCAATAGCTCATGAAAACGGCCATAAAACGCGCAAACGACGTGTTTTTGGTCATAACTCTCAAACATGTATAGGGCCTTACGGGCCATGCGAATCCTCCTAGAACCCCAAAAATGTGGGCAAGAGCTCATAAAAACGGCCATAAAACACGAAAATAGCGAGTTTTTGATCAAGCCTCAAACTTGTAACGGGTCTTCCAGTCATTTAAAATTGTCCTGGAACCCCAAAACTATGGGCAATAACTCATGAAAATGGCCATAAAACACAAAAATGACGAGTTTTTGGTCATGCTCTCAAACATGTGTCGTGGCTTGCGGTCATTTTAAATCGCCCTGGAACACCAAAAATATGGGCCATAACTCATGAAAATTGCCATAAAATGCAAAAACGACAAGTGCTTGGTCATGACTATCAAACATGTAAATCGCGTTGGAACCCCAAAATTGTGGGCTATATCTCCTGAAAATGGCCTTAAAACATGAAACTGGAGAGTTTTTGTTCATGTTGTCAAACATGTAACGGGCTTTACGGTCATTTTAAATCGCCCTGGAACCCCAATATTATGGGCAATAACTTATGAAAACAGCCATAAAATGCGAAAACAACGAGTGTTTGGCCATAACTCTCAAACATGTAAATCGCCTTGGAAACCCAAAACTGTGGGCAATTGCTCATGAAAACGACCTTAAAACACGAAAATGGAGAGTTTTTGGTCATGCCCTTAAACATGTATCGGGTCTTACGGTCATTTTAAATCGCCCTCGAACCCCAATATTATGGGAAATAACACCTGAAAATGGCCATGATACGCAAAAACGACGAGTTTTTGGTCATAACGCTCAAAAGTGTAAATCGCCTTGGAACCCCAAAACTAGGGGAAATAGCTCATGAAAACGGCCATAAAACGCAAAAACAACGTGTTTTTGGTCATAACTCTCAAACATGTATACGGTCTTACGGGCCATGGGAATCCTCCTAGAACCCCAAAAATGTGGGCAAGAGCTCATAAAAACGGCCATAAAACACGAAAATGACGAGTTTTTGATCAAGCCTCAAACTTCTATCGGGTCTTCCGGTCATTTAAAATCGCCCTGGAAGCCCAAAACTATGGGCAATAACTCATGAAAATGGCCATAAAACACAAAAATCACGAGTTTTTGGTCATGCTCTCAAACATGTGTCGTGGCTTGCGGTCATTTTAAATCGCCCTGGAACACCGAAAATATGGGCCATAACTCATGAAAATTTCCATAAAATGCAAAAACGACGAGTGCTCGGTCATGACTCTCAAACATGTAAATCGCCTTGGAACCCCAAAGTTGTGGGCAATATCTCCTGAAAACGGCCTAAAACATGAAAATAGAGAGTTATTGGTCATGTCGTTAAACATGTATCGGGTTTTACGGTCATTGTAAATCTCCCTAGAACCCCAACAATATGGGCAATAACTGATGAAAATGGCCATAAAACACGAAAAAAACTAGTGTTTGGCCATGACTCTCAAACATGTAAATCGCCTTCGAACCCCAAAACTGTGGGCAATTGCTAATGAAAACGGCCTTAAAACACGAAAATGGAGAGTTTTTGTTCATGTCGTGAAACATGTAACGGGTTTTATGGTCATTTTAAATCGCCCTGGAACCCCAATATCATGGGTAATAACTTATGAAAACAGCCATAAAATGCAAAAACAACGAGTGTTTGGCCATAACTCTCAAACATGTAAATCTCCTTGGAACCACAAAACTGTGGGCAATTGCTCATGAAAACGGCCTTAAAACACGAAAATGGAGAGTTTTTGGTCATGCCCTTAAACATGTATCGGGTGTTATGGTCATTTTAAATCGCCCTCGAACCCCAATATTATGGGCAATAACACATGAAAATGGCCATAATACGCAAAAATGACGAGTTTTTGGTCATAACGCTCAAAAGTGTAAATCGCCTTGGAACCCCAAAACTAGGGGCAATATCTCATGAAAACGGCCATAAAATGCAAAAACGACGTGTTTTTGGTCATAACTCTCAAATATGTATACGGTCTTACGGGCCATGGGAATCCTCCTAGAACCCCAAAAATGTGGGCAAGAGCTCATAAAAACTGCCATAAAACACAAAAATGACGCGTTTTTGGTCATGCTCTCAAACATGTGTCATGGCTTGCGGTCATTTTAAATCGCCCTGGAACACCAAAAATATGGGCCATAACTCATGAAAATTGCCATAAAATGCAAAAACGACGAGTGCTTGGTCATGAGTCTCAAACATGTAAATCGCCTTGGAACCCCAAAATTGTGGGCAATATCTTCTGAAAACAGCCTTAAAACATGAAAATGGAGAGTTTTTGTTCATGTCGTGAAACATGTAACGGGTTTTATGGTCATTTTTAACGCTCGAACCCCAATATCATGGGCGTGAACTTATGAAAACAGCCATAAAATGCGAAAACAACGAGTGTTTGGCCATAACTCTCAAACATGTAAATCTCCTTGGAACCACAAAACTGTGGGCAATTGCTCATGAAAACGGCCTTAAAACACGAAAATGGAGAGTTTTTGGTCATGCCCTTAAACATGTATCGGGTGTTATGGTCATTTTAAATCGCCCTCGAACCCCAATATTATGGGCAATAACACATGAAAATGGCCATAATACGCAAAAACGACGAGTTTTTGGTCATAACGCTCAAAAGTGTAAATCGCCTTGGAACCCCAAAACTAGGGGCAATAGCTCATGAAAACGGCCATAAAACGCAAAAACAACGTGTTTTTGGTCATAACTCTCAAACATGTATACGGTCTTACGGGCCATGGGAATCCTCCTAGAACCCCAAAAATGTGGGCAAGAGCTCATAAAAACGGCCATAAAACACGAAAATGACGAGTTTTTGATCAAGCCTCAAACTTCTATCGGGTCTTCCCGTCATTTAAAATCGCCCTGAAACCCCAAAACTATGGGCAATAACTCATGAAAATGGCCATAAAACACAAAAATCACGAGTTTTTGGTCATGCTCTCAAACATGTGTCGTGGCTTGTGGTCATTTTAAATCGCCCTGGAACACCAAAAATATGGGCCATAACTCATGAAAATTGCCATAAAATGCAAAAACGACGAGTGCTTGGGCATGACTCTCAAACATGTAAATCGCCTTGGAACCCCAAAATTGTGGGCAATATCTCATGAAAACGGCCCTAAAACATGAAAATGGAGAGTTTTTGTACATGTCGTCAAACATGTATCGAGTTTTACTGTCATTTTAAATCGCCCTGGAACCCCAATATTATGGGCAATAACTTATGAAAAGAGCCATAAAACACGAAAACAACGAGCGTTTGGCCATAACTCTCAAACATGTAAATCGGCTTGGAACCCCAAAACTGTGGGCAATTGCTCATGAAAACGGTCTTAAAACACGAAAATGGATAGTTTTTGGTCATGCCCTTAAACATGTATCGGGTCTTACGGTCATTTTAAATCACCCTGGAACTGGAATATTATGGGCAATAACTCATGAAAATGGCCATAATACGCAAAAACAATGAGTTTTTGGTTATAACTCTCAAACCTGTAAATCGCCATCGAATCCCAAAACTGTAGGAAATAGCTCATGAAAACAGCCATAAAACGCGAAGATGGAGAGTTTTTGGTCATAACTCTCAAATCTGTATAGGGTCTAACGGGCCATGCGAATCCCCCTAGAACCCCAAAAATGTGGGCAACAGCTCATAAAAATGGCCATAATACACGAAAATGATGATTTTTTATCAAGCCTCAAACTTTATCGGGTCTTCCAGTCATTTCAAATCGACCTGGACCCGAAAACTATGGGCAATAACTCATGAAAACAGCCATAAAAATTAAAAAAGACGAGTTTTTTTGCCATGCCCTCAAACATGTATCGTGTCTTGCGGTCATTTTAAATCGCCCTGGAACCCCAAAAATATGGGCCATAATTAATGAAAATTTCCAAAAAATGCAAAAACGACGAGTGCTTGGTCATGACTCTCAAACATGTAAATCACCTTGGAACCCCAATACCATAGGAAATAGCTAATGAAAACGGCCATAAAACGCGAAAATGGAGAGTTTTTGGTCATAACTCTCAAACATGTATAGGGTCTATCGGGCCATGCGAATCCCCCTAGAACCCCAAAAATGTGGGCAATAGCTCATTAAAATGGCCATAAAACACGAAAATGATGATTTTTTTATCAAGCCTCAAACTTGTATCGGCTCTTCCAGTCATTTTAAATTGCCCTGGACCCCAAAACAATGGGCAATAACTCCTGAAAATGGCCAAAACATAAAAATGACGAGTTTTTGGCCATGCCCTCAAAAATGTATCGTGTCCTGCGGTCATTTAAAATCGCCCTGGAACCCCAAAAATATGGGCCATAACTCATGAAAATTGCCAAATAATGCAAAAACGACGAGTGCTTGGTCATGACTCTCAAACATGTAAATCGCCTTGGAACCCCAATGTTGTGGGCAGTTGCTCATGAAAACGGCCTTAAAACATGAAAATGGAGAGTTTTTGGTCATGCCCTTAAACATGTATCGGGTGTGATGGTCATTTTAAATCGCCCTCGAACCCCAATATTATGGGAAATAACACATGAAAATGGCCATAGTACGCAAAAACGACGAGTTTTTTGTCATAACGCTCAAAAGTGTAAATCGCCTTGGAACCCCAAAACTAGGGGCAATAGCTCATGAAAACAGCCATAAAACGCATAAACGACGTGTTTTATGTCATAACTCTCAAATATGTATACGGTCTTACGGGCCATGGGAATCCTCCTAGAACCCCAAAAATGTGGGCAAGAGCTCATAAAAACGGCCATAAAACACAAAAATGACGCGTTTTTGGTCATGCTCTCAAACATGTGTCATGGCTTGCGGTCATTTTAAATCGCCCTGGAACACCAAAAATATGGGCCATAACTCATGAAAATTGCCATAAAATGCAAAAACGACGAGTGCTTGGTCATGAGTCTCAAACATGTAAATCGCCTTGGAACCCCAAAATTGTGGGCAATATCTTCTGAAAACGGCCTTAAAACATGAAAATGGAGAGTTTTTGTTCATGTCGTGAAACATGTAACTGGTTTTATGGTCATTTTAAATCGCCCTGGAACCCCAATATCATGGGTAATAACTTATGAAAACAGCCATAAAATGCGAAAACAACGAGTGTTTGGCCATAACTCTCAAACATGTAAATCTCCTTGGAACCACAAAACTGTGGGCAATTGCTCATGAAAACGGCCTTAAAACACGAAAATGGAGAGTTTTTGGTCATGCCCTTAAACATGTATCGGGTGTTATGGTCATTTTAAATCGCCCTCGAACCCCAATATTATGGGCAATAACACATGAAAATGGCCATAATACGCAAAAACGACGAGTTTTTGGTCATAACGCTCAAAAGTGTAAATCGCCTTGGAACCCCAAAACTAGGGGCAATATCTCATGAAAACGGCCATAAAACGCAAAAACGACGTGTTTTTGGTCATAACTCTCAAATATGTATACGGTCTTACGGGCCATGGGAATCCTCCTAGAACCCCAAAAATGTGGGCAAGAGCTCATAAAAACGGCCATAAAACACAAAAATGACGCGTTTTTGGTCATGCTCTCAAACATGTGTCATGGCTTGCGGTCATTTTAAATCGCCCTGGAACACCAAAAATATGGGCCATAACTCATGAAAATTGCCATAAAATGCAAAAACGACGAGTGCTTGGTCATGAGTCTCAAACATGTAAATCGCCTTGGAACCCCAAAATTGTGGGCTATATCTTCTGAAAACGGCCTTAAAACACGAAAATGGAGAGTTTTTGGTCATGCCCTTAAACATGTATCGGGTGTTATGGTCATTTTAAATCGCCCTCGAACCCTAATATTATGGGCAATAACACATGAAAATGGCCATAATACGCAAAAACGACGAGTTTTTGGTCATAACGCTCAAAAGTGTAAATCGCCTTGGAACCCCAAAACTAGGGGCAATATCTAATGAAAATGGCCATAAAAGGCAAAAACGACGTGTTTTTGGTCATAACTCTCAAATATGTATACGGTCTTACGGGCCATGGGAATCCTCCTAGAACCCCAAAAATGTGGGCAAGTGCTCATAAAAACGGCCATAAAACACGAAAATGATGAGTTTTTGATCAAGCCTCAAACTTCTATCGGGTCTTCCAGTCATTTAAAATCGCCTGAAACCCCAAAACTATGGGCAATAACTCATGAAAATGGCCATAAAACACAAAAATCACGATTTTTTGGTCATGCTCTCAAACATGTGTCGTGGCTTGTGGTCATTTTAAATCGCCCTGGAACACCAAAAATATGGGCCATAACTCATGAAAATTGCCATAAAATGCAAAAACGACGAGTGCTTGGTCATGACTCTCAAACATGTAAATCGCCTTGGAACCCCAAAATTGTGGGCAATATCTCATGAAAACGGCCCTAAAACATGAAAATGGAGAGTTTTTGTACATGTCGTCAAACATCTATCGAGTTTTACGGTCATTTTAAATCGCCCTGGAACCCCAGTATTATGGGCAATAACTTATGAAAAGAGCCATAAAACACGAAAACAACGAGCGTTTGGCCATAACTCTCAAAAATGTAAATCGCCTTGGAACCCCAAAACTGTGGGCAATTGCTCATGAAAACGGCCTTAAACCACGAAGATGGAGAGTTTTTGGTCATGCCCTTAAACATGTATCGGGTCTTACGGTCATTTTAAATCACCATGGAACCACAATATTTTGGGAAATAACGCTCAAACCTGTAAATCGCCTTGGAACCCCTAAACTATAGGAAATAGCTCATGAAAACGGGCATAAAACGCGAAAATGGCGAGTTTTTGGTCATAACTCTCAAACATGTATAGGGTCTAACGGGCCATGCGAATCCCCCTAGAACCCCAAAAATGTGGGCAATAGCTCATAAAAATGGCCATAAAACACGAAAATGACGAGTTTTTTTATCAAGCCTCAAACTTGTATCGAGTCTTCTAGTCATTTTAAATCGCCCTGGACCCCAAAACTATGGGGAATAACTTATGAAAACGGCAATAAAACATAAAAATGATGAGTTTTTGGCCATGCCCTCGAACATGTATCGTTTCTTGCAGTCATATTAAATCGCCCTGGAACCCCAAACATATGGTCCATCACTCATGACAATTGCCAAAAAATGCAAAAACGACGATGCTTCATCATGACTCTCAAACATGTAAATCGCCTTGGAACCCCAAAGTGGTGGGCAATATCTCCTGAAAACGGCCTTAAAACATGAAAATAGAGAGTTATTGGTCATGTCGTTAAACATGTATCGAGTTTTACGGTCATTGTAAATCTCCCTAGAACCCCAATAATATGGGCAATAACTTATGAAAATGGCTATAATACGCGAAAACAACGAGTGTTTGGCCATAACTCTCAAACATGTAAATCGCCTTGGAACCCCAAAATTGTGGGAAATATCTCCTAAAAATGGCCTTAAAACATGAAAATGGAGAGTTTTTGTTCATGTCGTTAAACATGTAACGGGTTTATGGTCAATTTAAATCGCCCTGGAACCCCAATATTATGGGCAATAACTTATGAAAACAGCCATAAAATGCGAAAACAACGAGTGTTTGGCCATAACTCTCAAACATGTAAATCGCCTTGGAACCCCAAAACTGTTGGCAATTGCTCGTGAAAACGGCCTTAAAACATTAAAATGGAGAGTTTTTGGTCATGCCCTTGAACATGTATCGGGTGTTATGGTCATTTTAAATCGCCCTTTAACCCCAATATTATGGGCAATAATACATGAAAATGGCCATAATACACGAAAACGACGAGTTTTTGGTCATAACAATCAAAAGTGTAAATCGCCTTGGAACCCCAAAACTAGGGGCAATAGCTCATGAAAACGGCCATAAAACGCAAAAACAACGTGTTTTTGGTCATAACTCTCAAACATGTATACGGTCTTAGGGCCATGGGAATCCTCCTAGAACCCCAAAGATGTGGGCAAGAGCTCATAAAAATGGCCATAAAACACGAAAATGACGAGTTTTTGATCAAGCCTCAAACTTCTATCGGGTCTTCCAGTCATTTAATATCGCCCTGGAACCCCTATGGGCAATAACTCATGAAAATGGCCATAAAACATAAAAAGCACGAGTTTTTGGTCATGCTCTCAAACATGTGTCGTGGCTTGCGGTCATTTTAAATCGCCCTGGAACACCAAAAATATGGCCATAACTCATGAAAATTGCCATAAAATGCAAAAACGACGAGTGCTTGGTCATGACTCTCAAACATGTAAATCGCCTTGGAACCCCAAAATTGTGGGCAATATCTCGTGAAAACGGCCTTAAAAGATGAAAATGGAGAGTTTTTGTTCATGTCGTCAAACATGTAACGGGTTTTACGGTCATTTTAAATCGCCCTAGAATCCCAGTATCATGGGCAATAACTTATGAAAACAGCCATAAAATGCGAAAACAAGTGTTTGTCCATAACTCTCAAACATGTAAATCGGCTTGGAACCCCAAAACTGTGGGCAATTGCTCATGAAAACGGCCTTAAAACACGAAAATGGATAGTTTTTGGTCATGCCCTTAAACATGTATCGGGTCTGACGGTCATTTTAAATCACCCTGGAACCGGAATATTATGGGCAATAACTCATGAAAATGGCCATAATACGCAAAAACAACGAGTTTTTGGTTATAACTCTCAAACCTGTAAATCGCCTTGGAATCCCAAACCTGTAGGAAATAGCTCATGAAAACAGCCATAAAACGCGAAGATGGAGAGTTTTTGGTCATAACACTCAAATCTGTATAGGGTCTAACGGGCCATGCGAATCCCCCTTGAACCCCAAAAATGTGGGCAACAGCTCATAAAAATGGCCATAATACACGAAAATGATGATTTTTTATCAAGCCTCAAACTTTATCGGGTCTTCCAGTCATTTTAAATCGACCTGGACCCGAAAACTATGGGCAATAACTCATGAAAATGGCCAAAAACTTTAAAAAGACGAGTTTTTTGCCATGCCCTTAAACATGTATCGTGTCTTGCGGTCATTTTAAATCGCCCTGGAACCCCAAAAATATGGGCCATAATTAATGAAAATTTCCAAAAAATGCAAAAACGACGAGTGCTTGGTCGTGACTCTCAAACATGTAAATCACCTTGGAACCCCAATACCATAGGAAATAGCTGATGAAAACGGCCATAAAACGCGAAAATGGAGAGTTTTTGGTCATAACTCTCAAACATGTATAGGGTCTATCGGGCCATGCGAATCCCCCTAGAACCCCAAAAATGTGGGCAATAGCTCATTAAAATGGCCATAAAACACGAAAATGATGATTTTTTTATCAAGCCTCAAACTTGTATCGGCTCTTCCAGTCATTTTAAATTGCCCTGGACCCCAAAACAATGGGCAATAACTCCTGAAAATGGCCAAAACATAAAAATGACGAGTTTTTGGCCATGCCCTCAAACATGTATCGTGTCTTGCGGTCATTTTAAATCGCCCTGGAACCCCAAAAATATGGGCCATAACTCATGAAAATTGCCAAAAAATGCAAAAACGACGAGTGCTTGGTCATGACTCTCAAACATGTAAATCGCCTTGGAACCCCAATGTTGTGGGCAGTTGCTCATGAAAACGGCCTTAAAACACGAAAATGGAGAGTTTTTGGTCATGCCCTTAAACATGTATCGGGTGTTATGGTCATTTTAAATCGCCCTCGAACCCCAATATTATGGGAAATAACACATGAAAATGGCCATAATACGCAAAAACGACGAGTTTTTGGTCATAACTCTCAAAAGTGTAAATCGCCTTGGAACCCCAAAACTAGGGGCAATAGCTCATGAAAAAAGCCATAAAACGCAAAAACGACGTGTTTTTGGTCATAACTCTCAAATATGTATACGGTCTTACGGGCCATGGGAATCCTCCTAGAACCCCAAAAATGTGGGCAAGAGCTCATAAAAACGGCCATAAAACACGAAAATAACGCGTTTTTGATCAAGCCTCAAACTTCTATCGGGTCTTCCAGTCATTTAAAATCGCCCTGGAACCCCAAAACTATGGGAAATAACTCATGAAAATGGCCATAAAACACAAAAATCACGAGTTTTTGGTCATGCTCTCAAACATGTGTCGTGGCTTGCGGTCATTTTAAATCGCCCTGGAACATCAAAAATATGGGCCATAACTCATGAAAATTGCCATAAAATGCAAAAACGACGAGTGCTTGGTCATGACCCTCAAACATGTAAATCGCCTTGCAACCCCAAAATTGTGGGCAATATCTCGTGAAAATGGCCTTAAAACATGAAAATGGAGAGTTTTTGTACATGTCGTCAAACATGTATTGAGTTTTACGGTCATTTTAAATCGCCCTAGAACCCCAATATTATGGGCAATAACTTATGAAAAGAGCCATAAAACACGAAAACAACGAGCGTTTGGCCATAACTCTCAAAAATGTAAATCGCCTTGGAACCCCAAAACTGTGGGAAATTAATCATGAAAACGGCCTTAAAACACGAAAATGGAGAGTTTTTGGTCATGCCCTTAAACATGTATCGGGTCTTACGGTCATTTTAAATCACATTGGAACCGGAATATTATGGGCAATAACGCATGAAAATGGCCATAATACGCAAAAACGACGAGTTTTTGGTTATAACTCTCAAACCTGTAAATCGCCTTGGAACCCCAAAATTGTAGGAAATAGCTCATGAAAACAGCCATAAAACGCGAAGATGGAGAGTTCTTGGTCATAACTCTCAAACATGTATAGGGTTCAACGGGCCATGCGAATCCCCCTAGAACCCCAAAAATGTGGGCAACAGCTCATAAAAATGGCCATAAAACACGAAAATGATGATTTTTTTATCAAGCCTCAAACTTGTATCGGGTCTTCCAGTCATTTTAAATCGCCCTAGACCCAAAAACTATGGGCAATAACTAATTAAAACGGCCATAAAACAAAAAAATGACGAGTTTTTGGCCATGCCCTCAAACATGTATCGTGTCTTGCGGTCATTTTAAATCGCCCTGGAACCCCAAAAATATGGGCCGTAACTCATGAAAATTGCCAAAAAATGCAAAAATGACGAGTGCTTGGACATGACTCTCAAACATGTAAATCGCCTTAGAACCCAAAGTTGTGGGAAATTTCTCATGAAAACGGCCTTAAAACATGAAAATGGAGAGTTTTTGGTCATGCCCTTAAACATGTATCGGGTCTTATGGTCATTTTAAATCGCCCTCGAACCCCAATATTATGGGCAATAACTCATGAAAACGGCCATAAAACAAAAAAACGACGTGTTTTTGGTCATAACTCTCAAACATGTATAGGGTCTTACGGGCCATGCGAATCCTCCAAGAACCCCAAAAATGTGGGCAAGAGCTCATAAAAACGGCATAAAACAAGAAAATTATGAGTTTTTGATCAAGCCTCAAACTTGTATCGGATCTTCCAGTCATTTTAAATCGCCCTGGAACCCCAAAAATATGGGCCATAACTCATGAAAATTGCCATAAAATGCAAAAACGACGAGTTCTTGGTCATGACTCTCAAACATGTAAATCGCCTTGGAACCCCAAAATTGTGGGCAATATCTCCTGAAAACGGCCTTAAAACATGAAAATGGAGAGTTTTTGGTCATGTCGTCAAACATGTATCGAGTTTTACGATCATTTTAAATCGCCCTGGAACCCCAAAAATATGGCCATAACTCATGAAAATTGCCATAAAATGCAAAAACGACGAGTGCTTGGTCATGACTCTCAAACATGTAAATCGCCTTGGAACCCCAAAATTGTGGGCAATATCTCGTGAAAACGGCCTTAAAACATGAAAATGGAGAGTTTTTGTTTATGTCGTCAAACATGTAACGTGTTTTACGGTAATTTTAAATCGCCCTAGAACCCCAATATCATGGGCAATAACTTATGGAAAAAGCCATAAAACATGAAAACAACGAGTGTTTGGCCATAACTCTCAAAAATGTAAATCGCCTTGGAACCCCAAAACTGTGGGCCATTGCTCATGAAAACGGCCTTAAAACAAGAAAATGGAGAATTTTTGGTCATGCCCTTAAACATGTATCGGGTCTTACGGTTATTTTAAATCACCCTGGAACCACAATATTATGGGCAATAACTCATATGGCCATAATACGCAAAAACAACGAGTTTTTGGTTATAACTCTCAAACCTGTAAATCGCCTTGGAAGCCCAAAACTATAGGAAATAGCTCATGAAAACGGCCATCAAACGCGAAAATGGCGAGTTTTTGGTCATAATTCTCAAACATGTATAGGGTCTAACGGGCCATGCGAATCACCCTAGAACCCGAAAAATGTGGGCAATAGCTCATAAAAATGGCCATAAAACACGAAAATGACGATTTTTTTATCAAGCCTCAAACTTGTATCGGGTCTTCCAGTCATTTTAAATCGCCCTGGACCCCAAAACTATGGGCAATAACTCATGAAAACGGCCATAAAACATAAAATGACGAGTTTTTGGCCATGCCCTCAAACATGTATCTTTTCTTGCGGTCATATTAAATCGCCCTGGAATCCTGAAAATATGGGCCATAACTCAGGAAAATTTCCAAAAAAAAAATGCAAAAACGACGAATGCTTCGTCATGACTCTCAAACATGTAAATCGCCTTGAACCCCAAAGTTGTGGGCAATATCTCCTGAAAACGGCCTTAAAAGATGAAAATAGAGAGTTATTGGTCATGTCGTGAAACATGTATCGGGTTTTACAGTCATTGTAAAGCTCCCTAGAACCCCAATAATATGGGAAGTAACTTATGAAAATGGCTATAAAAGACGAAAACAACGAGTGTTTCGCCATAATTCTCAAAATTGTAAATCGCCTTGGAACCCCAAAACTGTGGGCAATTGCTCATGAAAACGGCCTTAAAACACGAAGATGGAGAGTTTTTGGTCATGTCCTTAAACATGTATCGGGTCTTATGGTCATTTTAAATCGCCCTCGAACTCCAATATTATGGGCAATAACTCATGAAAATGGCCATAGTACGCAAAAACGACGAGTTTTTAGTCATAACTCTCAAAAGTGTAAATTGCCTCGGAACCCCAAAACTATGGGCAATAGCTCATGAAAACGGCCATAAAACGCGAAAACGACGTGTTTTTTGTCATAACTCTCAAACAAGTATAGGGCCTTACGGGCCATGTGAATCCTCCTAGAACCCCAAAAATGTGGGCAAGAGCTCATAAAAACGGCCATAAAACACGAAAATGATGAGTTTTTGATCAAGCCTCAAACTTGTATCGGGTCTTCCAGTCATTTTAAATCGCCCTGGAACCCCAAAACTATGGGCAATAACTCATGAAAATGGCCATAAAACACAAAATTGACGAGGTTTTGGTCATGCTCTCAAACATGTGTCGTGGCTTGCGGTCATTTTAAATTGCCCTGGAACCCCAAAAATATGGGCCATAACTCATGAAAATTGCCATAAAATGCAAAAACGACGAGTGCTTGGTCATGACTCTCAAACATGTGAATTGCCTTGGAACCCCAAAATTGTGGGCAATATCTCCTGAAAACGGCCTTAAAACATGAAAATGGAGAGTTCTTGTACATGTCGTCAGACATGTATCGAGTTTTTCGGTCATTTTAAATCGCCCTCGAACCCCAATATTATGGGCAATAACTTATGAAAACAGCCATAACTCTCGAAAATGTAAATCGCCTTGGAACCCCAAAACTGTGGGCAATTGCTCATGAAAACGACCTTAAAACACGAAAATGGAGAGTTTGTGGTCATACCCTTAAATCGGTATCGGGTGTTACGGTCATTTTAAATCACCCTGGAACCACAATATTTTGGGCAATAACTCATGAAAATGGCCATAATACGCAAAAATGACGAGTTTTTGGTTATAACTCTCAAACCTGTAAATCGCCTTGGAACCCCAAAACTATAGGAAATAGATCATGAAAACGGCCATAAAACGCGAAAATGGCGAGTTTTTGGTCATAACTCTCAAACATGTATAGGGTCTAACGGGCCATGCGAATCCCCCTAGAACCCCAAAAATGTGGGCAATAGCTCATAAAAATGGCCATAAAACACGAAAATGACGAGTTTTTTTATCAAGCCTCAAACTTGTATCGGGTCTTCTAGTCATTTTAAATCGCCCTGGACACCAAAACTATGGGCAATAACTCATGAAAACGGCCAGAAAACATAAAAATGACGAGTTTTTGGCCATGCCCTCAAACATGTATCGTTTCTTGCGGTCATATTAAATTGCCCTGGAACCCCAAAAATATGGTCCATAACTCATGACAATTGCCAAAAAATGCAAAAACGACGAGTGCTTCATCATGACTCTCAAACATGTAAATCGCCTAGGAACCCCAAAGTTGTAGGCAATATCTCCTGAAAACGGCCTTAAAACATGAAAATAGAGAGTTATTGGTCATGTCGTCAAACATGTATCGGGTTTTACGGTCATTGTAAATCTCCCTAGAACCCCAATAATATGGGCAATAACTTATGGAAATTGCTATAAAATGCGAAAACAACGAGTGTTTGGCCATGACTCTAAAAATTGTAAATCGCCTTGGATCCCCAAAACTGTGGGCAATTGCTCATGAAAACGGCCTTAGAACACTAAAATGGAGAGTTTTTGGTCATGTCCTTAAACATGTATCGGGTCTTATGGTCATTTTAAATCGCCCTCGAACTCCAATATTATGGGCAATAACTCATGAAAATGGCCATAGTACGTAAAAACGACGAGTTTTTAGTCATAACTCTCAAACGTGTAAATCGCCTCGGAACCCCAAAACTATGGGCAATAGCTCATGAAAACGGCCATAAAACGCGAAAACGACGTGTTTTTGGTCATAACTCTCAAACATGTATAGGGCCTTACGGGCCATGCGAATCGTCCTAGAACCCCAAAAATGTGGGCAAGAGCTCATAAAAACGGCCATAAAACACGAAAATAGCGAGTTTTTGATCAAGCCTCAAACTTGTAATGGGTCTTCCAGTCATTTAAAATTGTCCTGGAACCCCAAAACTATGGGCAATAACTCATGAAAATGGCCATAAAACACAAGAATGACGAGTTTTTGGTCATGCTCTCAAACATGTGTCGTGGCTTGCGGTCATTTTAAATCGCCCTGGAACACCAAAAATATGGGCCATAACTCATGAAAATTGCCATAAAATGCAAAAACGACGAGTACTTGGTCATGACTATCAAACATGTAAATCGCCTTGGAACCCCAAAATTGTGGGCTATATCTCCTGAAAATGGCCTTAAAACATGAAACTGGAGAGTTTTTGTTCATGTTGTCAAACATGTAACGGGCTTTACGGTCATTTTAAATCGCCCTGGAACCCCAATATTATGGGCAATAACTTATGAAAACAGCCATAAAATGCGAAAACAACGAGTGTTTGGCCATAACTCTCAAACATGTAAATCGCCTTGGAACCCCAAAACAGTGGGCAATTGCTCATGAAAACGACCTTAAAACACGAAAATGGAGAGATTTTGGTCATGCCCTTAAACATGTATCGGGTCTTACGGTCATTTTAAATCGCCCTCGAACCCCAATATTATGGGAAATAACACCTGAAAATGGCCATGATACGCAAAAACGACGAGTTTTTGGTCATAACGCTCAAAAGTGTAAATCGCCTTGGAACCCCAAAACTAGGGGAAATAGCTCATGAAAACGGCCATAAAACGCAAAAACAACGTGTTTTTGGTCATAACTCTCAAACATGTATACGGTCTTACGGGCCATGGGAATCCTCCTAGAACCCCAAAAATGTGGGCAAGAGCTCATAAAAACGGCCATAAAACACGAAAATGACGAGTTTTTGATCAAGCCTCAAACTTCTATCGGGTCTTCCGGTCATTTAAAATCGCCCTGGAACCCCAAAACTATGGGCAATAACTCATGAAAATGGCCATAAAACACAAAAATCACGAGTTTTTGGTCATGCTCTCAAACATGTGTCGTGGCTTGCGGTCATTTTAAATCGCCCTGGAACACCGAAAATATGGGCCATAACTCATGAAAATTGCCATAAAATGCAAAAACAACGAGTGCTTGGTCATGACTCTCAAACATATAAATCGCCTTGGAACCCCAAAGTTGTGGGCAATATCTCCTGAAAACGGCCTAAAACATGAAAATAGAGAGTTATTGGTCATGTCGTTAAACATGTATCGGGTTTTACGGTCATTGTAAATCTCCCTAGAACACCAACAATATGGGCAATAACTGATGAAAATGGCCATAAAACACGAAAAAAACTAGTGTTTGGCCATGACTCTCAAACATGTAAATCGCCTTGGAACCCCAAAACTGTGGGCAATTGCTAATGAAAACGGCCTTAAAACACGAAAATAGAGAGTTTTTTGACATGCCCTTAAAGATGTATCGAGTCTTACGGTTATTTTAAATCACCCTGGAACCGCAATATTATGGGCTATAACACATGAAATTGGGCATAATATGAAAAAATGGCGATTTTTTGGTTATAACTCTCAAACCTGTAGGAAATAGCTCATGAAAGCGACCATAAAACGCGAAAATGGCGAGTTTTTGGTCATAACTCTCAAACATGTATAGGGTCTAACGGGCCATGCGAATCCCCCTAGAACCCCAAAAATGTGGGCAACAGCTCATAAAAATGGCCATAAAACATAAAAATGACGAGTTTTTGGCCATGCCCTCAAATATGTATCGTGTTTTGCGGGCATTTTAAATCGCCCTGGAACCCCAAAAATTTGGCCATAACTCATGAAGATTGCCAAAAAATACAAAAACGACGAGTGCTTGGTCATGACTCTCAAACATGTAAATGCGTTGGAACCCCAAAGTTGTGGGCAATATCTCCTGAACACGGCCTTAAAACATGAAAAAAGAGAGTTATTGGTAATGTCGTCAAACATGTATCGGGTTTTCTAGTCATTTAAAATCGCCCTGGAACCCCAAAACTATGGGCAATAACTCATGAAAATGGCCATAAAAAAGAAAAATGCGACTTTTTGGTCATGCTCTCAAACATGTGTCGTGGCTTGCGGTCATTTTAAATCGCCCTAGAACCCTAAAAATATGGGCCATAACTCATGAAAATTACCATAAAATGAAAAAACGACGAGTGCTTGGTCATGACTCTCAAACATGTAAATCGCCTTGGAACCCCAGAATTGTGGGCAATATCTCCTGAAAACGGTCTTAAAACATGAAAATGGAGAGTTTTGGTTCATGTCGTCAAACAAGTAACGGGTTTTACGATCATTTTAAATCGCCTTGGAGCCCCAAAACTGTGGGCAATTGCTCATGAAATCGGCCTTAAAACACGAAAATGGAGAGATTTTGGTCATGCCCTTAAACATGTATCGGGTCTTACGGTCATTTTGAAATCACCCTCGAACCCCAATATTATGGGCAATAACTCATGAAAATGGCCATAATACGCAAAAAACAACAAGTTTTTGCTCATAACTCTCAAACCTGTAAATCGCATTGGAACCCCGAAACTATGGGCAATAGCTAATGAAAACGGCCATAAAGCGACGTGTTTTTGGTCATAACTCTCAAACATGTATAGGGTCTTACGGGACGGGCGAATCCTCCTAGAACCCCAAAAATGTGGGCAATAGCTCATAAAAACGGCCATAAAACACGAAAATGACGAGTTTTTCATTATGCCTCAAACTTGTATCGGCTCTTCCAGTCATTTTAAATCGCCCTGGAACCCCAAAAATATGGGCCATAAATCATGAAAATTGCCATAAAATGCAAAAACGACGAGTGCTTGGTCATGACTCTCAAACATGTAAATCGCCATGGAACCCCAAAGTTGTGGGCAATATCTCCTGAAAACGGCCTTAAAACATGAAAATAGAGAGTTATTGGTCATGTCGTCAAACATGTATCGGGTTTTAGATCATTGGAAATCTCCCGAGAACCCCAATAATATGGGCAATAACTTATGAAAATGGCCATAAAACGCGAAAACAACGAGTGTTTGGCCATAACTCTCAAAATTTTAAATCGCCTTGGAGCACCAAAACTATGGGCAATTGCTCATGAAAACAGCCTTAAAACACGAAAATGGAGACTTTTTGGTCATGTCCTTAAACATGTATTGGGTCTTATGGTCATTTTAAATCGCCCTCAAACCCCAATATTATGGGCAATAACTCATGCAAATGGCCATAATACACAAAAATGACGAGTTTTTGGTCATAACTCTCAAAAGTGTAAATCACCTTGGAACCCCAGAACTATGGGAAATAGCTCAACGGCCATAAAACGCGAAAACAACGTGTTTTTGGTCATAACTCTCAAACATGTATAGGGTCTTACGGGCCATGCGAATCCTCCTAGAACCCTAAAAATGTGGGCAAGAGCTCATAAAAACGGCCATAAAACACGAAAATGACGAGTTTTTGATCAAGCCTCAAACTTGTATCGGGTCTTCCAGTCATTTTAAATCGCCCTAGAACCCCAAAACTATGGGCAATAACTCATGAAAATGGCCATAAAACACAAAAATGACGAGTTTTTGGCCATGCTCTCAAACATGTGTCGTGGCTTGCGGTCATTTTAAATCGCCCTGAAACCCCAAATATATGGGCCATAACTCATGAAAATTGCCATAAAATGTAAAAACGACAGGTGCTTGGTCATGAATCCCAAACATGTAAATCGCCTAGGAATCCCAAAACTGTGGGCAATATCTCCTGAAAACGGCCTTAAAACATGAAAATGGAGAGTTTTTGGTTATGTCGTCAAACATGTATCGGGTTTTACGGTCATTTTAAATCGCCCTGGAACCCCAATATTATGGGCAATAACTTATAAAAACAGCCATAAAACACGAAAACAACGAGTGTTTTGCCATAACTCTCAAACATGTAAATCGCCTTGGAACCCCAAAATTGTGGGCAATAGCTCATGAAAATGGCCATAAAACACAAAAACGATGAGTTTCAGGACTTATCTCTCAAGCATGTAAAGTGTTTGACTTGCCATGAAAATCCTCCTTTAACCCATAAAATGTGGACAATAACTCATGAAAATGGCCATAAAACATGAAAACGGCGAGTTTTTCGTCATAACTCTGAAACATGTATCGGTTCTTAAGGTTGTTGTAAATTTCCTTGGAACCATAAAACTATGGGCAATAGCTCATGAAACCGGCCATAAAACGCGAAAACGACGAGTTTTTTGTCACATCTCTCAAAAATGTATCAGGTCTGACGGTCGTTATAATCGCCCTGGAACCCCAAAACAATGGGAAATAGCTCATGAAAATAGCCATAAAATGCAAAAACAACGAGTTTTTGGTCATATCTCTCAAACTTGTATCGGGTCTTATGGGCCATGCAAATCTCCATGGAATGCCAAAAATGTGGGCAATAGCTCATGAAAGCGGCCAAAAAACACGAAAACAACAAGTTTTGGGTCATAACTCTCAAACATGTATCGATTCGTAAGGTCTTTATAAATCATATTGGAACCCCCAAACTATAGGTAATAGCTCATGAAAACAGTCATAGAACACGAAAAAGATGAGGGTCAGCTCATATCTCTCAAACATGTAAGGGTCTTACGAGCCATACAAATCCGCATGGAACTTACAAACTGTGGGCAATAACTCATGAAAACGGCCATAAAACACGAAAACAACGAGTTTTTTGTCATAACTCTCAAACATGTATCGGGTCTTAAGGTTGGTGTAAATCGCCCTGGAACAATAAATCTATGGGCAATGGCTCATGAAAACGGCCATAAAATACGAAAACGACGAGTTTTTGGTGACATCTCTTAAGCATGCATCGGGTCTTACGTTCGTTGTAATCCTCTTGGAACACCAAAACAGTGGGCAATAGCTCATTAAAATAGCCATAGAATGCAAAAACGGCGAGTTTTGGTCACATCTCTCCAATATGTATCTGGTCTTACGGTCGTTGTAAATCGCCCTAGAACCCCTAAAAGTGGACAATAGCTCATGAAAACGGCCACAAAACACGAAAACGATGAGTTTTGGGTCATAACTCTAAAAAATATATCGGTTCTTAAGGTCGCTGTAGATCGTCCTAAAACCCCAAAACTGGTGGTAATAGCTCATGAAGACGACCATAAAACACGAAAATGACAAGTTTCTGGTCATATCTCTCAAACACATAAAAGGTCTTATGAGCCATGAAAATTTGCCTTGAACCCAAAAACTGTGGGCAATAACTCATGAAAATGGCCATAAAACACGAAAATGATGAGTTTTGGTCATAGCTCTTAAACATGTATCGGTGATACGTCGGAAACGTATCTATAATTTTTGATGCTCCATGCTTGTTTTATACACTTTCTAGAACTAACCCATTGACAAGTGCCATAGTGCAAGTTGCCTCTTTTCTACTGTTTTTGATTTTCGAAAGCTAAAAAATGAATATTCTCGGAATTGGACGGGACAAAAGCCAATCTTCCTATTTTTCCCAGAGCAAAACGGAACCACGAAGCAGAGGTGGAGGAGGACACTAGGGTGGCCGCACCCCTAAGCGCCATAGCTATTGTAACGCCCATAGCCCATATATCCCGGTTGGTAAGGGGCTTTAGTCCCAGTTCCCCAATCGGGACGGGGTAATCGGGACTAAAGCCCCAACCTTTAGTCCCGGTTGCCCCACCAATCAGGACAAAAGGGGGTACACGTGGCCGCAGCAGAGGGCGAGGGGGGAGCAACCGTCCCGGTTCGTAACACGAACCGGGACAAATAACTTTGGCAACTTTTGTTGCAGCGGCTGCCTTTTGGCCACTTTTTGTGCCGCGGCAGAGAATTCATTTATGTTTTTTTATTGTTTATTTAGTGTTTTGCACTCATTAATGAAGGAACCATTATATTACACAAGATCATCATGACAATATAGATCCAAGTGTCGAACATATTACATTCGATACACGGATCGAGTTCACGCACTACATACAAAATAAGGTCTTTGTACAATCCCTATTGTTTATACACACCCGAATAGTATTCCCCTTTTGGGTTTAGGAGTTTTGCATCCAAGAATCCCGTCAATTCCTCCTGAATTGCTCGTACGCTATCCTTTGGCAGAATACCATCCCGTAGACGTTCGATCTGATCTAAAAAAGGAGTCAGCCTATATGAATGAAACTAAACACAATTTGATGGTAATTAAAAACTATAGAAATTGGTTTACGTACATGGAGTTGCTCTAAATTTCTGCCCTTCTCACAACACGTCTGCCGGATGAACTCGCAAACATAGTATCCACATAAATTGTTCCCTGGTCCCTGCGTCAGGCACTTTACGAGAACATAGTTCAATCAAAATAATAATCAAGCATGATAATAACGGTATCAAAACTAGAACCAAAGAGATGGGCGGATATAGCTAGTGGTGCTTACATCTAGTGCTTGAAATGTAAGGTCCTGTTTCCAAACACCCCTAGCCTTGTTGGTGGACCATTTCCACGCGCTTCCCAGCGAAGAAAACGAATAAAAGAAGTTATTAATTACTTGATATCATAAAATTCATAAACGTTGCCGATATAGTGTCGTAATGATTAGAATTACCGCTGGAGAAGCATCTGCATGTCCTTCCACTGCTCAAGGGGTTTATGTTTCGAGTCCATGACTAGTACAAGCCCCTTGTCAAGTTGAATGATTAACAGAATATAGTGGAAGCTGCGCATGCATAACTAATCAATTATATACTTAACATCGAGTAAGCGAAATAGAAAGTGTATACAAGACAATAACACTCACTCAAAGTTGTTTGGAAATAGTATTTCCCTTCTGGTTTCTTGAAACCTTAACACGTGTACGATATTATCCTCCGTATCCTGGGGGTTTGTTTTGAGATTAGCTTGATGAACCCAATATGGGTCAATGAAGCCAATGTCATAGATTTGTCCTCTGCTGCATTCGAGAATCTTCATTCTGCATATTATAGTATGATTATATACATGCAATAAACAAGGTGAGATAGCTAGAGACTAAATTAATTACAGAATTAGTACTTACAGACAATAGGCACTGATGATCGATTTGTCCAAGGCGTCTTGATTGAATAATTGAAATAGTTCATCAAATTCAACGGATATCATGTCATCTATTTCTTTCCCATAATGCTTTTTTGTAACCCTCAGCACTATCTAGTTAGCCCTGGCCTTTGTGGCATGCATGTACTAGTTATGCAATCTTCACATTTTTGTTGGAAGATTATTTACCTCCTCAGGTTTGACGAGAGGTTTTCCATACTGGTATTTGTATGCTACTTCACACACGGGGAGGTACTCTAACTGGGATAAGTACTGGGAAATACTCATACCTTGAGCAGCGGCTGCTTCTCCGTATTGTGCAACTACCTCTGGATCATACTGCTCTTCGGCCGCATATTTGCTCGACCCCATATTGATATGGGAAATCACCTTAAGAGGGGCGCAATACTGTTTTGCTTGTTCTCCGAGCTGGGCAACAGGTTTCTCGCTTGCATCAGTACTGCTCTTCGAGGCTTGTTGTGCCGCATGTGACTTGAGAATAGAACGCTCATAGTCTCATGACAGCTTTGGCTCGGGTTGATGAAGAGTCTTTAACATTTTGAACACTCCGTCTTTTTCTTCTTTGGTGCAGGGGAACTCTGGCTCTTTCGGCCGCCTCAGCTTAGCGAAAAACGCTGTCATTTCCGCATCAACGATATCCATAGTCTCCTCTTCAGTAAAGTCATAAGCTCTCTTGGGAGGAACCTTTGGTACTTTTGGAAGAGGCTCTTGTTTACGTTTCGGCGATAAACACCACGGCCTTGAGTAGCGATACGCTAAGCTTTTTATCTGGCGCGGTGATGGCTGCACGGAGATTGGTGAGGTGACGTGAGGCGGAGAGGTGGTGGCGGCAGATCCGGGTGAGGCGAACACAGGCAGCATGCGGTGTGGCGACGGCTGGAGATGGGTGAGGCGGCGGCGAAGATGGCCTTGGCGTGTGATTTCGAAGCACGATACATTCCTTTGGCCATAGAATGGTGACGTTTATTGCGTCTCCCAGTTCAGTCACATCCCTTTCACCTGCAGGGTAGTCAAGCTTCAAAACTTCAAATGTGGGCATGATTTCATCCACCCCGACAACAGCGTAGCTCTGTGGAACCGGACGACAGTGTTAAGTTGGTGTGGGTCCAATTGGTAAGGCATAGCTGACCGCCACCTTCATTGATATGTTCACAACTTTGACATGTAGCTCGCAGTGTGTCATCTGTGTGATATGATCCACTGGGTAGCCAAGATGAGCCATCGTCGGTGCAGCATCGTCATCGTCATTGTCATCACCCGGGACCTCGGTGGAAGCCACACTACTTTTTCGATTATTCGATAGGCTGGTAGCATCGAATGCAGTGTGCTGCTGAGATGGGCCGGTAGTACTTTGCTCTTTAAGTGCGTTAATTTCATCTTGTTGTTGCTTTATTCGTCCTTCAATTATACGCATTCGCTCTTTCTGTATATATGCTTCAACTTCCGCCTTGTCCTTTCTCCTCTGACGACTTCTATCAGGATATTTCTTCCTCTCTTCAGGAAACCCAGTCCTCCATGGTTTGGAGCCTATTGTGCCTCGTGTTCGTCCATCATGTTCCTTATTTCCAAGGGCGAGTGTGAGCTCATCATTCTCTCTATCGGGAATGAAGTCCCCATCTTTAACAGCCTTTACTGCTTTTCTCATCTTCTCGATTAGCAAGGGGTCTTCTTTATGTCTTATGTTATATATACACTTCCCTTCCAAGTCCAACTTGTCCCATGCCCGTAAAACCAATTCCTTGCACGTTCGATCCAATCGTCTGTCTCTGGGATGATCTTTTTAGCACGCAGTTCATTCTCAAGTTTCTCCCACTTAGGAATGCCAGCCCTGTAGCCACCTTTCCCCATAGTATGGTGATACTTCTTGTTAGCAGCATTCAGCTTATTCATTGCAGATATTTTCTTAGATTTTTTTGATGTCTTCTAATTCACAAACTCAGCCCAGAATGGTTCTATCTTCTGAAACTGAATCTTCTTGAAATCCGAAGTCTTCTCTTTCACGACATAGTCAAGTTGTAATCTTTTCTTCCAGTTGGTGAAACCCTGGGCCATCTTCTTCATAGCCCACTCCCTGACCTTAGCCTCCATGGCTCGCGCATGTTCTAAGGCGTCCTCAACTGGATCCTCCGCATGTGGATCCAGCTCTATCTTCGGTAGTTTTAAATTAACCATGAGCCTCTTCCACAGAAAATCTTTGGCCACATTAGTAAGAAATAAAGATGTTCCCTCTTCTTCCGCATCAGCGGGCCTATTCCAATTTTGAATGGTGATCGGGATGAAGTCCCTAACGATTACTCCGCATTGTGCCACAAATTTGGTTGCGACAACTTCGGGAGCAATCGGTTTGCCGTCTTCACCGATATCTTCGATCCTGAACCTCTCATGGTCTTCCAACTTTTTGGTTGGGCCTCGTCCGATCTTTTTAGTAGATTTGTTCGATCTGGAGGGCTAAAAGAAGAAAGATCGTCGTTACTATTTCTATATAGATAGGAGATGATTATTAATGAATTAATTATATTACAATCACCTTGCCGAAGCGGTCGTCCTCTCGATCACACAAGGCATCGCCTTGTCCCTCGCGGAAGGCATCACCTTCAACCTCAAACAAGTCGTCTCTTCCGGCAAAAAGAGGATCACCCTCACCGCAGTTGTTCAGAAACGCGATACATCTAAATTTTCTTCCCCGCGGATCACACCTTGGATCAACTCTTCCTTTTCTTCGTCTCTGTCGTGTGGGTCCATATTTTCTGCATAGGTGGAAAAATGGATAAGTCAAAGCGGCTAAGGGAGAATGTCGATCCTATTGCGAAGAACCAATACCGGAAAGAAAGGCGGCAATCAATACATGGCATAATACAATGCACAATCAATATGTATGACATGTCAGATTTAGAGATCCTACACTAACCCTAGGTGCAACATCGATTTAAAAGGGTTCGGGATGCCCTAGCAAGTACACACCGGCGAACCCACATGTACATAAGGGGTGTCGATGTTTCTTTAACTAAACTAGGGTTTAAAGTTGCTTGACCATGTATTATGATTGCTTAGACACGTAGCTCTCAATTTTCTGAACATTTTGATATATTATTTTATTTTTTTGACTTATAAATCGTTAGTTATTGAAATTACAAGTTTATATCAATTTCTGAAAACATTAAACCATTTTAAAACAGTTACTGTGTCACTTTACATCAGCATAGGGGGTAGTTTTTCATCAGGTCTAGGGCTACCCACAGTGACTGACCAGTGGGGCCGAAGACTAATAATACCTAACTAATTAATAAACCTAATAAAACCTAACTAATAATAAACATAATAATCCAAACTAATAAACCTAATAAACCTAATATGCTAGGAGCAGTGGATCAGGTAATATAAGCTCAAAGGGAGTAATGCAACAGATAGGACACTCTATCTATCGATAAAAGACCATAGTAGAATTGTATGCATCATGGCAAGAATTGAAATGCTTTCGAAATCATAGGATTATATCATGGTGGGGCTATGCTTGCCTTTGCCTGTTGATAGCCGAAAGCAGAGCTTCAGGATCCTGGTACTTGACTTGATTACAGTTGGTCAAGTATTTGTCTTCGAGCTTCGACGGTGTTGATCTCTGGCTTCGATCTCGATCTCGATATCGTATTCTACCGGGAAGAACCAAACACCGGAAAGACATGAAACCCCGAACATGATAGGTCATTTTGTGAAGGTTTTTTTGAGACATGATCAATATACCAAGTCTGGTATTTTTCCTTTCAACTATGTCACATAATATGACACCACGCGAAGGATTTTCATTGTTCGGATTTTCTATATACTAAAGGTTCATCTTTAGTCCCGGTTGGAGGGATTTCGGCAGGCTGGGCCAGGCAGCACTAATGATAGGGGTGAGTGTCGACATTATGTCGTGCGACGTGTACCTTGTCCCGGATGGTCTCACCAACCGGTACTAAAGATGAACCTTTAGTCCCGGTTGGAGACACCAACCGGGACAAAACACGAGTCAGCACTAATAATAGGGGTGAGTGTCGACATTATGTCGTAAGTGTCGACACTATGTCGAGCTGCTTGTACTATAAATAGGCATCCTTATGAGTCCAGTCCTCCAGCCAGATTCAGGCATCTCCAATATTGTTTTCGAGAGAAGGACACACTCTGAGTTTGAGGGAGATGCCGCGGATCGATCCTCCGCCATCTCCAAGAAACTGGTCATAGAGGCACTCCTAATATGTGAAATTAGTTAGCTCCTGTGTATTGATCTAGTTAGAGAAGTTACAAGCTGCAAGATGGTTTCGAGAGCAGGACACCACTCGACCAGTTTGGAGATGCCGATCCCGATCCTCAAGCATCTCCAAGAAACTGGTCATAGAGGCACTCCCTAATATGTGAAATTAGTTAGCTCCCAGGTGTATTGATCTAGTTAGAGAAGTTACAAGCTGCAAGATGGTGTGCGAGAGCAGGGACACCACTACGACCAGTTTCAGGGAGATGCCGCCGGATCCCAGTCCTCCAGCATCTCCAAGAAACTGGTCATAGAGGCACTCCCTAATATGTGACCACGCGCGTTTGGAGATCAGATCTTAATGGTAAGTACGAATCGGGACAACTTCTTCATAGTCCCGGTCCAGCCACAAAATGAGACTAACAATCAAGACATTTATTAATATTAAAAACTGAGACTACAAAACCGGGACTAAAGGCCCCCCTATATATAGTACCGGTCAAGACACAAACCACGAAAGATATCCCGGCCAAACATGAACTAGAGTTACATAATATGAGCATGAACTTCTTGGCATATGTCCTTCCTTATGATCGCTTCAGACGTAACCATGGAGCATCTTCTTTACTTAACGGAATGCATGGGTCGATTTCCTTTGTGAAGGGCGGAATTTCATCAAACTTATTATAATCTTCTGACATGTCTGTCTTGTCCTCGATTCCCATGATGTTTCTTTTCCCTGAAAGAACTATGTGACGCTTTGGCTCATCATACGATGTATTCGTTTGCACATTTTTTTCTTTTTTCGGTCTAGAGGACATGTCCTTCACATAGAAAACCAGAGACACATCATTGTCTAGGACGAATGGTTCATCTCTATAACCAAGATTGTTGGGATCCACTGTTGTCATTCAGTACAACTGGTCTATCTTTACCCCTTCCCCATTCAGGTTGACCCATTTGCAGCGAAACAAAGGGACCTTAAAAGAGACTCCATAGTCTAGTTCCCATATCTCCTCTATGTAACCATAGTATGTGTCCTTTTGTCCATTCTCGTCTATTGCATCAAAGCGGACACCACTATTTTGGTTAGTGCTCTTTTTATCTTGGGCGATCGTGTAGAATGTATTCCCATTTATTTCGTACCCTTGGAAATTCAATACAGTAGAAGATGGTGACGCGGCCAACAAGTATAGCTGATCTCCAACAGTGGTGTCATTCAAGAGATGTGTCCGCATCCAACCACCGAAAGACTTCATGTGTTCATCTATAATCCATGATTCAGGCTTCCCTGGGTTTTTGGAGCGTACAATATTCTTGTGTTCCTCGATATATGGAGCTGCCAAGGTGTAATTATGTAGAACTGTGTATTGTGATTTAGTGAAAGAATCCCCGTCCCTACATATCATTGCTTTCTTTCCCAGTGTGCCTTTTCCACTTAGTCTTCCCTCATGTCGCGAGTCAGAAACACCAATCGGCTTGAGGTTAGGAATAAAGTCAACACAAAACTCAATGACCTCCTCTGTTCCATATCCCTTGGAGATGCTTCCTTCTGGTCTAGCACGGTTATGAACATATTTCTTTAAGACTCCCATGAACCTCTCAAAGGCGAATATATTGTGCAGAAATACCGGACTAAGAATGGCAATCTCTTCCACTAGGTGAACCAGGAGATGCGTCATAATATTGAAGAAGGATGGTGGGAACACCAACTCAAAACTAACAAGACATTCTACCACATCCTTCTGTAACCTTGGCAAAATATCTGGATTGATTACCTTCTGAGATATTGCATAGAGAAATGCACACAGCTTCACAATGGGCACTCGAACATTTTCCAGTAGAAGCCCCCTCAATGCAATCGGAAGCAACTGCGTCATAATCATGTGACAATCATGAGACTTCAGGTTTTGGAACTTTTTATCTGCCATATTTATTATCCCCTTTATATTAGATGAGAAGCCAGACGGCACCTTGATACTGTAAAGGACTTCAAAAAAGATTTCCTTCTCTGCTTTGGTAAGAGCATAGCTGGCATGACTTAAGTGACGCCCTTTATCCGTCTTGTTCTGTGTATGCATGTTCTTTGGGTCTTTCATAATTTGTTGGTCCTCCCGTGCTTCTGGTGTATCTTTTGTCTTCCCATACACGCCTAGGAATCCTAGCAGGTTCACGCAAAGATTCTTCGTCACGTGCATCACGTCGATTGAAGAGCGGACACGTAGGACTTTCCAATATGGCATCTCCCAAAATATAGATTTCTTCTTCCACATGGGTGCGTGTCCTGTAGCGACGTCGTTCGGAACTGATTGACCGTCGGGACCCTTTCCAAAGATTACTTCTATGTCCTTTGCCATACCAAATACATCATCACCAGCAGGGAGTTCAGGCTTCTTCCGGTGATCTGCCTCACCTTTGAAATGCTTTCCTTTCTTTCTTACGGGATGATTGGTCGGAAAAATCGTCGATTCGCCACGTACACAACCTTCTTGCATTTATGCAAATATGTACCTTCAGTCTTATCTAAACAGTGCGTGCATGCCTTATATCCCTTGTTTGTCTATCCTGAAAGGTTACTAAGAGCAGGTCAATCATTGATGGTTACGAAAAGCATCCCTCGTAGATCAAATGGCTCCTGTTTTTTCCCATCCCACGCATGTACACCTGGTTTGCCCCACAGCTGTAAGAGTTCTTCAAATAATGGCCTAAGGTACACATCAATGTCGTTGCCCGGTTGCTTTGGGCCTTG
Organism: Avena insularis; assembly: GCA_023614405.1. Taxonomy (NCBI): domain Eukaryota; kingdom Viridiplantae; phylum Streptophyta; class Magnoliopsida; order Poales; family Poaceae; genus Avena; species Avena insularis. The sequence continues at coordinate 390,554,484 of CM042687.1, forward strand.
GATGAGCACTGGCATCATAATGAACTTACGCTTCATGCACTGCCAAGGAGGCAGGTTGTAGATACATAGAGTCACGGGCCAGGTCTTTGTGGATCGCAGCTCTGCTCCCCAAAAGGATTCATGCCATCCGTACTTAGAACAAACCATAAGTTCCTTGCGTCACCTGCAAAGTCTGGGAAGTCTCTCTCGATTTTTCTCCACTATGACCCATCATCAGGGGGTCTCAACTTCCCATCTTTCTTACGGTCTTCTTTGTGCCATCGCAACAACCTGGCATGCTCTTTGTTTCTGGACATGCGTTTCAACCTTGGTATTATAGGAGCATACCACATAACCTTAGCAGGAACCCTCTTCCGGAGGGGCTCTCCCTCAACATCACTAGGGTCATCTCGTTTGATCTTATACCGCAATGCATTGCATACCGGGCATTTATCTAAATTCTCATTGTCCTTACCGCGGTAGAGGATGTAGTCATTAATGCATGCATGTATCTTTTGCACATCTAATCCTAGAGGACAGAGGGTCTTCTTTGCTTCGTAGGTACTCTCGGGAAGTTCGTTATGTTTTAGAAACTTCTGCTTCATTATTTTCAGCATCTTTTCAAATGAGGAGTCAGTTAGACCACACTCTGCCTTCCATCGAAACAATTCCAGTGTGGTATCGAGCTTTGTGTTGCCATCTTCACAATTTGGGTACAACAATTTCTTGTGATCTTCTAACATGCCCTCTAACTTCACTTCTCATTTTCTGTTTCACAGTCTCGCTTTGCATCAGAAATGACCCTACCAAGTTCATCAGCCAGCTCATCTGATGCCCGTTCTTCACCTCCTTCCTCTTCATTGTCTTCCATTGCAGTATCACTGTATTCAGGAAACATATGATGATAGTTGTTATCATCATCTTCTTATTCACCATCTTCCATCATAAACCCTCTTTCCCCGTGCTTGGTCCAGCAATTATAGTTGGGCATGAAACCTTTCATAATCAGGTGGCCGCGAATGATTTTCGAGGAAGAGTACTCCTTGTTGTTCCGACATTGAACACATGGACAACGTATAAAACCATTATCTTTGTTTGCCGTATCCATATCGATAAATTTATCCATGCCTTTCATATACCCAGGTACACGCTGGTCACCGTACATCCATTCCCGATCGTTCATCAGCATCATATAAGTAAGTTTATCAAAAACAGGACATCATAAATAGTAAAATGACCAATTCACATTGACACATGCATTGTATCAATGACAGAGAAAAGATAAGATTGCTAACCTCGATCGAGGGAAATAAAGAGGAGAGAAAGCTCAAGTGCGTCTCGGACACCTTCTATATTTTTGTTCTATGAGAAATTAAACGGGATCATTCACTAAAACATTTCAGCAAACACCTTGAATGCATGCATAGGGAAAAAAACTAGCACACCTTCCACCAAGAAAAAACAGAGGGGAGGCAAAGGGCTAGGGCGTCGTATTTATAAAAGGCGGGATCATGCGTCCCGGTTTGTAACACAAACTGGGACTAAAGGTGTGTGCCACGCCACGTGACTGACGCCCAACCTTTAGTCCCGGTTTGTGTTACAAACCGGGACGCATGCCGCCCTACCAACTGGGACGCATGCCTCCGGCCCCCGTGCCCACTCGAACCGGGATGCGTGCCAGCATTAGTCCCGGTCGTGGCGGAACCGGGACTAATGCTGTTAGGAGGCACGAACGGATGGCCTCTTTTCTACTAGTGGGGGGTGTTGGCCCCCTGGCCCTCCACCGACCTTGCCTCCTTCGTCTATAAGAATCCTCCAACCCAAAAACCCTAAATAATCCAGAAGAAATCCACGAAAACCTCCATAGCGCCGCCGCCATCGAAGGAGAGATTTGGGGGACAGAAAGTCTCTGTTCCGGCACACTGCCGGGATGGGGAAGTGCCCCCGGAGCCATCTCCTTCGATCTCCACCACCATCTCCATCGCCATCTTCATCACCGTTGTTGATTCGCATGATGAGGAGGGAGTAGTTCTCCTTCAAGGCTAAGGGCTCTACCGGTAGCTATGTGTTCATCTCTCTCTCTCTCTCTCTCTATGCATGATCTAGTTGTGGTCATGAGCTTTGTTATCAAGTAGATCTACGGTGTTACTCAAGTGCTTTAATAGATCTCTGCTCTCCCCATGTGTGTGAAAGTGACAGCATCCACACCATGGTGGCACTTAGGCTTGAGTCTACATAAATACTCATTGTGCTTTAATAGATCTATGCTTTTCCCCACGTGTGTGAAAGTGACAGCGTGCATGCCGTGTGTGGCACTTAAGCTGGACTACATATATATTTGTTATGAATATATTTGGAGTTGGATATCTTTATGAAATTGTGGTGTTTGTTGGAACCATCTAGCGCTCAAGGTGACAGTGTGGGGTTATCTAGATTGGGGAAGGCGGACTTTGAGGAGTGATGTTATAGCCCTACCATGGATTAGAGTGTCCAACCGGAGAGTAGTTAAGATTAGTATCATGAAGAGAGGATATTTATATGAGAGAGTGTTCACTAGTGAAAGTATGATCCCTAGGCCTTGTTTCTAAACATTGAAACACTGTTTGCTACTAGATCTGTTGCATGTTTGCTTGCTTTATTCTTTACCTCACTCACACACGTTACCCCATGTCAACAACAAGTCAGAAGCTATTTGCTGGCACCGTTAACACTTGTATTTCACTATACCGAACTAGTGCACCTATACACCTGACAAGTGTATTGGGTGTGTTGGGGACACAAGAGACTTCTTATATCTTGATTGCAGGGTTGCTTGAGAGGGATACCTTTGACCACTTACTCCCTGAGTTCGATAAACCTTGGTTAATACACTTAAGGGAAACTTGCTGCTATTTTACAAACCTCTGCACTTGGAGGCCCAACAACTGTCTACAATAATAGAAGTGTGTAGACATCAAGATATTTTCTGGCGCCGTTGCCAGGGAGGTTTTGGGCCTTTTACCTTTCCTCCACGTCAAGCTCCATCAAACCTATTTTCCGGCGCCGTTGCCGGGGAGGTAAGGTAAAAGGTACTCACATCCTCCGGTGTGAGTGCTCGAAGTTATTTCCTTTACATTCTGCAATTTTGTCTTTTTGTTTCTTGTTTTCACTAGTTAGGCTTAATGGAAAACAATAGAAAATTAGAGAGTTTTATAGTGTTTATCTTGAGTTAGGACATGAAGTGTTTGAAGAGAAAATTAAAAAACCTATGGAACTTTATTTGCATGCTAATAGCAATGTTATTAGTATGAATTCTTTGGACACCATTATTGCTAATTCTATGGAAACATCTAAGCTTGGGGAATCTAGTTTTTATGAAAATTACCTTTTTAGTTCCCCAGCTTTGGAATATAGCTATTCTATTGCTTATGATGATACCAAACCTCCAATATATGATGATTACAATGATGAGTATGATATTTTCAGTCCACCTACTATTGAGGAGAAAATTAATTGTGATTACTATATGCCTCCTATATTTGATAATTATGGTGATGAGAATAATAGTGATTGCTATTTTGTTGAATTTGCTCCCACTAAAATTAATAAGAATGACTATGGTTATGTGGAGAGTAATAATTATTATATGCATGTAGATGATGATAAGAATGTTTCATGTGATAGTTATATTGTTAATTTTATTCATGTTGCTACTGAAAGTTATTATGAGAGAGGGAAACATGGTTTTATGCATCTCAAAAATATTAAGTTTCCCCTCTTTATGTTGAAAATCTTGAAGTTGCTATTGTTTTGCTTTCCTATGCTTGTTGCTTTGTGCTTTCATGACTTGTTTCTTTACAAGATTCCTATGCATAGGAAGTGGGTTAGACTTAAATGTGTTTTTCATTTTCTTCTTGATACTCTCTTTAAATTCAATTCATATTTCTTATGTGAGCATCTTCTCAAACTATCAAGCCTAACTTAAAGGCGTTAAATAAAAGTACTTCTTGGGAGATAACCCAATAGTTTTCTTGAGTCTTGGAAGTTATTACTTCTGTAATAACCTCTCCTTATCCTTTTTGTTTGCTTTTTGTGCCAAGAATAACCTCTAATGAGAGGGAAGTAAGATTTGGGGAGTTGCTGTCCCGAAAAAGTTTTTGTTGCTCCACCGTAAAACTCGTGAGGAATCTCTGTAAGTCGGATTGAGCTGATATTCTACGAATAAATCCCACAGTATGTTAGCTAACTTTCGTGAGTTCAACACTTTTTTATTTGGGCAACAGAAGGTCTTTGAAAAAATCGGTTTCTACCTGCTGGCCTGTTTTGATAGATTTCTGCCATTATTTGCATTTGCTTCTTATTGATTCCTTTTTGGGTTTTCTTTGGTAAATTGAACTTTTTGAAGGAATTGCTACGGTAGCTTGTGCTTTAATGAAAGTTTTGTTGTTTTAAAAGTAAACCTCAAAGGTTTGTTATCTTTTGAATACACTAATGTTGCTAATGAAGATTGTGTGAAGTTTTGTATGAAGGAAAATTTTCAGGTGTAGAGAAAGAATGATGTACTGAGATGAAGAATGGACAAAAGCTCAAGCTTGGGGATGCCACCCGTGTCACCCCAAGAAATATTCAAGAGGTACAAGCATCAAAGCTTGGGAATGCCCAAGGCATCCCCTTCTTCATCAATAAAAATCTCAGGTCCTTCTAGACACTTCGTTTTTATTGTTTCATGCACAGTTGTGTTGTTCTTGGAGCGTCTTAGTTTTTGTTTTTAGTTTTCGTTTGCTTAGTTTTCTTGAGTAAGTTGGTTGGATCACACCACACTTCTTTTGGAGAGAGAGACACACTCTGTTTTCATTGTTTAGAACACTCTACTTTTCACTCTTATTGTTCTATAAGTGTTCACTTTTGCTAACTTGCTTTAGTTTTCTTGTGCTTTCAGCTTAGAACTTTTTAGTTCTTCTTTGTAGATTGTGAGACAATCTCACTGATATTTTTTGATTATTATCTTTGTGAGTTGTTTCAAGTAAGTTGATTGGTGTTGGAAAAGAGTAGGAAGTTCTTGCTTGAGTAGTACAAGAGGAGATTGTTTTGACTGTGACCTAGACTTTATCATGTAATGCTAGATGTTGTTTTGACCTTATTACTAGTGATTATTGCTGTAGCATGACTTGTTCCAAACAAGTAGGATTGCTTAATGTGCCTTGAAGGAATCATGTGTTGTTTTAGCATACAAAAGCATAGTATTGTGGTATTCTCCTTTCATGCTTTGTTTGGGTTGACTTGTATAAGAGGCCTCTACCTTATAATAGGGTAGATTCCTCCTGTGATTACAATGCTAGTCCCTGGATCAATAGCTAGCATCCACAGTTAAGATGTCATATCAAGAAACAAGGGTCATAATACAACTTTATAACCAGGAATAAAATATTTTATTACATCATACATAGCTCATTTGGCTATTACATTACATTGCAGCGGAATAACTAAAAGTATGGGTCCTTCATCTTCAGAATGCCACACGCAGACATGCTGGTTGTAGACTTTGTAATCCTAATCAATCAATCATCATTAAAGCAATCTCACCTGCAACAGTACAAGTTACAGCCACAAGGGTCAATACATTTGAATGTATTGGCAAGTCTCACTACTGTGTTGAGTGTGAGTGGATCCTATCAATACATGCAAATTTGGTTAAGTAGGGTTTTTAGGCTACTTTGCATAAAGCAATGATTTATCCTATCTTTTCAAATTGGTTTGATCAAATCTTGGAAAACTCCTTGGCAAAGACCAAGTTTTTAAGTTATTACCAAACTTCCCTGAACCCCTTGGTAACCCCAAGTGTTCAAGTTTTCTTCAAAATCTTTTGAGTTCCTTGGTAACCCCAAGTGCATCAAGTGTTTAATAAAGTCTCTTGAGCACCTTGGTAACCCCAAGTGCACCAAGTGTTAAACAAATTCTCATGAGCATCTTGGTAACCCCAAGTGCATCAAGTTTTTATTTTAGAAGTTGGAATGTCGAGATCTCCCATAGTTCAAACTTTAGTTGCTCAGTATTGTCCATAACCGGGGACACGGCTAAGTACTTAGATTTTATTATCTTCTGCATAAGTAGTACACTTTACCCACATGTCACAATCCCATCTTGTTGCCACTAGTGGCCTACTGGATTAGTGCTCACCAAGATGGAGTACTGGCAGACTGAGAATGTGACGAAGTCTTTCCAAAAGGTCCTCCCATACACCATTGCTAGCTTGTCTTCAGCCCCCATGAAGCATTCCAGATCCCCATGTCCAGTAACTAAAGACAATGTATGGGTCTTCCTAATGTAGTTGACTAAGCCAGAGCCATAATAGCATGTGGTTGCACACGAAAGCCACAATTGGAGAAGCATGTTTAATCTCTAAGTTTCCTAGGTGGGTTTTCTTTTAGAGCTCAACACAAAGAGATTTCCATAGACATGGTTCCTTTTGTTGCCACCTTCTCCAAAATTAAGATATCCTCCACCTAGGTGGTTCATTGAGTCCTTGTTTTATTATATAAAACACAAGTCATTTTCTCAACTTTGTAAAATCTCAACATGTATCTCTTTTCTCAATTAAGCATGGCTAAGCAATGCACAACTACATTGTTTTTACTAAGGAATGTAAGGGCATCCTATTAGGATTTAGCATAGCATAAGTACAAATCATTTTCATGCATATTTCCAAAATCCACTAAGTATAATGAAAATAGTAGGACTTTTGTATGATAGTGTAACTTGCCTTTTTGGTAGGGAATGGTGGTTCACTCCTTGATCTTGCTAGTCTCACACTTCTCTAATTTCACTACAAGTCAATCAAGAAAACAAAAAATCAACTAACATTCCAACCAAAGTCAAACAACTAATTTCACACACACATAGCAATGGAATCTAAGTCATGCATAAGTATGCAAAGAATGGTTCTATTGCAAGGATGGTCTCCACAAGGCTTCTAAACTTTGTAAGGTCCAAATTGGTTATTTACCAAAATGGCAAAGTCATTTGCAAATGGGTTTTATCCTTAAACCCTTTTCAAATCCTTTCATCATTTTATGTGGTGAAAAACATTTTTCTCAATGCCACAACCTTAAATGGTTTCACCAAATAAGTTGTTGTTTCTCAAAACTTGGTGTTTATGGTCAATAGGTTTGGTCCAAAACATTTTCTCCAAAGTTTTTACTCAGAATCTTTTTCATAAACAAAACAATAGTTTTATTTAGCTAGAAATGGACTAAACCAATTAATCCATTCTAAACTTTTCCAAATCCATTTTCCCAACCATGGGTTGGTTCCTAGGGTCAGTAAGGTCACAACAAACCATTTTGCAAAGGTTTTAACCCTAAAATCATTTTTAAACAATTTTTCTAATCTAAACAAGCACACAAAAGAATCTGCAAAAATAAGCAAACTAACAGATACTATTTGCTAAACCAAGGGCATGGTTGGCTAGGTCTTGCTCTCCTGAATCCAACGACATAAAGTTTGTAATTTTTGGACGTGTGGATCCAAAGTTACAAAGGTTTGAAATTTACATCCTATTCTGATTTCAAATCTGTTTTTAAACTGAACTCGTGACACGCGGCGCTTCGCTATCCGCTGGTACCGCTTCGGCCGGATCGGTGCTGTGGTGCGTTGGATCTAACCAAATCGTGCGGCACAGGATCACCACTTACCCCTTCGCTAACATTCTATCGTATCCGTCAAATCCAGATCCTACGGTTGTTAGCATGCTTGCCAAAGTTTGGCGGCGCTGGCGGTGGCTAGCGGCGGCGTACGGCCAGGCGAGATGCTAGCGGTGGTTCTAGGAAGCCAGGAAGACAGAGGGGGTTCTTACCACGTTCGTGAGGACGAGGTGATGCTGGGCGTGTGGTCGACGTGGCATGGGGCGCACGGGGTCAGGTGGAATCGCTCACCGGAGTTGGGAACGGTGTCGGGCGGTTCTGTCCGCGGTCGAAGGCGACGTTGTAGACCGCCCTAAGGTAAGACATGGGCATTGTTAGGTGCGGAATGTCACGGAGAAGACGCGTTCATGAACGAGAAGGTACGGGGTGGTCGGAATCTACCTGGGTACTCGCCGGAGTTGAAGGCAGACGCGGCGGTGCTCGGAAGCTTGATGTAGTCGACGCTCTGGGGCGCCCGCGGTCGAATGGGTGGTACGGGGAGAAGCGTCAGGAGGTGGGGAAGGTGTGAGCTAGGTCGAGGAAGCACGAGGTGGCAGGACAAGGCCGGAATTGAAGGTGGAAGCTCGTCGGGGCAGCAGCGGTTTGGAGCTGATTCCGAGCAGCCTGGTGGCGAAGAGAGGTTGGCGTCTGAGGGGAACGACAGAGGGAGGAGAGGTGCTTTTGTATGCATGGTCAGGGGCGAGATTAACGCAGCCATTATTCGTGAATTTACGCGCGGATTGAATGGCAGGGAACGGCAGCGAGGTTTCGGGGAGAAAGGGTCGCGCGGGTGAGGAGGATGAACAGAGAGGTGGGGTCCAATCATCAGTGAGGATGCGGGAAGAAGAGGAGGTCCACTGGTCAGACTCCGCGCGGGTTCGAAAATGAGTATGAAACGTTTTTCTTCGGAGAGGAAAAGCTGGGCTGGTTCCTGGGCTTGTTGGGCTGCTGGGTTGGGTCGACCTAACCTCATTTTTTTCCTATTCTGAATCCTTTTCTTTTTCTGAATCTAATTTCTGTTTTGAATTTCAAACGTATAATTCAACAATCAAATCAAGACAAACAATCACCAGACTTTGAAAGTTTGAACTTGGTTCTGTTCAGTAGTATAACCCAAATCCAAAAACCAAAAATAATAATTTTACTAGTAGGGTCCATTATTAATTAAATAAATAGACCAATGTTATTAAATCATAATAGGATTGGATTTATCTCAAAGCTCCATTTGAAAACTATAAAATTTTAAAACCAATCAGTAGGTTTTATTTGAGAATATAAAATACTTGGAAAACTTATTTTTAAACAAATAAACAAATTTTGATAGTCTAGAAATAATAAACTTTTATTAATAAAACTTGGATATTTAATCCTTATTGTTTTATTCTAAATAATCCCTTACTAATCCGTTCAAGCAAAACTTTTTGTTTCAAAGTTTGGCCAAGGTTTTTAAGTTGGCTTCATAATTATTCTTTATTTAAAATCTTTCCTTTTCATTTGAAAACCAAAACCTTTTGTAAAAGATTTCAAAGTAGTACTTTAAATATTTTTATTTTCCTCTAATAAATGTTTTAATTTTTAAATTCCTTTAGGATTTTATTTGATCCATCTTGGTTTGAAGTCTGGCCCTGAAAATCAAACAGAGTTTTATTCATTTATTTTTTCCACATTACAAGATTTGGAAAATCTTGGGATGTGACAACTTGGCACATGCTCACACCATGTTATGACTATGAACAAGTCACCATAGCCTCTATGATCATTTAGTCCTTGACTTGTAGTACCACGTCATGCTTTGATTAATAATGTTTTGTCGCTCTGCATGATTATGGCCATTATTTCTCTCTTAGTTGGTCGCTCCCAGTCTTTTGCTAGCCTCCACTTGTATGAGTAAGGTCTACTCATGCATCCAACTCCCAAGTAATCAAGTTATTCCAAAGTGTCCACTATAAATTCCTATGCATGGTGTGTTACACCATTCCAAGTATATTCTTGTTTTCATCTATGTTCCAATTAAAAAGTCTTTTTGTTATGCCAGGGACATGACCCTAGATACCCTAGAGTTGACATATAAACAAACCACACTAGACAGATGGACACTACAATAAAGAAGAATGAAAGTATAAAGAAGATATATCAAAAGATATGACGCACTAAGAGAGAAATACAAAGGGAAAAATGGAAAAGCGTGCCTGGGCCGAATTAGAGCTAGTTGGGCCTAGATAGAGGGGCAGCAGGACTGAATTTGCTCCTCTTGGGCCGAGTCAAACTTACAGGGGCCAAACTAATTATTTAAAATACGAAATGAGTAAGCATACACCAAATAAGGACCAAAGTCCTTCACCCGGGTGTGCCGACAGAGCCTGATTTGGCCCACCACGGGCCTGCATAGCTTCACTCCTGCCGATCCAAACAGGTCCCAGACGCTTCCCGCCGAGCTTCCCTACGTGCCACCTCGACAAAACCACCACAAGGCATCACCAGTACTGGAGGTTCCCGGGTGGGACGAATCATCCAGCCTCGGCCCACCACAGACAGCCCGTCCCGACAAACTCTCATCGCCTCATCGTTAGCTCCCCGCCAAGATACTCGATGCACTGTGCCCACACCCACCGAACCAGTTCAGCCTGCTGCATCGTCTTGCTCCCGAGTGGGCTGAGACCGAGCCATTCGGCCCTCCGCGGGACTGCATAATCGGGCCCCTTCCGGGTGGGCTAGCTGGCAGACGATCCAGCCCACCACGGATCGCAGCCGTCCGCCCAGCGGCTTGGAGCAGGACCTCGGCTGGGCCTCACTCGGACTCACCTGGCCAAGTCACATGGACACCTCGGCTGGGCCATCATCTATCCCGGCTGGGCCACTTCATAACTCAGTTTAATCTTTCTATTATGCCTTGGGCCGAATTACATCTTACCAGGCTGAATCATCACTTCACCCAAGGCACTAGGGCCGAATTATATCGACCGAGACGCCCCTTGCTCACCTCCGAACGCTACCTCAACCTCCATAGAAACACTCCATCGATCCAGACAACCTCCACAAGTACCGTGCCAGTCTTGGGACACCATGGGTCATACTAGCACATGTAATATGGAATATGCCCTTGAATCCAAGAATATGCTGAGGAATATGCCTTAGCATCTCCGAAGATGCCAAGGCATATGCTAAGTATCTAAAAAGATGCCAGCAATATGCTGTCTAGATACCAATCGTGGGGAGCAAGTCTTGTCCCCTGGGCTCCCCTTTATAAGGAGCACCAGGGGGATCTTTCTCAGGAGGCCCGAAGGGCTCCTCTCCTCTCTGCTCGCTAGGAGATCTCCTTCTTCTTCCTCCTCCACTCTCATAGAGAGATCTAGATAGAGGCATAGGAAATACAGCTCAAGGAGCATCATTGTAGCCCTTAGTATGGCAAGATTATAAGAGATTAGATGTAGAGAAAGAGGTGTTATCTCTACAAGAGAGCCTCAATCCAAGATATATTGTATTTCTCTTTGTTCATACGAGTGCGGTCTTCACTGCATCATCCCTCCCGGGATTCCTCCACGTCCATCGGCCCCAACTTTAGCCTACCCATGGCATATGTCATGATACCAACATGACATTTGGCGCCCACCGTGGGGCCTTTTAGTGGTGTTGGTTGGGTTTCCATTCGGACAGGAGCATCTTCATCAACCTCTTCTTCATAGAGATCCTTTAGCTCCTCCAAGCAAACAGAGAACAGAGAGGTAAGCACAGGGGTCTCCAAGTCTGACTCAGCAAGGCAGGTAAGACTCCGCGAGAATGACTCAAACTCTTCTCTGAGCATACTGTAAGTACCAGATAACTTAGCAAGGCAGATAAGACTCAGCGAGAAAGACTCAAACTCTTCTCTGAGCATACTGTAAGTACTAGATAACTCAGCCACCAACACTCGATCGTTCACCCCCGGGAGAAAATAACTCAACCCGGCGACTAGCCAACGTATCCATAGAGTCGCCTTTAGATGGAAAAAACATCATTATGATTCGGATTAGCTTATGACTCGGCTTATTTATGATTTGGATTAGCTTATGACTCAGCTTATTTATGATTCGGATTAGCTTATGACTCATCTTATTTATGATTCGGATTAGCTTACGACTCAGCTTATTTATGATTCGTATTAGCTTATAACTCAGCTTATTAATGATTTGGATTAGAATTTGACTCATATTATTTATGATTCGGATTAGTATTTGACTCAGCTTATCATCTTATCTTTAATTCAGACTACCGTTTGATTTAGCTTGCCAGGGTATATTATAACTCAGATTAGAACTTGACTCAGCTTGCCAGCTTATCTTTGATTCGGACTAACGTTTGATTCAGCTTTCAGGTAATGTAATGACTCGGATTGATATTTAATTCATCTTGCCAGGTTATCCTATATCTCGGATGGCAATATGCCAGCATATCATATCTTAAATTTATATCTCGGATCATATTTCTTGGCAATTAATCCTATTATCATATCCCAAAACTTTATCTCGGATCAATATATCGGATCCATATCAAAGGCAATTTACCATCATCTCATCAGATCAAGTTATATCTCAGCAATCACATAAATCAGATGATTTAGATTTGGAATCAGATGATTCGGATTTGAAATCAGATGACTCGGATTTGAGTCATATAACTCGGATTTTGAGTCAGATGACTCAGATTCGAAACATAAGTCAAATTTGAGTAATATAACTTGGATATAAAAATAGATGATTCAGATTTGATTCATATAACTCAGATTTTGAGTCAGATGACTTAGATTCGAGACATAAGTCAAATTTGAGTAATATAACTCGGATATAAAAACAGATGATTCGGATTTGGAATCAGATGACTCGGATTTGAGACATATAACTCGGATTTTGAGTCATATGACTCAGATTCGAGACATAAGTCAGATTTGAATAATGTAACTCGGATGTAAAAACAGATGATTTGGATTTGGAATCAGATGACTCGGATTTGACCCATATAACTCAGATTTTGAGTCAGATGACTCAGATTTGAGACCTAAGACAAGTTTGAATAATATAACTCGTACTGAGAATCTGATGACTCGGATTTGAGTCATATAACTCGAATTTCGAGTCAGATAACTCGGATTCTGAGTCAGATAATTCAGATTGGAGACATAATTCGGATTTGAACCATATAGCTCGGATTTTAAATCATATAACTCGGATTTGAGACATAAGTCACGATTGCGTCGTGCAACTTAGATGAGACGACTCAGAACTCGTAACTTACCGAAAAGGGTTAAGAGAGCAGTGCCAAAAATGGCCAGAACTCGTAACTTACCCAAAAGGGTTAAGAGAGCAGTGGCAAAAATGGCCAGAACTCATAACTTGCCCAAAGAGGTTAAAAGAATAGTGCCAAGAAGGCCAGAACTCCTAACTTTCCAAAAGGGGTTAAAAGACCAATGCCAGAAATGTCCAGAAGTCATCAACTTACCCAAAGGGGTTAAAAGACCAGTGCCAAAAATGGCCTGAAGTCATAAGCTTACTCAAAGAGGTTAAATGAGTAGTGCCCAAGAAGGCCAGAACTCATAACTTGCCCAAAGGGGTTAAAAGAGCAGTACCCAAGAAGGACAGAACTCATAACTTACCCAAAGAGTCATGAACTTACCAAAAAGGGTAATGTGACATAGAAGTATACGACCAAGAGATTATAAGTCGGAAGATAAATTTGGGAATATTTTGAATATAAAGCCTATGAGCGACTCCATGAGTCCCACATAGCCTCAGGACTAATGTCGGGGATATGACCCCAGATACCCTAGTGTTGACGTATAAACAAACCACACTAGACAGATGGACACTACAATAAAGAAGAATGAAGGTATAAAGAAGATATATAAAAAGATATGACGCACTAAGAGAGAAATACAAAGGAAAAAATGGAAAAGAGCGGCTGGGCCGAATTAGAGCTAATTCGTCCTGGACAAAGGGGCAGTAGGACTGAATTTTCTCCTCTTGGGCTGAGTCAAACTTACAGGGGCCGAACTAATTATTTAAAATCCTAAATGACTAAGCATACACCAAATAAGGGCCAAAGCCCTTCACCCGGGTGGGCCGATAGAGCCTGATTCGGCCCACCATGGGCCTACATAGCCTCACTCCTGCCGAACCAGTTCACCCTACTGCATCGCCCTGCTCCCGGGTGGGCCGAGACCGAGCCATTCGGCCCATCACAGGACTGCATCATCGGGCCCCTTCCGGGTGGGCTAGCTGGTAGACGATCCAGCCCACCACGGATAGCATCCATCCGCCCAACGAACTGGAGCAAGACCTCGGCTGGGCTGGTTTCAGAGCAGTATCACTCACTGACTCACCAGCCGAGTCATTGTGGACACCTTGGCTCAGCCATCATCTATCCCGGCTGGGCCACTTCATAACTCAGTTTGATCTTTCTATTACGCCTTGGGCGAAATTACATCTTACCAGGCCGAATCATCACTTCACCCAAGGCACTAGGGCCGAATTATATTGACCCATACGCCCCCTTGCTCACCTCCGAACGCTACCTCAATCTCCATAGCAACACTCCGTTGAGCCAGAAACCTTCCCCAACAAGTACCGTGCCAGTCTTGGGACGCCATGGCTTAGACTGGCACATGTAATATGGAATATGCCATTGGCATCCAAGAATATTGATGGTGCTGACCTGGAGCACTTCGTTGGAAACCCCAAGAGCAAGGTGTGAAGCAGCAAGTCTTACCTCGGTAGAGACCGAGGTCATCAACCAGAAGGAGGAAGGAAACGTCACACAAGTGTTGCAAGCAATGCGGTGACCTGCACAACACAAACTCAAGACTTTGCCCCAACGAATCAGTGAGGTTGTCAAGCTCACCGGTTTGCTGTAACAAAGGATTAAATGTATGGTGTGGAAGGTAATGGTTTGCAGCAAGTAAACAAGTAACTGTGGAAGATGTATCAATGGTAAAGATTGGACCGGGGTCCATAGTTCACTAGAGGTGCTCTCCTTAGATAAAGAACATGGCATGAAGGGTAAACAAATTACAGCAGGGAAATTGATAGGAACTGAGCAAGACATAACAATGCAATTACTAGTCAGAAAGATCCTATGAGATTTGATTAGGCAATACAACAAGATACATAGACCGCCATCCAACTGCATCTATGACTAGAAGTCCACCTTCAGGTTATCATCCGAACCCCCTCCAGTATTAAGTTGCAAGCAACAGACAACTGCTTTAAGCAAAGTGTGTAAGGTAAACGGTCCAAATGTTCCATGAACAACAGACCGTTGTTTTCTCCCTAGTGGCAACAACACATCTACAACCGAAGAGATTTCTGTCACTTCCCTTGGAAACCAGAGGCATGAACCCACTATCGAGCATAAATACCCCCTCTTGGAGTCACTAGCAACTACTTGGCCAAGATAGCTACTATCAACGGAGAGCATGCAAGATCACAAACAACACAGACATGATAGAATCATAAAGACAAAACCATTAATCAAACCAACATAATAATCTCAATACCCATCGGATCCCTGCAAACACAACATGCATGATTACAAATAGATTAGATCATGATCATGAACAAATCTCACAAGATCTATACATGAAAGCACAAAGGAGGAGATACAACCATCTAGCTACTACATGGACCCATAGTCCAAGGTGGAACTACTCACGCATCATACCAGAGAGAAGGCCTCTAGGATGATCTCCCCTCCGGCAGGGTGCTGGGAAGAACTTCAGATCCCCCCCGATCTAGGGACGATGGTGGCGGCGGCTATAGACGGTTTCATGGAGATTTGATCGGGTGCTTAGGGTTTCAGCATCGGGGGCTTCTTATATGCAAAGGGGGAGGCCGAGGCGGCGGCCAGAGGCGCCAAACCCTAGCCAGGCGCCGGGTGGGGCCCACCCGCGCCTGGGGTGGGTCTGGCCACCCTGGCCGACCCCTCCGTCTCCCTTATTGACTTCTTGTTCCCCACGGAAAGTAATTGACTTTGACGTTTGTCCCGTCCAATTCCGAGAATATTTCTTTACTAACTTTTTTGAAACCAAAAACAGCAAAAACAGCATCCTGCAATTGTTGCAACTTGTTAGTAGGTTAGTACCAGAAAACATGTAAAAAGCACCTCAAAGTGTGGACAAGTAAAGAAAAGTAGATACTAAACAATCAAGGAGCATCAAAAATTATAGATACATTTCCAACGTACCAAATATGCTGAGGAATATGCCTTAGCATCTCCGAAGATGCCAAGGCATATGCTAAGTATCTAAAAATATGCCAGGAATATGCTGTCTAGATACCAATCGTGGGGAGCAAGTCTTGTCCCCTGGGCTCCCCTTTATAAGGAGCACCAGGGGGATCTTTCTCAGGAGGCCCGAAGGGCTCCTCTCCTCTCTGCTCGCTAGGAGATCTCCTTCTTCTTCCTCCTCCACTCTCATAGAGAGATCTAGATAGAGGCATAGGAAATACAACTCAAGGATCATCATTGTAGCCCTTAGTATGGCAAGATTATAAGAGATTAGATGTAGAGAAAGAGGTGTTATCTCTACAAGAGAGCATCAATACAAGATATATTGTATTTCTCTTTGTTCATACGAGTGCGGTCTTCACTGCATCATCCCTCCCTAGATTCCTCCATGTTCATCGGCCCAACTTTAGCCTACGCATGGCATATGCCGTGATACCACCACGACATGTTCTGTGAAAACTGAAGGGTTTCACGGCATAGTAAATCAAAAATTTCTACGGATGCGAACAGAGGGAAAGCCAAGATCTAATCTAGGAGATGCAAACAACGAGAGAGATTGGATTAGATCTTCATACCCTTGAATATTACGCAATGGAACGCTCATTCGAACGTGGGTGATGTAGTCGTACTCGCTTCTCCTCCTCGCGATCCGATCCGATCTAGCACCACAATTGGCGGTGCCTCCGTGAGATGCACACGTGCAGAACCTCGATGTCTCCTCCTTCCTTGGACCAGCAAGTATGGTGGAGAGACTGATTGGATCTACAACACGACGGCGTGGTGTATATGGTGGAGAATTTCTGCAGCAGGGCTTCGCCTACAAATAGTCGGGAGGGAGAGAGGAAGGGCAGCAGGGTGGCTAGGGTTGGAGGGGAAGGTGTAGAGGGTGGTGCGCCCCTAGCCCTCTTTATATAGAGGGGTGGGGCGGCAACCCTAGCCCCCTCCCCCAAGCCAAGGCCGGCGGCCAAGGAGGAGGAGTGGGGGGCAAGGAAACCCCCCCCTTCTAGAAGCTCTATCTAGGGTTTAAACCCTCTTGGCCGGCTGGGCCCTATGGGGCCTCGTGCCCCTGGCCCAATGCTGCAAGGGCACTCCCTCATAGGCCCATGCCCCCTCCCGGAAGGTGTGGCCACGTTGGTCCCCTTCCGGAAGGTTCTAGAAGCTTCCGGTACAATACCGATTAACCCGGAACAATTCCGAACTCCAAAAACTGCACTGCCTTATATGAATCTTATTCTAGGACCATTCGGAACCTCTCGTGATGTCCCGGATCCCATCCGAGACTCGAACAAAAACTCATAAACCAATTATCCAATCTATCCTAGCCGAGACACGTTAAGTGTGTGACCTCGGGTTCGAGAATATGCGACATGATCTTCTATCAATAATCAACAGCGGGTCCGAAACCCATATTGACTCCCACACATTCATCGATGATCATATCGGATGAACCATGATGCCAGATTCAATCAATCCCATATATATATTCCTTCGTCTCGCGATATTTTACTTGCCCGAGATTCGATCGCTTGCATCACATACCTAGTTCAATCTCGCTCACGAAGTACTTTACTCGTTCCATAATCCGATATCACTTTGTGATTAACTCCTTAACCACATGCTTGCAAGCGGTGTTGATATCGATTACTGAGTGGGCCCGAAGTATATCTCTCCGACTTGGGAGGGACAAATCCCATCTCGATACATACAACCCAACAGATACTTTCCGATCACCTGAGAGACACCTTTATGATCACCCTCTAATAGGATGATGTTTGATGACCTCAAAGCTTTCTTCCGATACCAGGGAGTTGTATTATCTCATGGTCTAAGGAATACAATATTTGACAGAAGAAAAGCTTCGCAAAGACGAACACGATGACACGATCTATTTGCTTCGCTTAGTTTGGGTATATCCATCATATATATGATCTCATTATTAATCGACAACTCATGTCCATGGTTAGGAAACCTTAACCATCATTAATCAATGAGCTAGTCCATAGAGGCATACTAGGGACACGGTGTTGTTCACAAACCACACAAGTGTTAAAGTTTCCGCTTAATACAATTCTAGCATGGAATATAAACTTTATCATGAACAAGAATTATAATAATAACATCTTTATTATTGCCTCTAGGGCATAATTCCAACAGTCTCCCACTTGCACTAGAGTCAATAATCTAGTTTACATCTGGCAACAATCTCACACCCATGGCACTGAGGTGCTGATCATGTTTTACACGTGGAAGAGGTTTAGTCAATGGATCTGCGACATTCAGATCTCTATGTACTTTGCTGATCTTCAGATCTCCATCTGCTATATAATCTCGGATTATATGAAACTTGCGGTTGATATGCTTGGTCTTTGGATGATATCTTGGTTCCTTAGCGAGTGCTATGGCGCCAGTGTTGTCACACAATATCTCCAGTGGGTCCAATGCACTTGGAACCACGCCAAGCTCAGTGATGAAGTTCCTGATCCAAACTCCTTCACTTGACGCTTCTGCAGCAGCCATGTATTCCGCTTCTACTGTAGATCCCGCGATCACGCTTTACTTGCAGCTTCTCCAGCTCACAGCTCCTCCATTCAAAATATAAACGTATCCTGTCTGAGATTTAGAATCATCCTTGTCGGTTTTGAAACTAGCATCGACGTAACCTTTTACGACAAGCTGTTCATCACCACCATAAACTAAGAACATTTCTTTAGTCCTATTTAGGTACTTTAGGATGTTCTTCACGGCTGTCCAGTGTTCCACTCCTGGATCACTTTGATATCTGCTCGTCAAACTAAGAGCATTGGACACATCCGGTCTAGTACACATCATGGCATACATGATGGAACCTATGGCCGAGGCATAAGGCACTTTGCTCATAGCTTCCCTATCATTTCATCAGAATGGACATCGAGCCTTGCTCAATATCTTACCTGACAACATAGGCACCGAACCTTTCTTTGCCTTATCCATTCTGAACCTTTTCAGAACTTTGTCTAGGTATGTACTCTGGCTTAAAGCTATCAGGCGTCTTTGTCTATCTCTATAGATTTTGATGCCCAATATATAAGTAGCTTCACCTAGGTCTTTCATTGAAAAACACTTGTTCAAATAACTCTTCACATCGTTAAGCATGTTGATGTCATTTCCGATAATCAATATGTCATCCACATATAGTACCAGAAACGTCACCGAGCTCCCACTCACTTTCTTGTAGATACAAGCTTCGTAGCAATTTGGAACAAATATAAATCTCTTGATCACTTGATCAAAACGAAGGTTCCAACTCCGAGATGCTTCCTTCAGTCCATAAATGGAACGCTGAAGTTTGCATACTTTATCAGCATCCTTAGGATCGACAAAACCTTCGGGTTGCATCATATACAACTCTTCATCAATGTTGCCATTGAGGAACGCAGTCTTGACATCCATCTGCCATATTTCATAATCATGAAATGCAGCAATTGCTAATAAAATCCAAATGGACTTAAACATCGCTACGGGAGAGAAAGTCTCATCATAGTCAACACCTTGAACTTGTCGAAAACCTTTCGCGACAAGCCGTGCTTTATAGACGGTAACATTACCATCCGCGTCCATTTTCTTCTTGAAGATCCATTTGCACTCAACGGCCTTTCGGTCGCTAGGAGGGTCCACCAAAGTCCATACTTGGTTTTCACTCATGGATCCCAATTCGGATTTCATGGCTTCTAGCTATTTCTCAGAGTCTGGGCTCATCATCGCTTCCTCATAGTTCGTAGGTTCACTGTCTTCTACCAACAAGACAGTCAAGACAGGGTTGCCGTACCACTCAGGAGGGGCACGCGACCTTGTCGACCTGCGACGTTCAAGAGCACATCGTCCAAGCTTCATGATCCTTGTCATTAGCTTCCTCTATTGTTGGTGCGGTGACCTGAACAATTTCAGGTGCTGCGCTACTCTCCAATTCAAGAGAAGGTTCAATAACCTCGTCTAGCTCTACTTTCCTCCCACTCACTTCTTTCGAGAGAAACTCCTTCTCAAGAAAGGAACCGTTCGTTGCGACAAACACTTTGCCTTCGGTTCCGTGATAGAAGGTATACCCAATACTTTCCTTAGGGTATCCTATGAAGACGCATTTCTCTGCTTTGGGTTCGAGCTTGTTCGGCATCAACTTCTTGACATAAGCTTCGCATCCCCAAACTTTAAGAAAGGACAACTTAGGTTTAGCACCAAACCATAGTTCATACGGTGTCGTCTCAACGGATTTAGATGGTGCCCTATTTAAAGTGAATGCAGCGGTTTCTAATGCATAACCCCAAAATGATAACGGCAAATCAGAAAGAGACATCATCGATCGGACCATATCTAATAGGGTTCGGTTCCGGCGTTCAGACACACCATTGCGGTGTGGTGTTCCAGGTGGCGTGAGTTGCGAAACAATTCCGCTTGCTTTAAGATGCGTGAGAAAATCATAACTCAAATATTCGCCCCCACGATCGATCGTAGAAACTTAATCTTTCTGTTACGATTGTTCTCCACTTCATTCTGAAATTCCTTGAACTTTTCAAATGTTTCAAATTTATGTTTCATTAAATAGATATACCCATATCTAATTAAGTCATCGGTTAAAGTGAGAAAATAGCGATATTCACCGCGCGTCGAAACACTCATCGGTCCGCATACATCGGTATGTATGATTTCCAACAAGTCCGTTGCTCGCTCCATCATACCGGAGAATGGGGTTTTGATCATCTTGCCCATGAGGCATGGTTCGCATGTGTCAAATGATTCAAAATCAAGAGAATCCAAAAGTCCATCAGAATGGAGTTTCTTCATGCGCTTTACACCAATATGACCTAGACGACAGTGCCACAAATAAGTAGTATTATCACTATCTACTTTGCATCTCTTAGCCTCAATGTTATGGATGTGTGTTTCATCCCTTTCGAGATTTAGAAGAAATAAACCATTCACAATAGGTGCATGACCATAAAAGATGTTACTCATATAAATAGAACAACCATTATTCTCCGATTTAAATGAATAACCGTCTTGCAATAAACAAGACCCAGAAATAATGTTCATGCTCAACGCAGGCACATAATAACATTTATTGAGGTTTAAAACTAATCCCGAAGGTAAAACTAAGGAGAGCGTGCCGACGGCCATCACATCAACTCTTGATCCGTTGCCAACGCCAGATCGTCACCTCATCCCTCGCAGTCGCCGTCTATTCGTAGCTCTGCTTGAGTTACAAATATTAGTAACAACCGGTATCAAATACCTGGCACTACAACGAGGGCTAGTAAGGAAAACATCAATAACATGTATATCAAATATACCTTTGATGGTGTCAGCCTTCTTATGCGCTAAGTACTTGGACGATTCGCCCAAAGGACCCTTGTCCTTGCAATAGAAGCACTTAAATCCGGCTTAGGACCAGACTTGAGCTTCTTCTCAGGGCAGGCTGCTTGCCGCCCTTCTTGAAGGGCTTCTTTGCTCCCTTACCTTTCTTGAAGGTGGGCTTGTTGACCATCAACACATGATTATCCTTTTTTATGTCCACTTCCGCGGCCTTCAGCTTTGCGAAGAGCTCTGTTAGACCCCTCCTTTGTAAAGGAAAAGGATCCCTGTGATTGCAATGCTAGTCCCTGGATCAATGCTAGCATCCACAGTTTAAGATGAAGTACACAGATACAAAGGTCATTTATTACATCCATTCCAGAGATTAAACATAGTCTTTTACAACTCAGGGCCATAGGCCAAATACAAGAGTTTAGGAATAAGTAAATAAACACAAGTCTTCATCTTCATGTGCCACAGGCAAGCATGTTGAGTGTAGACTCATGACACCTAATCATCATCTGAGTAACCTGCAACATCACAAGTTACAGCCACAGTGGGTCAATACTTTGGAATAGTATTGGCAAGTGATACCTTGGTAAATTTTTAAGTGGACTATAATACTATATGCAATTTGGCTAAGTGTAGCTTGGCTTGCTTTGCTTCAAAATAGATTTTTCCTATTAGTTGAAATCACTAAGTTTTTCTTTGTCAAAAAACTTTCCCAAGGAACCACCAATAGACATTGGGGTCCTTCACCCTTGTTCACCCTCAAGTTTTACTTAGAAATTGGAGTGATGAGATTCTTGTAGCTTCCATGTCTTGATGCTCAAGTTGTCCATTGCCATGGACTTGGCTAAGTACTTAGGTTTTCCATCTGCAGAGGTTGTGCACTTTCCCCACCAGACTTGGTTTCCCAAGACAGGACCTTTCAGAAGCCTTCCCTTAGTCAAATGGACGCGTTCCAACCTATCAATCCCTCTACCACCAACTGTCCAAGAGACTAAGTTCTAGCTACCTATATGATCAAGGCAGAGCCCATTTTGCCAAGTGGTTGCACTGTAAGCTTTCTCAACACTTGGCCTCCAAATCCCTTTTGTGCCTGGGTGGCATACCACAAGTGAGATACACAAGCCAAATCCATGGCCTTGTGTAACCACTCAATACAAACCATTCTTTCCATTCCACCCAGGAGTTTTATTGACTTAGTGGTTTTATTAAGAAAACATAAGTCTCATGACTTAGAAATATAGTCAATATAGCATGAATAGGTTATACCAACCCTTGTTTGCTAATAGCTAGGCTAAGCATAGCGTGGTAACTTAACTTATAAAAGATTCCCTAGCAATTCTATCATTCTATACTACATAGGATTTCCCAACATTTCATTTGGCAAGAGTAGCATGCAGGACTTAGCAAAATATCTAATGCTAGTACAAAATATAGGAATGAAATATTCATGAAATATCACTTGCCTTGGTAATGGGGAGAGTAGCACTCTTCACAATCACAGTCACTAGCAAAATCTACACAAAATTTGTAGTTACACACAATTATATACAATCCAAAAATATGAATGCATGCATGCAAGAATTACTAAGTGATGAATTTGAAAACTCTACCAAGCAAGTGCATGATACAGAAACATAACAAGTCACAAGGTTTGCCAACTGAACTTATTTAGCCCTAAAACAATTTGCTAAACTAAAACTATACTCAAATTGGACCTAAACATGTTTCTGCATAAAAAGTCATTTTAACAGATACTATTTGTTAAACACATTGGATATTCAGAAAGGTCTTGACTCACTGAATCCAATGGTATAAAGTTTGCAAAATTCCAACGTGGAAGTCAAAAGTTATAGTCATTTGAAATTTGGATCAAATTCTGGTTTGAAATCTGTTTTTAGATCTAACCCTAGCCACGCGTCGCGTTATTACTGGCGCGTACCGCTTCGGCCGGATCGAGCTCTGCGGCCGTAGGATCTAAGTGAGATCTGGCGGCTCAGATGCGCGCGTACCTCTTCGTCCACGTTCTAATCTACGCCGCAGGATCTACATCCGACGCTCCTAATCGTCCTGACCATACACGAGCGGTGCTAGCGGTGTTGACTGGCGGCGGCGCGTCTGACTACGGCGGTGCTGGCGTCCTAGGTTGCCCGGGGAGGAAGGAAGACGCTTACCGGAATCGCAGTGGCGTGCTGAAGATCGAGGTGGCTTTGGTTTATCAAGGGGCGCTCGGAGACGGTCTCTGGAGCTCGTCGGAGTTGCGGGCGGCGTCAGTAGCTTGCAGACGTGGTCCTTGCCGAGGTTTGGCGTCGCCCTAGCACGAGTCAGTGGCATCAGGACTTGCGCATGACACAGGCGAACAAGCTCGTGTGAAAGAGGGGACAAGGGGCGCTCGGAATTTACCTTAATTGGTCACCGGAGTTTGTTGGCGGCACAGGTGGTTTTGGTTGCGAACGGAGACAACGACCTAGGTCACGAGAAGGCAAAAAGAAGGTATCAGAGGATGCGCAAGAACATTCTGAACATCCTCGTTTGAACCAGAGAGAGAGGGGTGGTCGAGGCTCACCGTATTTGGTCGCCGGAGTTCTCGGTACTGCGGGTCTTCGAGAGCAATTGCGCGCAGCCTGGCGGCAGAGTGAGCGAGGAGAATGGGGGGAATTGCTCGCGAAGCAGAGAGGGTTAAGTAGGCTCAGGTGCGACAGGAAACGCTCGCGGATTAATGTCCAATTACGCCGCGCCATTACCGGCCATGACTACAGCAGCGACGTGGTCGCGGGCGTGGTTTGGGGAAGACGAGGACGACGTGGACGGGGCCCGCTGGTCAGTGAAATAAACAGAGGGGGCGTGGGGTCTGGCCGTCAATGACTGAAGGAGTGCGCTCGCGCGTGAGAGAAGAAAGGAAATGCCCCGGGTGGGCTTGTTGGGCTTGATTCGCTGCTAGGCTGGATTCCTAGCGCGCGGCCTTTTCCTTTTGTTTACTCCTTTTCTTTTTCTATTTCGATTTTCTGAATAGGTTTTCAAATGGTTTCAAGTTCAATTTGAATTCAAATCTTCTTGAGGTTTTGTATTGGTGGATTGGTCTCAGAAATAGGTCAAAACCCATGGGGTTACTTTGCAAGGGCTTGGTCAAACTTGGGGGACAAAATAATCAGGGACTTGCATCTAATTTGCAAATATTTGAAAAAGGGTTTTTGAAATTATTCCCAATTTGTAAAACTTGGTCAAAACCACACTCAATCCTTTCAATAAGGAAGACAATCAAGTTAGGTTTTAAAAACATTCAAACTCCCAAAAGGGATTGGCCATTTGATTTTAAATTTGCTCACATAAAATCATAGCACCAAGTGGTTCTGTTTTTCTGAAATGAGTTTGAAATTGATCTCAAATCTATATGCATGCATGAATGATATGCAAACTTTGAAATCATGATTTTAGGGATGTTACAAATCTAACCCCTTTAAGGTGAATCTCGCCCTCGAGATTCGGATTGGCTAGCAAATAGGTGAGGGTGGTCTTTCCGAAGATCATCTTCTCTTTCCCATGTTGCTTCTTCTTCGGAATGATGATTCCATTGTACTTTGCAAAACTTGATAGTTTTTGTCCTTGTGACTCTTTCTGCGGTCTCAAGAATCTTGACAGGCTTTTCTTCATAGGCGAGGTCACTTTCTAGTTGAACTTCTTCCAAAGGTATGGTATCCTTCAAAGAAGATTCTTCCATTTCTGGGTGACATTTCTTAAGCTGACTCACATGAAACACATTATGGACAGCTGACAGAGATTCTGGCAATTCGACTTCATATGCAACTTCTCCTCATGACTTAGAATTTTAAATGGCCCAACATATCTTGGCGTAACTTTCCTTTGACTCCAAATCTTTTCACTCCACGAAGTGGTGATACTCTAAGATAAGCTCTATCCCCAACTTCGTAGGTGACTTCTCTACGTTTAGAACCTGCGTAGCTTTTCTGTCGGGACTGTGCTATCTTCAACCTGTCCTTAACCAATTTGACTTTCTCTTCGGTGTCTTTGATAAGATCAGGTCCAAACAAACTCCTTTCTCCCACACCATTCCATAGCAATGGGGTGGTACACTTCCTTCCGTAGAGAAACTCAAATGGTGCCATTCCAATACTAGATTGATAACTATTATTGTAAGAGAACTCTGCGTAAGGCAGACTTTCATCCCAACTTGCTCCATAGTCTAGGGCACATGCCCTCAACATGTCTTCAAGAATTTGGTTAGTCCTTTCTGTTTGTCCACAGTTTGAGGATGAAAGGCAGTGCTGAATTCCAACCTCGTTCCTAAGGATTCATGAAGCTGTCTCCAAAAGTGAGAAGTGAACTGAGTTCCTCTATCAGACACAATAGTCTTAGGCACACCGTGAAGGCATACAATTCTGCTCATGTAGATTTTCGCTAACTTGGCACTTGTATAAGTTGTCTTCACGGGTATAAAATGAGCCACTTTAGTTAGGCGATCCACTACTACCCATATGGAATCATATCCTGACCTAGTCCTTGGTATTCCGGTAATGAAATCCATACCAATATTTTCCCACTTCCATTCAGGAATAGGTAGTGATTGAAGCAAACCTGCTGGTTTCTGATGTTCCGCTTTTACTCTACTACACACATCACACAAAGCTATATGTTCGGCGATGTCTCTTTTTAGATTGTTCCACCAAAATCTTTCCTTCATATCCATGTACATCTTGGTGTTTCCCGGGTGAATAGAATACGGAGAGTTGTGGGCTTCTTGTAGAATCAGTTTCCGCAACTCCGGATCTTGCGGAACACAAATACGTTTCCCATGCCATAAAGTACCTTGTTCGTCTATATGGAAACTTTTAGCTTTCCCTTGACTAATCCTTTCCTTAATCTCTTCGATTTCTTTATCAGTCTTCTGGGCTTCTTTAATCTTATCCAACTGAGTGGGTTGAACATTCAAAGACATGAGATGTCCTTCTGGCACAATCTCCAATCTGTGTTCTTTGAATTGCTTACACAAGTCATCTGGCAATTCACCTTTGGTAAGGCCATTTACAAACACCTTACGACTTAGAGCATCTGCTACAACGTTTGCTTTACCGGGGTGGTATTGCAAACTTAAGTCGTAATCCATGATAAGTTCTAGCCATCTCCTTTGTCTCATATTGATTTCTTTCTGGGTGAAGATATACTTCAAACTCTTGTGATCGGTGAATACTTCACAACGCTTTCCCAAAAGGTAGTGTCTCCATGTTTTGAGTGCATGGACAACAGCGGCTAACTCTAAATCATGAGTAGGATAGTTTACTTCATGAGTTTTGAGTTGTCTTGAGGCATAAGCCACAACTTTTCCGCCTTGCATAAGTACGGCACCTAATCCTTGATGCGAAGCATCACAATACACTTGGAAATCCTTTTCCAAATCTGGCAGGCACAGAACTGGTGCTGACACAAGTCTCTTCTTCAATTCTTGAAAGCTGAGTTCACAATCCTCAGACCAATCAAACTTCTTGTCTTTCTTTAACAATTCTGTCATTGGCTTAGCAACCTTTGAGAAATTTTCAATGAATCTTCTGTAGTAACCACTAAGCCAAGGAAACTACGAACCTCTTTACGTTCTTGGGAGATTCCCATTCGATTCACACTGAAACTTTGGCGGGATCAATCACACGCCATCCTTTGTCATAACATGACCAAGAAAACCAACTTCTTCTAACCAGAACTCACACTTGCTGAATTTGGCATATAGTTTATGTTCCCTCAGTTTCTCAAGTATCAAGCGTAAGTGTCTTTCATGTTCTTCCTTGCTCTTGGAGTAGACTAAGATGTCATCGATGAAAACGACAACAAATTTGTCAAGAAATTCCATGAACACCTTGTTCATCATATTCATGAAATATCTTTGGAGCGTTGGTTAAACCAAAAGGCATCACGGTATATTCATACAATCCATACCTTGTGGTGAATGCTGTTTTGGGTATGTCTTGCTCTCTTATCTTGAGTTGAAAATAACCTGATCGGAGATCAATCTTCGAGAACACACATGCTCCTTCTAGCTGATCAAACAAGTCATTGATTCTTGGCAAAGGGTATTTGTTCTTGATAGTTACCTCATTGAGGGAACGGTAATCTATGCATAATCTTTGAGTTCTATCCTTCTTTTCTACGAATAAAACTGGAGCTCCCCAAGATGAAGAACTTGGTTGGATGAATCCTTTCTGCAATTGTTCTCCAAGTTGTTTCTTGAGTTCCTTAAGTTCGTCAACTGACATTTTATAAGGTCTCTTTGCTCTTGGTCCAGAACCTGGTACCAAATCTATTATAAACTCCACATCTCTATCCGATGGCATTCCTGGTAACTCTTCCGGAAATACGTCCGGATACTCACTTACAATTGGCACACTGTCCATGCTAACCCCCTTAAGAGAATTCAGCTTACTTCCTTTAGATTCAAAGTTGGACTTGATTTTTATCCGCTTTCCTTCAGGGGTTGTGAGTGTAACTGTACGATTTGCACAATCTAGTACTCCTTCATACTTAGCCATCCAATCCATCCCCAAAATCACATCCAATCCTTGGGAATTTAGGATTATTAGGTTCACTGGAAACTTATATTTTCCAAACTCTATGACTAAGTCATGACATCCTGAATTAACTATCATTTCTCCACCAGGAGAACTTACTCTTATAGGACACCCAATAGTTTCTACCGTAATTCATTTCTTTCAACAAATGCTCTTGATATGAATGAATGAGATGCACCAAAGATCAAAGAGTACAAATGCTGGAATTGAATTGAGTCGAACTTACCAAACAAAGACATCGGTTCCTCATAGACCTCTTCCACATTGATGTGGTTAACCTGTCCTTTCTGAAAAGGATTGGGCTTGTTAGGTCCTTCAACTTTCTTCTCAGGGCACTCATTAGCGTAATGCCCCAGCTTCTTGCATTTGAAGCATTCAACCTGACTGATGTCCTTTTTAGGCTGATTTCCACTTCCACTTCCACTGTGGTGGCTCTTATGTCCACTCTTGTGGTTCTTGTACTTATCATTGTCATGACTGCGATGATGCTTGTTGTCATGACGGTTGTGGTTGTGGTGCTTGTTGAATTTCCCATGCTTGTGGGATCCTGAGCTTCCACTGTCATCAATATGAGATCGTTTGTGAGACGATCCCGAGCTGTGCTTGTCGGAGTGCTTTCTCTTCCTACTCTCAACTTGCTTCATTTTATTCTCCAAAATAGCAGCCTTGTCACACAGAGACTGATAAGTTGGAACATAGGCCACAGACAACTGTAGGTTTAGCTCATCATTCAACCCTTCAAGAAATTTTTCCTTTCTTTTGGCATCTGTGTCAACCTCATCCGGTGCATAGCGTGCCAAATTGTTGAACTCTTCTATATATTCAGCCACGCTGCGGTGGCGCTGCCTCAAGTTGTGAAACTCCTTCTTTTTGAGACTCATCATCCCTGATGAGATATGAGCAGTGCGAAAGCCATCTTCGAAGATAGCCCAAGTCACCTCATCAATAGGAGTGGTGATTTGGAAGTTGTCCCACCATGTGGCGGCTGGCCCCTCCAACAGATGCGCTGCAAACCTGACTTTCTCAGCATCCGTGCAGCCCACGGTCACTAAGTCCTTGTTTACAGAACGCAGCCAATCATTGGCCACCATGGGATCAGTCGTCCCCGAGAACTTAGCTGGCCTCAACCGCAGAAATCTGGTGAGCATGTCAAAACCCGGAGGATTATTGTTGTTGTTGTTGTTGTTATTGTTGTTGTTATTGGGGTTGTTGTTGTTGTTCTGGTTTTGGATGAATGTCATCATCATTTGCATAAGCTGTGTTTGTGCATTCATCATTTGCTGCATTTCTGGGGTGATGTTGTTGGGGTTGGGGTTTGCGCGACAGTGAGGCATCTGTGGTCTGTTCAATTAGAGATAAGAATGAGATACCCATAGATGTTTTATGCACATTACATCACATAAGCAAACACATATCATGCAACACAAAGATAAAAGTTCAACAACAAGATAACAGTTTCTCAAAGTAAAACACACAAGTGGCAAGCCATCCACATGTCGGATGGTCCAATAACAGGTTCACAAATAACAAGTACGATAATAAAAGATAACCGAGTAGTCAAGTCTACTCATCAGCATCAATCTCCTCCTCGACAAAGGTAAGACCTGCATTCTCCATCGCGGTCTTGTTCTCCTCAATAGTAGTGGTCAAGGTCTCGATCTTGGTCTTGAGAGCCCTCTTCTGGGAGCGAAGCCTCTCAATAACCATCTGCTGCTGCTCTAGCTCGAAATCCTTGGATTTCAGTTCCTCGGTCATGTCTCGGATCTTCTTGTTTCTATCCTGGACACGTTTCTCCTGACTCTTGAACTTACGGTCCTGGGTTTCAAACTTTGCCTCCATTTCCTTGACTATCTCGTCCTGCTGTGCGAAAAGCTTGTCCTTCTCGCGAAGCTGCACCTGGAGCTCGTCATTACTGAGCATGACATTGGTCCTGTCAGTATCCACGTGCCTAATAAGAGACTCTAAGTCCTGGAGATAGAGACGTATCGGCTCTGCTGCGTCCCTCGAGTCGTCCTCAAAGTCAATGGACTCTCCGTCATCATCACGTCTTCCGAAGACGTGAAAGTGAGTGCCTCTAACCTATCGGGAGTGACGGCCTAACAAACGTCCTATCAGATCCTGCATGACGACCTCCATGCCTCTCTCCCTGTCATCGTGCATAAGCTTGAAGACGATGGCCTCCGTAGTAGGCTCTGGCAAGGCGTCCGGCTGGTTCACCTTGAAGCCCCAGAGGTCCTTCCTCTCGAACTTGGTGAGTGGGTGCACCATGATAGTGGGAAGAGGGAGATCGAGCAAAGTGGTAAGCTCAACAATACGAGGACCAAAGCGAGTAGCCCGGATCTCCTCAACAGTGCTGACGGTAATAGGCATCTATTTATAAGAAAGAAATGTTAGGACAACACAACTTTAAGATAAACATAAGGCAAACACCATATACATAGTCATGGAAATAAAACACACAAGTCATGCATTCATTAAGTCATTACATTAATCAAGGTTCACTCTTATTCTAAGACAACATTTTTGGAAAATAAGGTGATAGATGGTGGTCCAACTAACGAAGTGTGCTCACAATCCTATCTCACTAGATCTGGTGGCTAACACAATGTTCCTAGAGACAATCCACCTATCTTGTTCACATGATTCCATCACTAAGTCTATAATATCTCCCCTTAATTCTTGGTTGGTGGCTTCCAACTCTTGGGTAAGTTCCTTCTCTTTCTCTAAGTCCTTTTGGAGGTTGAGCATTCTGCACTTGACTCTTGCACTTAGTTCTTTGATAGTCCTCCAAGCTGCTTCTCGTGCTGACTCAAAGAAAGTGGTGTGCAACACAGTGTTGGTGTACATGCAGAATCCTCTTTCTTTGTGGTTGTCTTCCTTGTTTTTGTACAAGTGAAGTTGCACCCACCAGTACTCCACTCCTTCATCCATTACTGGGAAGCCTTTGTATATAGCTGCACCATGTGCTTCCATTGCCACCATGAGGTCCTTGAGAATTTTGGGAAACTCAGTTTCACACTCCAAGGTCATGGTCATGAGTGGTCCTTTCTTCACGGCTTCGTTGATGGAGTTCATCTACAAATAGAGATGAGAATGAGAAGATTAGAAAAGTTTACGAGAAGAATAGACAAGTGTAGAAGTAGTTGAAAGATTTTCCTTAGTGGTTTCCAATTCTAGGGTCATAATCCTACAGGCAACACAGTGCTCTTATACCATATGTTAGACCCCTCCTTTGTAAAGGAAAAGGATCCCTGTGATTGCAATGCTAGTCCCTGGATCAATGCTAGCATCCTGCTTTAAGATGAAGTACACAGATACAAAGGTCATTTATTACATCCATTCCAGAGATTAAACATAGTCTTTTACAACTCAGGGCCATAGGCCAAATACAAGAGTTTAGGAATAAGTAAATAAACACAAGTCTTCATCTTCATGTGCCACAGGCAAGCATGTTGAGTGTAGACTCATGACACCTAATCATCATCTGAGTAACCTGCAACATCACAAGTTACAGCCACAGTGGGTCAATACTTTGGAATAGTATTGGCAAGTGATACCTTGGTAAATTTTTAAGTGGACTATAATACTATATGCAATTTGGCTAAGTGTAGCTTGGCTTGCTTTTCTTCAAAATAGATTTTTCCTATTAGTTGAAATCACTAAGTTTTTCTTTGTCAAAAAACTTTCCCAAGGAACCACCAATAGACATTGGGGTCCTTCACCCTTGTTCACCCTCAAGTTTTACTTAGAAATTGGAGTGATGAGATTCTTGTAGCTTCCATGTCTTGATGCTCAAGTTGTCCATTGCCATGGACTTGGCTAAGTACTTAGGTTTTCCATCTGCAGAGGTTGTGCACTTTCCCCACCAGACTTGGTTTCCCAAGACAGGACCTTTCAGAAGCCTTCCCTTAGTCAAATGGACGCGTTCCAACCTATCAATCCCTCTACACCAACTGTCCAAGAGACTAAGTTCTAGCTACCTATATGATCAAGGCAGAGCCCATTTTGCCAAGTGTTTGCACTGTAAGCTTTCTCAACACTTGGCCTCCAAATCCCTTTTGTGCCTGGGTGGCATACCACAAGTGAGATACACAAGCCAAATCCATGGCCTTGTGTAACCACTCAACACAAACCATTCTTTCCATTCCACCCAGGAGTTTTATTGACTTAGTGGTTTTATTAAGAAAACATAAGTCTCATGACTTAGAAATATAGTCAATATAGCATGAATAGGTTATACCAACCCTTGTTTGCTAATAGCTAGGCTAAGCATAGCGTGGTAACTTAACTTAGAAAAGATTCCCTAGCAATTCTATCATTCTATACTACATAGGATTTCCCAACATTTCATTTGGCAAGAGTAGCATGCATGACTTAGCAAAATATCTAATGCTAGTACAAAATATAGGAATGAAATATTCATGAAATATCACTTGCCTTGGTAATGGGGAGAGTAACACTCTTCACAATCACAGTCACTAGCAAAATCTACACAAAATTTGTAGCATACAATTACACACAATTATATACAATCCAAAAATATGAATGCATGCATGCAAGAATTACTAAGTGATGAATTTGAAAACTCTACCAAGCAAGTGCATGATACAGAAACATAACAAGTCACAAGGTTTGCCAACTGAACTTATTTAGCCCTAAAACAATTTGCTAAACTAAAACTATACTCAAATTGGACCTAAACATGTTTCTGCATATAAAGTCATTTTCACAGATACTATTTGTTAAACACATTGGATATTCAGAAAGGTCTTGACTCACTGAATCCAACGGTATAAAGTTTGCAAAATTCCAACGTGGAAATCAAAAGTTATAGTCATTTGAAATTTGGATCAAATTCTGGTTTGAAATCTGTTTTTAGATCTAACCCTAGCCACGCGTCGCGTTATTACTGGCGCGTACCGCTTCGGCCGGATCGAGCTCTGCGGCCGTAGGATCTAAGTGAGATCTGGCGGCTCAGATGCGCGTGTACCTCTTCGTCCACGTTCTAATCTACGCCGCAGGATCTACATCCGATGCTCCTAATCGTCCTGACCATACACGAGCGGTGCTAGCGGTGTTGGTGGCGGACGTCTGGCGGTGCGGCATCCTAGGTCGCCGGGGAAGGAAGACACTTACCGGAATCGCAGTGGCATGCTGAAGCTCGAGGTGGCTTTGGTTTATCAAGGGGCGCTCGGAGACGGTCTCTGGAGCTCGTCGGAGTTGCGGGCGGCGTCAGTAGCTTGCAGACGTGGTCCGTGCCGAGGTTTGGCGTCGCCCTAGCACGAGTCAGTGGCATCAGGACTTGCGCATGACACAGGCGAACAAGCTCGTGTGAAAGAGGGGACAAGGGGAGCTCGGAATTTACCTTAATGGGTCACCGGAGTTTGTTGGCGGAGCAGGTGGTTTCGGTTGCAAACGGAGACAACGACCTGGGTCACGAGCAGGCAAAAAGAAGGTATAAGATGATGCGCAAGAACATTCTGAACATCCTCGTTTGAACCAGAGAGAGAGGAGTGGTCGAGGCTCACCGTATTTGGTCGCCGGAGTTCTCGGTACTGCGGGTCTTCGAGAGCAATTGCGCGCAGCCTGGCGGCAGAGTGAGCGAGGAGAATGGGGGGAATTGCTCGCGAGGCAGAGAGGGTTAAGTAGGCTCAGGTGCGACAGGAAACGCTCGCGGATTAATGTCCAATTACGCCGCGCCATTACCGGCCATGACTACAGCAGCGACGTGGTCGCGGGCGTGGTTTGGGGAAGACGAGGACGACGTGGACGGGGCCCGCTGGTCAGTGAAATAAACAGAGGGGGCGTGGGGTCTGGCCGTCAATGACTGAAGGAGTGCGCTCGCGCGTGAGAGAAGAAAGGAAATGCCCCGGGTGGGCTTGTTGGGCTTGATTCGCTGCTAGGCTGGATTCCTAGCGCGCGGCCTTTACCTTTTGTTTACTCCTTTTCTTTTTCTATTTCGATTTTCTGAATAGGTTTTCAAATGGTTTCAAGTTCAATTTGAATTCAAATCTTCTTGAGGTTTTGTATTGGTGGATTGGTCTCAGAAATAGGTCAAAACCCATGGGGTTACTTTGCAAGGGCTTGGTCAAACTTGGGGGACAAAATAATCAAGGACTTGCATCTAATTTGCAAATATTTGAAAAAGGGTTTTTGAAATTATTCCCAATTTGTAAACTTGGTCAAAACCACACTCAATCCTTTCAATAAGGAAGACAATCAAGTTAGGTTTTAAAAACATTCAAACTCCCAAAAGGGATTGGCCATTTGATTTTAAATTTGCTCACATAAAATCATAGCACCAAGTGGTTCTGTTTTTCTGAAATGAGTTTGAAATTGATCTCAAATCTATATGCATGCATGAATGATATGCAAACTTTGAAATCATGATTTTAGGGATGTTACAAATCTAACCCCTTTAAGGTGAATCTCGCCCTCGAGATTCGGATTGGCTAGCAAATAGGTGAGGGTGGTCTTTCCGAAGATCATCTTCTCTTTCCCATGTTGCTTCTTCTTCGGAATGATTATTCCATTGTACTTTGCAAAACTTGATAGTTTTTGTCCTTGTGACTCTTTCTGCGGTCTCAAGAATCTTGACAGGCTTTTCTTCATAGGCGAGGTCACTTTCTAGTTGAACTTCTTCCAAAGGTATGGTATCCTTCAAAGAAGATTCTTCCATTTCTGGGTGACATTTCTTAAGCTGACTCACATGAAACACATTATGGACAGCTGACAGAGATTCTGGCAATTCGACTTCATATGCAACTTCTCCCTTGCGACTTAGAATTTTAAATGGCCCAACATATCTTGGCGCCAACTTTCCTTTGACTCCAAATCTTTTCACTCCACGAAGTGGTGATACTCTAAGATAAGCTCTATCTCCAACTTCGTAGGTGACTTCTCTACGTTTAGAATCTGCGTAGCTTTTCTGTCGGGACTGTGCTATCTTCAACCTGTCCTTAACCAATTTGACTTTCTCTTCGGTGTCTTTGATAAGATCAGGTCCAAACAAACTCCTTTCTCCCACACCATTCCATAGCAATGGGGTGGTACACTTCCTTCCGTAGAGAAACTCAAATGGTGCCATTCCAATACTAGATTGATAACTATTATTGTAAGAGAACTCTGCGTAAGGCAGACTTTCATCCCAACTTGCTCCATAGTCTAGGGCACATGCCCTCAACATGTCTTCAAGAATTTGGTTAGTCCTTTCTGTTTGTCCATAGTTTGAGGATGAAAGGCAGTGCTGAATTCCAACCTCGTTCCTAAGGATTCATGAAGCTGTCTCCAAAAGTGAGAAGTGAACTGAGTTCCTCTATCAGACACAATAGTCTTAGGCACACCGTGAAGGCATACAATTCTGCTCATGTAGATTTTGGCTAACTTGGCACTTGTATAAGTTGTCTTCACGGGTATAAAATGAGCCACTTTAGTTAGGCGATCCACTACTACCCATATGGAATCATATCCTGACCTAGTCCTTGGTAATCCGGTAATGAAATCCATACCAATATTTTCCCACTTCCATTCAGGAATAGGTAGTGATTGAAGCAAACCTGCTGGTTTCTGATGTTCCGCTTTTACTCTACTACACACATCACACAAAGCTATATGTTCGGCGATGTCTCTTTTTAGATTGTTCCACCAAAATCTTTCCTTCATATCCATGTACATCTTGGTGTTTCCCGGGTGAATAGAATATGGAGAGTTGTGGGCTTCTTGTAGAATCAGTTTCCGCAACTCCGGATCTTGCGGAACACAAATACGTTTCCCATGCCATAAAGTACCTTGTTCGTCTATATGGAAACTTTTAGCTTTCCCTTGACTAATCCTTTCCTTAATCTCTTCGATTTCTTTATCAGTCTTCTGGGCTTCTTTAATCTTATCCAACAGAGTGGGTTGAACATCCAAAGACATGAGATGTCCTTCTGGCACAATCTCCAATCTGAGTTCTTTGAATTGCTTACACAAGTCATCTGGCAATTCACCTTTGGTAAGGCCATTTACAAACACCTTACGACTTAGAGCATCTGCTACAACGTTTGCTTTACCGGGGTGGTATTGCAAACTTAAGTCGTAATCCATGATAAGTTCTATCCATCTCCTTTGTCTCATATTGATTTCTTTCTAGGTGAAGATATACTTCAAACTCTTGTGATCGGTGAATACTTCACAACGCTTTCCCAAAAGGTAGTGTCTCCATGTTTTGAGTGCATGGACAACAGCGGCTAACTCTAAATCATGAGTAGGATAGTTTACTTCATGAGTTTTGAGTTGTCTTGAGGCATAAGCCACAACTTTTCCGCCTTGCATAAGTACGGCACCTAATCCTTGATGCGAAGCATCACAATACACTTGGAAATCCTTTTCCAAATCTGGCAGGCACAGAACTGGTGCTGACACAAGTCTCTTCTTCAATTCTTGAAAGCTGAGTTCACAATCCTCAGACCAATCAAACTTCTTGTCTTTCTTTAACAATTCTGTCATTGGCTTAGCAACCTTTGAGAAATTTTCAATGAATCTTCTGTAGTAACCGACTAAGCCAAGGAAACTACGAACCTCTTTTACGTTCTTGGGAGATTCCCATTCAGTTACAGCTGAAACTTTGGCAGGATCAACTGCTACGCCATCCTTTGTCATAACATGACCAAGAAAACCAACTTCTTCTAACCAGAACTCACACTTGCTGAATTTGGCATATAGTTTATGTTCCCTCAGTTTCTCAAGTATCAAGCGTAAGTGTCTTTCATGTTCTTCCTTGCTCTTGGAGTAGACTAAGATGTCATCGATGAAAACGACAACAAATTTGTCAAGAAATTCCATGAACACCTTGTTCATCATATTCATGAAATATGCTGGAGCGTTGGTTAAACCAAAAGGCATCACGGTATATTCATACAATCCATACCTTGTGGTGAATGCTGTTTTGGGTATGTCTTGCTCTCTTATCTTGAGTTGAAAATAACCTGATCGGAGATCAATCTTCGAGAACACACATGCTCCTTCTAGCTGATCAAACAAGTCATTGATTCTTGGCAAAGGGTATTTGTTCTTGATAGTTACCTCATTGAGGGAACGGTAATCTATGCATAATCTTTGAGTTCTATCCTTCTTTTCTACGAATAAAACTGGATCTCCCCAAGATGAAGAACTTGGTTGGATGAATCCTTTCTGCAATTGTTCTCCAAGTTGTTTCTTGAGTTCCTTAAGTTCGTCAACTGACATTTTATAAGGTCTCTTTGCTCTTGGTCCAGAACCTGGTACCAAATCTATTATAAACTCCACATCTCTATCCGATGGCATTCCTGGTAACTCTTCCAGAAATACGTCCGGATACTCACTTACAATTGGCACACTGTCCATGCTAACCCCCTTAAGAGAATTCAGCTTACTTCCTTTAGATTCAAAGTTGGACTTGATTTTTATCCGCTTTCCTTCAGGGGTTGTGAGTGTAACTGTACGATTTGCACAATCTAGTACTCCTTCATACTTAGCCATCCAATCCATCCCCAAAATCACATCCAATCCTTGGGAATTTAGGATTATTAGGTTCACTGGAAACTTATATTTTCCAAACTCTATGACTAAGTCATGACATCCTGAATTAACTATCATTTCTCCACCAGGAGAACTTACTCTTATAGGATACCCAATAGTTTCTACCGGTAATTCATTTCTTTCAACAAATGCTCTTGATATGAATGAATGAGATGCACCAGTATCAAAGAGTACAAATGCTGGAATTGAATTGAGTCTGAACTTACCAGCAACAGCATCAGGTTCCTCATAGACCTCTTCCACATTGATGTGGTTAACCTGTCCTTTCTGAAAAGGATTGGGCTTGTTAGGTCCTTCAACTTTCTTCTCAGGGCACTCATTAGCGTAATGCCCCAGCTTCTTGCATTTGAAGCATTCAACCTGACTGATGTCCTTTTTAGGCTGATTTCCACTTCCACTTCCACTGTGGTGGCTCTTATGTCCACTCTTGTGGTTCTTGTACTTATCATTGTCATGACTGCGATGATGCTTGTTGTCATGATGGTTGTGGTTGTGGTGCTTGTTGAATTTCCCATGCTTGTGGGATCCTGAGCTTCCACTGTCATCAATATGAGATCGTTTGTGAGACGATCCCGAGCTGTGCTTGTCGGAGTGCTTTCTCTTCCTACTCTCAACTTGCTTCATTTTATTCTCCAAAATAGCAGCCTTGTCACACAGAGACTGATAAGTTGGAACATAGGCCACAGACAACTGTAGGTTTAGCTCATCATTCAACCCTTCAAGAAATTTTTCCTTTCTTTTGGCATCTGTGTCAACCTCATCCGGTGCATAGCGTGCCAAATTGTTGAACTCTTCTATATATTCAGCCACGCTGCGGTGGCGCTGCCTCAAGTTGTGAAACTCCTTCTTTTTCAGACTCATCATCCCTGATGAGACATGAGCAGTGCGAAAGCCATCTTCGAAGATAGCCCAAGTCACCTCATCAATAGGAGTGGTGATTTGGAAGTTGTCCCACCATGTGGCGGCTGGCCCCTCCAACAGATGCGCTGCAAACCTGACTTTCTCAGCATCCGTGCAGCCCACGGTCACTAAGTCCTTGTTTACAGAACGCAGCCAATCATTGGCCACCATGGGATCAGTCGTCCCCGAGAACTTAGCTGGCCTCAACCGCAGAAATCTGGTGAGCATGTCAAAACCCGGAGGATTATTGTTGTTGTTGTTGTTGTTATTGTTGTTGTTGTTGGTCTGGTTTTGGAGGCATGTCATCATCATTGGCATAAGCGGTGTGTGTGCATTCATCATTTGCTGCATTTCTGGGGTGATGTTGTTGGGGTTGGGGTTTGCTGATGTTGAGGCATCTGTGGTCTGTTCAATTAGAGATAAGAATGAGATACCCATAGATGTTTTATGCACATTACATCACATAAGCAAACACATAT
This sequence comes from Avena insularis, assembly GCA_023614405.1. NCBI lineage: Eukaryota > Viridiplantae > Streptophyta > Magnoliopsida > Poales > Poaceae > Avena > Avena insularis. Next base: position 390,593,214 of record CM042687.1, read on the forward strand.
CATGCAACACAAAGATAAAAGTTCAACAACAAGATAACAGTTTCTCAAAGTAAAACACACAAGTGGCAAGCCATCCACATGTCGGATGGTCCAATAACAGGTTCACAAATAACAAGTACGATAATAAAAGATAACCGAGTAGTCAAGTCTACTCATCAGCATCAATCTCCTCCTCGACAAAGGTAAGACCTGCATTCTCCATCGCGGTCTTGTTCTCCTCAATAGTAGTGGTCAAGGTCTCGATCTTGGTCTTGAGAGCCCTCTTCTGGGAGCGAAGCCTCTCAATAACCATCTGCTGCTGCTCTAGCTCGAAATCCTTGGATTTCAGTTCCTCGGTCATGTCTCGGATCTTCTTGTTTCTATCCTGGACACGTTTCTCCTGACTCTTGAACTTACGGTCCTGGGTTTCAAACTTTGCCTCCATTTCCTTGACTATCTCGTCCTGCTGTGCGAAAAGCTTGTCCTTCTCGCGAAGCTGCACCTGGAGCTCGTCATTACTGAGCATGACATTGGTCCTGTCAGTATCCACGTGCCTAATAAGAGACTCTAAGTCCTGGAGATAGAGACGTATCGGCTCTGCTGCGTCCCTCGAGTCGTCCTCAAAGTCAATGGACTCTCCGTCATCATCACGTCTTCCGAAGACGTGAAAGTGAGTGCCTCTAACCTATCGGGAGTGACGGCCTAACAAACGTCCTATCGATCTGCATGACGACCTCCATGCCTCTCTCCTGTCGCATCGCATAAGCTTGAAGACGATGGCCTCCGTAGTAGGCTCTGTCTGGCGTCCGGGCTGGTTCACCTTGAAGCCCCAGAGGTCCTTCCTCTCGAACTTGGTGAGTGGGTGCACCATGATAGTGGGAAGAGGGAGATCGAGCAAAGTGGTAAGCTCAACAATACGAGGACCAAAGCGAGTAGCCCGGATCTCCTCAACAGTGCTGACGGTAATAGGCATCTATTTATAAGAAAGAAATGTTAGGACAACACAACTTTAAGATAAACATAAGGCAAACACCATATTCATAGTCATGGAAATAAAACACACAAGTCATGCATTCATTAAGTCATTACATTAATCAAGGTTCACTCTTATTCTAAGACAACATTTTTGGAAAATAAGGTGATAGATGGTGGTCCAACTAACGTGTGCTCACAATCCTATCTCACTAGATCTGGTGGCTAACACAATGTTCCTAGAGACAATCCACCTATATTGTTCACATGATTCCATCACTAAGTCTATAATATCTCCCCTTAATTCTTGGTTGGTGGCTTCCAACTCTTGGGTAAGTTCCTTCTCTTTCTCTAAGTCCTTTTGGAGGTTGAGCATTCTGCACTTGACTCTTGCACTTAGTTCTTTGATAGTCCTCCAAGCTGCTTCTCGTCGACTCAAAGAAAGTGGTGTGCAACATGTGTTGGTGTACATGCAGAATCCTCTTTCTTTGTGGTTGTCTTCCTTGTTTTTGTACAAGTGAAGTTGCACCCACCAGTACTCCACTCCTTCATCCATTACTGGGAAGCCTTTGTATATAGCTGCACCATGTGCTTCCATTGCCACCATGAGGTCCTTGAGAATTTTGGGAAACTCAGTTTCACACTCCAAGGTCATGGTCATGAGTGGTCCTTTCTTCACGACTTCGTTGATGGAGTTCATCTACAAATAGAGATGAGAATGAGAAGATTAGAAAAGTTTACGAGAAGAATAGACAAGTGTAGAAGTAGTTGAAAGATTTTCCTTAGTGGTTTCCAATTCTAGGGTCATAATCCTACAGGCAACACAGTGCTCTTATACCATATGTTAGACCCCTCCTTTGTAAAGGAAAAGGATCCCTGTGATTGCAATGCTAGTCCCTGGATCAATGCTAGCATCCACAGTTTAAGATGAAGTACACAGATACAAAGGTCATTTATTACATCCATTCCAGAGATTAAACATAGTCTTTTACAACTCAGGGCCATAGGCCAAATACAAGAGTTTAGGAATAAGTAAATAAACACAAGTCTTCATCTTCATGTGCCACAGGCAAGCATGTTGAGTGTAGACTCATGACACCTAATCATCATCTGAGTAACCTGCAACATCACAAGTTACAGCCACAGTGGGTCAATACTTTGGAATAGTATTGGCAAGTGATACCTTGGTAAATTTTTAAGTGGACTATAATACTATATGCAATTTGGCTAAGTGTAGCTTGGCTTGCTTTGCTTCAAAATAGATTTTTCCTATTAGTTGAAATCACTAAGTTTTTCTTTGTCAAAAAACTTTCCCAAGGAACCACCAATAGACATTGGGGTCCTTCACCCTTGTTCACCCTCAAGTTTTACTTAGAAATTGGAGTGATGAGATTCTTGTAGCTTCCATGTCTTGATGCTCAAGTTGTCCATTGCCATGGACTTGGCTAAGTACTTAGGTTTTCCATCTGCAGAGGTTGTGCACTTTCCCCACCAGACTTGGTTTCCCAAGACAGGACCTTTCAGAAGCCTTCCCTTAGTCAAATGGACGCGTTCCAACCTATCAATCCCTCTACACCAACTGTCCAAGAGACTAAGTTCTAGCTACCTATATGATCAAGGCAGAGCCCATTTTGCCAAGTGTTTGCACTGTAAGCTTTCTCAACACTTGGCCTCCAAATCCCTTTGTGCACGGTGGCATACCACAAGTGAGATACACAAGCCAAATCCATGGCCTTGTGTAACCACTCAACACAAACCATTCTTTCCATTCCACCCAGGAGTTTTATTGACTTAGTGGTTTTATTAAGAAAACATAAGTCTCATGACTTAGAAATATAGTCAATATAGCATGAATAGGTTATACCAACCCTTGTTTGCTAATAGCTAGGCTAAGCATAGCGTGGTAACTTAACTTAGAAAAGATTCCCTAGCAATTCTATCATTCTATACTACATAGGATTTCCCAACATTTCATTTGGCAAGAGTAGCATGCATGACTTAGCAAAATATCTAATGCTAGTACAAAATATAGGAATGAAATATTCATGAAATATCACTTGCCTTGGTAATGGGGAGAGTAACACTCTTCACAATCACAGTCACTAGCAAAATCTACACAAAATTTGTAGCATACAATTACACACAATTATATACAATCCAAAAATATGAATGCATGCATGCAAGAATTACTAAGTGATGAATTTGAAAACTCTACCAAGCAAGTGCATGATACAGAAACATAACAAGTCACAAGGTTTGCCAACTGAACTTATTTAGCCCTAAAACAATTTGCTAAACTAAAACTATACTCAAATTGGACCTAAACATGTTTCTGCATATAAAGTCATTTTCACAGATACTATTTGTTAAACACATTGGATATTCAGAAAGGTCTTGACTCACTGAATCCAACGGTATAAAGTTTGCAAAATTCCAACGTGGAAATCAAAAGTTATAGTCATTTGAAATTTGGATCAAATTCTGGTTTGAAATCTGTTTTTAGATCTAACCCTAGCCACGCGTCGCGTTATTACTGGCGCGTACCGCTTCGGCCGGATCGAGCTCTGCGGCCGTAGGATCTAAGTGAGATCTGGCGGCTCAGATGCGCGTGTACCTCTTCGTCCACGTTCTAATCTACGCCGCAGGATCTACATCCGACGCTCCTAATCGTCCTGACCATACACGAGCGGTGCTAGCGGTGTTGACTGGCGGCGGCGCGTCTGACTACGGCGGTGCCGGCATCCTAGGTCGCCCGGGGAGGAAGGAAGACACTTACCGGAATCGCAGTGGCATGCTGAAGCTCGAGGTGGCTTTGGTTTATCAAGGGGCGCTCGGAGACGGTCTCTGGAGCTCGTCGGAGTTGCGGGCGGCGTCAGTAGCTTGCAGACGTGGTCCGTGCCGAGGTTTGGCGTCGCCCTAGCACGAGTCAGTGGCATCAGGACTTGCGCATGACACAGGCGAACAAGCTCGTGTGAAAGAGGGGACAAGGGGCGCTCGGAATTTACCTTAATGGGTCACCGGAGTTTGTTGGCGGAGCAGGTGGTTTCGGTTGCGAACGGAGACAACGACCTAGGTCACGAGCAGGCAAAAAGAAGGTATAAGATGATGCGCAAGAACATTCTGAACATCCTCGTTTGAACCAGAGAGAGAGGAGTGGTCGAGGCTCACCGTATTTGGTCGCCGGAGTTCTCGGTACTGCGGGTCTTCGAGAGCAATTGCGCGCAGCCTGGCGGCAGAGTGAGCGAGGAGAATGGGGGGAATTGCTCGCGAGGCAGAGAGGGTTAAGTAGGCTCAGGTGCGACAGGAAACGCTCGCGGATTAATGTCCAATTACGCCGCGCCATTACCGGCCATGACTACAGCAGCGACGTGGTCGCGGGCGTGGTTTGGGGAAGACGAGGACGACGTGGACGGGGCCCGCTGGTCAGTGAAATAAACAGAGGGGGCGTGGGGTCTGGCCGTCAATGACTGAAGGAGTGCGCTCGCGCGTGAGATAAGAAAGGAAATTCCCCGGGTGGGCTTGTTGGGCTTGATTCGCTGCTAGGCTGGATTCCTAGCGCGCGGCCTTTTCCTTTTGTTTACTCCTTTTCTTTTTCTATTTCGATTTTCTGAATAGGTTTTCAAATGGTTTCAAGTTCAATTTGAATTCAAATCTTCTTGAGGTTTTGTATTGGTGGATTGGTCTCAGAAATAGGTCAAAACCCATGGGGTTACTTTGCAAGGGCTTGGTCAAACTTGGGGGACAAAATAATCAGGGACTTGCATCTAATTTGCAAATATTTGAAAAAGTGTTTTTGAAATTATTCCCAATTTGTAAAACTTGGTCAAAACCACACTCAATCCTTTCAATAAGGAAGACAATCAAGTTAGGTTTTAAAAACATTCAAACTCCCAAAAGGGATTGGCCATTTGATTTTAAATTTGCTCACATAAAATCATAGCACCAAGTGGTTCTGTTTTTCTGAAATGAGTTTGAAATTGATCTCAAATCTATATGCATGCATGAATGATATGCAAACTTTGAAATCATGATTTTAGGGATGTTACAAATCTAACCCCTTTAAGGTGAATCTCGCCCTCGAGATTCGGATTGGCTAGCAAATAGGTGAGGGTGGTCTTTCCGAAGATCATCTTCTCTTTCCCATGTTGCTTCTTCTTCGGAATGATGATTCCATTGTACTTTGCAAAACTTGATAGTTTTTGTCCTTGTGACTCTTTCTGCGGTCTCAAGAATCTTGACAGGCTTTTCTTCATAGGTGAGGTCACTTTCTAGTTGAACTTCTTCCAAAGGTATGGTATCCTTCAAAGAAGATTCTTCCATTTCTGGGTGACATTTCTGTGACTCACATGAAACACATTATGGACAGCTGACAGAGATTCTGGCAATTCGACTTCATATGCAACTTCTCCCTTGCGACTTAGAATTTTAAATGGCCCAACATATCTTGGCGCCAACTTTCCTTTGACTCCAAATCTTTTCACTCCACGAAGTGGTGATACTCTAAGATAAGCTCTATCCCCAACTTCGTAGGTGACTTCTCTACGTTTAGAATCTGCGTAGCTTTTCTGTCGGGACTGTGCTATCTTCAACCTGTCCTTAACCAATTTGACTTTCTCTTCGGTGTCTTTGATAAGATCAGGTCCAAACAAACTCCTTTCTCCCACACCATTCCATAGCAATGGGGTGGTACACTTCCTTCGTAGAAACTCAAATGGTGCCATTCCAATACTAGATTGATAACTATTATTGTAAGAGAACTCTGCGTAAGGCAGACTTTCATCCCAACTTGCTCCATAGTCTAGGGCACATGCCCTCAACATGTCTTCAAGAATTTGGTTAGTCCTTTCTGTTTGTCCACAGTTTGAGGATGAAAGGCAGTGCTGAATTCCAACCTCGTTCCTAAGGATTCATGAAGCTGTCTCCAAAAGTGAGAAGTGAACTGAGTTCCTCTATCAGACACAATAGTCTTAGGCACACCGTGAAGGCATACAATTCTGCTCATGTAGATTTTGGCTAACTTGGCACTTGTATAAGTTGTCTTCACGGGTATAAAATGAGCCACTTTAGTTAGGCGATCCACTACTACCCATATGGAATCATATCCTGACCTAGTCCTTGGTAATCCGGTAATGAAATCCATACCAATATTTTCCCACTTCCATTCAGGAATAGGTAGTGATTGAAGCAAACCTGCTGGTTTCTGATGTTCCGCTTTTACTCTACTACACACATCACACAAAGCTATATGTTCGGCGATGTCTCTTTTTAGATTGTTCCACCAAAATCTTTCCTTCATATCCATGTACATCTTGGTGTTTCCCGGGTGAATAGAATACGGAGAGTTGTGGGCTTCTTGTAGAATCAGTTTCCGCAACTCCGGATCTTGCGGAACACAAATACGTTTCCCATGCCATAAAGTACCTTGTTCGTCTATATGGAAACTTTTAGCTTTCCCTTGACTAATCCTTTCCTTAATCTCTTCGATTTCTTTATCAGTCTTCTGGGCTTCTTTAATCTTATCCAACAGAGTGGGTTGAACATCCAAAGACATGAGATGTCCTTCTGGCACAATCTCCAATCTGAGTTCTTTGAATTGCTTACACAAGTCATCTGGCAATTCACCTTTGGTAAGGCCATTTACAAACACCTTACGACTTAGAGCATCTGCTACAACGTTTGCTTTACCGGGGTGGTATTGCAAACTTAAGTCGTAATCCATGATAAGTTCTAGCCATCTCCTTTGTCTCATATTGATTTCTTTCTAGGTGAAGATATACTTCAAACTCTTGTGATCGGTGAATACTTCACAACGCTTTCCCAAAAGGTAGTGTCTCCATGTTTTGAGTGCATGGACAAATGCTAACTCTAAATCATGAGTAGGATAGTTTACTTCATGAGTTTTGAGTTGTCTTGAGGCATAAGCCACAACTTTTCCGCCTTGCATAAGTACGGCACCTAATCCTTGATGCGAAGCATCACAATACACTTGGAAATCCTTTTCCAAATCTGGCAGGCACAGAACTGGTGCTGACACAAGTCTCTTCTTCAATTCTTGAAAGCTGAGTTCACAATCCTCAGACCAATCAAACTTCTTGTCTTTCTTTAACAATTCTGTCATTGGCTTAGCAACCTTTGAGAAATTTTCAATGAATCTTCTATAGTAACCGACTAAGCCAAGGAAACTACGAACCTCTTTTATGTTCTTGGGAGATTCCCATTCAGTTACAGCTGAAACTTTGGCAGGATCAACTGCTACGCCATCCTTTGTCATAACATGACCAAGAAAACCAACTTCTTCTAACCAGAACTCACACTTGCTGAATTTGGCATATAGTTTATGTTCCCTCAGTTTCTCAAGTATCAAGCGTAAGTGTCTTTCATGTTCTTCCTTGCTCTTGGAGTAGACTAAGATGTCATCGATGAAAACGACAACAAATTTGTCAAGAAATTCCATGAACACCTTGTTCATCATATTCATGAAATATGCTGGACCGTTGGTTAAACCAAAAGGCATCACGGTATATTCATACAATCCATACCTTATGGTGAATGCTGTTTTGGGTATGTCTTGCTCTCTTATCTTGAGTTGAAAATAACCTGATCGGAGATCAATCTTCGAGAACACACATGCTCCTTCTAGCTGATCAAACAAGTCATTGATTCTTGGCAAAGGGTATTTGTTCTTGATAGTTACCTCATTGAGGGAACGGTAATCTATGCATAATCTTTGAGTTCTATCCTTCTTTTCTACGAATAAAACTGGAGCTCCCCAAGATGAAGAACTTGGTTGGATGAATCCTTTCTGCAATTGTTCTCCAAGTTGTTTCTTGAGTTCCTTAAGTTCGTCAACTGACATTTTATAAGGTCTCTTTGCTCTTGGTCCAGAACCTGGTACCAAATCTATTATAAACTCCACATCTCTATCCGATGGCATTCCTGGTAACTCTTCTGGAAATACATCCGGATACTCACTTACAATTGGCACACTGTCCATGCTAACCCCCTTAAGAGAATTCAGCTTACTTCCTTTAGATTCAAAGTTGGACTTGATTTTTATCCGCTTTCCTTCAGGGGTTGTGAGTGTAACTGTACGATTTGCACAATCTAGTACTCCTTCATACTTAGCCATCCAATCCATCCCCAAAATCACATCCAATCCTTGGGAATTTAGGATTATTAGGTTCACTGGAAACTTATATTTTCCAAACTCTATGACTAAGTCATGACATCCTGAATTAACTATCATTTCTCCACCAGGAGAACTTACTCTTATAGGACACCCAATAGTTTCTACCGGTAATTCATTTCTTTCAACAAATGCTCTTGATATGAATGAATGAGATGCACCAGTATCAAAGAGTACAAATGCTGGAATTGAATTGAGTCTGAACTTACCAGCAACAGCATCAGGTTCCTCATAGACCTCTTCCACATTGATGTGGTTAACCTGTCCTTTCTGAAAAGGATTGGGCTTGTTAGGTCCTTCAACTTTCTTCTCAGGGCACTCATTAGCGTAATGCCCCAGCTTCTTGCATTTGAAGCATTCAACCTGACTGATGTCCTTTTTAGGCTGGTTTCCACTTCCACTTCCACTGTGGTGGCTCTTATGTCCACTCTTGTGGTTCTTGTACTTATCATTGTCATGACTCCGATGATGCTTGTTGTCATGACGGTTGTGGTTGTGGTGCTTGTTGAATTTCCCATGCTTGTGGGATCCTGAGCTTCCACTGTCATCAATATGAGATCGTTTGTGAGACGATCCCGAGCTGTGCTTGTCGGAGTGCTTTCTCTTCCTACTCTCAACTTGCTTCATTTTATTCTCCAAAATAGCAGCCTTGTCACACAGAGACTGATAAGTTGGAACATAGGCCACAGACAACTGTAGGTTTAGCTCATCATTCAACCCTTCAAGAAATTTTTCCTTTCTTTTGGCATCTGTGTCAACCTCATCCGGTGCATAGCGTGCCAGATTGTTGAACTCTTCTATATATTCAGCCACGCTGCGGTGGCGCTGCCTCAAGTTGTGAAACTCCTTCTTTTTCAGACTCATCATCCCTGATGAGATATGAGCAGTGCGAAAGCCATCTTCGAAGATAGCCCAAGTCACCTCATCAATAGGAGTGGTGATTTGGAAGTTGTCCCACCATGTGGCGGCTGGCCCCTCCAACAGATGCGCTGCAAACCTGACTTTCTCAGCATCCGTGCAGCCCACGGTCACTAAGTCCTTGTTTACAGAACGCAGCCAATCATTGGACACCATGGGATCAGTCGTCCCCGAGAACTTAGCTGGCCTCAACCGCAGAAATCTGGTGAGCATATCAAAACCCGGAGGATTGTTGTTGTTGTTGTTGTTGTTATTGTTGTTGTTATTGGGGTTGTTGTTGTTGTTGTTCTGGTTTTGGATGAATGTCATCATCATTTGCATAAGCTGTGTTTGTGCATTCATCATTTGCTGCATTTCTGGGGTGATGTTGTTGGGGTTGGGGTTTGCGCGACAGGGAGGCATCTATGGTTTGTTCAATTAGAGATACGAATGAGATACCCATAGATGTTTTATGCACATTACATCACATAAGCAAACACATATCATGCAACACAAAGATAAAAGTTCAACAACAAGATAACAGTTTCTCAAAGTAAAACACACAAGTGGCAAGCCATCCACATGTCGGATGGTCCAATAACAGGTTCACAAATAACAAGTACGATAATAAAAGATAACCGAGTAGTCAAGTCTACTCATCAGCATCAATCTCCTCCTCGACAAAGGTAAGACCTGCATTCTCCATCGCGGTCTTGTTCTCCTCAATAGTAGTGGTCAAGGTCTCGATCTTGGTCTTGAGAGCCCTCTTCTAGGAGCGAAGCCTCTCAATAACCATCTGCTGCTGCTCTAGCTCGAAATCCTTGGATTTCAGTTCCTCGGTCATGTCTCGGATCTTCTTGTTTCTATCCTGGACACGTTTCTCCTGACTCTTGAACTTACGGTCCTGGGTTTCAAACTTTGCCTCCATTTCCTTGACTATCTCGTCCTGCTGTGCGAAAAGCTTGTCCTTCTCGCGAAGCTGCACCTGGAGCTCGTCATTACTGAGCATGACATTGGTCCTGTCAGTATCCACGTGCCTAATAAGAGACTCTAAGTCCTCGAGATAGAGACATATCGGCTCTGCTGCGTCCCTCGAGTCGTCCTCAAAGTCAATGGACTCTCCGTCATCATCACGTCTTCCGAAGACGTGAAAGTGAGTGCCTCTAACCTGTCGGGAGTGACGGCCTAACAAACGTCCTATCAGATCCTGCATGACGACCTCCATGCCTCTCTCCCTGTCATCGTGCATAAGCTTGAAGACGATGGCCTCCGTAGTAGGCTCTGTCTGGCGTCCGGGCTGGTTCACCTTGAAGCCCCAGAGGTCCTTCCTCTCGAACTTGGTGAGTGGGTGCACCATGATAGTGGTAAGAGGGAGATCGAGCAAAGTGGTAAGCTCAACAATACGAGGACCAAAGCGAGTAGCCCGGAACTCCTCAACAGTGCTGATGGTAATAGGCATCTATTTATAAGAAAGAAATGTTAGGACAACACAACTTTAAGATAAACATAAGTCAAACACCATATACATAGTCATGGAAATAAAACACACAAGTCATGCATTCATTAAGTCATTACATTAATCAAGGTTCACTCTTATTCTAAGACAACATTTTTGGAAAATAAGGTGATAGATGGTGGTCCAACTAACGAAGTGTGCTCACAATCCTATCTCACTAGATCTGGTGGCTAACACAATGTTCCTAGAGACAATCCACCTATCTTGTTCACATGATTCCATCACTAAGTCTATAATATCTCCCCTTAATTCTTGGTTGGTGGCTTCCAACTCTTGGGTAAGTTCCTTCTCTTTCTCTAAGTCCTTTTGGAGGTTGAGCATTCTGCACTTGACTCTTGCACTTAGTTCTTTGATAGTCCTCCAAGCTGCTTCTCGTGCTGACTCAAAGAAAGTGGTGTGCAACACAGTGTTGGTGTACATGCAGAATCCTCTTTCTTTGTGGTTGTCTTCCTTGTTTTTGTACAAGTGAAGTTGCACCCACCAGTACTCCACTCCTTCATCCATTACTGGGAAGCCTTTGTATATAGCTGCACCATGTGCTTCCATTGCCACCATGAGGTCCTTGAGAATTTTGGGAATCTCAGTTTCACACTCCAAGGTCATGGTCATGAGTGGTCCTTTCTTCACGGCTTCGTTGATGGAGTTCATCTACAAATAGAGATGAGAATGAGAAGATTAGAAAAGTTTACGAGAAGAATAGACAAGTGTAGAAGTAGTTGAAAGATTTTCCTTAGTGGTTTCCAATTCTAGGGTCATAATCCTACAGGCAACACAGTGCTCTTATACCATCTGTTAGACCCCTCCTTTGTAAAGGAAAAGGATCCCTGTGATTGCAATGCTAGTCCCTGGATCAATGCTAGCATCCACAGTTTAAGATGAAGTACACAGATACAAAGGTCATTTATTGTTGGAGATATGCCCTAGAGGCAATAATAAATATAGTTATTATTATATATCTTTGTGTTTATGATAAATGTTTACATTCATGCTATAATAGTATTAACAAGGAAACCATTAATACTTGTGTGATTTGTAAACTTAATTTGAAGTCCCTAGTATAGCCTCTATACTTCACTAGCTTGTTGGTTGATTGATGATTGTGGTTTCCCTATCATGAACATTGAGATGTTATCAACAACAAGATCATATCGTTAGGAGAATGATATGGTGGACATACTCCTATAGACAAGCGTAGCATAAAGATCAAGTCATTTCAATAGTTCAATTGCTATATGCTTTCTGATACATAGTAACCTAATTCCTTCGACCATGAGATCATGCATATCACCTTTACTGGATGGATGCTTTGATGTCATCAAACACCACACCGTAACAGGGTGGCTATAAAGGTGGCATTGAGTGTTTGGAAAGTATTGGTTGAAACACATGGATCAAGAGTGGATTTGTCCATCCACATGACGGATAGATATTCTCTGGCCCTCTCGGTGAAATGTCATCCAATTAGCTTGCAAGCATGTGACTTGGTCACAAGGGATCACATATCACGGAACGAGAAAGAGTACTTTATCAAGAACGAGGATGAACTAGGTATGCAGAGATACCGACGATCATAACCTCGGATAAGTAACATATCGTGAGACAAAGGGAAATTGGTATCGTATGTAAGTGGTTCATTCGATCGCAAAGTAATCGTAGAAATATGTGGGAGCCATATGAATTTCCAGATTCCTCTATTGGTTATTGTTCGGAGAAGTGTCTCGATCATGTCCGCATAATTCACGAACCGTAGGGAGACACACTTAAGGATTCGACGTTGTTTTGAGTAGTTATGGTATTATGAGAAAGAGACCGAATGTTGTTCGAGTCTCGGATGGGATCCGGATATCACGAGGAGATCCGGAATGGTCCGAGAATAAGATTCATATAAGGAAAGTCCTGCCGAGTAGCGGAATGATTCCGGTGTTTTCATCGGGAACATTCTAGAAGGTCCCGGAATGTCCGGCACTCCGGAGGGGGAAGGGTACATGAGTGTGTCATTACATATTGGAATGATTGCATCATGTACTAAGTATTCTTGCTGTCCCAAATAAAGGATTTATTTAAATCCTAAATTGAAAAGTCAAACGGCTAGTTTGAAAGTCAAACGGTAGTTTTGGGAAGTGGGAAAAGAGGAGGAGAGGTGGAGGCCGAGTTGGAGGAGGGTTCCTCCCTTGGCGGCGCACCTCCCTAGGCCGAGTTGGGGAGGAACTCTCCCTTGGCCGCCAGCCCGCCAACCTATATAAGGAGGGGCAGGGCTCCTCCCAGACACACAAGTTTCCTATCCTCTAAACTAAACCCTAGATCTAGACCCGGTTTAGAGCTATTCGGTTTAGAGCCTTCTAATTGGTTTAGAGCCCTCTAATTGGTGTGTCTAATTACTAGACCACTAATAGCCTCTCTCATAAGCTCCACCATACTGCACCGCTTAAGGCGAAGCCTGGGATCTCCCTCTACCTCCGGTACCACGCCAGTCAGCCGGAATCGCGAGGAGAGTGCTACAACCTCCGCTGCTGGAACAAGGGAGAGGAAGGTCTTCGTCGAAAACCGAACGTGTGACCGATCAAGGAGCGCTATGGAACGCGGCGCCGAAGGATCGCTCACGCGATCTTGAGATCGGAAAGAGTACGACTACATCACCCACGAATCTGCCTCGTTAAACACTTTGGAATCTTCGAGGGTGAGTTATTCCATCGACTCATTGCTGCAATCTAGTAGATAGATCTTGGCTTGTTTGTTTGTATGCGATAGAAATTTTTGTTTTCCATGCTACGAACCCCTACAAAGGGTATCGAGCCGTGTCTATATGTAGATCTGCAGACGAGTAGAACACAATGGTCATTGGGCGTTGATGCTTTATTGTAGATTGCTTTTCGTGTACTTTGCATCTTGCGGTATGTTGGGATGAAGTGGCCGCTAACCTTACATGACATCGTTCATGAGACTTGCTCCACGCTTGACATGCAACCTGCTTTTGCATAAGTGGCTTTATGGGGTGCCTGCTTTCTCCTAGCATAGTAAAGATTCAATTTACAACGGTGATCAACAATGCTAGTATCAATGTTGTGGTTCTTGTTCGTAGTTAGAACGACACTTATTGAAAGCCCCAAACCACGTAAAATATGCAAAGAAAGTAGAGGCGCCTAACTTTGTTTTGCAGGTGTGCGTGATGTGATATGGCCATGATTGTGATTATATTTGATGTATGCAATGTTCCTTATTGTAAGTTGGCAACCGCAGGAGCCATATGGTTGTCTTTAATTTCTGTTAAGACCTGCGTGTCTATTCAAAATAGTTGTAATAGTTGAAGCTGGTGGACGACAACCATGAAGAAGCGCCATTGACCTTGATGCTATGCCGGTGATGATGGAGATCATATTCGCTTGAAGATGGAGATCGGAAGCACAAAGAAGAAAGGCCATATCATATCACATATTATGAATTGCATGTGATGTTAATCCTTTATGCATCTTGTATTGCTTAGTAGACGGTAGCATTATAAGATGATCCTCATACACATAAATTTCAAGTTCTAAAGTGTTCACCCTTAGTATGCACTGCTACAAAGCTTGCTGCTCAAGCACCACGTGATGATCGGGTGTCTTTGATTCCGGGTGAATACAACGTAAGCAAGCCAGATTTGCTTATGCGGAAGCTAAGGTTTGATCTTGACGAGCCTAGCATGTACGCATATGGCCTCGTGAACACGGATCGCCGAAAGGTAAAGCATGAATCATATAGTAGATATGATGAACATGATGATTGTTCGCCATTGAAACTATATCAACTCTCGTGATGATCGGTGTTGATGTAGTGGACTTGGTTCTGTGATCACTAAAACAATGTGAGGGATGTTGTTTTGAGTGGGAGTTCACCTAGTTTAATTTCATTAATTAATTTGAACTCAATTTGTCATAAACTTAGTCTAAACTATTGCAAATATGTTGTAGATCAATGGCAGCCCCTACCATCAATTTTAATGCTGCCCTAGAGAAAGAAAAGTTGAAAACAATGGAAGCAACTCATGGATTGGTTCCGCAATTTGAGGATTGTCCTCACAGCTGGTAATTTGACCTATGTGCTGGATGCACCGCTGGGTGACCCACCTGCAACTGATGCTGCCGATGAAGTAAAGAATGTTTACCTCACTCGGAAGACTCAGTACTCCACAGTTCAGTGTGCTATCTTGTATGGTTTAGAATCGGAGCTTCGTAAAAGGTTTGAAGAGTCGATCCATATGATATTGTCGAGGATCTCAAATTAATCTTTGAGACTCATGCGGCAATTGAAAGTTATGAAGCTTCAAAAGTTCTTTAACTGCAAGATGGAAGAGGGTAGCTCCGCTGCTGAGCATGTGCTTAAGATGTCCGGGCACGCAAATAAACTTCAAAGTTTGGGTATAGTGATTCCTAATACTTTGGGAGTTTACCGTGATCCTCCAATCACTACCACCAAGTTACAAGAACTTTGTGATGAACTACAACATGCGTAATATGAACAAAGAGTTGCCGTAACTATTTGCTATGTTAAAATCTGCAGAAGTGGAGATCAAGAAAGAGCACCAAGTGTTGTTGGTCAATAAGACCACCAAATTCAAGAAAGGCAAGTCTAAGCAGAAGGGACACTTCAAGAAGGGTGGTAAGAAAGCTGCCACGCCGACGAAGAAGACCAAGGCTGGACCTAAGCCTGAAACTGAGTGCTTTTACTGCAAGGGAGAAGGTCACTGGAAGCGGAATTGCCCAAAGTACTTGGCGGATTTGAAGAACGGCAACATCAAGAAGAAAGGTATATCTGATATACATGTTATTGATGTGTATGTCACTAGTATTCGTAGTAGTGCCCGGTATTTGATACTGGTTCGGTTGCTCATATTTGTAACTCAAACAGAGCTGCAGAATAAACGGAAGCTAGCGAAGAACGAGGTGACGATGCGCGAGGAAACGGATCAAAGGTTGATGTGATCGCGTCGGCACGCTACCTCTTCATCTACCATCGGGATTAGTTTTATACTTAAATAATTGTTATTTGGTGCTAAGTACATGAACATTATATCAGGATCTTGTTTATTAAGTAGACGGTTACTTGTTTAAATCCGAGAATAATGGTTGTTCGATTTATATGAGTAACATGTTTCATGCACATGCACCTTTGATAGATGGTCTATTCATATTGAATCTCGATAGTAGAAATACACATATTAATAACATTGAAGCTAAACATTTGAAATCAAGCGATAACTCGACCTATATGTGGCAATCGCTGCCTTGGTCACATTGGAGTGAAGCGATGAAGAAACTCCATTCGATGGACTTCTTGAATCACTTGATTTTGAATCACTTGAAAGATGCGAGGCATGTCCGATGGGTAAAATGACTAAGACTCCATTTTCGGTATGATGGAGCGAGCCATGACTTATTGGAAATCATACATACCGATGTGTGTGGTCCAATGAGTGTAGCATCGCTACAGTTGGTTATCGTTATGTCTTACCTTCACGGATGACTTGAGTAGATATGGATATATCTATTTCATGAAACATAAGTCCGAAACTTTCGAGAAGTTTAAGGAGTTTCAAAGTGAGGTAGAGAATCAACGTAACAAGAAGATTAAATTTCACGCTCGATCGTGGAGGTGAATATCTAAGTTACGAGTTTGGTAGCATTTGAAGAAATGTGGAATACTTTCAGCTTGACACCGCCGGAACACCACAACAGAATGGTGTGTCCGAACGTCAGAATCAAACTCTCTTAGATATGGTTCGCTCTATGATGTCACTTACAGATTTACCACTATCATTTTGGGGTTATGCATTAGAAAGCCAGATTCACTTTAAATAGGGCACCATCTAAACTGCTGAAACGACACCGTATGAATTATGGTTTGGGAAGAAACCTAAATTGTCGCTCCTTAAAATTTGGGGATGCGAAGCCTATGTAAAGAAGTTACAGCCGACAAGCTTGAACCCAAAGCGAAAAATGCGCTTCATAGGATACCCAAGGAAACTATTGGGTATACCTTCTATCATAGATCCGAAGGCAAAATCTTCGGTTAAGAATGGATCCTTTCTAGAGAAGGAATTTCTCGAAAGAAGTGACTGAAGGAAAGTAGAACTCGACGAGGTTGTCGAACCTTCTCTCGAATTGTAGTAGCGCAGCACCGAAGAAGTTCCCGTGGTGCCTGCACCAATAAGAGAGGAAGCTAATGATAGTGATCATGAAACTTCGCTGAAGTTGCTACAGAGCCTCGGAGGTCAACGAAATCGTACCACCTCCATTGGTATGATTCCGTTATGAATGTCATGTTGGTGGACAACACCGATGACCCTGTGACATATGAGGAAGCGATGATGAGCCCAGATTCCAATAAATGGCAAGAAGCCATGAAATCCGAGATTGGATCCATGTACGAAAACCAAGTATGGACTTTGGTGGACTTACCGGATGGCCGGAAGGCTGTCAAGAACAAATGGATTTTCAAGAAGAAAACAGATGCTGATGGTAATGTTACTGTCTATAAAGCTCGACTTGTCGCAAAAGGGTTTCGACAAATTCAAGGAGTTGACTACGATGAGACTTTCTCACCAGTAAGCTAAAGTCTGTGGAGGATTATGTTAGCAATCGCTGCATATTATGATTATGAGATATGGCAGATGGATGTCAAAACAGCATTCCTCAATGGAGACATTGATGAAGAGTTGTATATGATACAACCCAAAGGTTTTGTCGATCCTAAAGATGCTAACAAGGTATGCAAGCTTCAACGGTCCATCTATGGATTGAAGCAAGCATCCCGTTGGAATCAACGTTTTGATAAGGTAATCAAAAGTTTTGGTTTTATACAAACTTATGGAGAAGCTTGTGTTTACAAGAAAGTGAGTGGGAGCTCTGTAGCATTCTTAATACTGTATGTGGATGACATATTGTTGATTGGGAATGATGTAGACCTTCTTAATAGTGTCAAAGAGTATTTGAATAATAGTTTTTCAATGAAGGATCTTGGCGAAGCAGCTTACATATTAGGCATAAAGATTTATAGAGATAGATCGAAACGCCAAATATCATTGTCACAAAGTACATATTTGGACAAAGTTCTAAAGAGGTTTGAATGGAAGATAGCAAGAAAGGGTTCTTGCCCATGTTGCTCAATACGACCTTGAGTAAAACTCAAAGTCCGACATCGGGTAAGATAGAGAAAGAATGAGTAAGACTCCCTATGCCTCAGCCATAGGATCTCTAATGTATGCCATGCTATGTACTAGACCCGACATTGCATATGTCGTTAGTTTAACTAGCAGATATCAAAGTGATCCAGAGTGGATCATTGACAATCAAAAACATCCTTAAGTACTTGAGAAGAACTAAGGATATGGTTCTTTCTTATGGAGGTGATGAACAGCTCGTTGTTAATGGTTACACCGATGTTAGTTGGAACACCGATCCGGATGATTCTAAATCACAATCTGGATAATGATTTATTTTGAATGGTGCAGCAGCTTAGCTGGAGGAGTGCAAAGCAAAGCGTTGTGGCTAGATCTTCAACTGAATCGAATACATGGTCGCTTCCGGAGGCTTCACAAGAAGCGATATGGATGAAAGAGTTCATTACAGAGCTGGGTGTGGTTCCAAGTGCGCTGGACCCAATGTCTATCTATGTGATAACATGGGCGCCTATAGCCAATGCGCAAGAACCAAGGTCACACAAGAAGTGAAGCATCAAGCTGCTTTTCACGCTATTCGAGAACATATCCAGGATGGGGATATAAAGATTTGCAAAGTACACAGATCTGAATGTGGCGGATCCGTTGACTAAACCTCTCCCGAGGGCAAAACATGACCAACACCAAACTGCCATGGGTGTTCGGTATATTACCATGTAATCTAGATTGGATGACTCTAGTGCAAGTGGGAGACTGTTGGAGATATGCCCTAGAGGCAATAATAAATATAGTTATTATTATATATCTTTGTGTTTATGATAAATGTTTACATTCATGCTATAATAGTATTAACAAGGAAACCATTAATACTTGTGTGATTTGTAAACTTAATTTGAAGTCCCTAGTATAGCCTCTATACTTCACTAGCTTGTTGGTTGATTGATGATTGTGGTTTCTATCATGAACATTGAGATGTTATCAACAACAAGATCATATCGTTAGGAGAATGATATGGTGGACATACTCCTATAGACAAGCGTAGCATAAAGATCAAGTCATTTCAATAGTTCAATTGCTATATGCTTTCTGATACATAGTAACCTAATTCCTTCGACCATGAGATCATGCATATCACCTTTATCTGGATGGATGCTTTGATGTCATCAAACACCACACCGTAATGTGGTGGCTATAAAGGTGGCATTGAGTGTTTGGAAAGTATTGGTTGAAACACATGGATCAAGAGTGGATTTGTCCATCCACATGACGGATAGATATTCTCTGGGCCCTCTCGGTGAAATGTCATCCAATTAGCTTGCAAGCATGTGACTTGGTCACAAGGGATCACATATCACGGAACGAGAAAGAGTACTTATCAAGAACGAGGATGAACTAGGTATGCGTAGAGATACCGACGATCATAACCTCGGATAAGTAACATATCGTGAGACAAAGGGAAATTGGTATCGTATGTAAGTGGTTCATTCGATCGCAAAGTAATCGAGAAATATGTGGGAGCCATATGAATTTCCAGATTCCTCTATTGGTTATTGTTCGAGAAGTGTCTCGATCATGTCCGCATAATTCACGAACCGTAGGGAGACACACTTAAGGATTCGACGTTTTGAGTAGTTATGGTATTATGAGAAAGAGACCGAATGTTGTTCGAGTCTCGGATGGGATCCGGATATCACGAGGAGATCCGGAATGGTCCGGAGAATAAGATTCATATAAGGAAAGTCCTTTGGAGTAGCGGAATGATTCCGTGTTTTCATCGGAACATTCTAGAAGGTCCCAATGTCCGACTGGAGGGGAAGGGTACATGAGTGTCATTACATATTGGAATGATTGCATCATGTACTAAGTATTCTTGTTGTCCCAAATAAAGGATTTATTTAAATCCTAAATTGAAAAGTCAAACGCTAGTTTGAAAGTCAAACGATTTTGGGAAGTGGGAAAAGAGGAGGAGAGGTGGAGGCCGAGTTGGAGGAGGGTTCTCTCCCTTGGCGGCGACCTCCCTAGGCCGAGTTGGGGAGGAACTCCTCCCTTGGCCGGCCAGCCCTCCAACCTATATAAGGAGGGCAGGCTCCTCCTGCACACACACAAGTTTCCTATCCTCTAAACTAAACCCTAGATCTAGACCGGTTTAGAGCTATTCGGTTTAGAGCCTTCTAATTGGTTTAGAGCCTCTAATTGGTGTGTCTAATTACTAGACCACTAATAGCCTCTCTCATAAGCTCCACCATACTGCACCGGCTTAAGGCGAAGCCTCATGGGATCTCCCTCTACCTCCCAGACCACGCCGTTGTCCGCCGAATCGCGAGGAGAGTGCTACAACCTCCACCGCTTGGAACAAGGGAGAGGAAGGTCTTCACGAAAATCGAACGTGTGACCGATCATGGAGCGCCAGGAACGCTGGCGCGGAAGGATCGTCTACGCGATCTTGAGATCGGAAAGAGTACGACTACATCACCCACGAGAATCTGCTCTCGTTAAACACTTTGGAATCTTCGAGGGTGAGTTATTCCATCGACTCGTTGCTGCAATCTAGTAGATAGATCTTGGCTTGTTTGTTTGTATGCGATAGAAAATTTTTGTTTTCCATGCTACGAACCCCTACATTTATTACATCCATTCCAGAGATTAAACATAGTCTTTTACAACTCAGGGCCATAGGCCAAATACAAGAGTTTAGGAATAAGTAAATAAACAAAAGTCTTCATCTTCATGTGCCACAGGCAAGCATGTTGAGTGTAGACTCATGACACCTAATCATCATCTGAGTAACCTGCAACATCACAAGTTACAGCCACAGTGGGTCAATACTTTGGAATAGTATTGGCAAGTGATACCTTGGTAAATTTTTAAGTGGACTATAATACTATATGCAATTTGGCTAAGTGTAGCTTGGCTTGCTTTGCTTCAAAATAGATTTTTCCTATTAGTTGAAATCACTAAGTTTTTCTTTGTCAAAAAACTTTCCCAAGGAACCACCAATAGACATTGGGGTCCTTCACCCTTGTTCACCCTCAAGTTTTACTTAGAAATTGGAGTGATGAGATTCTTGTAGCTTCCATGTCTTGATGCTCAAGTTGTCCATTGCCATGGACTTGGCTAAGTACTTAGGTTTTCCATCTGCAGAGGTTGTGCACTTTCCCCACCAGACTTGGTTTCCCAAGACAGGACCTTCGAAGCCTTCCCTTAGTCAAATGGACGTTGCTCCAACCTATCAATCCCTCTACCACCAACTGTCCAAGAGACTAAGTTCTAGCTACCTATATGATCAAGGCAGAGCCCATTTTGCCAAGTGGTTGCACTGTAAGCTTTCTCAACACTTGGCCTCCAAATCCCTTTTGTGCCTGGGTGGCATACCACAAGTGAGATACACAAGCCAAATCCATGGCCTTGTGTAACCACTCAACACAAACCATTCTTTCCATTCCACCCAGGAGTTTTATTGACTTAGTGGTTTTATTAAGAAAACATAAGTCTCATGACTTAGAAATATAGTCAAAATAGCATGAATAGGTTATACCAACCCTTGTTTGCTAATAGCTAGGCTAAGCATAGCATGGTAACTTAACTTAGAAAAGATTCCCTAGCAATTCTATCATTCTATACTACATAGGATTTCCCAACACTTCATTTGGCAAGAGTAGCATGCAGGACTTAGCAAAATATCTAATGCTAGTACAAAATATAGGAATGAAATATTCATGAAATATCACTTGTCTTGGTAATGGGGAGAGTAGCACTCTTCACAATCACAGTCACTAGCAAAATCTACACAAAATTTGTAGCATACAATTACACACAATTATATACAATCCAAAAATATGAATGCATGCATGCAAGAATTACTAAGTGATGAATTTGAAAACTCTACCAAGCAAGTGCATGATACAGAAACATAACAAGTCACAAGGTTTGCCAACTGAACTTATTTAGCCCTAAAACAATTTGCTAAACTAAAACTATACTCAAATTGGACCTAAACATGTTTCTGCATATAAAGTCATTTTCACAGATACTATTTGTTAAACACATTGGATATTCAGAAAGGTCTTGACTCACTGAATCCAACGGTATAAAGTTTGCAAAATTCCAACGTGGAAATCAAAAGTTATAGTCATTTGAAATTTGGATCAAATTCTGGTTTGAAATCTGTTTTTAGATCTAACCCTAGCCACGCGTCGCGTTATTACTGGCGCGTACCGCTTCGGCCGGATCGAGCTCTGCGGCCGTAGGATCTAAGTGAGATCTGGCGGCTCAGATGCGCGTGTACCTCTTCGTCCACGTTCTAATCTACGCCGCAGGATCTACATCCGACGCTCCTAATCGTCCTGACCATACACGAAGCAAAAGTGTTGATTGGCGGCGGTCGATTACGGCGGTGCCGGCATCCTAGGTCGCCCGGGGAGGAAGGAAGACACTTACCGGAATCGCAGTGGCGTGCTGAAGCTCGAGGTGGCTTTGGTTTATCAAGGGGCGCTCGGAGACGGTCTCTAGAGCTCGTCGGAGTTGCGGGCGGCGTCAGTAGCTTGCAGACGTGGTCCTTGCCGAGGTTTGGCGTCGCCCTAGCACGAGTCAGTGGCATCAGGACTTGCGCATGACACAGGCGAACAAGCTCGTGTGAAAGAGGGGACAAGGGGAGCTCGGAATTTACCTTAATGGGTCACCGGAGTTTGTTGGCGGAGCAGGTGGTTTCGGTTGCGAACGGAGACAACGACCTGGGTCACGAGCAGGCAAAAAGAAGGTATCAGAGGATGCGCAAGAACATTCTGAACATCCTCGTTTGAACCAGAGAGAGAGGGGTGGTCGAGGCTCACCGTATTTGGTCGCCGGAGTTCTCAAGGGGCTTCGAGCACATCAGTCGCAACTGGCGGAGTGAGCAAGGAGAATGGGGGGAATTGCTCGCGAGGCAGAGAGGGTTAAGTAGGCTCAGGTGTGACAGGAAACGCTTGCGGATTAATGGCCAATTACGCCGCACCATTACCGGCCATGACTGCAGCAGCGACGTGGTCGCGGGCGTGGTTTGGGGAAGACGAGGACGACGTGGACGGGGCCCGCTGGTCAGTGAAATAAACAGAGGGGGCGTAGGGTCTGGCCGATGGATCGAAGGAGGCGCCGCGTGAGAGAAGAAAGGAAATGCCCCGGGTGGGCTTGTTGGGCTTGATTCGCTGCTGGGCTGGATTCCTTGCGCGCGGCCTTTTCCTTTTGTTTACTCCTTTTCTTTTTCTATTTCGATTTTCTGAATAGGTTTTCAAATGGTTTCAAGTTCAATTTGAATTCAAATCTTCCTGAGGTTTTGTAGTGGTGGATTGGTCTCAGAAATAGGTCAAAACCCATGGGGTTACTTTGCAAGGGCTTGGTCAAACTTGGGGGACAAAATAATCAGGGACTTGCATCTAATTTGCAAATATTTGAAAAAGGGTTTTTGAAATTATTCCCAATTTGTAAAACTTGGTCAAAACCACACTCAATCCTTTCAATAAGGAAGACAATCAAGTTAGGTTTTAAAAACATTCAAACTCCCAAAAGGGATTGGCCATTTGATTTTAAATTTGCTCACATAAAATCATAGCACCAAGTGGTTCTGTTTTTCTGAAATGAGTTTGAAATTGATCTCAAATCTATATGCATGCATGAATGATATGCAAACTTTGAAATCATGATTTTAGGGATGTTACAAGCTCGGTGATCGTATCAGTGGAACCAATCTAATTATGAGTCACTACAAAACTTTTGTAGCTGGGAGGGAGTGATTGCAGAACCCTGTCAATCTTGAGCTCCTCTGGAATCGTGCATTCCAGTTGCTCAAGGCGTTGAGTGTAGCCCGTCATCTTAATGGCGTGCTCACTAACGGAACTCCCTTCCTCCATCTTGCAGTTAAAGAACTTCTCAGAGATCTCATATCTCTCAGAACGGGCCTGAGTCTGAAACATGGTTTTCAGCTCTTCGAGAATCTCAAAGGGCCTGGGATAGTCTTCAAAATGATTTTGAAGTTCCGGTTCCATAGCAAACAACATGGTGCTCTTAATCACACCATAATCATCTTTGCGCGACTGATAGACAGCTTTCTCATCAGCCGGCGCAGTTGCAGCAGGAGGGTCACCTAACGCTTTCCCAAGGACATAGTCCTTTTGACCGCCAGAGAGAATGATTCTTAGATTGCGGAACCAATTGGTGAAGTTAGACCCATTGTTTTTAAGCTTTTCCTTCTCAGCAAAAACGTTGAAGTTGAAGTTGGACTTAGCCATTTGATCTACAATATTTGCAAGTACAAATTAGACTATGTTCATGATAACTAGTTCAACTTTTAATCAAATTACTAGATGAACTCCCACTAAATTCAACATCCCTCAAGTTGTTTAGTGAACACGATCCAAATTCACCACACCTAATCTGATCTTCACGAGAATAGATGTGGTTTCAATGGTGGACAACAAAGTGTCGATCATATCATTCATATGACTCATGCTTAAACTTTCGGTTCATGTTTTCCGAGGCCATGTCTGTACATGCTAGGCTCGTCAAGTTAGACCCAAGTATTTCCGCGTGTGCAAAACTGGCTTGCACCCGTTGTATGTGAGTGTAGAGTCTATAGCACCCGATCATCACGTGATGCTTGGACACGACGAACTTTCGCAACGGTGCATACTTGGGGAGAACACAATTTTTATCTTGATCTTTAATTGAAGAATCATCTTATAATGCTACCGTCGCGATCTAAGCATAATAAGATACATAAAAGGATAAACATCACATGCATATAACTTTATGTGACATGGTATAGCCAATCTTCGCGTAATGATCTTCATCTTGTGCGTTCCGGCATGATCTCCATCACTCCACCATGATTGCCTCCACCACGAATAGCAACTACAACTATTGCTAACTACTTAGCGATAAAGTGAAACTATTACATGGCGCATAAGAAGTTGACACACAGGTCATACAAAATTATAAAGACAACCATATGGCTCCTGCCGGTTGTGTACTCATCGACATGCAAGTCGTGAAACATTACAAAACATGATCATCGCATACATTATACACATCACATCTTGGGCCATACCATATCACAGAAAACACTCCATGCAAAAACAAGTTAGACGCCTCTACTTTGTTGTTGCATGTTTTACGTGTCTTATGGGAGTAGATGCTAAGAATGATTCTTACCTACGGAAAGCCACAACGATGATATTATGGTTGCCAAAATCCGGTGTTAATCCCATGACAACTATAGTGAGAGAAACTGGCATCCACCAGCCGCATGTGTGGAACAAGCCACACGTCAAGTGCGGAGCCGGTCTCGCGAACGACATCGCGTAAGGTTGGCCTGGACCGCTTCAATCTCACTATCCCGCGTCATAAGAAGAACACAAACAAGAGGCTTGCAACAGAAAACATGAACGCCCGCAACAACCATGTTGCGTTCTACTCGTGAAACACATCTACGCATAGATCTAGCTCTGATACCACTGAAGGGTTTCGCGGCATAGTAAATCAAAATTTTCTACGGATGCAAACAGAGGGAAAGCCAAGATCTAATCTAGGAGATGCAAACAACGAGAGAGATTGGATTAGATCTTCATACGCTTGAAGATTCGCACAGCAAAATGTTCGTCGGAACGTGGGTGATGTAGTCGTACTCGCTTCTCCTCCTCGCGATCCGATCCGATCTAGCACCACAATTGGCGGTGCCTCCGTGAGATGCACACGTGCAGCACCTCGACGTCTCCTCCTTCCTTGGACCATCAAGTATGGTGGAGAGATGGATTGGATCTACAACACGACGGCGTGGTGTATATGGTGGAGAATTTCTGCAGCAGGGCTTCGCCTACAAACAGTCGGGAGGGAGAGAGGAAGGGCAGCAGGGCGGCTAGAGTTGGAGGGGAAGGTGTAGAGGGTGGTGCGCCCCCAGCCCTATTTATATAGAGGGGTGGGGCGGCAACCCTAGCCCCCTCCCCCAAGCCAAGGCCGGCGGCCAAGGAGGAGGAGTGGGGGGCAAGGAAACCCCCCCTTCTAGAAGCTCTATCTAGGGTTTAAACCCTCTTGGCCGGCTGGGCCCTATGGGGCCTTGTGCCCCTGGACCAATGCGGCCAGGGCACTCCCTCATAGGCCCATGCCCCCTCTCGGAAGGTGTGGCCACGTTGGTCCCCTTCTGGAAGGTTCTAGAAGCTTCCGGTACAATACCGATTAACCCGGAACAATTCCGAACTCCAAAAACTGCACTGCCTTATATGAATCTTATTCTCCGGACCATTCCGGAACCTCTTGTGATGTCCCAGATCCCATCCGAGACTCCGAACAAAAACTCATAAACCAATTATCCAATCTATCCTAGCATCGAGACACGTTAAGGGTGTGACCCTGTGGGTTCGAGAATATGCAGACATGATATTCTATCAATAATCAACAGCGGGGTCTGGAAACCCATATTGACTCCCACACATTCATCGATGATCATATCGGATGAACCACGATGCTAGGATTCAATCAATCCCATATATATATTCCCTTCGTCTCGCGATATTTTACTTGCCCGAGATTCGATCGTCGGTGCCATACCTAGTTCAATCTCGCTCACGCAAAGTACTTTACTGCTCCGTAATCTGATATCACTTTGTGATTAACTCCTTAACCACATGCTTGCAAGCGGTGTTAATATCGACATCGAGTGGGCCCAAGTATATCTCTCTCGACTTGGGAGGGACAAATCCCATCTCGATACATACAACCCAATGTACTTTTCCGATCACCGAGACACCTTTATGATCACCCTCTCATAGGATGACGTTTGATGACCTCAAAGCTTTCTTCCGATACCAGGGAGTTGTATTATCTCATGGTCCGAGGAATACAATATTTGACATAAGAAAAGCTTCGCAAAGACGAACACGATGACACGATCTAATTGCTTCGCTTAGTTTGGGTCTATCCATCATATCATTCTCCCAATGATATGATCTCATTATTAATCGACAACTCATGTCCATGGTTAGGAAACCTTAACCATCATTAATCAATGAGCTAGTCCATAGAGGCATACTAGGGACACGGTGTTGTTCTAAACCACAAGTATTAAAGTTTCCGCTTAATACAATTCTAGCATGGAATATAAACATTATCATGAACAAGAATTATAATAATAACATATTTATTATTGCCTCTAGGGCATAATTCCAACAAAATCTTAGTGATTAAAGCTCCCACGAACTTGATGAAACACTTTATTTTCTTGCCCCTAATAAACTTGAACCATTGTGTCATCTATTATGTATATGCTTGCACTTATACGTTCGAATTAGTAGAACCGTGTTGTCACGGGGTAATCTGTTGGAGATATTCCCTAGAGGCAATAATAAATGTAGTTATTATTATATCTTTGTGTTTATGATAAATGTTTACATTCATGCTATAACAGTATTAACCAGGAAACATTAATACTTGCGTGATTTGTAAACTAAATTAGAGTCCCTAGTAAATCCTCTTCATAATACTAGCTTGTTGGTTAATAGATGATTGTGGTTTCCCTATCATGAACATTGAGATGTTAGTAACAACAAGATCATATCATTAGGAGAATGGTATGATGGACATACTCCTATAGATAAGCGTAGCATAAAGATCAAGTCATTTTAATAGTTCAATTGCTATAAGCTCTCTGAACATAGTAACCTAATTCCTTCGACCATGAGATCATGCTTATCACCATCACCGGAAGGATGCTTTGATGACATCAAACACCACACTGTAACTGGGTGGCTATAAAGGTGGCATTGAGTGTTCGGAAAGTATGGGTTGAGACACATGAATCAAGAGTGGGATTTGTCCATCCATATGACGGATAGATATACTCTGGGCCCTCTCGGTGGAATGTCATCCAATTAGCTTGCAATCATGTGACTGGCTCACAAGGGATCACATATCAAGGGAACGAGAAAAGAGTACTTATCAGTAACGAGGTTGAACTAGGTATGCAGAGATACCGACGATCAAAACCTTGGATAAGTAAACTATCGTGAGACAAAGGGAAATTGGTATCGTATGTAAGTGGTTCATTCGATCACAAAGTAATCATAGAAATATGTGAGAGCCATATGAATTTCCAGATTCCTCTATTGGTTATTGTTCGGAGAAGTGTCTCGATCATGTCCGCATAATTCACGAACCGTAGGGAGACACACTTAAGGATTCGATGTTGTTGAGTAGTTATGGAATGATGAGTAAGAGACCGAATGTTGTTCGGAGTCTCGGATGGGATCCGGGATATCACGAGGAGATCCAGAATGGTCCAAATAATAAGATTCATATAAGGAAAGTCCTGTTTTGGAGTTGGGGAATGATTCCGGTGTTTTCATCGAGAATGTTCTAGAAGGGTCTGGAAGGTCCGACACTCCGGAGGGGAAGGGTACATGAATGTGTCATGACAATGTGGAATGGTTGCATCATGTACTAGGTATCATGGATTAGCAAAATAAAGGGAGAAATCAAATCCTAGTTTGAAAAGTCAAACGCCAATTTGAAAAGTCAAACGACAGTTTTGCTTGGTGGAGGGAGAGTAGGAAACCTACTTGGGGAGGAGTTCCTCTCCCTCCACCCGCCGGCCAAGGAGGCCGACTTGGGGGAGGACATCCTCCCCTTGGCCAGCGCCCTCCCACCTATAAAAGGAGGGGCAGGGTTGCCCCTCTTCCCTACACCCAACACCACCCAAAACCCTAACCCTAGCCGCCGACCTCCTGCAAGTCGCCGCCGCCCTAGGGTTTCTCCTAGCCGCCGAGTTGGGGCTCTCCCCAAGCCCTAGACACCGGCCAAGATTCCTCCCTTGGTTCCTCTAAACCCTAGATCTCCATGGCCTCTCTCATAGTCCACCATACTCGCTCCGGCTTAAGGCGAAGCCCTGCGAGATCTAGCCTCTACTTTCAGTACCATGCCGTCGTGCTGCCGGAATCGCGAGGAGAGTGCTACAACCTCCGCTGCCTGTTGTAACACGAGAGAGGAAGGTCTTCATCGAAAAATTTAACGCGTGACTAATCTAAGCGCTGTAACGGAAGGGTCGTCTACACGATCTTGAGATCGACAAGAGTACGACTACATCACCCACGAGAATCTGCTCTCGTTAACCGCTTTGAAATCTTTGAGGGTGAGTTCCTCTATCGACTCATTGCTACAATATATTAGATAGATCTTGGCTTGTTTGTTTGCATGCGATAGAATTTTTTTGTTTTCCATGCTACGAACCCCTACATAATCATGGTGGAAACTTGCAGCATCACCATAATGACATCTATGAAGCTTTCTTTTTATAAAAAAAGACACATATTGAAAAGTGGAAAGAGAGAAAAAAGCACCATTTTCCCATGGTAAATAAGAAGATTGTTGAGATTCTCTTTGTCTGCTTGCCTTGTCATTTTGATTATGGGATAGCTCCTGTATCATGTGCAAGGGGTACCCGTTGGCGGTTCTTTATGATACACATATACTTACTATGTCAAGAACTTATAGGTGACTAAATTTGAGTAGCATGAGGAGCGGCCCTCGTATTTAAGGGACATGAGATTGCCAACTTATACTTTATCAATCATATACTCCATATTTTGGTCACTTTAACCTTAATCACTTCAAGATGCTTATGATAGGGGCAATGAGAGCTGAAAGCTAACAAGTACCATCATTTTTGGAAGCTCTTTTTGAGACTTGAAATCCCTACTTCCCTCTTTTATGAAGGGCATTTCTTCCACTTTTATATTGAGTCTCCACCTTCTATCTTTAGGCACCAATTAAGAGAGCATAGTTGCCATTCTTAGTTCTATGTGCATTATCCCAAAACTTATTGATTGATTCATATTTTTTATATTGCTTGCTCTTGAACTATTTGTATCTAGTCACTCTTATGAACTTTGAAGGTGTCCTATTGTAAGGGTCCCAACCTTTAATAAGGTAGAGTCCCCTGTGTTTACAATGCTAGTCCCTGGATCAATAGCTAGCATCCACAGTTAAGATGTAATATCAAGAAACAAAGGTCATAATACAACTTTATAACCAAGAATAACATAATTTTATTACATCTTACATAGCTCATTTGGATATTATAATACATTGCAGCGGAATGACAATAAGCATGGGGTCCTTCATCTTCAAAGTGCCACAGGCAGACATGTTGGTTGTAGACTTTGTAATCCTAATCAACACACTTCACTAAATCAATCAAACCTGTAACATAACAAGTTACAACCACAAGGGTCAATACATTTGAATTGTATTGGCAAGTGATACTATGGTAGTATAGTGGAGTCTATCATCTATATGCTTTTGGCTAAGTGGATCTTTAGGCTTGCATTGCTCAAAAATAGATTTTCCTTATCATTTTGAAAACACTAAGTTTTTTCTTTGACAAAATCATTTCTCCCAATCAAAGATTGAAGATCCTTTAACCCTTGTTCAACCACAAGTTTTTAACTTAGAAATTTGAATGATGAGATTCTTGATAGCTTCCATGTATTGATGCTCAAATTGTCCTTTACCAGGTACATGGCTAAGTACTTAGATTTTACACTCTTCAGAGGTGGTGCACTTTCCCCACAAGACTTGGTTTCCCAAGACAAGATCTTTCAGAAGCCTTCCCTTAGACCAAAATGGACGCGCTCCAACCTATCAAACTCTACCACCCACTGTCCATATGGCTAAGTTCTTGCAACCTATATGATCCAGGCAGAGCCCATAATGCCAAGTGGTTGCACTTGAAGCTTCTCAACATTTGACATCTCAAATCTCTTTGTTCCTGGGTGGCCATCCACAAGTGATATACACAAGGTCTACCATAGACATGGGCCTTGTGAACCACTCAACCAAAAACCACCAAGCAATTACCATTCCACCCAGGTGATTCATTAACTTAGTTGTTTTATTAAACAAAAACACAAGTCCTCAGACTTGGAAATTTTTCATAGTATGGATATGTTTTCCTCCCTTGTTTTCCATTAGCTAGGCTAAGCTTGATAGTATTAGGAGTCTTAACTTAGGAAGTTTTCTACTAAGGTTTCATCTACTAGGTTTTCCTATAGCAAGGTTTATACTTAGCAAAAGTTCCATGCAAGTTTTACTTAGAAAAATCACTAATGCATAGTGAAAGTAATGGGACAAAAAGTATGAAGCATCACTTGCCTTTTTGGTAGAGGGTATAAGTTCACTCCTTGTCCTTGCAACAATCACACTCTTCAAGTCACTACAAATCAATCAAGCAAGGCACAATCTCAATCTACCAATCAAGCAAAACATCACATAAAATGATAAAGTCTAAGAAATGCATGCAAGCATGCCAATCTTTGTTTTATTTGAAAAAGTGGTTTCTAATGGGTCATAAACATTTGAAAACATCTATTGGTCATTTTGTAAAGTGGCAAGGTCATTTGCAAAAGGTTTCACTTCATAAACCATTTTCAAAACAAGGTATCATTTTATGTGGTGTAGAAATATTTTTACTAAGGAATTAATCTATAGGATTCACCAAATATGTTTTCCAACCATAAAACTTTGTGTTTAGGGTCAGAGAGTTTGAAACAAAACATTTCCCAAAAGTTTTCTTCCAAAACCATTTTTAATAAATAAACTATATTTTTATTTGACTAGAAATGGTTTTAAATCAAAGAATCATTCTTTTTCTTTACCAAATACATTTTTGAAACCATAAAGTGTTTACCATAGTCATTAGGTTCAAATCACACCATTTGCAAAAGATTTTATCCCCAAAATCATTTTTGAATAATTTTTACAATCTAAACATGCATACAAATGTTTCTGCAAAAACAATCATTTTTCCAGAAGCTTTTTACTAAACAAATGGTATGGTTGGCTAGGGATTGTTCCACTGATTCCATTGATATAAAGTTTGCAATTTTTGGACATGTTGATCAAAAGTTACAAGAGTTTCAAATCTGCATCTAAATCAGATTCAAATTTTTTGTTTTAAACAAACTGGTGACACGCGGCGTGTTCTGATTCGTCCATACCGCTTCGCTCGGATCGGCTACTCTGGTGCGTTGGATCAAGTCAGATCATGCGGCATAGGATCACTCGTACCCCTTCGGTCCTGTTCTATCGTGGCTCTTGGATTTTCATCCTACGGCATACATACGCCGTGCCATAGATGGGCGGCGCGCGTGGTATATCGGGGGCGGCGAGCTGCAGACGGTGGCGTGCGGCGCTACAGGATGCTAGAATGGCTGGGGAGATGCTCACAGTGATCGCAGGGCGACGCCGAAGCTCAACGTGGAGTCGTCTTGGCAAGGGGCGCATGGGGTCGTTGCCAATCCTTCGCCAGAGTTTGCATCGTCGTCGGGCGGCTCTGGAGGTCGTCGGGGATGAGGTTACAAGGCACCCTAAGGCAAGGTAGGGGCATGGTTAGACGCTGGATGATCTAGGGAAGATGTGTGAATCATCGAGAGAGCTTAGGGCGGTCGGAGTTCACCTGGGATGCTCGACGGAGCAATGGCAGACGGCGACGCACGCTCGGTGTCGACGAAGCCGAGGCTACGGGGCACTCGCGGGAGAATGAGTGGCACGGGGAGACGCGCCAGGAGGTGGGGAGTATGTGTGCGTGGTCGAGGAGGCAAGGGGCAGTAAGGGGTTGCCGGAATCGTCACCGGAGAGTCGTCGGAGCAGTGGCAGTGTAGGGCAAAATTCTGCGGCCTGGGGGCGTGTTGAGATGGGGCGACAGAGGGGAAGTGGAGAGGAGGGGCAGGCGCTTTAACGTGCGTGGTTAAGGGGCGGATTAATGGCGTGGTTAACGCGTATTACGCCGGACTTAATTCACCTGCAACGGCCGGCGAGGGGGAGGGCGTAGTCCGCGGGTGGGGAAGAAGGGAACGTGGCTGTGGGGCCTAGTGTCAGCGAGAAAGGGAGTGAGGGGGAGGGTCCATTCGTTAGTGTCCTCGCGGGTTTCTTTCGTGGTGAAAACAATTCGCTCGCTGAGAGGGAGAGGTGGGCTAGGTTGGGCTGGAATGGGCTTAGCTGGGCTGGGTCTTCTTTGCTCTATTTTTTTCCAGTTCTGAATCTTTTTCTTTTTCCAATTCTTTTTCTGTTTTGAAATTCAAACAAACAATTCAAAAACTCCAATTCAAATAAACTTCCACTAAACTTTATAAAGAGTTTAGCTCTGTTTAACAACACAAAACAAAGTCCAAAATAAAATAATAATTTCATTCTTTTTAGGATCTATTTAATAATTAAATAAAATAGACCTTAATTATTAATTCAAATAGGTTTTGATTTATTTAATAAAATCTCCATTTGAAAACTAAATATTATCAAAAACCAAATAAGTAGGTTTTATTTGAAAATATAAGATATTTGGAAAACTTGTTTAAAATAAAATAACATTTTTGTTTTAGGGTCCATTAATAATTAAATAAAATGAATATGATTTGTTTTATTAAAATCTTTATTTTGAAATCTAAAATAAAACCAAAACACTTCAGTAGGTTTTATTTGAGAATATAAAATACTTGTAAAACTTATTTAAAATAAATAAATAAGTTTTAGTATTTAAAATAGGAAAAGCCTTTACTTAAATAAAATTGGATATTAAATCCTTATTATTTTATTTTAAATAAACCTTTACTCTTTTAATCAAAACAAAACATTTTAATTCAAAAGATTGGCCAAGGTTTAATTTGGCTCTATAAAATAATCCTTATTTATAAATCTATCTTTTCTTTTGAAACCAAATCTTTTTATTAAAAGATTCAAAATAGTAATTCCAAATATATTTTTTTAACTTTATTGTTTATTTAACTTTTTAAATCCTTTTAGGATTTTTTTGATCCAAATAGGTTTGAAGGTTCCCATTTGAATTCAAAAAGTTTCTTCTCACTCTAAAAATCAACAAATTTTTATTTTATTCATTTATTTTTCACATTACAAGATTTGGAAATTCTTGGGATGTGACACCTATGCATGTATTTGCTACTCCATGAGGGACAAGATGAATGCCACTATGCTATGTTTTCTATATGTGAAACAAACAAACATCTTTTAATCCATTGTTATTCATGAATCTTTGTTTCTATCCTTTTATGTTGCATCCATAGTTACTTTGTCTTATTGTTAGAACTCCATCTTTCATGCTCATGTTTAGAGTTCTTTGATCCCGGATTTCAATGCTTGCAAATGGTTTGATCTTGATTTTGATGGTGCATGTCACCTCAAAAATTATTCTTTTTATCACTTACCTACTCGAGGACGAGCAGGAGATAAGCTTGGGGATGCTTGATACGTCGGAAATGTATCTACAATTTTTGATGCTCCATGCTTGTTTTGTATCTACCTTGCTATGTTCTGTCTACACTTTGAAGTATTTTTATGCACTTTCTAGAACTAACCTATTGACAAGGTGCCACAGTGCGAGTTGCCTCTTTTCTGCTGTTTTTGGTTTCAGAAAGCTAAAAAATTGTAACACCCTAGGATCGTCCCTATGCAAGTTCTAGCGATTCCCGCCAAACCCGCATAGAAACGATTCAGAGGTGCCCACCAGGCACTTGTGTGCGGGTGGAAAACGAAGTAGTATCATTACACAATAGTCCACGATGGTACCCATAGAACAGATATATACAATAACGACTCCATGAGTCAAGGATACAGATATACAATACAAAGATCCAAATCACCTTGAAAACGATACAGCATCCGACTACGGACAAGATGCAAATTGAGCTAAGAGCCCTAAAGAATAACCAATGTCATCCATAACCCTGCCCAGGCCAAGCCAGAAGGGTAACCCTGCTAACAGCGTCGACCTCAGACCTGCTTAAACAAAAGGGGTGTCGGCAAAGTGCAAAGGAAAAAGAGAGCGGTTAGTACTGAGGCCAGTACACGCATGGCATATGCCGTGATACCACCACGACATGTTCTGTGAAAACTTAGTGATTAAAGCTCTCACGAACTTGATGGCACACTTTATTTTCTTGCCCCTAATAAAATTGAACCATTGTGTCATCTATGTTGTATATGCTTGCACTTATACGTTCGAATTAGCAGAACCGTGTTGTCACGGGGTAATCATGGTGGAAACTTGCAGCATCACCATAATGACATCTATGAAGCTTTCTTCTTATAAAAAAGAGACATATTGAAAAGAGGAAAGAGAGAAAAAAGCATAATTTTCCCATGGTAAATAAGAAGATTGTTGAGATGCTCATTGTTTGCTTGCCTTGTCATTTTGATTATGGGATAACTCCTATATCATGTGCAAGGGGTACCCCGTTGGCGGTTCTTTATGATACACATGTACTTACTATGACAAGAACTTACAGGTGACTAAATTTGAATAGCATGAGGAGCGGCCCTCGTATTCGAGGGACATGAGATTGCCAACTTATACTTTATCAATCATATACTCCATATTTTGGTCACTTTAACCTTAATCACTTCAAGATGCCTATGATAGGGGCAATGAGAGCTGAAAGCTAACAAGTACCATCATTTTTGGAAGCTCTTTTTGAGATTTGAAATCTCTACTTCCCTCTTTTATGAAGGGCATTTCTTCCACTTTGATATTGAGTCTCCACCTTCTATCTTTAGGCACCAATTAAGAGAGCATAGTTGCCATTCTTAGTTCTATGTGCATTGTCCCAAAACTTATTGATTGATTCATATTGTTGATATTGCTTGCTCTTGAACTATTTGTATCTAGTCACTCTTATGAACTTTGAAGGTGTTCTATGCATCTATTTGCTACTCCATGAGGGACAAGCTGAATGCCACTATGCTATGTTTTCTATATGTGAAACAAACAAACAAACGTCTTTTAATGCATTGTTATTCATGAATCTTTGTTTGTATCCTTTTATTTTGCATCCATAGTTACTTTGTCTTATTGTTTGAACTCCATCTTTCATGCTCATGTTTAGAGTTCTTTGATCCCGGCTTTCAATGCTTGCAAATGGTTTGATCTTGATTTTGATGGTGCATGTCACCTCAAAAATATTCTTTTTATCACTTACCTACTCGAGGACGAGCAAGAGATAAGCTTGGGGATGCTTGATATCTCGGAAATGTATCTACAATTTTTGATGCTCCATGCTTGTTTTGTATCTACTTTGCTATATTTTATATACACTTTGAGGTATTTTTATACACTTTCTAGAACTAACCTATTGACAAGGTGCCACAGTGCGAGTTGCCTCTTTTCTGCTGTTTTTGGTTTCAGAAAGCTAAAAAATTGTAACACCCTCGGATTGGCCCTATGCAAGTTTTAGCGATTCCCGCCAAACCCGCATAGAAAGGATTCAGAGGTGCCCACCAGGCACTTGCGTGCAGGTGGAAAACGAAGTAGTATCATTACACAATAGTCCATGATGGTACCCACAGAAAAGATATATACAATAATTACTCCATGAGTCAAGAATACAGATATACAATACAAAGATACAAATCACCTTGAAAACGATACAACATCCGACTACGAACAAGATGCAAATTAAGCTAAGAGCCCTGAAGAATAACCAATGGCGTCCATAACCCTGCCAGGCCAAGCCGGAAGGGTAACCCTGCTAACGGCGTCGATCTCAAACCTGCTTAAACAAAAGGGGTGTCGGCAAAGGGCAAAGGAAAAAGAGAGCGGTCAGTACTGAGGCTAGTACACGGAGAGTCTTAGAATTCGACGGTCCTCGCCTACATAGGTATGGTGGACTGAAGCGGCAGCGCAGCATGCACTAAACAACCTATAGAGACTCGATTCAACTGTCGGATATCAGAGAGGGATAAGAAAGACCTATTCGGTTCCAACTAATACTAACACGAAACATACCCATCCTGGCGTTTCCCTCTGGAGACCAAACGAGGAAGTCAGACCGAGGGACTCACACAGTGGATAGTTTTATTCATTCCATTATAGTTGCAGCACTTACTAGTCAGATATAGATAGCATGAGTCATCCTGATATAATAAGCAGTGGGCAGTTTTAATTAACTATTCCGTTGTAGTTGCAATACTTACTAGTCAGATACATATACCATGAGACGTTCAAAAACCTAGGAGTTGTTGGTACTTTTATTTAGCCATTCCATTGTACTGAAGCTGGTTACTAGTCATTTCAAGGTCAAATTTATAGCACTAATTTAGTTATAGTTGTCTATGAATGAGATACTATGCTCCAAGTCGTCCATAACCGTGGACACGGCTTTTAGAAAGTTGTACCCTGTAGGGGGCACAAATAGCAACACACGCATGATTAACCTCGGAAAAACCAAATAGCAACACACGCACGATCAACCTCTGAAACATGTATCCTTTCTTAAGAATGCTGTAAATTGCCTTGGAACCATAAAACTATGGGCAATAGCTCATGAAACCGGCCATAAAACGCGAAAACGACGAGTTTTTTTCACATCTATCAAACATGTAACGGGTCTGACGGTTGTTGTAATCGCCCTGGAACCCCAAAACAGTGGGAAATAGCTCATAAAAATAGCCATAAAATGCGAAAACAACGGATTTTTTGTCATATCGCTCAAACTTGTATCGGGTCTCATGGGCCATGCAAATCGCCATGGAACGCAAAAAATGTGGGTAATAGCGCATGAAAGCGGCCAAAAAACAAGAAAACGACAAGTTTTGGGTCATAACTCTCAAACATGTATCGAGTCGTAAGGTCTTTGTAAATAATACTGGAACCCCCAAACTGTAGGTAATAGCTCATGAAAACAGTCATAGAACATGAAAACGGTGAGTTTCAGCTCATATATCTCAAACATGTAAAGGGTCTTTCGAGCCATGCAAATCCGCCTGGAACTTACAAACTGTGGGCCATAACTCATGAAAAAGGGCCATAAAACACGAAAACAGCGAGTTTTTGGTCATAACTCTCAAACATGTATCGGGTCTTAAGGTTGGTGTAAATCGCCCTGGAACCATAAATCTACGGGCAATGGCTCATGGAAACGACCATAAAATGCGAAAACGATGAGTTTTTGGTCACATCTCTTAAGCATGTATCGGGTCTTACGTTCGTTGTAATCCTCCTGGAACCCCAAAACAGTGGGCAATAGCTCATTAAAATAGCCATAAATGCACAAACGGCGAGTTTTGGTCACATCTATCCAATATGTATATGGTCTTACTGTTGTTGTAAATCGCCCTAGAGCCCCTAAAAATGGACAATAGCTCATGAAAACAGCCACAAAACACGAAAACGGTGAGTTTTGGGTCATAACTCTCAAAAATGTATCGGGTCTTAAGGTCGCTGTAGATCGTCCTGAAACCCCAAAACTGGTGGTAATAGCTCATGAAGATGACCATAAAACACGAAAATGACAAGTTTCTGGTCATATCTCTCAAACATGTAAAGGGTCTTACGAGCCATGCAAATTTGCCTCGAACCCAAAAACTTTGGGCAATAACTCATGAAAATGGCCATAAAACACGAAAATGACGAGTTTTCGTTATAACTCTTAAACATGTACCGGGTCGTAAGGTTACTGTAAATCGCTCTTCAACCATAAAACTATGGGTAATGGATCATTAAACGGCCATAAAATGCGAAAACGACGAGTTTTTGGTCACATCCCTCAAAATGTGTCAGGTCTGACGGTCGTTGTAATCACCCTGGAACCCCAAAACAGTGGGAAATAGCGCATGAAGATGGCTATAAAATGCGAAAACAATGAGGTTGTGGTCAAAATTCTGAAACATGTATCGGGTCTTACAGTCATTGTATGTCGCCCTGGAACCCCAAAACTGTGGGCAAAAGCTCATGAAACCAGCCATAAAATGCTAAAACATCCAGATTTTGGTCACATCTCTCAAACATGTATCCGATCTGATGGTCGTTATAAATCGCCCTGGAACCCTAAAACAGTGGGCAATAGCTAATGAAAATGGCTATAAAACACGAAAATGACGAGTTTTAGTCATATCTCTCAAACTTGTAAATGGTCTTATGAGCCATGCAAATCTGCCTGGAACCCAAAAACTATGGGCAATAACTCATGAAAACGACCATAAAAGACAAAAACGATCGACGAGGTCTTGGTCATAATCATCAAACATATATCGGGTCTGACGGTTAGTGTAAGTCGCCCTGGAACCCCAAAACTGTTGGCAAAATCTCATGAAAACAACCACAAAACACGAAAAAGGCGAGGTTTTGGTCACATCTCTCAAACATGTATCAAGTCTTACGCTCGTTGTAAATCATCGTCGAACCCCAAAACAGTGAGCAATAGCTGATGAAAATGGCTGGAAAACGCGAAAACAATGAGTTTTTGGTCAGGTCTCTCGAATATGTATCGTGTCTTATGGTTGTCGTAAGTCGCCCTAGAACCCCAAAACAGTGGAGAATATCTTATGAAAACGGCCATAAAACACGAAAACAATGAGTTTTTGGTCATATTTCTCAAACTTGTATGAGGTCATAAGGTCGTTGTAAATCGCCTTGGAACCCCAAAAATGTGGGTAATAGCTCATGAAAATGGCCATAAAACAAAAAAACGATGAGTTTCAGGTCTTATCTCTCAAGCATGTAAAGGGTCTGACGAGACATGAAAATCCGCGTTGAACCGACAAAATGTGGGCAATAACTCATGAAAATGGCCATAAAACACGAAAACGGCGAGTTTTTGCTCATAACTCTGAAACATGTATCGGTTCTTAAGGTTGTTGTAAATTAACTTGCAACCATTAAACTATGGGCAATAGCTCATGAATCCGGCCATAAACGCGAAAATGCCAAGTTTTTTGTCACATCTCTCAAACATGTATCGGGTCTGACGGCCGTTGTAATCGCCCTGGAACCCCTAAACAGTGGGAAATAGATCATGAAAATAGCCGTAAAATGCGAAAACAACGAGTTTTTGGTCATATCTCTCAAACTTGTATCGGGTCTTATGGGCCATGCAAATCGCCATGGAACGCCAAAAATGTGGGCAATAGCTCATGAAAGCGGCCCAAAAACACGAAAACAACAAGTTTTGGGTCATAACTCTCAAACATGTATCGTGTCGTAAGGTCTTTGTAAATCATACTAGAACCCCCAAACTATAGGTAATAGCTCATGAAAACAGTCATAGAACACGAAAACGGTGAGTTTCAGCTCATATCTCTCAAACATGTGAAGGGTCTTTCGAGCCATGCAAATCCGCCTAGACCTTACAAACTGTGGGCCATAACTCATGAAAAAGGGCCATAAAACACGAAAACAACGAGTTTTTGGTCATAACTCTCAAACATGTATCGGGTCTTAAGGTTGGTGTAAATCGCCCTAGAACCATAAATCTACGGGCAATGGCTCATGAAAATAGCCGTAAAATGCGAAAACAACGAGTTTTTGGTCATATCTCTCAAACTTGTATCGGGTCTTATGGGCCATGCAAATCGCCATGGAACGCCAAAAATGTGGGCAATAGCTCATAACTCTCAAACATGTATCGGGTCTTAAGGTTGGTGTAAATCGCCCTGGAACCATAAATCTACGGGCAATGGCTCATGAAAACGACCTTAAAATACGAAAACGATGAGTTTTTGGTCACATCTCTTAAGCATGTATCGGGTCTTACGTTCGTTGTAATCCTCCTGGAACCCCAAAACAGTGGGAAATAGCTCATTAAAATAGCCATAAAATGCCAAAACGGCGAGTTTTGGTCACATCTATCCAATATGTATATGGTATTACTGTCGTTGTAAATCGCCCTAGAGCCCCTAAAAATGGACAATAGCTCATGAAAGCAGCCACAAAACACGAAAACGATGAGTTTTCATAACTCTCAAAAATGTATCGGGTCTTAAGGTCGCTGTAGATCGTCCTGAAACCCCAAAACTGGTGGTAATAGCTCATGAAGACGACCATAAAACATGAAAATGACAAGTTTCTGGTCATATCTCTCAAACATGTAAAAGGTCTTCCGAGCCATGCAAATTTGCCTTGAACCCAAAAACTGTGGGCAATAACTCATGAAAGTGTCCATCAAACACGAAAATGAAGAGTTTTGGTCATAAGTCTTAAACATGTACCGGGTCTTAAGGTTACTGTAAATCGCTCTGCAACCATAAAACTAAGGGTAATGGCTCATGAAAATGACCGTAAAATGCGAAAACGACGAGTTTTTTGTCACATCCCTCAAACATGTGTCAGGTCTGACGGTCGTTGTAATCGCCCTGGAACCCCAAAACAGTGGGAAATAGATCATGAAAATGGCTATAAAATGCGAAAACAATGAAGTTGTGGTCAAAACTCTGAAACATGTATCGGGTATTACAGTCATTGTATGTCGCACTGGAACCCCAAAACTGTGGGCAAAAGCTCATGAAACAGCCATAAAATGCTAAAACTTCCAGATTTTGGTCACATCTCTCAAACATGTATCCGATCTTATGGTCGTTATAAATCGCCCTGGAACCCTAAAACAGTGGGCAATAGCTAATGAAAATGGCTATAAAACACGAAAATGACGAGGTTTAGTCATATCTCTCAAACTTGTAAATGGTCTTATGAGCCATGCAAATCTGCCTGGAACCCCAAAACTGTTGGCAAAATCTCATGAAAACAACCATAAAACGCGAAAAAGACGAGGTTTTGGTCACATCTCTCAAACATGTATCAGGTCTTACGTTCGTTGTAATCCTCCTGGAACCCTAAAACAGTGGGCAATAGCTCATTAAAATAGCCATAAAATGCAAAAACGGCGAGTTTTGGTCACATCTATCCAATATGTATCTGGTCTTACTGTCGTTATAAATCACCCTAGAGCCCCTAAACATGGACAATAGCTCATGAAAACAGCCACAAAACACGAAAACAATGAGTTCTGGGTCATAACTCTCAAAAATGTATCGGGTCTTAAGGTCGTTGTAGATCGTCCTGAAACCCCAAAACTGGTGGTAATAGCTCATGAAGACGACGATAAAACACGAAAATGACAAGTTTCTTGTCATATCTCTCAAACATGTAAAGGGTCTTACGAGCCATGCAAATTTGCCTTGAACCCAAAAACTATGGGCAATAACTCATGAAAGTGTCCATAAAACACGAAAATGAAGAGTTTTGGTCATAACTCTTAAACATGTACCGGGTCTTAAGGTTATTGTAAATCGCTCTGCAACCATAAAACTAAGGGTAATGGCTCATGAAAACGGCCATAAAATACGAAAACGACGAGTTTTCGGTCACATCCCTCAAACATGTGTCAGGTCTGACGGTCGTTGTAATCGCCCTGGAACCCCAAAACAGTGGGAAATAGCTCATGAAAATGGCTATAAAATGCGATAACAATGAGGTTGTGGTCATAACTCTGAAACATGTATCGGGTCTTACAGTCATTGTATGTCGCCCTGGAACCCCAAAACTATGGGAAAAAGCTCATGAAACCAGCCATAAAATGCTAAAACATCCAGATTTTGGTCTCATCTCTCAAACATGTATCCGATCTTATGGTCGTTATAAATCGCCCTGGAACCTTAAAACAGTGGGCAATAGCTAATGAAAATGGCTATAAAACACGAAAATGACGAGCTTTGTTCATATCTCTCAAACTTGTAATTGTCTTACGAGCCATGCAAATCTGCCTGGAACCCAAAAACTATGGGCAATAACTCATGAAAACGACCATAAAAGACAAAAACGATCGACGAGGTCTTGGTCAAAACCATCAAACATATATCGGGTCTTATGGTTAGTGTAAGTCGCCCTGGAACCCCAAAACTGTTGGCAAAATCTCATGAAAACAACCATAAAACGCGAAAAAGACGAGGTTTTGGTCACATCTCTCAAACATGTATCAGGTCTTACGCTCGTTGTAAATCGCCGTCGAACCCCAAAACAGTGAGCAATAGCTGATTAAAATGGCCGGAAAACGTGAAAACAACGAGTTTTTGGTCTGGTCTCTCGAATATGTATCGTGTCTTATGGTTGTCGTAAATCGCCCTAGAACCCAAAAACAGTGGAGAATATCTTATGAAAACGGCCATAAAACACGAAAACAATGAGTTTTTGGTCATATTTCTCAAACTTGTATCAGGTCATAAGGTCGTTGTAAATCGCCTTGGAACCCCAAAAATGTGGGTAATAGCTCATGAAAATGGCCATAAAACACAAAAACGATGAGTTTCAGGTCTTATCTCTCAAGCATGTAAAGGGTCTGATGAGACATGAAAATCCGCGTTGAACCCACAAAATGTGGGCAATAACTCATGAAAATGGCCATAAAACACGAAAACGGCGAGTTTTTTGTCATAACTCTGAAACATGTATCGGTTCTTAAGGTTGTTGTCAATTAACTTGCAACCATTAAACTATGGGCAATAGCTCATGAATCCGGCCATAAACACGAAAATGCCGAGTTTTTTGTCACATCTCTCAAACATGTATCGGGTCTGACGGCCGTTGTAATCGCCCTGGAACCCCTAAACAGTGGGAAATAGCTCAAGAAAATAGCCGTAAAATGCGAAAACAACGTTTTTTTGTCATATCTCTCAAACTTGTATGGGGTCTTATGGGCCATTCAAATCGCCATGGAACGCCAAAAATGT
This sequence comes from Avena insularis, assembly GCA_023614405.1. NCBI lineage: Eukaryota > Viridiplantae > Streptophyta > Magnoliopsida > Poales > Poaceae > Avena > Avena insularis. The sequence goes on from CM042687.1 coordinate 390,636,441, forward strand.
GGGCAATAGCTCATGAAAGCGGCCAAAAAACACGAAAACAACAAGTTTTGTGTCATAACTCTCAAACATGTGTCGAGTCGTCAGGTCTTTGTAAATCATACTGGAACCACCAAACTGTAGGTAATAGCTCATGAAAACAGTCATAGAACACGAAAAAGATGAGGTTCAGCCCATATCTCTCAAACATGTAAAGGGTCTTTCGAGCCATGCAAATCCGCCTGCAACTTACAAACTGTGGGCCATAACTCATGAAAAAGGGCCATCAAACACGAAAACAACGAGTTTTTGGTCATAACTCTCAAACATGTTTCGGGTATTAAGGTTGGTGTAAATCTCCCTGGAACCATAAATTTGCGGGCAATGGCTCATGAAAACGGCCATAAAATGCGAAAACGATGAGTTTTTGGTAACATCTCTTAAGCATGTATCGGGTCTTACGTTCGTTGTAATCTTCCTGGAACCCCAAAACAGTGGGCAATAGCTCATTAAAATAGCCATAAAATGCAAAAAACAGCGAGTTTTGGTCACATCTATCCAATATGTATCTGGTCTTACTGTCGTTGTAAATCGCCCTAGAGCCCCTAAAAATGGACAATAGCACATGAAAACAGCCACAAAACACGAAAACGATGAGTTTTGGGTCATAACTCTCAAAAATGTATCGGGTCTTAAGGTCGCTCTAGATCGTCCTGAAACCCCAAAACTGGTGGTAATAGCTCATGAAGACGACCATAAAACATGAAAATGACAAGTTTCTGGTCATATCTCTTAAACATGTAAAGGGTCTTACAAGCCATGCAAATTTGCCTTGAACCCAAAAACTGTGGGCAATAACTCATGAAAATGGCCATAAAACACGAAAAAGACGAGTTTTCGTCATAACTCTTAAACATGTACCGGTTCGTAGGTTACTTTAAATCGCTCTTCAACCACAAAACTATGGGTAATGGATCATTAAACGACCATAAAATGCGAAAACGACGTGTTTTTGGTTACATCCCTCAAACATGTGTCAGATCTAACGGTCGTTGTAATCGCCCTGGAACCCCAAAACAGTGGGAAATAGCTCATGAAAATGGATATAACATGCGAAAACAATGAGGTTGTGGTCATAACTCTAAAACATGTATTGGGTCTTACAGTCATTGTATGTCGCCCTGGAACACCAAAACTGTGGCCAAAAGCTCATGAAACCAGCCATATGCTAAAACATCCAGATTTTGGTCACATCTCTCAAACATGTATCCGATCTTATGGTCATTATAAATCGCCCTGGAACCCTAAAACAGTGGGAAATAGCTAATGAAAATGGCTATAAAACACGAAAATCACGAGCTTTGGTCATATCTCTCAAACTTGTAAATGGTCTTACGAGCCATGCAAATCTGCCTGGAACCCAAAAACTATGGGCAATAACTCATGAAAACGACCATAAAAGACAAAAACGATCGACGAGGTCTTGGTCAAAACCATCAAACATATATCGGGTCTTACGGTTAGTGTAAGTCGCCCTAGAACCTCAAAACTGTTGGCAAAATCTCATGAAAACAACCATAAAACGCGAAAAGGACGAGGTTTTGGTCACATCTCTCAAACATGTATCAGGTCTTACGCTCGTTGTAAATCGCCGTCGAACCCCAAAACAGTGAGCAATAGCTGATTAAAATGGCCGGAAAACGCGAAAACAACGAGTTTTTTGGTCTGGTCTCTCGGATATGTATCGTGTCTTATGGTTGTCGTAAATCGCCCTAGAACCCAAAAACAGTGGAGAATATCTTATGAAAACGGCCATAAAACACGAAAACAATGAGTTTTTGGTCATATTTCTCAAACTTGTATCAGGTCATAAGGTCGTTGTAAATCGCCTTGGAACCCCAAAAATGTGGGTAATAGCTCATGAAAATGGCCATAAAACACAAAAACGATGAGTTTCAGGTCTTATCTCTCAAGCATGTAAAGGGTCTGACGAGACATGAAAATCCGCGTTGAACCCACAAAATGTGGGCAATAACTCATGAAAATGGCCATAAAACACGAAAACGGCGAGTTTTTTGTCATAACTCTGAAACATGTATCGGTTCTTAAGGTTGTTGTCAATTAACTTGCAACCATTAAACTATGGGCAATAGCTCATGAATCCGGCCATAAACGCGAAAATGCCGAGTTTTTTGTCACATCTCTCAAACATGTATCGGGTCTGACGGCCGTTGTAATCGCCCTGGAACCCCTAAACAGTGGGAAATAGCTCATGAAAATAGCCGTAAAATGCGAAAACAACGATTTTTTTGTCATATCTCTCAAACTTGTATCGGGTCTTATGGGCCATTCAAATCGCCATGGAACGCCAAAAATGTGGGCAATAGCTCATGAAAGCGGCCAAAAAACACGAAAACAACAAGTTTTGGGTCATAACTCTCAAACATGTATCGAGTCGTAAGGTCTTTGTAAATCATACTGGAACCCCCAAACTGTAGGTAATAGCTCATGAAAACAGTCATAGAACACGAAAAAGATGAGGTTCAGCCCATATCTCTCAAACATGTAAAGGGTCTTTCGAGCCATGCAAATCCGCCTGGAACTTACAAACTGTGGGCCATAACTTATGAAAAAGGGCCATCAAACACGAAAACAGCGAGTTTTTGGTCATAACTCTCAAACATGTTTCGGGTATTAAGGTTGGTGTAAATCTCCCTTGAACCATAAATCTGCGGGCAATGGCTCATGAAAACGGCCATAAAATGCGAAAACGATGAGTTTTTGGTCACATCTCTTAAGCATGTATCGGGTCTTACGTTCGTTGTAATCTTCCTGGAACCCCAAAACAGTGGGATATAGCTCATTAAAATAGCCATAAAATGCAAAAAACAGCGAGTTTTGGTCACATCTATCCAATATGTATATGGTCTTACTGTCGTTGTAAATCGCCCTAGAGCCCCTAAAAATGGACAATAGTACATGAAAACAGCCACAAAACACGAAAACGATGAGTTTTGGGTCATAACTCTCAAAAATGTATCGGGTCTTAAGGTCGCTCTAGATCGTCCTGAAACCCCAAAACTGGTGGTAATAGCTCATGAAGACGACCATAAAACATGAAAATGACAAGTTTCTGGTCATATATCTTAAACATGTAAAGGGTCTTACGAGCCATGCAAATTTGCCTTGAACCCAAAAACTGTGGGCAATAACTCATGAAAATGGCCATAAAACACGAAAAAGACGAGTTTTCGTCATAACTCTTAAACATGTACCGGTTCGTAGGTTACTTTAAATCGCTCTTCAACCACAAAACTATGGGTAATGGATCATTAAACGACCATAAAATGCGAAAACGACGTGTTTTTGGTTACATCCCTCAAACATGTGTCAGGTCTAACGGTCGTTGTAATCGCCCTGGAACCCCAAAACAGTGGGAAATAGCTCATGAAAATGGCTATAAAATGCGAAAACAATGAGGTTATGGTCATAACTCTAAAACATGTATTGGGTCTTACAGTCATTGTATGTCGCCCTGGAACACCAAAACTGTGGGCAAAAGCTCATGAAACTAGCCATAAAATGCTAAAACATCCAGATTTTGGTCACATCTCTCAAACATGTATCCGATCTTATGGTCATTATAAATCGCCCTGGAACCCTAAAATAGTGGGCAATACCTAATGAAAATGGCTATAAAACACGAAAATGACGAGTTTTGGTCATATCTCTCAAACTTGTAAATGGTCTTACGAGCCATGCAAATCTGCCTGGAACCCAAAAAATATGGGCAATAACTCATGAAAACGACCATAAAAGACAAAAACGATCGACGAGGTCTTGGTCAAAACCATCAAACATATATCGGGTCTTACGGTTAGTGTAAGTCGCCCTAGAACCCCAAAACTGTTGGCAAAATCTCACGAAAACAACCATAAAACGCGAAAAAGACGAGGTTTTGGTCACATCTCTCAAACATGTATCAGGTCTTACGCTCGTTGTAAATCGCCGTCGAACCCCAAAACAGTGAGCAATAGCTGATTAAAATGGCCGGAAAACGCGAAAACAACGAGTTTTTGGTCTGGTCTCTCGAATATGTATCGTGTCTTATGGTTGTCGTAAATCGCCCTAGAACCCAAAACAGTGGAGAATATCTTATGAAAACGGCCATAAAACACGAAAACAATGAGTTTTTGGTCATATTTCTCAAACTTGTATCAGGTCATAAGGTCGTTGTAAATCGCCTTGGAACCCCAAAAATGTGGGCAATAGCTCATGGAAATGGGCATAAAACACAAAAACGATGAGTTCTAGGTCTTATCTCTCAAGCATGTAAAGGGTTTGTCGAGACATGAAAATCCGCGTTGAACCCACAAAATGTGGGCAATAACTCATGAAAATGGCCATAAAACACGAAAACGGCGAGTTTTTTTGTCATAACTCTGAAACATGTATCGGTTCTTAAGGTTGTTGTAAATTAAGTTGCAACCATTAAACTATGGGCAATAGCTCATGAATCCGGCCATAAACGCAAAAATGCCGAGTTTTTTGTCACATCTCTCAAACATGTATCGGGTCTGACGGCCGTTGTAATCGCCCTGGAACCCCTAAACAGTGGGAAATAGCTCATGAAAATAGCCGTAAAATGCGAAAACAACGAGTTTTTTGTCATATCTCTCAAACTTGTATCGGGTCTTATGGGCCATTCAAATCGCCATGGAACGCCAAAAAAGTGGGCAATAGCTCATGAAAGCGGCCAAAAAACACGAAAACAACAAGTTTTGGGTCATAACTCTCAAACATGTATCGAGTCGTAAGGTCTTTTTAAATCATACTGGAACCCCCAAACTGTAGGTAATAGCTCATGAAAACAGTCATAGAACACGAAAAAGATGAGGTTCAGCCCATATCTCTCAAACATGTAAAGGGTCTTTCGAGCCATGCAAATCCGCCTGGAACTTACAAACTGTGGGCCATAACTCATGAAAAAGGGCCATCAAACACGAAAACAGCGAGTTTTTGGTCATAACTCTCAAACATGTTTCGGGTATTAAGATTGGTGTAAATCTCCCTAGAACCATAAATCTGCGGGCAATGGCTCATGAAAACGGCCATAAAATGCGAAAACGATGAGTTTTTGGTCACATCTCTTAAGCATGTATCGGGTCTTACGTTCGTTGTAATCCTCCTGGAACCCCAAAACAGTGGGCAATAGCTCATTAAAATAGCCATAAAATGCAAAAAACAGCGAGTTTTGGTCACATCTATCCAATATGTATCTGGTCTTACTGTCGTTGTAAATCGCCCTAGAGCCCCTAAAAATAGACAATAGCACATGAAAACAGCCACAAAACAGGAAAACGATGAGTTTTGGGTCATAACTCTCAAAAATGTATCGGGTCTTAAGGTCGCTCTAGATCGTCCTGAAACCCCAAAACTGGTGGTAATAGCTCATGAAGACGACCATAAAACATGAAAATGACAAGTTTCTGGTCATATATCTTAAACATGTAAAGGGTCTTACGAGCCATGCAAATTTGCCTTGAACCCAAAAACTGTGGGCAATAACTCATGAAAATGGCCATAAAACACGAAAAAGACGAGTTTTCGTCATAACTCTTAAACATGTACCGGTTCGTAGGTTACTTTAAATCGCTCTTCAACCACAAAACTATGGGTAATGGATCATTAAACGACCATAAAATGCGAAAACGACGTGTTTTTGGTTACATCCCTCAAACATGTGTCAGGTCTAACGGTCGTTGTAATCGCCCTGGAACCCCAAAACAGTGGGAAATAGCTCATGAAAATGGCTATAAAATGCGAAAACAATGAGGTTATGGTCATAACTCTAAAACATGTATTGGGTCTTACAGTCATTGTATGTCGCCCTGGAACACCAAAACTGTGGGCAAAAGCTCATGAAACTAGCCATAAAATGCTAAAACATCCAGATTTTGGTCACATCTCTCAAACATGTATCCGATCTTATGGTCATTATAAATCGCCCTGGAACCCTAAAATAGTGGGCAATACCTAATGAAAATGGCTATAAAACACGAAAATGACGAGTTTTGGTCATATCTCTCAAACTTGTAAATGGTCTTACGAGCCATGCAAATCTGCCTGGAACCCAAAAAATATGGGCAATAACTCATGAAAACGACCATAAAAGACAAAAACGATCGACGAGGTCTTGGTCAAAACCATCAAACATATATCGGGTCTTACGGTTAGTGTAAGTCGCCCTAGAACCCCAAAACTGTTGGCAAAATCTCACGAAAACAACCATAAAACGCGAAAAAGACGAGGTTTTGGTCACATCTCTCAAACATGTATCAGGTCTTACGCTCGTTGTAAATCGCCGTCGAACCCCAAAACAGTGAGCAATAGCTGATTAAAATGGCCGGAAAACGCGAAAACAACGAGTTTTTGGTCTGGTCTCTCGAATATGTATCGTGTCTTATGGTTGTCGTAAATCGCCCTAGAACCCAAAACAGTGGAGAATATCTTATGAAAACGGCCATAAAACACGAAAACAATGAGTTTTTGGTCATATTTCTCAAACTTGTATCAGGTCATAAGGTCGTTGTAAATCGCCTTGGAACCCCAAAAATGTGGGCAATAGCTCATGAAAATGGGCATAAAACACAAAAACGATGAGTTCTAGGTCTTATCTCTCAAGCATGTAAAGGGTTTGTCGAGACATGAAAATCCGCGTTGAACCCACAAAATGTGGGCAATAACTCATGAAAATGGCCATAAAACACGAAAACGGCGAGTTTTTTTGTCATAACTCTGAAACATGTATCGGTTCTTAAGGTTGTTGTAAATTAAGTTGCAACCATTAAACTATGGGCAATAGCTCATGAATCCGGCCATAAACGCAAAAATGCCGAGTTTTTTGTCACATCTCTCAAACATGTATCGGGTCTGACGGCCGTTGTAATCGCCTCGAACCCCTAACAGTGGGAAATAGCTCATGAAAATAGCCTTAAAATTCGAAAACAACGAGTTTTTTGTCATATCTCTCAAACTTGTATCGGGTCTTATGGGCCATTCAAATCGCCATGGAACGCCAAAAAAGTGGGCAATAGCTCATGAAAGCGGCCAAAAAACACGAAAACAACAAGTTTTGGGTCATAACTCTCAAACATGTATCGAGTCGTAAGGTCTTTTTAAATCATCGAACCCCAAACCAGGTAATAGCTCATGAAAACAGTCATAGAACACGAAAAAGATGAGGTTCAGCCCATATCTCTCAAACATGTAAAGGGTCTTTCGAGCCATGCAAATCCGCCTGGAACTTACAAACTGTGGGCCATAACTCATGAAAAAGGGCCATCAAACACGAAAACAGCGAGTTTTTGGTCATAACTCTCAAACATGTTTCGGGTATTAAGATTGGTGTAAATCTCCCTAGAACCATAAATCAAGGGCAATGGCTCATGAAAACGGCCATAAAATGCGAAAACGATGAGTTTTTGGTCACATCTCTTAAGCATGTATCGGGTCTTACGTTCGTTGTAATCCTCCTGGAACCCCAAAACAGTGGGCAATAGCTCATTAAAATAGCCATAAAATGCAAAAAACAGCGAGTTTTGGTCACATCTATCCAATATGTATCTGGTCTTACTGTCGTTGTAAATCGCCCTAGAGCCCCTAAAAATAGACAATAGCACATGAAAACAGCCACAAAACAGGAAAACGATGAGTTTTGGGTCATAACTCTCAAAAATGTATCGGGTCTTAAGGTCGCTCTAGATCGTCCTGAAACCCCAAAACTGGTGGTAATAGCTCATGAACACGACCATAAAACATGAAAATGACAAGTTTCTGGTCATATCTCTCAAACATGTAAAGGGTCTTACGAGCCATGCAAATTTGCCTTGAACCCAAAAACTGTGGGCAATAACTCATGAAAATGGCCATAAAACACGAAAAAGACGAGTTTTCGTCATAACTCTTAAACATGTACCGGGTCGTAGGTTACTGTAAATCGCTCTTCAACCACAAAACTATGGATAATGGATCATTAAACGACCATAAAATGCGAAAACGACGTGTTTTTGGTTACATCCCTCAAACATGTGTCAGGTCTGACGGTCGTTGTAATCGCCCTGGAACCCCAAAACAGTGGGAAATAGCTCATGAAAATGGCTATAAAATGCGAAAACAATGAGGTTGTGGTCATAACTCTAAAACATGTATCGAGTCTTACAGTCATTGTATGTCGCCGTGGAACACATCAACATTCCCCCTAGAAATACAAAAAGAATGTAAATCTACTTTCATTTATTTATTAGGGACTTTTTCTTTTTCTATTTTATAGAATAAGTATGCTCTGGAGTAAAAGGATTCGCCTGGACCTTCACATTTTTTCATTCAACGGGTCGATACCAGCAGCTTTTGGTAACCAGTCTCGGCTCTAGCACCTTGATGCAAGCCAGAATAACCTCACTGGATCAATATTCCCGGGAATAACAGCGTTGGTGAACCAGTTGACACTTGATCTCTCATCAAACAGTTTGGTGGGGCCAATACCTAGGGAGATTGGTCAACTGGAAAATCAGGAATTGCTAATTTAGAGACAGAATGGTCTTAGTGGAAGCATTCCAGAAGAGATTGGTAACCTGAAGCTGCTAAAAGTTCTTCAACTCCCCGGATGCAAGTTCACAGGCACCATCCCTTGGTCAATTGGTGGTCTCAAAAGTTGACAAGTGACTAGCTTTGCCTTCTACTTAAACTGGAACTAATCTACCCCAACCCCTATCGGACTACGAAGACCCAGTCGTGCTTCTGGTTTCCATTCTCATCATCATATTGAAGGAAACTCCTCGTGCTCTGCCATAAGAACTTGGAGTCCGTATCATGGTGAAGGTAAGGTAACGCTGTGATTCTTGCTCAAAAAACTGACCGAACACGTTCGAGTTATTGGCTCGTCCGACCCGGCAGCATTCATGAGTCGCTCGTTCAACTGTCCCTCGGAGACACGGTCGAGAAGTGCCATGCATGGTCGCCCCCCCGTCCTTTCTTTCTCTCGGTCCCACTGTATGGCCCTCTGGGTAATAAAGAAATGGATCAAAAAAGGGGACTTCTGCTACGGGCTATGCCACCCATTACTTATGAGGGAAGTCGCATCCGTCCCATCGCAAGCACCTACAATGTCATGATCACATTGGTTTACCCTTTTTTGGTAGTTCAACGGACGGTCGCCCCTCCAACAAGAAAAGGTAGAAATATGGAAACTTCTCTCCCATTTAGATCGGAGAATTTATAGAGGAAATCGGGTTTTAAATTTCCAGAAACCACACGATTATATAGCCAAAGGGAATACGCCGCGCCTAAAAAACTGTGGGCAAAAGCTCATGAAACCAGCCATAAAATGCTAAAACATCCAGATTTTGGTCACATCTCTCAAACATGTATCCGATCTTATGGTCGTTATAAATCGCCCTGGAACCCTAAAACAGTGGGCAATAGCTAAGGAAATGGATATAAAACACGAAAAAGACGAGTTTTGGTCATATATCTCAAACTTGTAAATGGTGTTACGAGCCATGCAAATCTGCCTGGAACCCAAAAACTATGGGCAATAACTCATGAAAACGACCATAAAAGACAAAAACGATCGATGAGGTCTTGGTCAAAACCATCAAACATATATCGGGTCTTACGGTTAGTGTAAGTCGCCCTAGAACCCCAAAACTGTTGGCAAAATCTCATGAAAACAACCATAAAACGCGAAAAAGACAAGGTTTTGGTCACATCTCTCAAACATGTATCAGGTCTTACGCTCGTTGTAAATCGCCGTCGAACCCCAAAACAGTGAGCAATAGCTGATTAAAATGGCCGGAAAACGCGAAAACAACGAGTTTTTGGCCTGGTCTCTCGAATATGTATCGTGTCTTATGGTTATCGTAAATCGCCCTAGAACCCAAAAACAGTGGAGAATATCTTCTGAAAACGGCCATAAAACACGAAAACAATGAGTTTTTGGTCATATTTCTCAAACTTGTATCAGGTCATAAGGTCGTTGTAAATCGCCTTGGAACCCCAAAAATGTGGGTAATAGCTCATCAAAATGGCCATAAATCACAAAAACGATGAGTTCCAGGTCTTATCTCTCAAGCATGTAAAGGGTCTGACGAGACATGAAAATCCGCGTTGAACCGACAAAATGTGGGCAATAACTCATGAAAATGGCCATAAAACACGAAAACGGCGAGTTTTTTGTCATAACTCTGAAACATGTATCGGTTCTTAAGGTTGTTGTAAATTAACTTGCAACCATTAAACTATGGGCAATAGCTCATGAATCCGGCCATAAACGCGAAAATGCCGAGTTTTTTGTCACATCTCTCAAACATGTATCGGGTCTGACGGCCGTTGTAATCGCCCTGGAACCCCTAAACAGTGGGAAATAGCTCATGAAAATAGCCGTAAAATGCGAAAACAACGAGTTTTTTGTCATATCTCTCAAACTTGTATCGGGTCTTATGGGCCATTCAAATCGCCATGGAACGCCAAAAATGTGGGCAATAGCTCATGAAAGCGGCCAAAAAACACAAAAACAACAAGTTTTGGGTCATAACTCTCAAACATGTATCGAGTCGTAAGGTCTTTGTAAATCATACTGGAGCCCCCAAACTGTAGGTAATAGCTCATGAAAACAATCATAGAACACGAAAAAGATGAGGTTCAGCCCATATCTCTCAAACATGTAAAGGGTCTTTCGAGCCATGCAAATCAGCCCGGAACTTACAAACTGTGGGCCATAACTCATGAAAAAGGGCCATCAAACACGAAAACAGCAAGTTTTTGGTCATAACTCTCAAACATGTATCGGGTCTTAAGGTTGGTGTAAATCACCCTGGAACCATAAATCTGCGGGCAATGGCTCATGAAAACGGCCATAAAATGCGAAAACGATGAGTTTTTGGTCACATCTCTTAAGCATGTATCGGGTCTTACGTTCGTTGTAATCCTCCCGGAACCCCAAAACAGTGGGCAATAGCTCATTAAAATAGCCATAAAATGCAAAAAACAGCGAGTTTTGGTCACATCTATCCAATATGTATCTGGTCTTACTGTCGTTGTAAATCGCCCTAGAGCCCCTAAAAATGGACAATAGCACATGAAAATAGCCACAAAACACGAAAACGATGAGTTTTGGGTCATAACTCTCAAAAATGTATCGGGTCTTAAGGTCGCTGTAGATCGTCCTGAGACCCCAAAACTGGTGGTAATAGCTCATGAAGACGACCATAAAACATGAAAATGACAAGTTTATGGTCATATCTCTCAAACATGTAAAGGGTCTTATGAGCCATGCAAATTTGCCTTGAACCCAAAAACTGTGGGCAATAACTCACGAAAATGGCCATAAAACACGAAAAATACGAGTTGTCGTCATAACTCTTAAACATGTACAGGTTCGTAGGTTACTGTAAATCGCTCTTCAACCACAAAACTATGGGTAATGGATCATTAAACGGCCATAAAATGCGAAAACGACGAGTTTTTGGTTACATCCCTCAAACATGTGTCAGGTCTGACGGTCGTTGTAATCGCCCTGGAACCCCAAAACAGTGGGAAATAGCTCATGAAATTGGCTATAAAATGCGAAAACAATGAGGTTGTGGTCATAACTCTAAAACATGTATCGGGTCTTACAGTCATTGTATGTCGCCCTGGAACACCAAAACTGTGGGCAAAAGCTCATGAAACCAGCCATAAAATGCTAAAACATCCAGATTTTGGTCACATCTCTCAAACATGTATCCGATCTTATGGTCGTTATAAATCGCCCTGGAACCCTAAAACAGTGGGCAATAGCTAATGAAATGGCAATAAAACACGAAAATGACGAGTTTTGGTCATATCTCTCAAACTTGTAAATGGTCTTACGAGCCATGCAAATCTGCCTGGAACCCAAAAACTATGGGCAATAACTCATGAAAATGACCATAAAAGACAAAAACGATCGACGAGGTCTTGGTCAAAACCATCAAACATATATCGGGTCTGACGGTTAGTGTAAGTCGCCCTGGAACCCTAATACTTTTGGCAAAATCTCATGAAAACAACCATAAAACGCGAAAAAGACGAGGTTTTGGTCGCATCTCTCAAAAAAGTATCAGGTCTTACGCTCGTTGTAAATCGCCATCGAACCCCAAAACAGTGAGCAATAGCTGATTAAAATGGCCGTAAAACGCGAAAACAACGAGTTTTTGGTCTGGTCTCTCGAATATGTATTGTGTCTTATGGTTGTCGTAAATCGCCCTAGAACCCAAAAATAGTGGAGAATATCTTATGAAAACGGCCATAAAACACGAAAACAATGAGTTTTTGTGTTGGAGATATGCCCAAGAGGCAATAATAAAGTAGGTTATTATCATATCTTCATACTTATGATAAATGTTTACATTCATGCTATAATAGTATTAACAAGGAAACCATTAATACTTGTGTGATTTGTAAACTTAATTTGAAGTCCCTAGTATAGCCTCTATACTTCACTAGCTTGTTGGTTGATTGATGATTGTGGTTTCCATATCATGAACATTGAGATGTTATCAACAACAAGATCATATCGTTAGGAGAATGATATGGTGGACATACTCCTATAGATAAGCGTAGCATAAAGATCAAGTCATTTCAATAGTTCAATTGCTATATGCTTTCTGATACATAGTAACCTAATTCCTTCGACCATGAGATCACCTTTACCGGATGGATGCTTTGATGTCATCAAACACCACACCGTAACAGGGTGGCTATAAAAGTGGCATTGAGTGTTCGGAAAGTATTGGTTGAAACACATGGATCAAGAGTGGGATTTGTCCATCCATATGACGGATAGATATACTCTGGGCCCTCTCGGTGGAATGTCATCCAATTAGCTTGCAAGCATGTGACTGGCTCACAAGGGATCACATATCACGAGAACGAGAAAAGAGTACTTATCAGTAACGAGGTTGAACTAGGTATGCAGAGATACCGACGATCATAACCTCGGATAAGTAACATATCGTGAGACAAAGGGAAAGTGGTATCGTATGTAAGTGGTTCATTCGATCGCAAAGTAATCGTAGAAATATGTGGGAGCCATATGAATTTCCAGATTCCTCTATTGGTTATTGATCGGAGAAGTGTCTCGATCATGTCCGCATAATTCACGAACCGTAGGGAGACACACTTAAGGATTCGACGTTGTTTGAGTAGTTATGGTATTATGAGAAAGAGACCGAATGTTGTTCGGAGTCTCGGATGGGATCCGGGATATCACGAGGAGATCCGGAATGGTCTGGAGAATAAGATTCATATAAGGAAAGTCCCATTTTGGAGTTGGGGAATGGTTAGGTGTTTTCATCGAATGTTCTAGAATGTTCGGAATGTCCGGCACTCCGGAGGGAAGGGTACAGGAATGTGTCATTGTAAGTTGGAATGATTGCATCATGTACTAGGTGTTCTTGCTGTCCAAAATAAAGGGTTTATTTAAATCCTAAATTGAAAAGTCAAACGGCTAGTTTGAAAGTCAAACGGCAATTTTGGGAAGTGGGAAGAGGAGGATTGGTGGAGGCCGAATTGGAGGAGGGTTCCTCCCTTGGCCGGCGCCCACCAAGCCGACTTGGGGAGGACTCTCCTCCCTTGTCCGCCCTCCCACCTATATAAGGAGGGCAGGGCTCCCTCCTAGCACACACAAGTTTCCACCTCTAGATCTCCGGTTTAGAGCCGTGTTGGTTTTGGGCTTCTAAATGCTTTAGCCAGCGGGTTAGAGCCTTCGCATTGGTTTTTAGCCTTCTAATTGGTGTGTCTAATTAATAGACCACGAATAGCCTCTCTCATAAGCTCCACCATACTACTTGCTTAGGCGAAGCCTGCGGATCTCCCTCTACTTCGGTACCACGCCGTTGTCTTGCCGGAATCGAGAGGACAGTGCTACAAACTCCGCAGCCAGCTGGAACCAGGCAGAGGAACGTCTTCGTCGAGTACCGAAACGCGGTGACCGATCAAGGGAGCGCTGCCGGAACGGGAAGGATCGTCTACGCGATCTTGAGATCGGAAAGAAATCGACTACATCACCCACGAGAATCTGCTCTCGTTAACCGCTTTGGAATCTTCGAGGGTGAGTTCCTCTATCGACTCGTTGCTGCAATCTAGTAGATAGATCTTGGCTTGTTTGTTTGTATGCGATAGAAAAATTTTGTTTTCCTTGCTACGAACCCCTACAGTGGTATTAGAGCCGTGTCTATATGTAGATCTGTTGCACGAGTAGAACACAATGGTCATTGTGGGCATTGATGTTTTTATTGTAGATTGCTTTTTGTGTACTTTGCATCTAGCGGTATGTTGGGATGAAGCGGCCCGGGCTAACCTTACATGACATCGTTCATGAGACTTGCTCCACGCTTGACATGCAACTTGTATTGCATAAGTGGCTCTCCCCCAGCCTGTTTCTCCTAGCATAGTTAAGATCCAATTTACAACGGGTAATCAACAATGCTAGTATCAATGTTGTGGTTCTTGTTCGTAAGTTAGAACGACACTTATTGAAAGCCCCAAACCACGTAAAATATGCAAAGAAAGTAGAGGCGTCTAACTTTGTTTTGCAGGGGTGTGTAGTGATGTGATATGGCCATGATTGTGATTATATTTGATGTATGCAATGTTCCTTATTGTAAGTTGGCAACCGGCAGGAGCCATATGGTTGTCTTTAATTTCTGTTAAGACCTGCGTGTCTATTCAAAATAGTTGTAATAGTTGAAGCTGGTGGACGACAACCATGAAGAAGCGTCATTGACCTTGATGCTATGCCGGTGATGATGGAGATCATGTTCGTGCTTGAAGATGGAGATCGGAAGCACAAAGAAGAAAGGCCATATCATATCACATATTATGAATTGCATGTGATGTTAATCCTTTATGCATCTTGTATTGCTTAGTAGACGACGGTAGCATTATAAGATGATCCCTCATGCACATAAATTTCAAGTTCTAAAGTGTTCACCCTTAGTATGCACCGTTGCCAAAGCTTGCTGCTTCGAAGCACCACGTGATGATCGGGTGTCTTTGATTCCGCGGGTGAATACAACGTAAGCAAGCCAGATTTGCTTATGCGGTAGCTAAGGTTTGATCTTGACGAGCCTAGCATGTACAGACATGGCCTCAGGAACACGGATTACCGAAAGGTAGAGCATGAGTCATATAGTAGATATGATGAACATGTTGATTGTTCGCCATTGAAACTATATCAACTCTCGTGATGATCGGTTTTGATGTGGTGGATTTGGTTCATGTGATCACTAAAACAATGTGAGGGATGTTGTTTTAAGTGGGAGTTCACCTAGATTAATTTAATTATTAATTAGAACTCAATTTATCATAAACTAAAATCAAAGTGAATTTGCATAGTTGTTGTAGTCATTGGCATCCGTTTACCACCTTGCGCTTAGTTTTAATTGAGATGATAGAACTATAGAATTCTGGTTAGTTACTTTACGAACTGGTATCGTATTGTTTTGAAGTGTTAATCTAAAGTTTAAAAGTCCTATTGCAAACTTTCGAAGTTCGGTTACTCCATAAAGTTTAATAATTAGTATTAAAACAAGAGTGACAATTCCAAGTGTTAGTGTTTGAGTATCATGTTTGTCTCCATGATTCTTGATATTCAAAAGATTCTCTTAATATCAAGGTTATCTAGGATCTGAAAGAGTTGTTTCAGAAACCATGATGTGTGGAAGATATTGTGATATCTGAAACAAAGTTTTGGTTGCAACATGATAAAGTATAATATGGCAAAGTTCATGTTCTCATATTTGGATGAGAATTTGAAAGGTTGGAGACACTAGTTGTCCTAATCTTCCAAAAGGTTTTGGAGAGCAACATTATACTCGCGATTCACCGTTACAAGCTAAAAGTAGCTAGATCATGGATAAGTCCATGATGAGGGTGAATATTTGATGTAGGTAAAATGTTTACTACACCAAGAGATTACTAAAGAAAGGAATTTGAAAGAACACCAAATATTTGATAATGGTGATCTACTTCAAAGTGCAAGTTCAAAGACATTGGTATTTAACTATACACGCTTTGGACTATGTGTCATAAGTATGACTCCACTATTGATGTTGATAGATTCTTTCAAATGTAAAAGGAAATCTTGAAAGAGAATCTCATAAGTATATGGCAGAAAAGAAAAGACTAGAATTGTTCAGTTTAAGTATATAGATGATATATGTGTTATGGCTATATTCTTTGCTTATTAAACAATGTGGTTCTTAAGTATTTGATACTGAATTTGTTGGTGTGAATCGTCATACGAAACAACACAATTCATGAACTACAATGGCCTAAGTAACTAGCAAAGAATAGGTGATGATGTTCATCGAGAACAAATAAAGGGTTATTTTGTTGCACGTTAAACAACAACGCTAGCCTTCAAGAAAAGTATTATCAGGTAAAATGAGAACAAAAGGGTTGATCAAATAATTGCCGTAATCCATAAAAGATGGATGATTCACAAATCTCGTTGGAGAAATCACATCCATAAAACTAGTGCTAAAATTGTCGAAAGACAAATTGATTGAAAGATCACTTAGGAAGTGACATCGCCGTTTAAATTATATTGGAAAGAAAACATGAAGAAACTCCATGTGGATGGACTTTTGGAGTCTTTTGATTTTTGATCAAATGACGTTTGTGAAACTTTCTGGAGATAATTAAAACTTCGTTCATAGGCCAAAAGGTAACGAAAGACTAGCTTATTGGAACTTGTGCATATTGTTGTACGAACTCCATTATGTGTAGTCAAGAGCGATGGATTTCAACTTCATATGCTTTCTCCGAAAATTTGAGTGAATATATGAATATTTACTTAATAAGGATGAAGTATGAAATATTTGAAAAGTTCAAAAGACTTTCAAGATGAAGTGCAAAATCATTGTAACAAGAATATGAATAGTTTATGATAAGATCATAAAGGAAGATATTTGAATTACAAGTTTAGCATAATACCTAAGATTTAAGGAATCGACGTGGATTTGCATTTCCGAAACACCATAAGAGTATGGAGCGTTCGAGATATGTAATTAAAACCTTGTTTGACATGGTAAGATCAAAGGTGTAATTCATAGAACTGCCATTATATTTTAAAGATTAAAAGCTTTGGAGATTACCGCTTTCCACTAAAAGAGCTCCATCATAATCCGCTGAAATGACACCATATAAAGTTATGGTTTGGGATAAAACCCAAGTAGTCCTTTCTTAAACATTGGTATGCTATGCATAAGAAAGATGTTTGCAACCAAAGTCGGATAAACCTGTCTTTGTATTATCATTTAAGTATTCCTCCATAAACACCGGAGACAAAAGTGTTTGTCGCTTAGAACGCCAAGTTTCTTTGAGAAGGAATTTTTCGTGAAAAGTTAAGTGGAGGACAATAGAACTTTGATAAGGTTAAAGAACCTTAGCTATATGTGCAAAGTTGCGCACCGAAGAAAAGTGTTCCGGAGGCAAAGAATAATGCTCATGGCTCACGTGCCTCAAAGGTTGTGGTCACGAGGTCTAAGTTTCTATTGAAACAAGTAGGTCGGATGAACAATCAAATACCAAGATTTGAGGGTTGAATCATTATTTGAGAATAATGAACCTACTACATGCAAAGAAGCGATGATGGGCCATGACTCGAGTCAAATGGCTTGAAGCCATATAATCCGTGATAGTTCCATACACGAGAAATCAAGTTTTGAACTTGAAAGGACCCTCGAAAAAGGTGTAAGACCTTGCAGTTGTGTTTGGATCTATAAAGAAGTAGACATGGATGTTTCACATCTATGAAATAGTCGACATGTTGGGAAAGAGTTCACAACAATGTTCAAAGGTTGTATATGACAAGATTTGATCTTTCATAGCGATTTTAGTCTAGACGGATTAATGTAGCAACCACTACATATAATTTGTTATGTGGTAGTAGAATAAACAAAACAAGTTCTTCTAATAGAATGGTTACCTAGGACGTGTGCATGACACGGTCCAAAGGGTTTTGTTAATTCAAAGGATGCTAAAAGCATATGCAAACTTCAATGGTTGAAGTAAGCATAGCGGAGTTGGAATCTTCACTATGATGAAACTGTTAAAAGAGTTTAATTTCATCGGAGACAATGAAGATGCTTGCATTTGCAAGAAATTAAGTGGGAGCGCTAAGACATGTTTCTAATACATTATGTGGAAGACATATTGTTGATTGGAAATAATGTATCTTTTATTAACACATATTAAGAATTTCATCCTGATGAAAGACTTAGGCAAAACCCAAATATTTGGCATCAATAGACGCTAATATGGTTGTGCCAGAAGTACATAGACGAGATATTGAATGAATTCAATATAGAAACTACAAGAAAGGTTCTTGTTGCACAGAAAGGATTGAAAGAGTTCAATGTTGATGATATATTCAAGTGTATTGACATTTGGTAAGTGAAACAAAGATTCAAGTATAGATTGATACTTGATGTATGAAATCACAAAGAGTATTTATATCAATCATACTGTGATATGTACAAATCCAGATATGTCCTATGCTCTAAATGTTGTGAGCATATACCAGAATGATTTGTAAGATGATCATTGGACAATAGTAAGGATATTCTTATGATCTTTTGGAAGAACTAAGAGTATATTATTTGTAGAAGTGACAAATAGATGGTTAGTTCATTGTAAAAGTACTACATTGATACTAGCTTTATCACAAAGTACAAATTTAGTTTATCTCAATCTAAACTAAGGGTGGCACAATATAATGGAAAGTGAGTTCCATAATGGATTTGGATGAGTTCCAAAGTTAAGACATTGTGACAGATACTACAACAAAAGGCTAAGTATATGACTGCTATTATAGCAGCAAAAGAGGGCATTTGTGTCAAGTAAGTTTGTTATCAAACTAGGTGTAGTTCACAGCGGGATAATACTATGAAGATATATTGTGCGACAATATTATCAACATGTTTTAACCCCAAAAGAACTAAAGGTCACACCGAAAGACCAAATCATACAAAGCCATCTCATTAGAGAATGAGTGATGCGTAGAGACGCAAAGACATGCAATTACACACGGACCTGGAAGTGTCAGATCCGGAGATCAGTTAACCACTAGCAATCGTGTACATACAGCACCAGAAAGCCATAGGTGTTGAAAACACAAAGGTTTGAAACTAGATTATTGACTCTAGTGCAAGTGGGAGACTGTTGGAGATATGCCCAAGAGGCAATAATAAAGTAGGTTATTATCATATCTTCATACTTATGATAAATGTTTACATTCATGCTATAATAGTATTAACAAGGAAACCATTAATACTTGTGTGATTTGTAAACTTAATTTGAAGTCCCTAGTATAGCCTCTATACTTCACTAGCTTGTTGGTTGATTGATGATTGTGGTTTCCATATCATGAACATTGAGATGTTATCAACAACAAGATCATATCGTTAGGAGAATGATATGGTGGACATACTCCTATAGATAAGCGTAGCATAAAGATCAAGTCATTTCAATAGTTCAATTGCTATATGCTTTCGATACATAGTAACCTAATTCCTTCGACCATGAGATCATGCATATCACCTTTACGGATGGATGCTTTGATGTCATCAAACACCACACCGTAAAGGGTGGCTATAAAAGTGGCATTGAGTGTTCGGAAAGTATTGGTTGAAACACATGGATCAAGAGTGGGATTTGTCCATCCATATGACGGATAGATATACTGGGCCCTCTCGGTGGAATGTCATCCAATTAGCTTGCAAGCATGTGACTGGCTCACAAGGGATCACATATCACGGAGAGAAAGAGTACTTATCAAGAACGAGGTTGAACTAGGTATGCAGAGATACCGACGATCATAACCTCGGATAAGTAACATATCGTGAGACAAAGGGAAATTGGTATCGTATGTAAGTGGTTCATTCGATCGCAAAGTAATCGAGAAATATGGGAGCCATATGAATTTCTAGATTCCTCTATTGGTTATTGATCGGAGAAGTGTCTCGATCATGTCCGCATAATTCACGAACCGTAGGGAGACACACTTAAGGATTCGACGTTGTTTGAGTAGTTATGGTATTATGAGAAAGAGACCGAATGTTGTTCGGAGTCTCGGATGGGATCCGGGATATCACGAGGAGATCCGGAATGGTCCGGAGAATAAGATTCATATAAGGAAAGTCCCATTTCGGAGTTGGGGAATGGTTCCGGTGTTTTCATCGGGAATGTTCTAGAATGTTCCGGAATGTCCGGCACTCCGGAGGGGAAGGGTACATGAATGTGTCATTGTAAGTTGGAATGATTGCATCATGTACTAGGTGTTCTTGCTGTCCAAAATAAAGGGTTTATTTAAATCCTAAATTGAAAAGTCAAACGGCTAGTTTGAAAGTCAAACGGCAATTTTGGGAAGTGGGAAGAGAGGAGGATTGGTGGAGGCCGGGTGGAGGAGGGTTCCTCCCTTGGCGGCGCCCCACAAGCCGACTTGGGAGGGACTCTCCTCCCTTGGCCGCCCTCCCACCTATATAAGGAGGGCAGGGCTCCTCCTAGCACACACAAGTTTCCACCTCTAGATCTCGGTTTAGAGCCGTTTTGGTTTAGAGCTTCTAATTGCTTTAGCTTGGTTTAGAGCCTTCTAATTGGTTTAGAGCCTTCTAATTGGTGTGTCTAATTACTAGACCACTAATAGCCTCTCTCATAAGCTCCACCATACTTTGACCGCTTAAGGCGAAGCCTCGGGATCTCCCTCTACTTCGGTACCACGCCGTTGTCAGCCGAATCGCGAGGAGAGTACTACAACCTCCTTGCTGCTGGAACAAGGGAGAGGAAGGTCTTCGTCGAGTACCGAACGTGTGACCGACTGCGGGAGCGCTGCCGGAACGTGGCGCCGGAAGGATCGTCTACGCGATCTTGAGATCGGAAAGAGTACGACTACATCACCCACGAGAATCTGCTCTCGTTAACCGCTTTGGAATCTTCGAGGGTGAGTTCCTCTATCGACTCGTTGCTGCAATCTAGTAGATAGATCTTGGCTTGTTTGTTTGTATGCGATAGAAAAATTTTGTTTTCCTTGCTACGAACCCCTACATTTTGGTCATATTTCTCAAACTTGTATCAGGTCATAAGGTCGTTGTAAATCGTCTTGGAAACCCAAAAATGTGGGTAATAGCTCAGGAAAATGGCCATAAAACACAAAAACGATGAGTTTTAGGTCTGATCTCTCAAGCATGTAAAGGGTCTGACGAGACATGAAAATCCGCGTTGAACACACAAAATGTGGGCAATAACTCATGAAAATGGCCATAAAACACGAAAACGGTGAGTTTTTGGTCATAACTCTAAAACATGTATCGGTTCTTAAGGTTGCTGTAAATTAACTTGCAACCATTAAACTATGGGCAATAGCTCATGAATCCGGCCATAAACGCGAAAATGCCGAGTTTTTTGTCACATCTCTCAAACATGTATCGGGTCTGACGGCCGTTGTAATCGCCCTGGAACCCCTAAACAGTGGGAAATAGCTCATGAAAATAGCCGTAAAATGCGAAAACAACGAGTTTTTTGTCATATCTCTCAAACTTGTATCGGGTCTTATGGGCCATTCAAATCGCCATGGAACGCCAAAAATGTGGGCAATAGCTCATGAAAGCGGCCAAAAAACACGAAAACAACAAGTTTTGGGTCATAACTCTCAAACATGTATCGAGTCGTAAGGTCTTTGTAAATCATACTGGAACCCCCAAACTGTAGGTAATAGCTCATGAAAACAGTCATAGAACTCGAAAAAGATGAGGTTCATCCCATATCTCTCAAACATGTAAAGGGTCTTTCGAGCCATGCAAATCCGTCTGGAACTTACAAACTGTGGGCCATAACTCATGAAAAAGGGACATAAAACACGAAAACAGCGAGTTTTTGGTCATAACTCTCAAACATGTATCGGGTCTTATGGTTGGTGTAAATCGCCTTGGAACCATAAATCTACGGGCAATGGCTCATGAAAACGGCCATAAAATGCGAAAACGATGAGTTTTTGGTCACATCTCTTAAGCATGTATCGGGTCTTACGTTCGTTGTAATCCTCCTGGAACCCCAAAACAATGGGCAATAGCTCATTAAAATAGACATAAATGCAAAAAATAGCGATTTTTGGTCACATCTATCCAATATGTATCTGGTCTTACTGTCGTTGTAAATCGCCCTAGAGCCCCTAAAAATGGACAATAGCACCTGAAAACAGCCACAAAACACGAAAACGATGAGTTTTGGGTCATAACTCTCAAAAATGTATCGGGTCTTAAGGTCGCTGTAGATCGTCCTGAAACCCCAAAACTGGTGGTAATAGCTCATGAAGACGACCATAAAACATGAAAATGATAAGTTTCTGGTCATATCTCTCAAACATGTAAAGGGTCTTATGAGCCATGCACATTTGCCTTGAACCCAAAAACTGTGGGCAATAACTCATGAAAATGGCCATAAAACACGAAAAATACGAGTTGTCGTCATAACTCTTAAACATGTACCGGTTCGTAGGTTACTGTAAATCGCTCTTCAACCATAAAACTATGGGTAATGGATCATTAAACGGCCATAAAATGCGAAAACGACGAGTTTTTGGTTACATCCCTCAAACATGTGTCAGGTCTGACGGTCGTTGTAATCGCCCTGGAACCCCAAATCAGTGGGAAATAGCTCATGAAAATGGCTATAAAATGCGAAAACAATGAGGTGGTGGTCATAACTCTAAAACATGTATCGGGTCTTACAGTCATTGTATGTCGCCCTGGAACACCAAAACTGTGGGCAAAAGCTCATGAAACCAGCCATAAAATGCTAAAACATCCAGATTTTGGTCACATCTCTCAAACATGTATCCGATCTTATGGTCGTTATAAATTGCCCTGGAACCCTAAAACAGTGGGCAATAGCTAATGAAATGGCTATAAAACACGAAAATGACAAGTTTTTGTCATATCTCTCAAACTTGTAAATGGTCTTACGAGCCATGCAAATCTTCCTGGAACCCAAAAACTATGGGCAATAACTCATGAAAACGACCATAAAAGACAAAAACGATCGACGAGGTCTTGGTCAAAACCATCAAACATATATCGGGTCTTACGGTTAGTGTAAGTCGCCCTGGAACCCCAAAACTTTTGGCAAAATCTCATGAAAACAACCATAAAACGCGAAAAAGACGAGGTTTTGGTCGCATCTCTCAAACATGTATCAGGTCTTACGCTCGTTGTAAATCGCCGTCGAACCCCAAAACAGTGAGCAATAGCTGATTAAAATGGCCGGAAAACGCGAAAACAACGAGTTTTTGGTCTGGTCTCTCGAATATGTATCGTGTCTTATGGTTGTCGTAAATCGCCCTAGAACCCAAAAATAGTGGAGAATATCTTATGAAAACGGCCATAAAACAAGAAAACAATGAGTTTTTGGTCATATTTCTCAAACTTGTATCAGTTCATAAGGTCGTTGTAAATCGTCTTGGAACCCCCAAAATGTGGGCAATAACTCATGAAAATGGCCATAAAACACGAAAACGGTGAGTTTTTGGTCATAACTCTAAAACATGTATCGGTTCTTAAGGTTGTTGTAAATTAACTTGCAACCATTAAACTATGGGCAATAGCTCATGAATCCGGCCATAAACTCGAAAATGCCGAGTTTTTTGTCACATCTCTCAAACATGTATCGGGTCTGACGGCCGTTGTAATCGCCCTGGAACCCCTAAACAGTGGGAAATAGCTCATGAAAATAGCCGTAAAATGCGAAAACAACGAGTTTTTTGTCATATCTCTCAAACTTGTATCGGGTCTTATGGGCCATTCAAATCGCCATGGAACGCCAAAAATGTGAGCAATAGCTCATGAAAGCGGCCAAAAAACACGAAAACAACAAGTTTTGGGTCATAACTCTCAAACATGTATTGAGTCGTAAGGTCTTTGTAAATCATACTGGAACCCCCAAACTGTAGGTAATAGCTCATGAAAACAGTCATAGAACACGAAAAAGATGAGGTTCAGCCCATATCTCTCAAACATGTAAAGGGTCTTTCGAGCCATGCAAATCCGTCTGGAACTTACAAACTATGGGCCATAACTCATGAAAAAGGGCCATCAAACACGAAAACAGCGAGTTTTTGGTCATAACTCTCAAACATGTATCGGGTCTTAAGGTTGGTGTAAATCGCCCTGTAACCATAAATCTGCGGGCAATGGCTCATGAAAACGGCCATAAAATGCAAAAACGATGAGTTTTTGGTCACATCTCTTAAGCATCTATCGGGTCTTACGTTTGTTGTAATCATCTTGGAACCCGAAAACAGTGGGCAATAGCTTATTAAAATAGCCATAAAATGCAAAAAACAGCGAGTTTTGGTCACATCTATCCAATATGTATCTGGTCTTACGGTCGTTGTAAATCGCCCTAGAACCCCTAATAATGGACAATAGCTCATGAAAACAGCCACAAAACACGAAAACGATGAGTTTTGGGTCATAACTCTCAAAAATGTATCGGGTCTTAAGGTCGCTGTAGATCGTCCTGAAACCCCAAAACTGGTGGTAATAGCTCATGAAGACGACCATAAAACACGAAAATGAGAAGTTTCTGGTCATATCTCTCAAACATGTAAAGGGTCTTACGAGCCATGCAAATTTGCCTTGAACCCAAAAACTGTGGGCAATAACTCATGAAAATGGCCATAAAACACGAAAATGACGAGTTTTCGTCATAACTCTTAAACATGTATCGGGTCGTAAGGTTACTGTAAATCGCTCTTCAACCATAAAACTATGGGTAATGGATCATTAAACGGCCATAAAATGCGAAAACGACGAGTTTTTGGTCACATCCCTCAAACATGTGTCAGGTCTGACGGTCGTTGTAATCTCCCGGGAACCCCAAAACAGTGGGAAATAGCTCATGAAAATGGCTCTAAAATGCGAAAAAAATGAGGTTGTGGTCATAACTCTAAAACATGTATCGGGTCCTACAGTCATTGTATGTCGCCCTGGAACACCAAAACTGTGGGCAAAAGCTCATGAAACCAGCCATAAAATGCTAAAATATCCAGATTTTGGTCACATCTCTCAGACATGTATCCGATCTTATGGTCGTTATAAATCGCCCTGGAACCCTAAAACAGTGGGCAATAGCTAATGAAAATGGCTATAAAACACGAAAATGACGAGTTTTGGTCATATCCTCAAACTTGTAAAGGTCTTACGAGCCATGCAAATCTGCCTGGAACCGAAAAACTATGGGCAATAACTTATGAAAACGACCATAAAAGACAAAAACGATCGACCAGGTCTTGGTCAAAACCATCAAACATATATCGGGTCTTACGGTTAGTGTAAGTCTCCCTGGAACCCCAAAACTGTTGGCAAAATCTCATGAAAACAACCATAAAACGCGAAAAAGACGAGGTTTTGGTCCCATCTCTCAAACATGTATCAGGTCTTAGGCTCGTTGTAAATCGCCTTCGAACCCCAAAACAGTGAGCAATAGCTGATGAAAATGGCCGGAAAACGCGAAAACAACGAGTTTTTGGTCTGGTCTCTCGAATATGTATCGTGTCTTATGGTTGTCGTAAATCGCCCTAGAACCCAAAAATAGTGGAGAATATCTTATGAAAACATCCATAAAACACGAAAACAATGAGTTTTTGGTCATATTTCTCAAACTTGTATCAGGTCATAAGGTCATTGTAAATCGCCTTGGAACCCCAAATATGTGGGTAATAGCTCATGAAAATGGCCATAAAACACAAAAACGATGAGTTTCAGGTCTTATCTCTCAAGCATGTAAACGGTCTAACGAGACATGAAAATCCGCGTTGAACCCACAAAATGTGGGCAATAACTCATGAAAATGGCCATAAAACATGAAAACGGCGAGTTTTTGGTCATAACTCTGAAACATGTACCGGTTGTTAAGGTTGTTGTAAATTAACTTGCAACCATTAAACTATGGGCAGTAGCTCATGAATCCGGCCATAAACGCGAAAATGCCGAGTTTTTTGTCACATCTCTCAAACATGTATCGGGTCTGACGGTCGTTGTAATCGCCCTAGAACCCCTAAACAGTGGGCAATAGCTCATGAAAATAGCCGTAAAATGCGAAAGCAACGAGTTTTTGGTCATATCTCTCAAACTTGTATCGGGTCTTATGGGCCATGAAAATCGCCATGGAACGCCAAAAATGTGGGCAATAGCTCATGAAAGCGGCCAAAAAATACGAAAACAACAAGTTTTGGGTCATAACTCTCAAACATGTATCGAGTCGTAAGGTCTTTGTAAATCATACTGGAACCCCCAAACTGTAGGTAATAGCTCATGAAAACAGTCATAGAACACGAAAACGGTGAGTTTCAGCTCATATCTCTCAAACATGTAAAGGGTCTTTCGAGCCATGCAAATCCGCCTAGAACTTACAAACTGTGGGCCATAACTCATGAAAATGGGCCATAAAACACGAAAACAACGAGTTTTTGGTCATAACTCTCAAACATGTATCGGGTCTTAAGGTTGGTGTAAACCGCCCTGGAACCATAAATCTGCGGGCAATGGCTCATGAAAACGGCCATAAAATGCGAAAACAATGAGTTTTTGGTCACATCTCTTAAGCATGTATCGGGTCTTACGTTCGTTGTAATCCACCTGGAACCCCAAAACAGTGGGAAATAGCTCATTAAAATAGCCATAAAATGCAAAAAACGGCGAGTTTTGGTCACATCTATCCAATATGTATCTGGTCTTACTGTCATTGTAAATCGCCCTAGAGCCCCTAAAAATGGACAATAGCTCATGAAAACAGCCACAAAAATCAAAAACGATGAGTTTTGGGTCATAACTCTCAAAAATGTATCGGGTCTTAAGGTCGCTGTAGATCGTCCTGAAACCCCAAAACTGGTGGTAATAGCTCATGAAGACGACCATAAAACACGAAAATCACAAGTTTCTGGTCATATCTCTCAAACATTTAAAGGGTCTTACGAGCCATGCAAATTTGCCTTCAACCGGAAAACTGTGGGCAATAACTCATGAAAGTGTCCATAAAACACGAAAATGAAGAGTTTTGGTCATAACTCTTAAACATGTACCGGGTCTTAAGTTTATTGTAAATTGCTCTGCAACCATAAAACTAAGGGTAATGGCTCATGAAAACGGCCATAAAATGCGAAAAGGACGAGTTTTGGTCATATCTCTCAAACTTGTAAATGGTCTTACGAGCCATGCAAATCTGCCTGGAACCCAAAAACTATGGGCAATAACTCATGAAAATGACCATAAAAGACAAAAACGATCGAGGAGGTCTTGGTCAAAACCATCAAACATATATCGGGTCTTACGGTTAGTGTAAGTCGCCCTGGAACCCCAAAACTGTTGGCAAAATCTCATGAAAACAACCATAAAACGCGAAAAAGACGAGGTTTTGGTCGCATCTCTCAAACATGTATCAGGTCTTACGCTCGTTGTAAATCGCCGTCGAACCCCAAAACAGTGAGCAATAGCTGATTAAAATGGCCGGAAAACGCGAAAACAACGAGTTTTTGGTCTGGTCTCTCGAATATGTATCGTGTCTTATGGTTGTCGTAAATCGCCCTAGAACCCAAAAACAGTGGAGAATATCTTATGAAAACGGCCATAAAACACGAAAACAATGAGTTTTTGGTCATATTTCTCAAACTTGTATCAGGTCATAAGGTCGTTGTAAATCGCCTTGGAACCCCAAAAATGTGGGTAATAGCTCATGAAAATGGCCATAAAACACAAAAACGATGAGTTTCAGGTCTTATCTCTCAAGCATGTAAAAGGTCTGACGAGACATGAAAATCCGCGTTGAACCCACAAAATGTGGGCAATAACTCATGAAAATGGCCATAAAACACGAAAACGGCGAGTTTTTGCTCATAACTATGAAACATGTATCGGTTTTTAAGGTTGTTGTAAATTAACTTGCAACCATTAAACTATGGGCAATAGCTCATGAATCCGGCCATAAACGCGAAAATGCCGAGTTTTTTGTCACATCTCTCAAACATGTATCGGGTCTGACGGCCGTTGTAATCGCCCTGGAACCCCTAAACAGTGGGAAATAGCTCATGAAAATAGCCGTAAAATGCGAAAACAACGAGTTTTTTGTCATATCTCTCAAACTTGTATCGGGTCTTATGGGCCATTCAAATCGCCATGGAATGCCAAAAATGTGGGCAATAGCTCATGAAAGCGGCCAAAAAACACGAAAACAACAAGTTTTGGGTCATAACTCTCAAACATGTATCGAGTCGTAAGGTCTTTGTAAATCATACTGGAACGCCCAAACTATAGGTAATAGCTCATGAAAACAGTCATAGAACACGAAAAAGATGAGGTACAGCCCATATCTCTCAAACATGTAAAGGGTCTTTCGA
Organism: Avena insularis; assembly: GCA_023614405.1. NCBI lineage: Eukaryota > Viridiplantae > Streptophyta > Magnoliopsida > Poales > Poaceae > Avena > Avena insularis. The sequence goes on from CM042687.1 coordinate 390,664,888, forward strand.
GCCATGCAAATCCGTCTAGAACTTACAAACTGTGGGCCATAACTCATGAAAAAGGGACATAAAACACGAAAACAGCGAGCTTTTGGTCATAACTCTCAAACATGTATCGGGTCTTATGGTTGGTGTAAATCGCCTTGGAACCATAAATCTACGGGCAATGGCTCATGAAAACGGCCATAAAATGCGAAAACGATGAGTTTTTGGTCACATCTCTTAAGCATGTATCGGGTCTTACGTTCGTTGTAATCCTCCTGGAACCCCAAAACAGTGGGCAATAGCTCATTAAAATAGACATAAATGCAAAAAATAGCGAGTTTTGGTCACATCTATCCAATATGTATCTGGTCTTACTGTCGTTGTAAATCGCCCTAGAGCCCCTAAAAATGGACAATAGCACCTGAAAACAGCCACAAAACACGAAAACGATGAGTTTTGGGTCATAACTCTCAAAAATGTATCGGGTCTTAAGGTCGTCAGAGATCTCCGAAACCCCAAAACTGGTGGTAATAGCTCATGAAGACGACCATAAAACATGAAAATGACAAGTTTCTGTTCATATCTCTCAAACATGTAAAGGGTCTTACGAGCCATGCAAATTTGCCTTGAACCCAAAAACTGTGGGCAATAACTCATGAAAATGGCCATAAAACACGAAAAAGACGAGTTGTCGGCATAACTCTTAAACATGTACCGGGTCGTAGGTTACTGTAAATCGCTCTTTAACCACAAAACTATGGGTAATGGATCATTAAACGGCCATAAAATGCGAAAACGACGAGTTTTTGGTTACATCCCTCAAACATGTGTCAGGTCTGACGGTCGTTGTAATCGCCCTGGAACCCCAAAACAGTGGGAAATAGATCATGAAAATGGCTATAAAATGCGAAAACAATGAGGTTGTAGTCATAACTCTGAAACATGTATCGGGTCTTACAGTCATTGTATGTCGCCCTGGAACACCAAAACTGTGGGCAAAAGCTCATGAAACCATCCATAAAATGCTAAAACATCCAGATTTTGGTCACATCTCTGAAACATGTATTCGTCCTTTATGGTCGTTATAAATCGCCCTGGAACCCTAAAACAGTGGGCAATAGCTAATGAAAATGTCTATAAAACACGAAAATGACGAGTTTTGGTCATATCTCTCAAACTTGTAAATGGTCTTACGAGCCATGCAAATCTGCCTGGAACCCAAAAACTATGGGCAATAACTCATGAAAATGACTATAAAAGACAAAAACGATTGAGGTGGTCTTGGTCAAAACCATCAAACATATATCGGGTCTTACGGTTAGTGTAAGTCGCCCTGGAACCCCAAAACTGTTGGCAAAATCTCATGAAAACAACCATAAAACGCGAAAAAGACGAGGTTTTGGTCGCATCTCTCAAACATGTATCAGGTCTTACGCTCGTTGTAAATCGCCGTCGAACCCCAAAACAGTGAGCAATAGCTGATTAAAATGGCCGGAAAACGCGAAAACAACGAGTTTTTGGTCTGGTCTCTCGAATATGTATCGTGTCTTATGGTTGTCGTAAATCGCCCTAGAACCCAAAAACAGTGGAGAATATCTTATGAAAACGGCCATAAAACACGAAAACAATGAGTTTTTGGTCATATTTCTCAAACTTGTATCAGGTCATAAGGTCGTTGTAAATCGCCTTGGAACCCCAAAAATGTGGGTAATTGCTCATGAAAATGGCCATAAAACACAAAAACGATGAGTTTCAGGTCTTATCTCTCAAGCATGTAAAGGGTCTGACGAGACATGAAAATCCGCGTTGAACCCACAAAATGTGGGCAATAACTCATGAAAATGGCCATAAAACACGAAAACGGCGAGTTTTTGCTCATAACTCTGAAACATGTATCGGTTCTTAAGGTTGTTATAAATTAACTTGCAACCATTAAACTATGGGCAATAGATCATGAATCCGGCCATCAACGCAAAAATGCCGAGTTTTTTGTCACATCTCTCAAACATGTATCGGGTCTGACGGTCGTTGTAATCGCCCTGGAACCCCTAAACAGTGGGAAATAGCTCATGAAAATAGCCGTAAAATGCGAAAACAACGAGTTTTTGGTCATATCTCTCAAACTTGTATCGGGTCTTATGGGCCATGCAAATCGCCATGGAACGCCAAAAATGTGGGCAATAGCTCATGAAAGCGGCCAAAAAACACGAAAACAACAAGTTTTGGGTCATAACTCTCAAACATGTATCGAGTCGTAAGGTCTTTGTAAATCATACTGGAACCCCCAAACTATAGGTAATAGCTCATGAAAACAGTCATAGAACACGAAAAAGATGAGGTACAGCCCATATCTCTCAAACATGTAAAGGGTCTTTCGAGCCACGCAAATTCGCCTGGAACTTACAAACTATGGGCCATAACTCATGAAAAAGGGCCATAAAACACGAAAACAACGAGTTTTTGGTCATAACTCTCAAACATGTATCGGGTCTTAAGGTTGGTGTAAATTGCCCTGGAACCATAAATCTGCGGGCAATGCCTCATGAAAACGGCCATAAAATGCGAAAATGATGAGTTTTTGGTCACATCTCTTAAGCATCTATCGGGTCTTACGTTTGTTGTAATCCTCTTGAAACCCCAAAACAGTGGGCAATAGCTCATTAAAATAGCCATAAAATGCAAAAACGGCGAGTTTTGGTCACATCTATCCAATATGTATCTGGTCTTACGGTCGTTGTAAATTGCCCTAGAACCCCTAAAAATGGACAATAGCTCATGAAAACAGCCACAAAACACGAAAACGGTGAGTTTTGGGTCATAACTCTCAAAAATGTATCGGTTCTTAAGGTCGCTGTAGATCGTCCTGAAACTCCAAAACTGGTGGTAATAGCTCATGAAGACGACCATAAAACACGAAAATGACAAGTTTCTGGTCATATCTCTCAAACATGTAAAGGGTCTTACGAGCCATGCAAATTTGCCTTGAACCCAAAAACTGTGGGCAATAACTCATGAAAATAGCCATAAAATACGAAAATGGCGAGTTTTCGTCATAACTCTTAAACATGTACCGGGTCGTAAGGTTACTGTAAATCGCTCTTCAACCATAAAACTATGGGTAATGGATCATTAAACGACCATAAAATGCGAAAACGACGAGTTTTTGGTCACATCCCTCAAACATGTGTCAGGTCTGACGGTCGTTGTAATCGCCCGGGAACCCAAAAACAGTGGGAAATAGCTCATGAAAATGGCTCTAAAATGCGAAAAAAATGAGGTTGTGGTCATAACTCTAAAACATGTATCGGGTCCTACAGTCATTGTATGTCGCCCTGGAACACCAAAACTGTGGGCAAAAGCTCATGAAACCAGCCATAAAATGCTAAAATATCCAGATATTGGTCACATCTCTCAGACATGTATCCGATCTTATGGTCGTTATAAATCGCCCTGGAACCCTAAAACCGTGGGCAATAGCTAATGAAAATGGCTATAAAACACGAAAATCATGAGCCTTGGTCATATCTCTCAAACTTGTAAATGGTCTTACGAGCCATGCAAATCTGCCTGGAACCCCAAAACTATGGGCAATAACTCATGAAAATGACCATAAAAGACAAAACCGATCGACGAGGTCTTGGTCAAAACCATCAAACATATATCGGGTCTTACAGTTAGTGTAAGTCGCCCTGGAACCACAAAACTGTTGGCAAAATCTCATGAAAACAACCATAAAACGCGAAAAAGACGAGGTTTTGGTCACATCTCTCAAACATGTATCAGGTCTTACGCTCGTTGTAAATCGCCGTCGAACCCCAAAACAGTGAGCAATAGCTGATGAAAATGGCTGGAAAACGTCAAAACAACGAGTTTTTGGTCTGGTCGCTCGAATATGTATCGTGTCTTATGGTTGTCGTAAATTGCCCTAGAACCCAAAAACAGTGGAGAATATCTTATGAAAACGGCCATAAAACACGAAAACAATGAGTTTTTGGTCATATTTCTCAAACTTGTATCAGGTCATAAGGTCGTTGTAAATCGCCTTGGAGCCCCAAAAATGTGGGTAATAGCTCATGAAAATGGCCATAAAACACAAAAATGATGAGTTTCAGGTCTTATCTCTCAAGCATGTAAAGGGTCTGACGAGACATGAAAATCCGTGTTGAACCCACAAAATGTGGGCAATAACTCATGAAAATGGCCATAAAACACGAAAACAGCGAGTTTTTGGTCATAACTCTCAAACATGTATCAGGTCTTAAGGTTGGTGTAAACCGCCCTAGACCATAAATCTGCGGGCAATGGCTCATGAAAACGGCCATAAAATGCGAAAACAACGAGTTTTTTGTCATATCTCTCAAACTTGTATCGGGTCTTATGGGCCATTCAAATCGCCATGGAACGCCAAAAATGTGGGCAATAGCTCATGAAAGCGGCCAAAAAACACGAAAACAACAAGTTTTGGGTCATAACTCTCAAACATGTATCGAGTCGTATGGTCTTTGTAAATCATACTGGAGCCCCCAAACTGTAGGTAATAGCTCATGAAAACAGTCATAGAACACGAAAAAGATGAGGTACAGCCCATATTTCTCAAACATGTAAAGGGTCTTTCGAGCCATGCAAATCCGTCTGGAACTTACAAACTGTGGGCCATAACTCATGAAAAAGGGACATAAAACACGAAAACAGCGAGTTTTTGGTCATAACTCTCAAACATGTATCGGGTCTTATGGTTGGTGTAAATCGCCTTGGAACCATAAATCTACGGGCAATGGCTCATGAAAACGGCCATAAAATGCGAAAACGATGAGTTTTTGGTCACATCTCTTAAGCATGTATCGGGTCTTACGTTCGTTGTAATCCTCCTGGAACCCCAAAACAGTGGGCAATAGCTCATTAAAATAGACATAAATGCCAAAAATAGCGAGTTTTGGTCACATCTATCCAATATGTATCTGGTCTTACTGTTGTTGTAAATTGCCCTAGAGCCCCTAAAAATGGACAATAGCACCTGAAAACAGCCACAAAACACGAAAACGATGAGTTTTGGGTCATAACTCTCAAAAATGTATCGGGTCTTAAGGTCGCTGTAGATCGTCCTGAAACCCCAAAACTGGTGGTAATAGCTCATGAAGACGACCATAAAACACGAAAATCACAAGTTTCTGGTCATATCTCTCAAACATGTAAAGGGTCTTACGAGCCATGCAAATTTGCCTTGAACCCAAAAACTGTGGGCAATAACTCATGAAAGTGTCCATAAAACACGAAAATGAAGAGTTTTGGTCATAACTCTTAAACATGTACCGAGTCTTAAGGTTATTGTAAATCGCTCTGCAACCATAAAACTAAGGGTAATGGCTCATGAAAACGGCCATAAAATGCGAAAACGACGAGTTTTTGGTCACACCCTCAAACATGTGTCAGGTCTGACGGTCGTTGTAATCGCCCTGGAACCCCAAAACAGTGGGAAATAGCTCATGAAAATGGCTATAAAATGCGAAAATAATGAGGTTGTGGTCAAAACTCTGAAACATGTATCGGGTCTTACAGTCATTGTATGTCGCCCTGGAACCCCAAAACTGTGGGCAAAAGCTCATGAAACCAGCCATAAAATGCTAAAACATCCAGATTTTGGTCACATCTCTCAAACATGTATCCGATCTTATGGTCGTTATAAGTCGCCCTGGAACCCTAAAATAGTGGGCAATAGCTAATGAAAATGGCTATAAAACACGAAAATCACGAGCTTTTGTCATATCTCTCAAACTTGTAAATGGTCTTACGAGCCATGCAAATCTGCCTAGAACCCAAAAACTATGGGCAATAACTCATGAAAATGACCATAAAAGACAAAAACGATCGACGAGGTCTTGGTCAAAACCATCAAACATATATCGGGTCTTACAGTTAGTGTAAGTCGCCCTGGAACCACAAAACTGTTGGCAAAATCTCATGAAAACAACCATAAAACGCGAAAAAGACGAGGTTTTGGTCACATCTCTCAAACATGTATCAGGTCTTATGCTCGTTGTAAATCACCGTCGAACCCCAAAACAGTGAGCAATAGCTGATGAAAATGGCTGGAAAACGTCAAAACAACGAGTTTTTGGTCTGGTCGCTCGAATATGTATCGTGTCTTATGGTTGTCGTAAATTGCCCTAGAACCCAAAAACAGTGGAGAATATCTTATGAAAACGGCCATAAAACACGAAAACAATGAGTTTTTGGTCATATTTCTCAAACTTGTATTAGGTCATAAGGTCGTTTTAAATCGCCTTGGAGCCCCAAAAATGTGGGTAATAGCTCATGAAAATGGCCATAAAACACAAAAATGATGAGTTTCAGGTCTTATCTCTCAAGCATGTAAAGGGTCTGACGAGACATGAAAATCCGCGTTGAACCCACAAAATGTGGGCAATAACTCATGAAAATGGCCATAAAACACGAAAACAGCGAGTTTTTGGTCATAACTCTCAAACATGTATCGGGTCTTAAGGTTGTTGTAAATTAACTTGCAACCATTAAACTATGGGCAATAGCTCATGAATCCGGCCATAAACGCGAAAATGCCGAGTTTTTTGTCACATCTCTCAAACATGTATCGGGTCTGACGGCCGTTGTAATCGCCCTAGAACCCCTAAACAGTCGGAAATAGCTCATGAAAATAGCCATAAAATGCGAAAACAACGAGTTTTTGGTCATATCTCTCAAACTTGTATCGGGTCTTATGGGCCATGCAAATCGCCATGGAACGCCAAAAATATGGGCAATAGCTCATGATAGCGGCCAAAAAACACGAAAACGACAAGTTTTGGGTCATAACTCTCAAACATGTATCGAGTCGTAAGGTCTTTGTAAATCATACTGGAACCCCCAAACTGTAGGTAATAGCTCATGAAAACAGTCATAAAACACGAAAACGGTGAGTTTCAGCTCATATCTCTCAAACATGTAAAGGGTCTTTCGAGCCATGCAAATCCGCCTGGAACTTACAAACTGTGGGCCATAACTCATGAAAAAGGTCCATAAAACACGAAAACAGCGAGTTTTTGGTCATAACTCTCAAACATGTATCGGGTCTTAAGGTTGGTGTAAATCGCCGTGGAACCATAAATCTGCGGGCAATGCCTCATGAAAACGGCCATAAAATGCGAAAACGATGAGTTTTTGGTCACATCTCTTAAGCATGTATCGGGTCTTACGTTCATTGTAATCCTCCTGGAACCCCAAAACAGTGGGCAATAGCTCATTAAAATAGCCATAAAATGCAAAAAACGGCGAGTTTTGGTCACATCTATCCAATATGTATCTGGTCTTACTGTCATTGTAAATCGCCCTAGAGCCCCTAAAAATGGACAATAGCTCATGAAAACAGCCACAAAACACGAAAACGATGAGTTTTGGGTCATAACTCTCAAAAATGTATCGGGTCTTAAGGTCGCTGTAGATCGTCCTGAAACCCCAAAACTGGTGGTAATAGCTCATGAAGATGACCATAAAACACGAAAATGACAAGTTTCTGGTCATATCTCTCAAACATGTAAAGGGTCTTACGAGCCATGCAAATTTGCCTTGAACCCAAAAACTGCGGGCAATAACTCATGAAAGTGTCCATAAAACACGAAAATGAAGAGTTTTGGTCATAACTCTTAAAGATGTACCGGATCTTAAGGTTATTGTAAATCGCTCTGCAACCATAAAACTAAGGGTAATGGCTCATGAAAACGGCCATAAAATGCGAAAACGACGAGTTTTTGGTCACATCCCTCAAAAATGTGTCAGGTCTGACGGTCGTTGTAATCGCCCTGGAACCCCAAAACAGTGGGAAATAGCTCATGAAAATGGCTATAAAATGCGAAAACAATGAGGTTGTGGTCATAACTCTAAAACATGTATCGGGTCCTACAGTCATTGTCTGTCGCCCTGGAACACCAAAACTGTGGGCAAAAGCTCATGAAACCAGCCATAAAATGCTAAAACATCCAGATTTTGGTTAGATCTCTCAAACATGTATCCGATCTTATGGTCGTTATAAATCGCCCTGGAACCCTAAAACAGCGGGCAATAGCTAATGAAAATGGCTATAAAACACGAAAATGATGAGCTTTGGTCATATCTCTCAAACTTGTAAATGGTCTTACGAGCCATGCAAATCCGTCTAGAACCCAAAAACTATGGGCAATAACTCATGAAAACGACTATAAAAGACAAAAACGATCGACGAGGTCTTGCTCAAAACCATCAAACATATATCGGGTCTTACAGTTAGTGTAAATCGCCCTGGTACCCCAAAACTGTTGGCAAAATCTCATGAAAACAACCATAAAACGTGAAAAAGACGAGGTTTTGGTCACATATCTCAAACATGTATCAGGTCTTACGCTCGTTGTAAATCGCCATCGAACCCCAAAACAGTGAGCAATAGCTGATTAAAATGGCCGGAAAACGTGAAAACAAAGAGTTTTTGGTCAGGTCTCTCGAATATGTGTAGTGTCTTATGGTTGTCGTAAATCGCCCTAGAACCCCAAAACAGTGGAGAATATCTTATGAAAACGGCCATAAAACACGAAAACAATGAGTTTTTGGTCATATTTCTCAAACTGGTATCAGGTCATAAGGTCGTTGTAAATCGCATTGGAACCCCAAAAATGTGGGTAATAGCTCATGAAAATGGCCATAAAACACAAAAACAATGAGTTTCAGGTCTTATCTCTCAAGCATGTAAAGGGTCTGACGAGACATGAAAATCCGCGTTGAACCCACAAAATGTGGGCAATAACTCATGAAAATGGCCATAAAACACGAAAACGGCGAGTTTTTGGTCATAACTCTGAAACATGTATCCGTTCTTAAGGTTGTTGTAAATTAACTTGCAACCATTAAACTATGGGCAATAGCTCATGAATCCGGCCATAAACGCGAAAATGCCAAGTTCTTTGTCACATCTCTCAAACATGTATCGGGTCTGACGGCCGTTTTAATCGCCCTGGAACCCCTAAACAGTGGGAAATAGCACATGAAAATAGCCGTAAAATGCGAAAACAACGAGTTTTTGGTCATATCTCTCAAACTTGTATCGGGTCTTATGGGCCATGAAAATCGCCATGGAACGCCAAAAATGTGGGCAATAGCTCATGAAAGCGGCCAAAAAACACGAAACAACAAGTTTTGGGTCATAACTCTCAAACATGTATCGAGTCTTAAGGTCTTTGTAAATCATACTAGAACCCCCTAACTGTAGGTAATAGCTCATGAAAACAGTCATAGAACACGAAAACGGTGAGTTTCAGCTCATATCTCTTTAACATGTAAAGGGTCTTTCGAGCCATGCAAATCCGCCTGGAACTTACAATTGTGGGCCATAACTCATGAAAAAGGTCCATAAAACACGAAAACAGCGAGTTTTTGGTCATAACTCTCAAACATGTATCCGGTCTTAAGGTTGGAGTAAATCGCCCTGGAACCATAAATCTGCGGGCAATGGCTCATGAAAATGGCCATAAAATGCGAAAACGATGAGTTTTTGGTCACATCTCTTAAGCATGTATCGGGTCTTACGTTCATTGTAATCCTCCTGGAACCCCAAAACAGTGGGCAATAGCTCACTAAAATAGCCATAAAATGCAAAAAACGGCGAGTTTTGGTCACATCTATCCAATATGTATCTGGTCTTACTGTCGTTGTAAATCGCCCTAGAGCCCCTAAAAATGGATAATAGCTCATGAAAACAGCCACAAAACACGAAAACAATGAGTTTTGGGTCATAACTCTCAAAAATGTATCGGGTCTTAAGGTCGTTGTAGATCGTCCTGAAACCCCCAAACTGGTGGTAATAGCTCATGAAGACGACCATAAAACACGAAAATGACAAGTTTCTGGTCATATCTCTCAAACATGTAAAGGGTCTTACGAGCCATGCAAATTTGCCTTGAACCCAAAAACTGTGGGCAATAACTCATGAAAGTGTCCATAAAACACGAAAATGAAGAGTTTTGGTCATAACTCTTAAACATGTACCGGGTCTTAAGTTTATTGTAAATCGCTCTACAACCATAAAACTAAGGGTAATGGCTCATGAAAACGGCCATAAAATGTGAAAACGATGAGTTTTTGGTCACATCCCTCAAACATGTGTCAGGTCTGACGGTCGTTGTAATCGCCCTGGAACCCCAAAACAGTGGGAAATAGCTCATGAAAATGGCTATAAAATGCGAAAACAATAAGGTTGTGGTCAAAACTCTGAAACATGTATCGGGTCTTATAGTCATTGTATGTCGCCCTGGAAACCCAAAACTGTGGGCAAAACCTCATGAAACCTGCCATAAAATGCTAAAACATCCAGATTTTGGTGAGATCTCTCAAACATGTATCCGATCTTATGGTCGTTATAAATCGCCCTAGAACCCTAAAACAGTGGGCAATAGCTAATGAAAATGGCTATAAAACACGAAAATGATGAGCTTTGGTCATATCTCTCAAACTTGTAAATGGTCTTACGAGCCATGCAAATCTGCCTGGAACCCAAAAACTATGGGCAATAACTCATGAAAACAACCATAAAAGACAAAAACGATCGACGAGGTCTTGGTCAAAACCATCAAACATATATCGGGTCTTGCAGTTAGTGTAAATCGCCCTAGAACCCCAAAACTATTGGCAAAATCTCATGAAAACAACCATAAAACTCTAAAAAGACGAGGTTTTGGTCACATATCTCAAACATGTATCAGGTCTTACGCTCGTTGTAAATCGCCGTCGAACCCCAAAACAGTGAGCAATAGCTGATGAAAATGGCCGGAAAACGCGAAAACAACGAGTTTTTGGTCAGGTCTCTCGAATATGTATCGTGTCTTATGGTTATCGTAAGTCGCCCTAGAACCCCAAAACAGTGGAGAATATCTTATGAAAACGGCCATAAAACACGAAAACAATGAGTTTTTGGTCATATTTCTCAAACTTGTATCAGGTCATAAGGTCGTTGTAAATCGCCTTGGAACCCCAAAAATGTGGGTAATAGCTCATGAAAATGGCCATAAAACACAAAAACGATGAGTTTCAGGTATTATCTCTCAAGCATGTAAAGGGTCTGACGAGACATGAAAATCCGCGTTGAACCCACAAAATGTGGGCAATAACTCATGAAAATGGCCATAAAACACAAAAACGGCGAGTTTTTGTTCATAACTCTGAAACATGTATTGGTTCTTAAGGTTGTTGTAAATTAACTTGCAACCATTAAACTATGGGCAATAGCTCATGAATCCGGCCATAAACGCGAAAATGCCGAGTTTTTTGTCACATCTCTCAAACATGTATCGGGTCTGACGGCCGTTGTAATCGCCCTGGAACCCCTAAACAGTGGGAAATAGCTCATGAAAATAGCCGTAAAATGCGAAAACAACGAGTTTTTGGTCATATCTCTCAAACTTGTATCGGGTCTTATGGGCCATTCAAATCGCCATGGAACGCCAAAAACGTGGGCAATAGCTCATGAAAGCGGCCAAAAAACAAAAAAACAACAAGTTTTGGATCATAACTCTCAAACATGTATCGAGTCGTAAGGTCTTTGTAAATCATACTGGAACCCCCAAACTGTAGGTAATAGCTCATGAAAACAGTCATAGAACACGAAAACGGTGAATTTCAGCTCATATCTCTCAAACATGTAAAGGGTCTTTCGAGCCATGCAAATCCGCCTGGAACTTACAAACTATGGGCTATAACTCATGAAAAAGGGCCATAAAACACGAAAATAGCGAGTTTTTTGTCATAACTCTCAAACATGTATATAAAGTTTTTTGTCATAGGTTGGTGTAAATCGCCCTGGAACCATAAATCTGTGAGCAATTGTAACATCCCTAAAATCATGATTTCAAAATTTGCATATCACTCATGCATGCATATAGAGTTGAGATCATTTTCAAACTCATACCAGAAAAACAGAAGCACAAGGTGCTATGATTTTATGTGAGCAAATCTAATTCAAATGACTATCACCATTTGAAAAGTTTGAAAGTTTAGGAACCTAGTTGCTTGCCTTCATTGTTGAAAGGATTGAATGAAGAGTTTAGACCAAAGTTTACAACTTAGAAATAACTTCAAAAACCCTTTTTCAAACTTTTTACAAATCAGAAGCAAGTCCCTGATTATTTTATACCCAAGCTTGACCAAGCCTTTGCAAAGCAACCACATTCTTAAATACCTATATTGGAGATTACTGCACCTTGCAAGAACCCCAGAAAAGTTTAAATTCAAAAGGAGTTTGAATTCATATCAAAACCAATTCAGAAAATCGTTTCAGAAAAAGAAAAGAAGCAAACAAATGGAAAAGGCCTAGCGCTACCAATCTAGCCCAGCAACGGAGCAGGCCCAGCAAGCCCACCCGGGGCATTTCTTTTCCTTCCGCACGCACGAGCACACCCACTCAGTCGCTGACGACCTGACCCCACCTCCGCTTCGCGCACTTCACTGATGGGCGGGACCACTCCACGTCAGCTTCGTCTTCCCCAGATTCCGCGCATGAACTCCGCCGCTGCCCGTTGCAACACTGATTCCGCGAGCTTAATTGGCATTGATGCGGCAAGCGTTTCTTGTCGAGCCTCTGGCTATAAAATCCCCGCATCCTCACGACCTTTTCCCCCGAAACAATTTCGCCTTCACGCCACCAGGCTGCCCACGACTCGCACGACGCCGCCGCTGTTCCGACGACTGCGCCGGCAAATTCCGGTGAGTTCAGTGTTCCCCTCGGTCTCTAGCTCATGCTATCTTGTTCAGTGAGTTTCTGCGCACCTACTGACACACCCCTTTTGCCTTCGCATGACCCGTAGCTCCAGCAACGTCGACGATTGGCCGTCACCATCTTAAGCTTCAACTCCGTCGAGCTCCTCCGGTAAGACCAGACCGCCCCAAGCCTTCTCCTTCACGCACGCGTCTTCTCCATGAACTCCTGCATCTGACCACATCCTCTATTTGCCTTCTCGTGACCGACAGCGTCGCCTTCGACCTCGAACAGAGCCACCCGACGCCAGATCCTACTCCGGCGAGCAATCCACCGCAACCCTGAGCGCCCCTTGCCGAACCACCCATACGTTCAGCATCCCCACGTCCTTGCGATCACGGTGAGTACCTCCCCTACCCTTCTAGCTACCAGTATCGCCGGCGCCGCCACCATCTGACCGTCGCCGCCGCGCGTAGTCGTTAAGCGCCGCCAGTTAGTGGCTTGCTAATTGTGTCCGTTGGATCTGTATCGTAGGGCTAGGATAGATTATAATCGAAGGGGTATCGCATGCCTCTGCGCCGCTAGATCTAAGTTAGATCCTACGGTCCGCATCTGTCGATCCGACCGAATCGGTACGCGCCAGTAATATGGCGACGTGTGTCTAGGGTTAGCTCAAAAACAGATTTCAAAATCAGATTTAGATCAAATTTTCAAATGGCTATAACTCGAGTTTCCCACGTTAGAATTTTGCAAACTTTATACCGTTGAAATCAGTGAGTCAAGCCCTTTCTGAATCTGCAATGTGTTTAACAAAATATTACTGTTAAAGTGACTTTTTATACAGAAACATGTTTAAGGCTATTTTGAGTATAGATTTAGTTTAGTAATTTGTATTAGTGCCAAATAAGTTTGATTAGCAAACTTTGTGTCTTGTTATGTTTCTGTATCATGCATTTGCTTGATAGGGTTTTCAAAATCATCACTTAGTAAATTCTTGCATGCAGGCATTCATATTTTTGATTGTATATAAATTGTGTGTAATTGTATGCTACAAATTTTGTGTAGATTTTGCTAGTGACTGTGATTGTGAAGAGTGCTACTCTACCCATTACCAAGGCAAGTGATATTTCATGAATATTTCATTCCTATAATTTGTACTAGCATTAGATATTTTGCTAAGTCTTGCATGCTACTTTTTCCAAATGCTCTGTTGGGAAATCCTAAGTAGTTATAGGTTATTAGAATTGCTAGGAAAATTCCTAAGTTAAAGTTACTATACCATGCTTAGCCTAGCTAGTAGCACACAAGGGTTTGTAAAATCTATACTTGCTATGATGAAAAATATTTCTAAGTCATGAGACTTATGCTTTCCTAAATAAACAACTAAGTCAAATGAACCTCCTGGGTGGAATGGAAAGATTGGTTTGTGTTGAGTGGTTACACAAGGCCATGGATTTGGCTTGTGTATCTCACTTGTGGTATGCCACCCAGGCACAAAGGGATTTGGAGGCCAAATGTTGAGAAAGCTTACAGTGCAACCACTTGGCAATATGGGCTCTGCCATGATCATATAGGTTGCTAGAACTTAGTCACTTGGACAGTTGGTGGTAGTGGGAATGATAGGTTGGAGCGCGTCCATTTGACTAAGGAAAGGCTTCTGAAAGGTCCTGTCTTGGGAAACCAAGTCTGGTGGGGAAAGTGCACAACCTCTGCAGATGGAAAAATCTAAGTACTTAGCCAAGTCCATGGCAATGGACAAACTTGAGCATCAAGACATGGAAGCTACAAGAATCTCATCACTCCAACTTCTAAGTAAAACTTGTGGGTGAACAAGGGTGAAGGACCCCAATGTCTATTGGTGGTTTCTTGGGAAAGTTTTTGACAAAGAAAAACTTAGTGATTTCAACTAATAGGAAAAACCTATTTTGAAGCAAAGCAAGCCAAGCTACACTTAGCCAAATTGCATATAGTAATATAGCCCACTTAAAATTTACTAAGGTATCACTTGCCAATACTATTCCAAAGTATTGACCCACTGTGGCTGTAACTTGTGATGTTGCAGGTTATTCAAATGATGATTAGGTGTCATGAGTCTACACTCAACATGCTTGCCTGTGGCACATGAAGATGAAGACTTGTGTTATTTACTTATTCCTAAACTCTTGTATTAGGCCTATGGCCCTGAGTTGTATAAGACTATGTTTTATCTCTGGAATGGATGTAATAAATGACCTTTGTATCTGTGTACTTCATCTTAAACTGTGGATGCTAGCATTGATCCAGGGACTAGCATTGCAATCACAGGGATATTTCTCCTTTACAAAGGAGGGGTCTAACAGATGGTATCAGAGCACTGTGTTGCCTGTAGGATTATGACCCTAGAATTGGAAACCACTAAGGAAAAATTTTCAACTACTTCTACACTTGTCTATTCTTCTCGTAAACTTTTCTAATCTTCTCATTCTCATCTCTATTTGTAGATGAACTCCATCAACGAAGCCGTGAAGAAAGGACCACTCATGACCATGACCTTGGAGTGTGAAACTGAGTTTCCCAAGATTCTCAAGGACCTCATGGTGGTAATGGAAGCACATGGTGCAGCTGTGTACAAAGGCTTTCCGGTGATGGATGAAGGAGTAGAATACTGGTGGGTGCAACTTCACTTGTACAAAAACAAGGAAGACAACCACAAAGAAAGAGGATTCTTCATGTACACCAACACTGTAGTGCACACCACATTCTTTGAGTCAGCAAGAGAAGCAGCTTGGAGGACCATCAAAGAACTAAGTACAAGAGTCAAGTGCAGAATGCTCAACCTCCAAAAAGACTTAGAGAAAGAGAAGGAACTCACCCAAGAGTTGGAAGCCACCAACCAAACCTTAAGGGGAGATATTGTAGACTTAGTGATGGAATCATGTGAACAAGATAGGTGGGTTGCCTCTAGGAACATTGTGTTAGCCACCAGATCCAGTGAGATAGGATTGTGAGCACTCTTCGTTAGTTGGACCATCTATCACCTTATTTTTTTTTCAAAATGTTGTCTTAGAATAAGAGTGAACCTTGATTGATGTAATGACTTGATGAATGCATGACTTGTGTGTTTTGTTTCCATGACTATGTATGTGGTGTTTTGCATTATATTTATCTTAAATTGTGTTGTTCTAACTTTTCCATCTTATAAATAGATGCCTGTTACCATCAGCACTGTTGAGGAGTTCTGGGCTACTCGCTTTGGTCCTCGTATTGTTGAGCTTACCACTTTGCTCGATCTCCCTCTTCCCACCATCATGGTGCACCCACTCACCAAGTTCGAGAGGAAGGACCTCTGGGGATTCAAGGTGAACCAGCCAGGACGCCAGACAGAGCCTACTATGGAGGCCATCGTCTTCAAGCTTATGCACGATGACCGGGAGAGAGGCATGGAGGTCATCATGCAGGACCTGATAGGACGTTTGTTAGGCCGTCACTCTCGATAGGTTAGAGGCACTCACTTCCACGTCTTCGGAAGACGTGATGATGACGGAGAGTCCATTGACTTCGAGGACGACTCGAGGGACGCAGCAGAGCCGATACGCCTGTATCTCCAGGACTTAGAGTCTCTTATTAGGCACGTGGATACTGACAGGACCAATGTCATGCTCGAGAATGACGAATTCAGTGCAGCTTGAGAAGGACAAGCTCTTGGCAGGGGACGAGATAGTCAAGGAGATGGAGGCAAAGTTCGAGACCCAAGACAGAAAGTTCAAGAGTCAGGAGAAGCGTGTCCAGGATAGGAACAAGAAGATCCGGGACATGACCGAGGAACTGAAGTCCAAGGATTTCGACCTAGAGCAGCAGCAGATGGTGATTGAGAGGCTTCGCTCCCAGAAGAGGGCTCTCAAGGCCAAGATTGAGTCCTTGACCACTACTATTGAGGAGAACAAGACCGCGATGGAGAATGCAGGTCTTACGTTTGTTGAGGAGGAGATTGATGCCGATGAGTAGATGTGACTACTCGTTTACCTTTTGTTATCATACTTTGTTATTGTGAACTTGTTATTGGACCATCCGACATGTGGATGGCATGCAACCTGTGTGTTTTACTTCGAGAGCTTGTTATCTTGTTGTTGAACTTTTATCTTTGTGTTGCATGCTATGTGTTTGCTTATGTGATGTAATGTGCATAAAAACATCTATGGGTATCTCATTCTTACCTCTATTTGAACAAACCACAGATGCCTCCCCGTCGCGCAAACCCCAACCCCAACAACATCACCCCGGAAGTGCAGCAAATGATGAATGCACAAACACAGCTTATGCAAATGATGACGACATTCATCCAAAACCAGAACAACAACAACAACAACCCCAATAACAACAACAATAACAACAACAACAACAACAACAACAACAACAACAACAACCCTCCAGGCTTTGATATGCTCACCAGATTTCTGCGTTTGAGGCCAGCTAAGTTCTCAGGGAGGACTGATCCCATGGTAGCCAATGATTGGCTACGTTCTGTAAACAAGGACTTAGTGACCGTGGGCTGCACGGACGCTGAAAAGGTCAGATTTGCAGCGCATCTGCTAGAAGGGCCAGCCGCCACCTGGTGGGACAACTTCCAAATCACCACTCCTATAGATGAGGTGACTTGGGCTATCTTTGAAGATAGCTTTCGCACTGCTCATATCTCATCAGGAATGATGAGCCTGAAAAAGAAAGAGTTCCACAATCTGAGGCAACGCCACCGAAGTGTGGCTAAATATATAGAAGAGTTCAACAATCTGGCGCGCTATGCACCGGATGAGGTTAACACATATGCCAAGAGGAAGGAAAAATTTCTTGAGGGGTTGAATGATGAGCTAAACTTACAGTTGTTTGTGGCATATGTTCCAACTTATCAATCTCTGTGTGACAAGGCTGCTATTTTGGAGAATAAAATGAAGCAAGTTGAGAGTAGGAAGAGAAAGCACTCCGACAAGCACAGTTCGGGATCGTCTCACAAACGATCTCATATTGATGACAGTGGAAGCTCAGGATCCCACAAGCATGGGAAATTCAACAAGCACCACAACCACAACCGTCATGACAACAAGCATCATCGCAGTCATGACAATGATAAGTACAAGAACCACAAGAGTGGACATAAGAGCCACCACAGTGGAAGTGGAAGTGGAAACCAGCCTGCTAAAAAGGACATCAGTTAGGTTGAATGCTTCAAATGCAAGAAGCAGGGGCATTATGCTAATGAGTGCCCTGAGAAGAAAGTTGAAGGACCTAACAAGCCCAATCCTTTTCAGAAAGGACAGGTTAACCACATCAATGTGGAGGAGGTCTATGAGGAGCGATCTTTGTCGGGTAAGTTCAGACTCAATTCAATTCCAGCATTTGTACTCTTTGATACCGGTGCATCTCATTCATTCATATCAAAAGCATTTGCTGATAGAAATGGGTTTGCATCTGAAAACATTGGGTGTCCGATAAGAGTTAGTTCTCCGGGAGGAGATATGATAGTAAGTCTTGGATGCCGGGATCTAGTCATAGAGTTTGGAAAACATAAGTTTCCATTGAACCTAATAATCATAAATTCCCAAGGATTAGATGTGATTTTGGGAATGGATTGGATGGCTAAGTATGAAGGAGTACTAGATTGTGCAAATCGTATAGTTACACTCACAACCCCGGAAGGAAAGCGGATAAAATTTAAGTCCAACTTTGAATCTAAAGGGAGTAAGCTAAATTCCCTTAAGGGGGTTAGCATGGACACTGTGCCAATTGTGTGTGAGTATCCGGACGTATTTCCGGAAGAGTTACCGGGAATGCCATCAGATAGAGATGTGGAGTTTATAATAGATTTGGTACCAGGTTCTGGACCAAGAGCAAAGAGACCTTATAAAATGTCAGTTGACGAACTTAAGGAACTCAAGAAACAACTTGGAGAACAGTTACAGAAAGGATTCATCCAGCCAAGTTCTTCATCTTGGGGAGCTCCAGTTTTGTTTGTGGAGAAGAAAGATAGAAGTCAAAGGCTATGCATAGATTACCGTTCTCTCAATGAGGTAACTATCAAGAACAAATACCCTTTGCCCAGAATCAACGACTTGTTTGATCAGCTAGAAGGAGCATGTGTGTTCTCGAAGATTGATCTCCGATCAGGCTATTTTCAACTCAAGATAAGAGAGCAAGACATACCTAAAACAGCATTCACCACAAGGTATGGATTGTATGAGTATACCGTGATGCCTTTTGGTTTAACCAACGCTCCAGCATACTTCATGAATATGATGAACAAGGTGTTCATGGAATTTCTTGACAAATTTGTTGTCGTTTTCATCGATGACATCTTAGTCTACTCCAAGAGCAAAGAAGAACATGAAGGACACTTACGATTGATACTTGAGAAACTGAGGGAGCATAAACTTTATGCCAAATTCAGCAAGTGCGAGTTCTGGTTAGAAGAAGTTGGTTTTCTTGGTCATGTTATGACAAAGGATGGTGTAGCAGTTGATCCTGCTAAAGTTTCAGCTGTGATAGAATGGGAATCTCCTAAGAACGTAAAAGAGGTTCGTAGTTTCCTTGGCTTAGCAGGTTACTACAGAAGATTCATTGAAAATTTCTCAAAGGTTGCCAAGCCAATGACAGAATTGTTAAAGAAGGACAAGAAGTTTGCTTGGTCTGAAGGTTGTGAACTCAGTTTCCAAGAATTAAAGAAGAGACTTGTGACACCAGTCTTGTATGCAGATTTGGAAAAGGATTTCCAAGTATATTGTGATGCTTCGCATCAAGGATTAGGTGCCGTACTTATGCAAGGCGGAAAAGTTGTGGCTTATGCCTCGAGACAACTCAAAACTCATGAAGTCAACTATCCTACTCATGATTTAGAGTTAGCCTCTGTTGTCCATGCACTCAAAACTTGGAGACACTATCTTTTGGGAAAGCGTTGTGAAGTATTCACGGATCACAAGAGTTTGAAGTACATCTTCACTCAGAAGGAAATCAATATGAGGCAAAGGAGATGGCTAGAACTTATCAAGGACTATGACTTAAGTTTGCAATACCACCCCGGTAAAGCAAATGTTGTAGCGGATGCTCTAAGTCGTAAGGTATTTGTGAATGGCCTTACCAAAGGAGAATTGCCAGATGATTTGTGTAAGCAATTCAAAGAACTCAGATTGGAGATTGTGCCAGAAGGACATCTCATGTCTTTGGATGTTCAACCCACTTTGTTGGATAAGATTAAAGAAGCCCAGAAGACTGATAAAGAAATCGAAGAGATTAAGGAAAGGATTAGCCAAGGAAAAGCCAAAAGTTTCCGTGTAGACGAACAAGGTACTTTATGGCATGGGAAACGTATTTGTGTTCCACAAGATCGGGAGTTATGGAAACTGATTCTACAAGAAGCCCACAACTCTCCGTATTCTATTCACCCGGGAAACACCAAGATGTACATGGATATGAAAGAAAGATTTTGGTGGAACAATCTCAAAAGGGACATCACCGAACATATTGCTCTGTGTGATGTGTGTAGTAGAGTGAAAGCGGAGCATCAGAAACCAGCTGGTTTGCTTCAACCACTACCTATTCCTGAATGGTAGTGGGAAAATATTGGTATGGATTTCATTACCGGATTACCAAGAACCAGGTCAGGATATGATTCCATATGGGTAGTAGTGGATCGCCTAACTAAAGTGGCTCATTTTATACCCGTGAAGACAACTTATACAAGTGCCAAGTTAGCCAAAATCTACATGAGCAGAATTGCATGCCTTCACGGTGTGCCTAAGAGTATTGTGTCTGATAGAGGAACTCAGTTCACTTCTCACTTTTGGAGACAGCTTCATGAATCTTTGGGAACGAGGTTGGAATTCAGCACTGCTTTTCATCCTCAAACCGATGGACAAACGGAAAGGACTAATCAAATTCTTGAAGACATGTTGAGGGCATGTGCCCTAGACTATGGAGCAAGTTGGGATGAAAGTCTGCCTTACACAGAGTTCTCTTACAATAACAGTTATCAATCTAGTATTGGGATGGAACCATTTGAGTTTCTCTACGGAAGGAAGTGTACCACCCCATTGCTATGGAATGGTGTGGGAGAAAGGAGTTTATTTGGACCTGATCTTATCAAAGATGCTGAAGAGAAAGTGAAATTGGTTAAGGACAGGTTGAAGATAGCACAGTCCCGACAGAAAAGCTACGCGGATTCTAAGCGTAGAGAAGTCACCTACGAAGTTGGGGATAGAGCTTATCTTAGAGTATCACCACTTCGTGGAGTGAAAAGATTTGGAGTCAAAGGAAAGTTGGCGCCAAGATATGTTGGGCCATTCAAAATTCTAAGTCGCAAGGGAGAAGTTGCATATGAAGTCGAATTGCCAGAATCTCTATCGGCAGTCCATAATGTGTTTCATGTGAGTCAGCTTAAGAAATGTCACCCAGAAATGGAAGAATCTTCTTTGAAGGATACCATACCTTTGGAAGAATTTCAACTAGAAAGTGACCTCACCTATGAAGAAAAGCCTGTCAAGATTCTTGAGACCGCAGAAAGAGTCACAAGGACAAAAACTATCAAGTTTTGCAAAGTGCAATGGAATCATCATTCCGAAGAAGAAGCAACATGGGAAAGAGAAGATGATCTTCGGAAAGACCACCCTCACCTATTTTCTAGCCACTCCGAATCTCGAGGGCGAGATTCACCTTAAGGGGGTTAGATTTGTAACATCCCTAAAATCATGATTTCAAAACTTGCATATCACTCATGCATGCATATAGAGTTGAGATCATTTTCAAACTCATACCAGAAAAACAGAAGCACAAGGTGCTATGATTTTATGTGAGCAAATCTAATTCAAATGACTATCACCATTTGAAAAGTTTGAAAGTTTAGGAACCTGGTTGCTTGCCTTCATTGTTGAAAGGATTGAATGAAGAGTTTAGACCAAAGTTTACAACTTAGAAATAATTTCAAAAACCCTTTTTCAAACTTTTTACAAACCAGAAGCAAGTCCTTGATTATTTTATACCCAAGCTTGACCAAGCCTTTGCAAAGCAACCACATGCTTAAATACCTATATTGGAGATTACTGCACCTTGCAAAAACCCAAGAAAAGTTTAAATTCAAAAAGAGTTTGAATTCATATCAAAACCAATTCAGAAAATCGTTTTAGAAAAAGAAAAGAAGCAAACAAATGGAAAAGGCCTAGCGCTACCAATCTAGCCCAGCAACGGAGCAGGCCTAGCAAGCCCACCCGGGGCATTTCTTTTCCTTCCGCACGCACGAGCACACCCACTCAGTCGCTGACGACCTGACCCCACCTCCACTTCGCGCACTTCCCTGACGGGCAGGACCTCTCCACGTCAGCTTCGTCTTCCCCAGATTACGCACATGAACTCCGCCGCTGCCTGTTGCAGCACTGATTCCGCGAGCTTAATTGGCATTGATGCGGCAAGCGTTTCTTGTCGAGCCTCTGGCTATAAAATCCCCGCATACTCACGACCTTTTCCCCCCAAACAATTTCGCCTTCATGCCACAAGGCTGCCCACGACTCGCACGATGCCGCCGCTGTTCCGACGACTGCGCCGGCAAATTCTGGTGAGTTTAGTGTTCCCCTCGGTCTCTAGCTCATGCTATCTTGTTCAGTGAGTTTCTGCGCACCTACTGACACACCCCTTTTGCCTTCGCATGACCCGTAGCTCCAGCAATGTCGACGACTGGCCGTCACCGTCTTCATCTTCAACTCCGTTGAGCTCCTCCGGTAAGACCAGACCGCCCCAAGCCTTCTCCTTCACGCACGCGTCTTCTCCGTGAACTCCTGCATCTGACCACATCCTCTATTTGCCTTCTCGTGACCGACAGCGTCGCCTTCGACCTCGAACAGAGCCACCCGACGCCAGATCCTACTCCGGCGAGCAATCCACCGCAACCCTGAGTGCCCCTTGCCGAACCACCCATACGTTGAGCATCCCCACGTCCTTGCGATCACGGTGAGTACCTCCCCTACCTTTCTAGCTACCAGTATCACCGGCGCCGCCACCATCTGACCGTCACCGCCGCGCGCAGTCGTTAAGCGCCGCCAGTTAGTGGCTTGCTAATTGTGTCCGTTGGATCTGTATCGTAGGGCTAGGATAGATTATAATCGAAGGGGTATCGCATGCCTCTGCGCCACTAGATCTAAGTTAGATCCTACGGTCCGCGTCTGTCGATCCGACTGAATCGGTACGCGCCAGTAATATGGCGACGCGTGTCTAGGGTTAGCTCAAAAACAGATTTCAAAATCAGATTTAGATCAAATTTTCAAATGGCTATAACTCGAGTTTCCCACGTTAGATTTTTGCAAACTTTATACCGTTGATATCAGTGAGTCAAGCCCTTTCTGAATCTGCAATGTGTTTAACAAAATGTTTCTGTTAAAATGACTTTTTATACAGAAACATGTTTAAGGCTATTTTGAGTATAGATTTAGTTTAGTAATTTGTATTAGTGCCAAATAAGTTTGATTAGCAAACTTTGTGTCTTGTTATGTTTTTGTATCATGCATTTGCTTGATAGGGTTTTCAAAATCATCACTTAGTAAATTCTTGCATGCAGGCATTCATATTTTTGATTGTATATAAATTGTGTGTAATTGCACGCTACAAATTTTGTGTAGATTTTGCTAGTGACTGTGATTGTGAAGAGTGCTACTCTCCCCATTACCAAGGCAAGTGATATTTCATGAATATTTCATTCCTATAATTTGTACTAGCATTAGATATTTTGCTAAGTCTTGCATGCTACTTTTGCCAAATGCTCTGTTGGGAAATCCTAAGTAGTTATAGGTTATTAGAATTGCTAGGAAAATTCCTAAGTTAAAGTTACTATACCATGCTTAGCCTAACTAGTAGCACACAAGGGTTTGTAAAATCTATACTTGCTATGATGAAAATATTTCTAAGTCATGAGACTTATGCTTTCCTAAATAAACAACTAAGTCAAATGAACCTCCTGGGTGGAATGGAAAGATTGGTTTGTGTTGAGTGGTTACACAAGGCCATGGATTTGGCTTGTGTACTCACTTGTGGTTTGCCACCCAGGCACAAAGGGATTTGGAGGCCAAGTGTTGAGAAAGCTTACAGTGCAACCACTTGGCAATATGGGATCTGCCATGATCATATAGGTTGCTAGAACTTAGTCACTTGGACAGTTTGTGGTAGTGGGAATGATAGGTTGGAGCGCGTCCATTTGACTAAGGAAAGGCTTCTGAAAGGTCCTGTCTTGGGAAACCAAGTCTGGTGGGGAAAGTGCACAACCTCTGCAGATGGAAAAATCTAAGTACTTAGCCAAGTCCATGGCAATGGACAAACTTGAGCATCAAGACATGGAAGCTACAAGAATCTCATCACTCCAATTTCTAAGTAAAACTTGTGGGTGAACAAGGGTGATGGACCCCAATGTCTATTGGTGGTTTCTTGGGAAAGTTTTTGACAAAGAAAAACTTAGTGATTTCAACTAATAGGAAAAACCTATTTTGAAGCAAAGCAAGCGAAGCTACACTTAGCCAAATTGCATATAGTAATATAGCCCACTTAAAATTTACTAAGGTATCACTTTCCAATACTATTCCAAAGTATTGACCCACTGTGGCTGTAACTTGTGATGTTGCAGGTTATTCAGATGATGATTAGGTGTCATGAGTCTACACTCAACATGCTTGCCTGTGGCACATGAAGATGAAGACTTGTGTTATTTACTTATTCATAAACTCTTGTATTAGGCCTATGGCCCTGAGTTGTATAAGACTATGTTTTATCTCTGGAATGGATGTAATAAATGACCTTTGTATCTGTGTACTTCATCTTAAACTGTGGTTGCTAGCATTGATCCAGGGACTAGCATTGCAATCACAGGGATCTTTCTCCTTTACAAAGGAGGGGTCTAACAGATGGTGTTGCACTGTGGAGGATTATGACCCTAGAATTGGAAACCACTAAGGAAAAATTTTCAACTACTTCTACACTTGTCTATTCTTCTCGTAAACTTTTCTAATCTTCTCATTCTCATCTCTATTTGTAGATGAACTCCATCAACGAAGCCGTGAAGAAAGGACCACTCATGACCATGACCTTGGAGTGTGAAACTGAGTTTCCCAAGATTCTCAAGGACCTCATGGTGGCAATGGAAGCACATGGTGCAGCTGTGTACAAAGGCTTTCCGGTGATGGATGAAGGAGTGGAATACTGGTGGGTGCAACTTCACTTGTACAAAAACAAGGAAGACAACCACAAAGAAAGAGGATTCTGCATGTACACCAACACTGTAATGCACACCACATTCTTTGAGTCAGCAAGAGAAGCAGCTTGGAGGACCATCAAAGAACTAAGTACAAGAGTCAAGTGCAGAATGCTCAACCTCCAAAAAGACTTAGAGAAAGAGAAGGAACTCACCCAAGACTTGGAAGCCACCAACCAAACCTTAAGGGGAGATATTATAGACTTAGTGATGGAATCATGTGAACAAGATAGGTGGGTTGCCTCTAGGAACATTGTGTTAGCCACCAGATCCAGTGAGATAGGATTGTGAGCACACTTCGTTAGTTGGACCACCATCTATCACCTTATTTTTTTTCAAAATGTTGTCTTAGAATAAGAGTGAACCTTGATTGATGTAATGACTTGATGAATGCATGACTTGTGTGTTTTGTTTCCATGACTATGTATGTGGTGTTTTTCATTATATTTATCTTAAATTGTGTTGTTCTAACTTTTCCATCTTATAAATAGATGCCTGTTACCATCAGCACTGTTGAGGAGTTCCGGGCTACTCGCTTTGGTCCTCGTATTGTTGAGCTTACCACTTTGCTCGATCTCCCTCTTCCCACCATCATGGTGCACCCACTCACCAAGTTCGAGAGGAAGGACCTCTGGGGCTTCAAGGTGAACCAGCCAGGACGCCAGACAGAGCCTACTACGGAGGCCATCGTCTTCAAGCTTATGCACGATGACCGGGAGAGAGGCATGGAGGTCATCATGCAGGACCTGATAGGACGTTTGTTAGGCCGTCACTCTCGACAGGTTAGAGGCACTCACTTCCACGTCTTCGGAAGACGTGATGATGACGGAGAGTCCATTGACTTCGAGGATGACTCGAGGGATGCAGCAGAGCCGATACGCCTGTATCTCCAGGATTTAGAGTCTCTTATTAGGCACGTGGATACTGACAGGACCAATGTCATGCTCAGTAATGACGAACTCCAGGTGCAGCTTCGCGAGAAGGACAAGCTCTTCGCGCAGCAGGACGAGATAGTCAAGGAGATGGAGGCAAAGTTCGAGACCCAAGACAGAAAGTTCAAGAGTCAGGAGAAGCGTGTCCAGGATAGGAACAAGAAGATCTGGGACATGACCGAGGAACTGAAGTCCAAGGATTTCGAGCTAGAGCAGCAGCAGATGGTGATTGAGAGGCTTCGCTCCCAGAAGAGGGCTCTCAAGGCCAAGATTGAGTCCTTGACCACTACTATTGAGGAGAACAAGACCGCGATGGAGAATGCAGGTCTTACGTTTGTTGAGGAGGAGATTGATGCTGATGAGTAGATGTGACTACTCGTTTACCTTTTGTTATCATACTTTGTTATTGTGAACTTGTTATTGGACCATCCGACATGTGGATGGCTTGCAACCTGTGTGTTTTACTTTGAGAGCTTGTTATCTTGTTGTTGAACTTTTATCTTTGTGTTGCATGCTATGTGTTTGCTTATGTGATGTAATGTGCATAAAAACATCTATGGGTATCTCATTCTTACCTCTATTTGAACAAACCACAGATGCCTCCCCGTCGCGCAAACCCCAACCCCAACAACATCACCCCGGAAATGCAGCAAATGATGAATGCACAAACACAGCTTATGCAAATGATGACGACATTCTTCCAAAACTAGAACAACAACAACAACCCCAATAACAACAACAATAACAACAACAACAACAACCCTCTGGGCTTTGATATGCTCACCAGATTTCTGCGTTTGAGGCCAGCTAAGTTCTCAGGGACGACTGATCCCATGGTAGCCAATGATTGGCTACGTTATGTAAACAAGGACTTAGTGACCGTGGGCTGCACGGACGCTGAAAAGGTCAGATTTGCAGCGCATCTGCTGGAAGGGCCAGCCGCCACATGGTGGGACAACATCCAAATCACCACTCCTATAGATGAGGTGACTTGGGCTATCTTTGAAGATGGCTTTCGCACTGCTCATATCTCATCAGGAATGATGAGCCTGAAAAAGAAAGAGTTCCACAATCTAAGGCAGCGCCACCGAAGCGTGGCTGAATATATAGAAGAGTTCATCAATCTGGCGCGCTATGCACCGGATGAGGTTGACACAGATGCCAAGAGGAAGGAAAAATTTCTTGAGGGGTTGAATGATGAGCTAAACTTACAGTTGTCTGTGGCATATGTTCCAACTTATCAGTCTCTGTGTGACAAGGCTGCTATTTTGGAGAATAAAATGAAGCAAGTTGAGAGTAGGAAGAGAAAGCTCTCCGACAAGCACAGTTCGGGATCGTCTCACAAACGATCTCATATTGATGACAGTGGAAGCTCAGGATCCCACAAGCATGGGAAATTCAACAAGCACCACAACCACAACCGTCATGACAACAAGCATCATCGCAGTCATGACAATGATAAGTACAAGAACCACAAGAGTGGACATAAGAGCCACCACAGTGGAAGTGGAAGTGGAAACCAGCCTGCTAAAAAGGACATCAGTTAGGTTGAATGCTTCAAATGCAAGAAGTAGGGGCATTATGCTAATGAGTGCCCTGAGAAGAAAGTTGAAGGACCTAACAAGCCCAATCCTTTTCAAAAAGGACAGGTTAAGCACATCAATGTGGAGGAGGTCTATGAGGAGCCTGATGCTATTGCTGGTAAGTTCAGACTCAATTCAATTCCAGCATTTGTACTCTTTGATACCGGTGCATCTCATTCATTCATATCAAAAGCATTTGCTGATAGAAATGGGTTTGCATCTGAAAACATTGGGTGTCCGATAAGAATAAGTTCTCCGGGAGGAGATATGATAGTAAGTCTTGGATGCCGGGATCTAGTCATAGAGTTTGGAAAACATAAGTTTCCAGTGAACCTAATAATCCTAAATTCCCAAGGATTAGATGTGATTTTGGGAATGGATTGGATGGCTAAGTATGAAGGAGTACTACATTGTGCAAATCGTATAGTTACACTCACAACCCCGGAAGGAAAGCGGATAAAATTTAAGTCCAACTTTGAATCTAAAGGGAGTAAGCTAAATTCCCTTAAGGGGGTTAGCATGGACACTGTGCCAATTGTGTGTGAGTATCCGGACGTATTTCCGTAAGAGTTACCGGGAATGCCACCAGATAGAGATGTGGAGTTTATAATAGATTTGGTACCAGGTTCTGGACCAAGAGCAAAGAGACCTTATAAAATGTCAGTTGACGAACTTAAGGAACTCAAGAAACAACTTGGAGAACGATTCTGAAAAGGATTCATCCAGCCAAGTTCTTCATCTTGGGGAGCTCCAGTTTTGTTTGTGGAGAAGAAAGATAGAAGTCAAAGGCTATGCATAGATTACCGTTCTCTCAATGAGGTAACTATCAAGAACAAATACCCTTTGCCCAGAATCAACGACTTGTTTGATCAGCTAGAAGGAGCATGTGTGTTCTCGAAGATTGATCTCCGATCAGGCTATTTTCAACTCAAGATAAGAGAGCAAGACATACCTAAAACAGCATTCACCACAAGGTATGGATTGTATGAGTATACCGTGATGCCTTTTGGTTTAACCAACGCTCCAGCATACTTCATGAATATGATGAACAAGGTGTTCATGGAATTTCTTGACAAATTTGTTGTCGTTTTCATCGATGACATCTTAGTCTACTCCAAGAGCAAAGAAGAACATGAAGGACACTTACGTTTGATACTTGAGAAACTGAGGGAGCATAAACTTTATGCCAAATTCAGCAAGTGCGAGTTCTGGTTAGAAGAAGTTGGTTTTCTTGGTCATGTTATGACAAAGGATGGTGTAGCAGTTGATCCTGCTAAAGTTTCAGCTGTGATAGAATGGGAATCTCCTAAGAACGTAAAAGAGGTTCGTAGTTTCCTTGGCTTAGCAGGTTACTACAGAAGATTCATTGAAAATTTCTCAAAGGTTGCCAAGCCAATGACAGAATTGTTAAAGAAGGACAAGAAGTTTGCTTGGTCTGAAGGTTGTGAACTCAGTTTCCAAGAATTAAAGAAGAGACTTGTGACAGCACCAGTCTTGTGTCTGCCAGATTTGGAAAAGGATTTCCAAGTATATTGTGATGCTTCGCATCAAGGATTAGGTGTCGTACTTATGCAAGGCGGAAAAGTTGTGGCTTATGCCTCGAGACAACTCAAAACTCATGAAGTCAACTATCCTACTCATGATTTAGAGTTAGCCTCTGTTGTCCATGCACTCAAAACTTGGAGACACTATCTTTTGGGAAAGCGTTGTGAAGTATTCACGGATCACAAGAGTTTGAAGTACATCTTCACTCAGAAGGAAATCAATATGAGGCAAAGGAGATGGCTAGAACTTATCAAGGACTATGACTTAAGTTTGCAATACCACCCCGGTAAAGCAAATGTTGTAGAGGATGCTCTAAGTCGTAAGGTATTTGTGAATGGCCTTACCAAAGGAGAATTGCCAGATGATTTGTGTAAGCAATTCAAAGAACTCAGATTGGAGATTGTGCCAGAAGGACATCTCATGTCTTTGGATGTTCAACCCACTTTGTTGGATAAGATTAAAGAAGCCCAGAAGACTGATAAAGAAATCGAAGAGATTAAGGAAAGGATTAGCCAAGGAAAAGCCAAAAGTTTCCGTGTAGACGAACAAGGTACTTTATGGCATGGGAAACGTATTTGTGTTCCACAAGATCGGGAGTTATGGAAACTGATTCTACAAGAAGCCCACAACTCTCCGTATTCTATTCACCCGGGAAACACCAAGATGTACATGGATATGAAAGAAAGATTTTGGTGGAACAATCTCAAAAGGGACATCGCCGAACATATTGCTCTGTGTGATGTGTGTAGTAGAGTGAAAGCGGAGCATCAGAAACCAGCTGGTTTGCTTCAACCACTACCTATTCCTGAATGGTAGTGGGAAAATATTGGTATGGATTTCATTACCGGATTACCAAGAACCAGGTCAGGATATGATTCCATATGGGTAGTAGTGGATCGCCTAACTAAAGTGGCTCATTTTATACCCGTGAAGACAACTTATACAAGTGCCAAGTTAGCCAAAATCTACATGAGCAGAATTATATGCCTTCACGGTGTGCCTAAGAGTATTGTGTCTGATAGAGGAACTCAGTTCACTTCTCACTTTTGGAGACAGCTTCATGAATCTTTGGGAACGAGGTTGGAATTCAGCACTACTTTTCATCCTCAAACCGATGGACAAACGGAAAGGACTAATCAAATTCTTGAAGACATGTTGAGGGCATGTGCCCTAGACTATGGAGCAAGTTGGGATGAAAGTCTACCTTACGCAGAGTTCTCTTACAATAACAGTTATCAATCTAGTATTGGGATGGAACCATTTGAGTTTCTCTACGAAAGGAAGTGTACCACCCCATTGCTATGGAATGGTGTGGGAGAAAGGAGTTTATTTGGACCTGATCTTATCAAAGATGCTGAAGAGAAAGTGAAATTGGTTAAGGACAGGTTGAAGATAGCACAGTCCCGACAGAAAAGCTACGCGGATTCTAAGCGTAGAGAAGTCACCTACGAAGTTGGGGATAGAGCTTATCTTAGAGTATCACCACTTCGTGGAGTGAAAAGATTTGGAGTCAAAGGAAAGTTAGCGCCAAGATATGTTGGGCCATTCAAAATTCTAAGTCGCAATGGAGAAGTTGCATATGAAGTCGAATTGCCAGAATCTCTATCGGCAGTCCATAATGTGTTTCATGTGAGTCAGCTTAAGAAATGTCACCCAGAAATGGAAGAATCTTCTTTGAAGGATACCATACCTTTGGAAGAAGTTCAACTAGAAAGTGACCTAACCTATGAAGAAAAGCCTGTCAAGATTCTTGAGACCGCAGAAAGAGTCACAAGGACAAAAACTATCAAGTTTTGCAAAGTGCAATGGAATCATCATTCTGAAGAAGAAGCAACATGGGAAAGAGAAGATGATCTTCGGAAAGACCACCCTCACCTATTTGCTAGCCAATCCGAATCTCGAGGGCGAGATTCACCTTAAGGGGGTTAGATTTGTAACATCCCTAAAATCATGATTTCAAAATTTGCATATCACTCATGCATGCATATAGAGTTGAGATCATTTTCAAACTCATACCAGAAAAACAGAAGCACAAGGTGCTATGATTTTATGTGAGCAAATCTAATTCAAATGACTATCACCATTTGAAAAGTTTGAAAGTTTAGGAACCTGGTTGCTTGCCTTCATTGTTGAAAGGATTGAATGAAGAGTTTATACCAAAGTTTACAACTTAGAAATAATTTCAAAAACCCTTTTTCAAACATTTTACAAATCAGAAGCAAGTCCTTGATTATTTTATACCCAAGCTTGACCAAGCCTTTGCAAAGCAACCACATGCTTAAATACCTATATTGGAGATTACTGCACCTTGCAAAAACCCCAGAAAAGTTTAAATTCAAAAAGAGTTTGAATTCATATCAAAACCAATTCAGAAAATCATTTCAGAAAAAGAAAATTAGCAAACAAATGGAAAAGGCCTAGCGCTACCAATCTAGGCCAGCAACGGAGCAGGCCCAGCAAGCCCACCCGGGGCATTTCTTTTCCTTCCGCACGCACGAGCACACCCACTCAGTCGCTGACGACCTGACCCCACCTCCACTTCGCGCACCGACGGCAAGGGACCTCCACGTCGACCGTCTTCCCAGATTCCACGCATGAACTCCGCCGCTGCCCGTTGCAGCACTGATTCCGCGAGCTTAATTAGCATTGATGCGGCAAGCGTTTCTTGTCGAGCCTCTGGCTATAAAATCCCCGCATCCTCACGACCTTTTCCCCCCAAACAATTTCGCCTTCACGCCACCATTTAAGACTCGCAAGACGACGCCGCCATTGTTCGACGCTACCGCAAATTCCGGTGAGTTCAGTGTTCCCCTCGGTCTCTAGCTCATGCTATCTTGTTCAGTGAGTTTCTGCGCACCTACTGACACACCCCTTTTGCCTTCGCATGACCCGTAGCTCCAGCAACGTCGACGACTGGCCGCCACCGTCTTTGGCTTCAACTCCGTCGAGCTCCTCCGGTAAGACCAGACCGCCCCAAGCCTTCTCCTTCATGCACTCGTCTTCTCCGTGAACTCCTGCATCTGACCACATCCTCTATTTGCCTTCTCGTGACCAACGGCGTCGCCTTCGACCTCGAACAGAGCCACCCGACGCCAGATCCTACTCCGGCGAGCAATCCACCGCAACCCTGAGCGCCCCTTGCCGAACCACCCATACGTTGAGCATCCCCACGTCCTTGCGATCACGGTGAGTACCTCACCTACCCTTCTAGCTACCAGTATCGCCGGCGCCGCCACCATCTGACCGTCGCCGCCGCGTGCAGTCGATAAGCGCCGCCAGTTAGTGGCTTGCTAATTGTGTCCGTTGGATCTATATCGTAGGGCTAGGATAGATTATAATCGAAGGGGTATCGCATGCCTCTGCGCCGCTAGATCTAAGTTAGATCCTACGGTCCGCGTCTATCGATCCGACCGAATCGGTACGCGCCAGTAATATGGCGACGCGTGTCTAGGGTTAGCTCAAAAACAGATTTCAAAATCAGATTTAGATCAAATTTTCAAATGGCTATAACTCGAGTTTCCCACGTTAGAATTTTGCAAACTTTATACCGTTGAAATCAGTGAGTCAAGCCCTTTCTGAATCTGCAATGTGTTTAACAAAATGTTTCTGTTAAAATGACTTTTTATACAGAAACATGTTTAAGGCTATTTTGAGTATAGATTTAGTTTAGTAATTTGTATTAGTGCCAAATAAGTTTGATTAGCAAACTTTGTGTCTTGTTATGTTTCTGTATCATGCATTTGCTTGATAGGGTTTTCATAATCATCACTTAGTAAATTCTTGCATGCAGGCATTCATATTTTTGATTGTATATAAATTGTGTGTAATTGTATGCTACAAATTTTGTGTAGATTTTGCTAGTGACTGTGATTGTGAAGAGTGCTACTCTCCCCATTACCAAGGCAAGTGATATTTCATGAATATTTCATTCCTATAATTTGTACTAGCATTAGATATTTTGCTAAGTCTTGCATGCTACTTTTGCCAAATGCTCTGTTGGGAAATCCTAAGTAGTTATAGGTTATTAGAATTGCTAGGAAAATTCCTAAGTTAAACTTACTATACCATGCTTAGCCTAGCTAGTAGCACACAAGGGTTGGTAAAATCTATACTTGCTATGATGAAAAATATTTCTAAGTCATGAGACTTATGCTTTCCTAAATAAACAACTAAGTCAAATGAACCTCCTGGGTGGAATGGAAAGATTGGTTTGTGTTGAGTGGTTACACAAGGCCATGGATTTGGCTTGTGTATCTCACTTGTGGTATGCCACCCAGGCACAAAGGGATTTGGAGGCCAAATGTTGAGAAAGCTTACAGTGCAACCACTTGGCAATATGGGCTCTGCCATGATCATATAGGTTGCTAGAACTTAGTCACTTGGACAGTTGGTGGTAGTGGGAATGATAGGTTGGAGCGCGTACATTTGACTAAGGAAAGGCTTCTGAAAGGTCCTGTCTTGGGAAACCAAGTCTGGTGGGGAAAGTGCACAACCTCTGCAGATGGAAAAATCTAAGTACTTAGCCAAGTCCATGGCAATGGACAAACTTGAGCATCAAGACATGGAAGCTACAAGAATCTCATCACTCCAACTTCTAAGTAAAACTTGTGGGTGAACAAGGGTGAAGGACCCCAATGTCTATTGGTGGTTTCTTGGGAAAGTTTTTGACAAAGAAAAACTTAGTGATTTCAACTAATAGGAAAAACCTATTTTGAAGCAAAGCAAGCCAAGCTACACTTAGCCAAATTGCATATAGTAATATAGCCCACTTAAAATTTACTAAGGTATCACTTGCCAATACTATTCCAAAGTATTGACCCACTATGGCTGTAACTTGTGATGTTGTAGGTTATTCAGATGATGATTAGGTGTCATGAGTCTACACTCAACATGCTTGCCTGTGGCACATGAAGATGAAGACTTGTGTTATTTACTTATTCCTAAACTCTTGTATTAGGCCTATGGCCCTGAGTTGTATAAGACTATGTTTTATCTCTGGAATGGATGTAATAAATGACCTTTGTATCTGTGTACTTCATCTTAAACTGAGGATGCTAGCATTGATCCAGGGACTAGCATTGCAATCACAGGGATCTTTCTCCTTTACAAAGGAGGGGTCTAACAGCAATGGCTCATGAAAACGGCCATAAAATACGAAAACGACGAGTTTTTGGTCACATCTCTTAAGCATGTATCGGGTCTTACGTTTGTTGTAATCCTCTTGGAACCCCAAAACAGTGGGCAATAGCTCATTAAAATAGCCATAAAATGCAAAAACGACGAGTTTTGGTCACATCTATCCAATATGTGTCTGGTCTTACGGTCATTGTAAATCTCCCTAGAACCCCTAAAAATGGACAATAGCTCATGAAAACAGCCACAAAACACGAAAACGATGAGTTTTGGGTCATAACTCTCAAAAATGTATCGGGTCTTAAGGTCGCTGTAGATCGTCCTGAAACCCCAAAACTGGTGTAATAGCTCATGAAGACGACCATAAAACACGAAAATGACAAGTTTCTGGTCATATCTCTCAAACATGTAAAGGGTCTTACGAGCCATGCAAATTTGCCTTGAACCCAAAAACTATGGGCAATAACTCATGAAAATGGCCATAAAACACGAAAATGACGAGTTTTCGTCATAACTCTTAAACATGTACTGGGTCGTAAGGTTACTGTAAATCGCTCTTCAACCATAAAACTATGGGTAATGGATCATTAAACTGCCATAAAATGCGAAAACGACGAGTTTTTGGTCATATCCCTCAAACATGTGTCGGGTCTGACGGTCGTTTTAATGGCCCGGGAACCCCAAAACAGTGGGAAATAGCTCATGAAAATGGCTCTAAAATGCGAAAAAACTGAGGTTGTGGTCATAACTCTAAAACATGTATCGGGTCTTACAGTCATTGTAAGTCGCCCTGGAACACCAAAACTGTGGGCAAAAGCTCATGAAACCAGCCATAAAATGCTAAAAGATCCAGATTTTGGTCACATCTCTCAATCATGTATCGGATCTTATGGTCGTTGTAAATCGCCCTGGAACCCTAAAACAATGGGCAATAGCTAATGAAAATGGCCATAAAACAAGAAAACGACGAGTTTTGGTCATATCTCTCAAACTTGTAAATGGTCTTACGAGCCATGCAAATCTGCCTGGAACCGAAAAACTATGGGCAATAACTCATGAAAACGACCATAAAAGACAAAAACGATCGACGAGGTCTTGGTCAAAACCATCAAACATATATCGGGTCTTACAGTTAGTGTAAATCACCCTGGAACCCCAAAACTGTTGGCAAAATCTCATGAAAACAACCATAAAACGCAAAAAAGACGAGGTTTTGGTCACATCTCTCAAACATGTATCAGGTCTTATGCTCATTGTAAATCGCCGTCGAACCCCAAAACAGTGAGCAATATGTATTCTGTCCTGACTTCCCTGTGATTCAGTATGCAAATGACACTCTAATAATCCTTAAGGCTGATTCTGAGCAACTCCTGTGTCTTAAGGCAATCCTACATACTTTTGCTCTCTCCACTGGACTCAAAGTCAATTATTCCAAGTCCAGCATGATGCCAATTAACATGGACTCTGAGAGGCTTGGGCATTTTGCTAATACTCTTTCTTGCCTCACTGGTTCCTTGCCTTTTACATATCTTGGTTTGCCCTTGAGCTTGAATAAACCTGCGGTGGAACATTTCCTGCCTATTGTTCAGAGAATTGAAAGAAGGTTGTGTGGAATTGCTGACTTTCTTAATTATGGGGGGAAATTGCAGTTAGTCAAATCTGTGTTATCTTCCCTTCCCATATATTACATGAGCTGTTTTGAGCTTCCTATCACTATCAAGGAGCAGTTGGTTAAATATATGAGGCAATGCTTGTGGAGAAACAAAACTACTGATGTTCAAGCTAGAGGGACTGCTCTTGTAGCATGGAAGAAAGTTTGTAAACCCAAGAACCAGGGAGGTTTGGGTGTTCTTGATCTTAATGTTCAAAATTCTGCTCTTCTTTTGAAGAATTTGGATAAATTTTATAATCATAAGGATATTCCTTGGGTTCATCTGGTTTGGAACACTTACTATTGTAATGATAAGCTCCCTGGAAGAAGTCTTGAGGGATCCTTTTGGTGGAAAGCTCACCTCAAACTGATTGACATATTTAAAGGACTTGCAAAGTTCTTGGTTGGAAATGGGAGAACCACACTTTTCTGGTCTGATATGTGGAATGATAGCTGCCTCCAACATAAGCTTCCTCACCTCCTCTCCTATGCAAAAAACCCTCACATCTCTGTCAGTGAGTTCCTGCATGCTCCAAATACTCAGGACCTTTTTTACCTTCCTTTGTCCCAACAAGCTTATCAGGAATATCAAAGTCTTGAACAAATTCTCAATACTGACAGGGAAGGGGATTCTGATTGTTGGTCTTACATTTGGGGCAGTAATTATTCGGTGAAAAAGGCTTACTGCTCCTTAGCTGGTTACCACCGGTTGACCACATTTCTCTTGGTTATGGAAATCTTCTTGTCAGCAAAAACACAAATTCTTCTTCTGGCTCTTACTGCTTGATAGACTCAACACTAGAAACCTTCTGAAAAGGAAATGTTTCTCGCTGGCATCTTATGACTGTATCTTCCAGGGCTGCAATAGTGAAGAAACCAGCCTACATTTATTTTGGGAATGTCCTTT
The DNA here is from genome assembly GCA_023614405.1 of Avena insularis. NCBI lineage: Eukaryota > Viridiplantae > Streptophyta > Magnoliopsida > Poales > Poaceae > Avena > Avena insularis. Next base: position 390,701,586 of record CM042687.1, read on the forward strand.
TGCAAGAGCCTGCTGGGCTGAAATTTCACAGGTCAATTTGGCTGATCCAACTATCTTTGAAGTTTTAGCCAGTATTAAAAAAGACCTCAATGTCCCTTTTGCTATGGAAATTCTGCTACTTGGAACTTGGGGCATTTGGATTTGCAGAAATAATGAGATTTTCAATAATCAGCATGCATCGATCGAGACCTGGAAGGCTATTGTAGCCCAGGAATTAAGATGGGTCCTTTTTAGAATTAAGAAGAAGTATTATCAGAGCCTTAAGGTTTGGATTGAAACCAATTTAGACAGGAGATAGCTGATTAGAATGTTATCCCTCTTCTTTGAGGTGGAATGAGTCTTGTAAATATTCTTTTGTAACTCTCTACAATATATAAAAATTGCAGTGGGGTTTTTTGCCCTACTGTTTTACCCTCAAAAATAGCTGATGAAAATGGCCGGGAAACGTGAAAACAACGAGTTTTTGGTCAGGTCTCTCGAATATATATAGTGTCTTATGGTTGTCGTAAATCGCCCTAGAACCCCAAAACAGTGGAGAATATCTTATGAAAACATCCATAAAACACGAAAACAATGAGTTTTTGGTCATATTTCTCAAACTTGTATCAGGTCATAAGGTCGTTGTAAATCGCCTTGGAACCCCAAAAATGTGGGTAATAGCTCATGAAAATGGCCATAAAACACAAAAAAGATGAGTTTCAGGTCTTATCTCTCAAGCATGTAAAGGGTCTGACGAGCCATGAAAATCCGCGTTGAACCCACAAAATGTGGGCAATAACTCATGAAAATGGCCATAAAACACGAAAACGACGAGTTTTTGGTCATAACTCTGAAACATGTATCGGTTCTTAAGGTTGTTGTAAATTAACTTGCAACCAATAAACTATGGGCAATAGCTCATGAATCCGGCCATAAACGCGAAAATGCCGAGTTTTTTGTCACATCTCTCAAACATGTATCGGGTCTGACGGCCGTTGTATCGCCCTGGAACCCCTAAACAGTGGGAAATAGCTCATGAAAATAGCCGTAAAATGCGAAAACAACGAGTTTTTGGTCATATCTCTCAAACTTGTATCGGGTCTTATGGACCATGCAAATCGCCATGGAACGCCAAAAATATGGGCAATAGCTCATGAAAGCGGCCAAAAAACACGAAAACAACAAGTTTTGGGTCATAACTCTCAAACATGTATCGAGTCTTAAGGTCTTTGTAAATCATACTGGAACCCCCAAACTATAGGTAATAGCTCATGAAAACAGTCATAGAACACGAAAACGCTGAATTTCAGCTCATATCTCTCAAACATGTAAAGGGTCTTTCGAGCCATGCAAATCCGCCTGGAACTAACAAACTATGGGCTATAACTCATGAAAAAGGGCCATAAAACACGAAAATAGCGAGTTTTTGGTCATAACTCTCAAACATGTATCGGGTATTAAGGTTGGTGTAAATCGCCCTGGAACCATAAATCTATGAGCAATGGCTCATGAAAACGACCATAAAATACGAAAACGACGAGTTTTTGGTCACATCTCTTAAGCATGTATCGGGTCTTACGTTTGTTGTAATCCTCTTGGAACCCCAAAACAGTGGGCAATAGCTCATTAAAATAGCCATAAAATGCAAAAACGACGAGTTTTGGTCACATCTATCCAATATGTGTTTGGTCTTACGGTCGTTGTAAATCTCCCTAGAACCCCTAAAAATGGACAATAGCTCATGAAAACAGCCACAAAACACGAAAACGGTGAGTTTTGGGTCATAACTCTCAAAAATGTATCTAGCCTTAAGGTCGCTGTAGATCGTCCTGAAACACAAAAAATGGTGGTAATAGCTCATGAAGACGATGATAAAACACGAAAATGACAAGTTTCTGGTCATATCTCTCAAACATGTAAAGTGTCTTACGAGCCATGCAAATTTGCCTTGAACCCAAAAACTATGGGCAATAACTCATGAAAGTGTCCATAAAACACGAAAATGAAGAGTTTTGGTCATAACTCTTAAACATGTACCGGGTGTTAAAGTTATTGTAAATCGCTCTGCAACCATAAAACTAAGGGTAATGGCTCATGAAAACGGCCATAAAATGCGAAAATGACGAGTTTTTGGTCACATCCCTCAAACATGTGTCGGGTCTGACGGTCGTTGTAATCGCCCTTGAACCCCAAAACAGTGGGAAATAGCTCATGAAAATGGCTATAAAATGTGAAAATAATGACGTTGTGGTCATAACTCTGAAACATGTATCGGGTCTTACAGTCATTGTATGTCGCCCTGGAACCCCAAAACTGTGGGCAAAAGCTCGTGAAACCAGCCATAAAATGCTAAAACATCCACATTTTGGTCACATCTCTCAAACATGTATCCGATCTTATGGTCGTTATAAATCGCCCTGGAACCCTAAAACAGTGGACAATAGCTAATGAAAATGGCTATAAAACACGAAAATGACGAGTTTTGGTCATATCTCTCAAACTTGTAAATGGTCTTACGAGCCATGCAAATCTGCCTGGAACCAAAAAACTATGGGCAATAACTCATGAAAACGACCATAAAAGACAAAACCGATCGACGAAGTCTTGGTCAAAACCATCAAACATATACCGGGTCTAACGGTTAGTGTATGTCGCCCTGGAACCCCAAAACTGTTGGCCAAATCTCATGAAAACAACCATAAAACGCGAAAAAGACGAGGTTTCGGTCACGTCTCTCAAACATGTATCAGGTCTTACGCTCGTTGTAAATCGCCGTCGAACCCCAAAACAGTGAGCAATAGCTGATGAAAATGGCCGGAAAACACGAAAACAACGAGTTTTTGGTCTGGTCTGTCAAATATGTATCGTGTCTTATGGTGTCGTAAATCGCCCTAGAACCCAAAAACAGTGGAGAATATCTTATGAAAACAGCCATAAAACACGAAAACAATGATTTTTTGGTCATATTTCTCAAACTTGTATCAGGTCATAAGGTCGTTGTAAATCTCCTTGGAACCCCAAAAATGTGGGTAATAGCTCATGAAAATGGCCATAAAACACGAAAACGATGAGTTTCAGGTCTTATCTCTCAAGCATGTAAAGGGTCTGACGAGCCATGAAAATCCGCGTTGAACCCAGAAAATGTGGGCAATAACTCATGAAAATGGCCATAAAACACGAAAACGACGAGTTTTTGGTCATAACTCTGAAACATGTATCGATTCTTAAGGTTGTTGTAAATTAACTTGCAACCATTAAACTATGGGCAATAGCTCATGAATCCGGCCATAAACGCGAAAATGCCGAGTTTTTTGTCACATCTCTCAAACAAGTATCGGGTCTGACGGCCGTTGTAATCGCCCTGGAACCCCTAAACAGTGGGAAATAGCTCATGAAAATAGCCGTAAAATGCGAAAACAACGAGTTTTTGGTCATATCTCTCAAACTTGTATCGGGTCTTATGGACCATGCAAATCGCCATGGAACGCCAAAAATATGGGCAATAGCTCATGAAAGCGGCCAAAAAACACGAAAACAACAAGTTTTGGGTCATAACTCTCAAACATGTATCGAGTCTTAAGGTCTTTGTAAATCATACTGGAACCCCCAAACTGTAGGTAATAGCTCATGAAAACAGTCATAGAACACGAAAACGCTGAATTTCAGCTCATATCTCTCAAACATGTAAAGGGTCTTTCGAGCCATGCAAATCCGCCTGGAACTTACAAACTATGGGCTATAACTCATGAAAAAGGGCCATAAACATAAAACAGCGAAGTTTTTGGTCATAACTCTCAAACATGTATCGGGTATTAAGGTTGGTGTAAATCGCCCTGGAACAATAAATCTGTGGGCAATGGCTCATGAAAACGGCCATAAAATACGAAAACGATGAGTTTTTGGTCACATCTCTTAAGCATCTATCGGGTCTTACGTTTGTTGTAATCCTCTTGGAACCCAAAACAGTGGGCAATAGCTCATTAAAATAGCCATAAAATGCAAAAACGGCGAGTTTTGGTCACATCTATCCAATATGTATCTGGTCTTACGGTTGTTGTAAATCGCCCTAGAACCCCAAAAAATGGACAATAGCTCATGAAAACAGCCAGAAAACACGAAAACGATGAGTTTTGGGTTATAACTCTCAAAAATGTATCGGGTCTTAAGGCGCTGTAGATCGTTCTGAAACCCCAAAACTGGTGGTAATAGCTCATGAAGACGACCATAAAACACGAAAATGACAAGTTTCTAGTCATATCTCTCAAACATGTAAAGGGTCTTACGAGCCATGCAAATTTGCCTTGAACCCAAAAACTGTGGGCAATAACTCATGAAAATGGCCATAAAACACGAAAATGAAGAGTTTTGGTCATAACTCTTAAACATGTACCGGGTCGTAAGGTTACTGTAAATCGCTCTTCAACCATAAAACTAAGGTTAATGGCTCATGAAAACGGCCATAAAATGCGAAAACGACGAGTTTTTGGTCACATCCCTCAAACATGTGTCAGGTCTGACGGTCGTTGTAATCGCCCTGGAACCCCAAAACAGTGGGAAATAGCTCATGAAAATGACTATAAAATGCGAAAACAATGAGGTTGTGGTCATAACTCTAAAACATGTATCGGGTCATACAGTCATTGTATGTCTCCCTGGAACCCCAAAACTGTGGGCAAGACCTCATGAAACCAGCCATAAAATGCTAAAACATGCAGATTTTGGTCACATCTCTCAAACATGTATCCGATATTATGGTCGTTATAAATTGCCCTGGAACCCTAAAACAATGGGCAATAGCTAATGAAAATGGCTATAAAACACGAAAATGACGAGCTTTGGTCATATCTCTCAAACTTGTAAATGGTCTTACGAGCCATGCAAATCTGCCTGGAACCCAAAAACTATGGGCAATAACTCATGAAAACGACCATAAAAGACAAAAACGATCGACGAGGTCTTGGTCAAAACCATCAAACATATATCGGGTCTTATGGTTAGTGTAAGTCGCCCTGGAACCCCAAAACTGTTGGCAAAATCTCTTGAAAATAACCATAAAACGCGAAAAAGACGAGGTTTTGGTCACATCTCTCAAACATGTATCAGGTCTTACGCTCGTTGTAAATCGCCGTCTAACCCCAAAACAGTGAGCAATAGCTGATGAAAATGGCCGGAAAACGCGAAAACAACGAGTTTTTGGTCTGGTCTCTCGAATATGTATCGTGTCTTATGGTTGTCGTAAATCGCCCTAGAACCCAAAAACAGTGGAGAATATCTTATGAAAACATCCATAAAACACGAAAACAATGAGGTTTTGGTCATATTTCTCAAACTTGTATCAGGTCATAAGGTCGTTGTAAATCGCCTTGGAACCCCAGAAATGTGGGTAATAGCTCATGAAAATGGCCATAAAACACAAAAACGATGAGTTTCAGGTCTTATCTCTCAAGCATGTAAAGGGTCTGACGAGCCATGAAAATCCGCGTTGAACCCACAAAATGTGGGCAATAACTCATGAAAATGGCCATAAAACACGAAAACGACGAGTTTTTGGTCATAACTCTGAAACATGTATCGGTTCTTAAGGTTGTTGTAAATTAACTTGCAACCATTAAACTATGGGCAATAGCTCATGAATCCGGCCATAAACGCGAAAATGCCGAGTTTTTTGTCACATCTCTCAAACAAGTATCGGGTCTGACGGCCGTTGTAATCGCCCTGGAACCCCTAAACAGTGGGAAATAGCTCATGAAAATAGCCGTAAAATGCGAAAACAACGAGTTTTTGGTCATATCTCTCAAACTTGTATCGGGTCTTATGGACCATGCAAATCGCCATGGAACGCCAAAAATATGGGCAATAGCTCATGAAAGCGGCCAAAAAACACGAAAACAACAAGTTTTGGGTCATAACTCTCAAACATGTATCGAGTCTTAAGGTCTTTGTAAATCATACTAGAACCCCCAAACTGTAGGTAATAGCTCATGAAAACAGTCATAGAACACGAAAACGCTGAATTTCAGCTCATATCTCTCAAACATGTAAAGGGTCTTTCGAGCCATGCAAATCCGCCTGGAACTTACAAACTATGGGCTATAACTCATGAAAAAGGGCCATAAAACACGAAAACAGCGAGTTTTTGGTCATAACTCTCAAACATGTATCGGGTATTAAGGTTGGTGTAAATCGCCCTGGAACAATAAATCTGTGGGCAATGGCTCATGAAAACGGCCATAAAATACGAAAACGATGAGTTTTTGGTCACATCTCTTAAGCATCTATCGGGTCTTACATTTGTTGTAATCCTCTTGGAACCCCAAAACAGTGGGCAATAGCTCATTAAAATAGCCATAAAATGCAAAAACGGCGAGTTTTGGTCACATCTATCGAATATGTATCTGGTCTTACGGTTGTTGTAAATCGCCCTAGAACCCCTAAAAATGGACAATAGCTCATGAAAACAGCCACAAAACACGAAAACGATGAGTTTTGGGTCATAACTCTCAAAAACGTATCGGGTCTTAAGGTCGCTGTAGATCGTTCTGAAACCCCAAAACTGGTGGTAATAACTCATGAGGACGACCATAAAACACGAAAATGACAAGTTTCTGGTCATATCTCTCAAACATGTAAAGGGTCTTACGAGCCATGCAAATTTTCCTTGAACCCAAAAACTGTGGGCAATAACTCATGAAAGTGTCCATAAAACACGAAAATGAAGAGTTTTGGTCATAACTCTTAAACATGTACCGGGTCTTAAGGTTACTGTAAATCGCTCTGCAACCATAAAACTAAGGGTAATGGCTCATGAAAACGACCGTAAAATGCGAAAACGACGAGTTTTTTGTCACATCCCTCAAACATATGTTAGGTCTGACGGTCGTTGTAATCGCCCTGGAACCCCAAAACAGTGGGAAATAGCTCATGAAAATGGCTATAAAATGCGAAAACAATGAGGTTGTGGTCAAAAGTCTGAAACATGTATCGGGTCTTACAGTCATTGTATGTCGCCCTGGAACCCCAAAACTGTGGGCAAAAGCTCATGAAACCAGCCATAAAATGCTAAAACATCCAGATTTTGGTCAGATCTCTCAAACATGTATCCGATCTTATGGTCGTTATAAATCGCCCTGGAACCCTAAAACAGTGGGCAATAGCTAATGAAAATGGATATAAAACACGAAAATGACGAGTTTTGGTCATATCTCTCAAACTTGTAAATGGTCTTATGAGCGATGCAAATCTGCCTGGAACCCAAAAACTATGGGCAATAACTCATGAAAACGACCATAAAAGACAAAAACGATCGACGAGGTCTTGGTCATAATCATCAAACATATATCGGGTCTGACGGTTAGTGTAAGTCGCCCTGGAACCCCAAAACTGTTGGCAAAATCTCATGAAAACAACCATAAAACGCGAAAAAGACGAGGTTTTGGTCACATCTCTCAAACATGTATCAGGTCTTACGCTCGTTGTAAATCATCGTCGAACCCCAAAACAGTGAGCAATATCTGATGAAAATGGCCGGAAAACGCAAAAACAACGAGTTTTTGGTCAGGTCTCTCGAATATGTATCGTGTCTTATGGTTATCATAAGTCGCCCTAGAACCCCAAAACAGTGGAGAATATCTTATGAAAACGGCCATAAAACACGAAAACAATGAGTTTTTGGTCATATTTCTCAAACTTGTATCAGGTCATAAGGTCGTTGTAAATCGCCTTGGAACCCCAAAAATGTGGGTAATAGCTCATGAAAATGGCCATAAAACACAAAAACGATGAGTTTCAGGTATTATCTCTCAAGCATGTAAAGGGTCTGACGAGACATGAAAATCCGCGTTGAACCCACAAAATGTGGGCAATAACTCATGAAAATGGCCATAAAACACGAAAACGGCGAGTTTTTGGTCATAACTCTGAAACATGTATCGGTACTTAAGGTTGTTGTAAATTAACTTGCAACCATTAAACTATGGGCAATAGCTCATGAATCCGGCCATAACCGCGAAAATGCTGAGTTTTTTGTCACATCTCTCAAACATGTATCGGGTCTGACGGCCGTTGTAATCGCCCTGGAACCCCTAAACGGTGGGAAATAGCTCATGAAAATAGCCGTAAAATGCGAAAACAACGAGGTTTTGGTCATATCTCTCAAACTTGTATCGGGTCTTATTGGCCATGCAAATCGCCATGGAACGCCAAAAATGTGGGCAATAGCTCATGAAAGCAGCCAAAAAACACGAAAACGACAAGTTTTGGGTCATAACTCTCAAACATGTATCGAGTCGTAAGGTCTTTGTAAATCATACTGGAACCCCCAAACTGTAGGTAATAGCTCATGAAAACAGTCATAGAACACGAAAACGGTGAGTTTCAGCTCATATCCCTCAAACATGTAAAGGGTCTTTCGAGCCATGCAAATCCGCCTGGAACTTACAAACTATGGGCCATAACTCATGAAAAGGGCCATAAAACACGAAAACAGCGAGTTTTTGGTCATAACTCTCAAACATGTATCGGGTATTAAGGTTGGTGTAAATCGCCCTGGAACCATAAATCTGCGGGCAATGGCTCATGAAAAACAGCCATAAAATGCGAAAACGATGAGTTTTTGGTCACATCTCTTAAGCATGTATCGGGTCTTACGTTCGTTGTAATCCTCCTGGAACCCCAAAACAGTGGGCAATAGCTCATTAAAATAGCCATAAAATGCAAAAAGCATGAAGTTTGGTCACATCTATCCAATATGTATACGGTCTTACTACGTTGTAAATCGCCCTAGAACCCCTAAAAATGGACAATATCTCATGAAAACAGCCACAAAACACGAAAACGATGAGTTTTGGGTCATAACTCTCAAAAATGTATCGGGTCTTAAGGTCGCTGTAGATTGTCCTGAAACCCCAAAACTGGTGGTAATAGCTGATGAAGACGACCATAAAACACGAAAATGACAAGTTTCTGGTCATATCTCTCAAACATGTAAACGGTCTTACGAGCCATGCAAATTTGCCTTGAACCCAAAAACTGTGGGCAATAACTCATGAAAGTATCCATAAAACACGAAAATGACGAGTTTTCGTCATAACTCTTAAACATGTACCGGGTCGTAAGGTTATTGTAAATCGCTCTTCAACCATAAAACTATGGGTAATGGCTCATGAAAACGGCCATAAAATGCGAAAACGACGAGTTTTTGGTCACATCCCTCAAACATGTGTCAGGTCTGACGGTCGTTGTAATCGCCCGGGAACCCCAAAACAGTGGGAAATAGCTCATGAAACTGGCTCTAAAATGCGAAAAAAATGAGGTTGTGGTCATAACTCTAAAACATGTATCGGGTCTTACAGTCATTGTATGTCGCCCTGGAACCCCAAAACTGTGGGCAAGAGCTCATGAAACCAGCCATAAAATGCTAAAACATCCAGATTTTGGTCACATCTCTCAAACATGTATCCGATATTATGGTCGTTATAAATTGCACGGGAACCCTAAAACAATGGGCAATAGCTAATGAAAATGGCTATAAAACACGAAAATGACGAGCTTTGGTCATATCTCTCAAACTTGTAAATGGTCTTACGAGCCATGCAAATCTACCTGGAACCCAAAAACTATGGGCAATAACTCATGAAAACGACCATAAAAGACAAAAACAATCGACGAGGTCTTGGTCAAAACCATCAAACATATATCGGGTCTTATGGTTAGTGTAAGTCGCCCTGGAACCCCAAAACTGTTGGCAAAATCTCTTGGAAATAACCATAAAACACGAAAAGGACGAGGTTTTGGTCACATCTCTCAAACATGTATCAGGTGTTACGCTCGTTGTAAATTGTCGTCGAACCCCAAAACAGTGAGCAATAGCTCATGAAAATGGCCGGAAAACGCGAAAACAATGAGTTTTTGGTCTGGTTTCTCGAATATGTATCGGGTCTTATGGTTGTCGTAAATCGCCCTAGAACCCAAAAACAGTGGAGAACATCTTATGAAAACGGCCATAAAACACGAAAACAATGAGTTTTTGGTCATATTTCTCAAACTTGTATCAGGTCATAAGATCGTTGTAAATCGCCTTGGAACCCCAAATATGTGGGTAATAGCTCATGAAACTGGCAAAAAAACACAAAAACGATGAGTTTCAGGTCTTATCTCTCAAGCATTAAAGGGTCTGACGAGACATGAAAATCCGCGTTGATCCCACAAAATGTGGGCAATAACTCATGAAAATGGCCATAAAACACGAAAACGGCGAGTTTTTGGTCATAACTCTGAAACATGTATCGGTTCTTAAGGTTGTTGTAAATTAACTTGCAACCATTAAACTATGGGCAATAGCTTATAAATCCGTCCATAAACGCGAAAATGCCGAGTTTTTTGTCACATCTCTCAAACATGTATCGAATTACGGCCGTTGTAAATCTGGAACCCCTAAGCGAGGAAATAGCTCATGAAAATAGCCGTAAAATACGAAAACAACGAGTTTTTTGTCATATCTCTCAAACTTGTATCGGGTCTTATGGGCCTTGCAAATCGCCATGGAACGCCAAAAATGTGGGCAATAGCTCATGAAAGCGGCCAAAAAACACGAAAACAACAAGTTTTGGGTCATAACTCTCAAACATGTATCGAGTCGTAAGGTCTTTGTAAATCATACTGGAACCCCCAAACTGTAGGTAATAGCTCATGAAAACAGTCATCGAACACGAAAAAGATGAGGTTCAGCTCATATCTCTCAAACATGTAAAGGGTCTTACGAGCCATGCAAATCCGCCTGGAACTTACAAACTATGGGCTATAACTCATGAAAAAGGGCCATAAAACATGAAAACATCGAGTTTTTGGTCATAACTCTCAAACATGTATTGGGTATTAAGGTTGGTGTAAATCGCCCTGGAACCATAAATCTGTGGGCAATGGCTCATGAAAACGGCCATAAAATACGAAAACGACGAGTTTTTGGTCACATCTCTTAAGCATCTATCGGGTCTTACGTTTGTTGTAATCCTCTTGGAACCCCAAAACAGTGGGCAATAGCTCATTAAAATAGCCATAAAATGCAAAAACGGCGAGTTTTGGTCACATCTATCCAATATGTATCTGGTCTTACGGTCGTTGTAAATCGCCCTAGAACCCCTAAAAATGGACAATATCTCATGAAAACAGCCACAAAACACGAAAACGATGAGTTTTGGGTCATAACTCTCAAAAATGTATCGGGTCTTAAGGTCGCTGTAGATCGTCCTGAAACCCCAAAACTGGTGGTAATAGCTGATGAAGACGACCATAAAACACGAAAATGACAAGTTTCTGGTCATATCTCTCAAACATGTAAACGGTCTTACGAGCCATGCAAATTTTCCTTGAACCCAAAAACTGTGGGCAATAACTCATGAAAATGGCCATAAAACACGAAAATGACGAGTTTTCGTCATAACTCTTAAACATGTACCGGGTCGTAAGGTTACTGTAAATCGCTCTTCAACCATAAAACTATGGGTAATGGATCAGTAAACGGCCATAAAATGCGAAAACGACGAGTTTTTGGTCACATCCCTCAAACATGTGTCAGGTCTGACGGTCGTTGTAATCGCCCGGGAACCCCAAAACAGTGGGAAATAGCTCATGAAACTGGCTCTAAAATGCGAAAAAAATGAGGTTGTGGTCATAACTCTAAAACATGTATCGGGTCTTACAGTCATTGTAAGTCGCCCTGGAACACCAAAACTGTGGGCAAAAGCTCATGAAACCAGCCATAAAATGCTAAAATATCCAGATTTTGGTCACATCTCTCAAACATGTATCGGATCTTATGGTCGTTGTAAATCGCCCTAGGACCCTAAAACAGTGGGCAATAGCTAATGAAAATGGCCATAAAACAATAAAACGATGAGTTTTGGTCATATCTCTCAAACTTGTAAATGGTCTTAAGAGCCATGTGAATCTGCCTAGAACCCAAAAACTATGGGCAATAACTCATGAAAACGACCATAAAAGACGAAAACGATCGACGAGATCTTGGTAAAAACCCTCAAACATATATCGGGTCTTACGGTTAGTGTAAGTCGCCCTGGAACCCCAAAACTGTTGGCAAAATCTCATGAAAACAACCATAAAACGCGAAAAATACGAGGTTTTGGTCACATCTCTCAAACATGTATCGGGTCTTACGCTCGTTGTAAATCGCCCTCTAACCTAAAACTATGAGCAATAGCTCATGAAAATGGCCGGAAAACGCGAAAACAACAAGTTTTTGGTCAGGTCTTTCGAATATGTATCGGGTCTTATGGTTTTCGTAAATCGCCCTAGAACCCAAAAACAATGGAGAATATCTTATGAAAACGGCCATAAAACACGAAAACAATGAGTTTTTGGTAATATTTCTCAAACTTGTATCAGGTAATAAGGTGTTGTAAATCGCCTTGGAACCCCAAAAATGTGGGTAATAGCTCATGAAAATGGCCATCAAACACGAAAACGATGAGTTTCAGGTCTTATCTCTCAAGCATGTAAAGGGTCTGACGAGACATGAAAATCCGCGTTGAACCCACAAAATGTGGGTAATAACTCATGAAAATTGCCATAAAACACGAAAACGGCGAGTTTTTGGTCATAACTCTGAAACATGTATCGGTTCTTAAGGTTATTGTAAATTAACTTGCAACCATTAAACTATGGGCAATAGCTCATGAATCCGGCCATAAAACGCGAAAACGACGAGTTTTTTGTCACATCTCTCAAACATGTATCGGGTCTGACGGTCGTTGTAATCGCCCTAGAACCCCTAAACAGTGGGAAATAGCTCATGAAAATAGCCGTAAAATGCGAAAACAACGAGTTTTTGGTCATATCTCTCAAACTTGTATCGGGTCTTATGGGCCATGCAAATCGCCATGGAACGCGAAAAATGTGGGCAATAGCTCATGAAAGCGGCCAAAAAACACGAAAACGACAAGTTTTGGGTCATGACTCTCAAACATGTATCGAGTCGTAAGGTCTTTGTAAATCATATTGGAACCCCCAAACTATAGGTAATAGCTCATGAAAACAGTCATAGAACACGAAAAAGATGAGGTTCAGCTCATATCTCTCAAACATGTAAAGGGTCTTACGAGCCATACAAATCCGCTTGGAACTTACAAACTATGGGAAATAACTCATGAAAAAGGGCCATAAAACACGAAAACAGCGAATTTTTGGTCATAACTCTCAAACATGTATCGGGTCTTAAGGTTGGTGTAAATCTCCCTGGAACCATAAATCTGTGGGCAATGGCTCATGAAAACGGCCATAAAATACGAAAACGATGAGTTTTTGGTCACATCTCTTAACCATGTATCGGGTCTTATGTTCGTTGTAATCCTCCTGGAACCCCAAAACAGTGGGCAATAGCTCATTAAAATAGCCATAAAATGCAAAAACGGTAAGTTTTGGTCACATCTCTCCAATATGTATCTGGTCTTACGGTCGCTGTAAATCGCCCTAGAACCCCTAAAAATGGACAATAGCTCATGAAAACGGCCACAAAACACGAAAACGATGAGTTTTGGGTTATAACTCTCAAAAATGTATCGGGTCTTAAGGTCGTTGTAAATCGTCCTGAAACCCCAAAACTGGTGGTAATAGCTCATGAAGACGACCATAAAACACGTAAATGACAAGTTTCTGGTCATATCTCTCAAACATGTAAAGGGTCTTACGAGCCATGAAATTTTGCCTTGAACCCAAAAACTGTGGGCAATAACTCATGAAAATGGCCATAAAACACGAAAATGATGAGTTTTGGTCATAACTCTTAAACATGTACCGGTGATACGTCGGAAACGTATCTATTATTTTTGATGCTCCATGCTCGTTTTGTATCTACTTTGCTATATTTTGTCTACACTTTGAGCTAACTTTCTAGAACTAACCCATTGACAAGATGCCACAGTGCCAGTTGCGTATTTTCTACTGTTTTTGGTTTTCGAAAGCTAAAAAATGAATATTCTCGGAATTGGACGGGACAAAAGCCAATCTTCCTTTTTTTCGGAGCAAAACGGAACCACGAAGCAGAGCTGGAGGAGGACACTAGGGTGGCTGCACCCTCCTAGGCTCGGGCCAGCCCTGGTGGCGCCCATAGGGGGTGTTGGCCCCCTGGCCCTCCATCGACCTTGCCTCCTTCGCCTATAAGAATCTTTCGACCCAAAAACCCTAAATAATCCAGAAGAAATCCACGAAAACCTCTGTAGCGCCGCCGCCACCGAAGGAGAGATTTGGGGGACAACAAGTCTCTGTTCCAGCACCCTGCCGGGATGGGGAAGTGCCCCCAGAGCCATCTCCTTTGATCATCACCGTTGTTGATTCGCATGATGAGGAGGGAGTAGTTCTCCTTCAAGGCTAGGGGCTCTACTGGTAGATATGTGATCATCTCTCTCTCTATGCATGATCTTGTTGTGGTCATGAACTTTGTTATCAAGTAGATCTATGGTGTTACTCAAGTGCTTTAATAGATCTCTGCTCTCCCCATGTGTGTGAAAGTGACAGCGTGCACGCCATGGTGGCACTTCGGCTTGAGTCTACATAAATACTCATTGTGCTTTAATAGATCTATGCTTTTCCCCACGTGTGTGAAAGTGACAGCGTGCATGCCGTGTGTGGCACTTAAGCTAGACTACATATATATTTGTTATGAGTATATTTGGAGTTGGATGTCCTTATGAAATTGTGGTGTTTGTTGGAACCATCTAGCGCTCAAGGTGACAGTGTGGGGTTATCTACATTGGGGAAGGTGGACTTTGAGGAGTGATGTTATAGCCCTACCATGGATTAGAGTGTCCAACCGGAGAGTAGTTAAGATTATTATCATGAAGAGAGGATATTTATATGAGAGAGTTTTCACTAGTGAAAGTATGATCCCTAGGCCTTGTTTCTAAACATTGAAACACCGTTTCCTACTAGATCTGTTGCATGTTTGCTTGCTTTAGTCTTTACCTCACTCACACACGTTACCCCATGTCAACAACAAGTCAGAAGCTATTTGCTGGCACCGTTACCACTTGTATTTCACTATCTCGTCGCCGAACTAGTGCACATATACACCTGACAAGTGTATTGGGTGTGTTGGGGACACAAGAGACTTCATATATCTTGATTGCAGGGTTGCTTGAGAGGGATACCTTTGACCACTTACTCCCTGAGTTCGATAAACCTTGGTTAATCCACTTAAGGGAAACTTGCTGCTATTCTACAAACCTCTGCACTTGGAGGCCCAACAACTGTCTACAAGAATAGAAGTGTGTAGACATCAAGCTATTTTCTGGCGCCGTTGCCGGGGAGGTTTTGGGCCATTTACCTTTCCTCCACGTCAAGCTCCATCAAAGCTATTTTCTGGACCGTTGCCGGGGAGGTAAGGTAAAAGGTACTCAAATCCTCCGGTGTGAGTGCTCGAAGTTATTTCCTTTACATTCTACAATTTTGTCTTTTTGTTTCTTGTTTTCACAAGTTAGGCTTAATGGAAAACAACAGAAAAATTAGAGAGCTTTATAGTGTTTATCTTGAGTTAGGACATGAAGTGTTTGAAGAGAAAATTAAAAAACCTATGGAACTTTATTTGCATGCTAATAGCAATGTTATTAGTATGAATTCTTTGGACACCATTATTTCTAATTCTATGGAAACATCTAAGTTTGGGGAAGCTAGTTTTTATGAAAATGATCTTTTTTGTTCCCCAGCTTTGGAAGATAGCTATTCTATTGCTTATGATGATACCAAACCTCCAATATATGATGATTACAATGATGAGTATGATATTTTCAGTCCACCTACTATTGAGGAGAAAATTAATTATGATTACTATATGCCTCCTATATTTGATAATTATGGTGATGAGAATAATAGTGATTGCTATTTTGTTGAATTTGCTCCCACTACAATTAATAAGAATGACTATGCTTATGTGGAGAGTAATAATTATTATATGCATGTAGCTCATGATAAGAATGTTTCATGTGATAGTTATATTGTTAATTTTATTCATGTTGCTACTGAAAGTTATTATGAGAGAGGGAAACATGTTTTATGCATCTCAAAAATATTAAGTTTCCCCTCTTTATGTTGAAAATCTTGAAGTTGCTATTGTTTTGCTTTCCTATGCTTGTTGCTTTGTGCTTTCATGACTTGTTTCTTTACAATATTCCTATGCATAGGAAGTGGGTTAGACTTAAATGTGTTTTTAATTTTCTTCTTGATACTCTCTTTTACTTCAATTCATATTTCTTATGTGAGCATCTTCTCAAACTATCAAGCCTAACTTAAAGGTGTTAAATAAAAGTACTTCTTGGGAGATAACCCAATAGTTTTATTGAGTCTTGGAAGTTATTACTTCTGTAATAACCTCTCCTTATCCTTTTTGTTTGCTTTTTGTGCCAAGAATAACCTCTAATGAGAGGGAAGTAAGATTTGGGGAGTTGCTGTCTCGAAAAAGATTTTTTAGGTCCACCGTAAAACTCGTGAGGAATCTCTGTAAGTCGGATTGAGCTGATATTCTACGAATAAATCCCTCAGTATGTTAGCTAACTTTTGTTAGTTCAACAATTGTTTATTTGAGCAACATAAGGTCTTTGAAAAAATCGGTTTCTACCAGCTGGTCTGTTTTGACAGATTTCTGCCATTATTTGCATTTGCTTCTTATTGATTCCTTTTTGGGTTTTCTTTGGTAAATTGAACTTTTTGAAGGAATTGCTATGGTAGCTTGTGATTTAATGAAAGTTTTGTTGTTTTAAAAGTAAACCTCAAAGGTTTGTTATCTTTTTAATACACTAATGTTGCTAATGAAGATTGTGTGAAGTTTTGTATGAAGGAAAATTTTCCGGTGTAGAGAAAGAATGATGTACTGAGATGAAGAATGGACAAAAGATCAAGCTTGGGGATGCCACCCGTGTCACCCCAAGAAATATTCAAGAGGTACAAGCGTCAAATCTTGGGAATGCCCAAGGCATCCCCTTCTTCATCAATAAAAATCTCAGGTCCTTCTAGAAACTTCGTTTTTATTATTTCATACATAGTTGTGTTGTTCTTGGAGCGTCTTAGTTTTTGTTTTTAGTTTTCGTTTGCTTAGTTTTGTTGAGTAAGTTTGTTGGATCACACCACACTTCTTTTGGAGAGAGACACACTCTGTTTTCATTGTTTAGAACACTCTACTTTTCACTCTTATTGTTCTATAAGTGTTCACTTTTGCTAGCACTGCGTTTAGCCTTAGTTTTCTTGTGCTTTCAGCTTAGAACTTTTTAGTTCTTCTTTGTAGATTTGTGAGACAATCTCATTGATCTTTTTTGATTATTATCTTTGTGAGTTGTTTCAAGTAAGTTGATTGGTGTTGGAAAAGAGTAGGAAGTTCTTGCTTGAGTAGTACAAGAGGAGCTTGTTTTGACTGTGACTTAGACTTTATCATGTCATGCTAGATGTTGTTTTGACCTTATACTTACTGATTATTGTTGTAGCATGACTTGTTCCAAACAATTAGGATTGCTTAATGTGCCTTGAAGGAATCATGTGTTGTTTTAGCATACAAAAGCATAGTATTGTGGTATTCTCCTTTGCTGCTTTGTTTAGGTTGACTTGGCACATGGTCACACCATGTTATGACTATGAACAAGTCACCATAGCCTCTATGATCATTTAGTCCTTGACTTGTAGTACCACGTCATGCTTTGATTAATAATGTTTTGTCGCTCTGCATGATTATGGCCATTATTGCTCTCTTAGTTGGTCGCTCCCAGTCTTTTGCTAGCCTCCACTTGTATGAGTAAGCTCTACTCATGCATCCAACTCCCAAGTAACCAAGTTATTCCAAAGAGTCCACTATAAATTCCTATGCATGGTGTGTTACACCATTCCAAGTATATTCTTGTTTTCATCTATGTTCAAATTAAAAAGTCTTTTTGTTATGTCGGGGATATGACCCCAGATACCCTAGAGTTGACATATAAACAAACCACACTAGACAGATGGACACTGTAATAAAGAAGAATGAAGGTATAAATAAGATATATCAAAAGATATGACGCACTAAGAGAGAAATACAAAGGGAAAATGGAAAAGCGTGCCTGGGCCGAATTAGAGCAAATTGGGCCTGGATAGAGGGGCAGCAGGACTGAATTTGCTTCTCTTGGGCCGAGTCAAACTTACAGGGGCCAAACTAATTATTTAAAAGCCGAAATGACTAAGCATACACCAAATAAGGGACAAAGTCCTTCACCCGGGTGGGCCGACAGAGCCTGATTCGGCCCACCACGGGACTGCATAGACTCACTCCTGCCAAACCAAACAGGTCCCAGACGCTTCCTGCCGAGCTTTCCTGCGCGCCACCTCGACAAAACCACCACAAGGCATCGCCAGTACTGGAGGTTCCCGGGTGGGACGAATCAGCCAACCTCGGCCCACCACGGATAGCCCGTCCCGCCAAACTCTCATCGCCTTGTCGCTAGCTCCCCGCCAAGATACTCGACGCACTGCGCCCACACCCGCCGAACCAGTTCACCATGCTGCATCGTCCTGCTCCCGGGTGGGACGAGACCGAGCCATTCGGCCCACCGCGGGACTGCATCATCGGGCCCCTTCCGGGTGGGCTAACTGGCAGACGATCCAGCCCACCACGGATCGCAGCCGTCCGCCCAGCGGCTTGGAGCAGGACCTCGGCTAGGCCAGTTTCCAGGCCCGGCTGGGCCTCACTCGGACTCACCTGGCCAAGTCACAGGGACACCTCGGCTGGGCCATCATCTATCCCGACTGGGCCACTTCATAACTCAGTTTAATCTTTCTATTATGCCTTGGGCCGAATTACATCTTACCAGGCTGAATCATCACTTCACCCAAGGCACTAGGGCCGAATTATATGCCATTCTCCATCGATCCATAGCAACACTCCATCGATCCAGACAACCTCCACAAGTACCGTGCCAGTCTTGGGACACCATGGCTCAGCCTAGCACATGTAATATGGAATATGCCATTGGCATCCAAGAATATGCTGAGGAATATGCCTTAGCATCTCCGAAGATGCCAAGGCATATGCTAAGTATCTAAAAAGATGCCAGGAATATGCTGTCTAGATACCAATCGTGGGGAGCAAGTCTTGTCCCCTGGGCTCCCCTTTATAAGGAGCACCAGGGGGATCTTTCTCAGGAGGCCCGAAGGGCTCCTCTCCTCTCTGCTCGCTAGGAGATCTCCTTCTTCTTCCTCCTCCACTCTCATAGAGAGATCTAGATAGAGGCATAGGAAATACAGCTCAAGGAGCATCATTGTAGCCATAAGTATGGCAAGATTATAAGAGATTAGATGTAGAGAAAGAGGTGTTATCTCTACAAGAGAGCCTCAATCCTAGATATATTGTATTTCTCTTTGTTCATACGAGTGCGGTCTTCACTGCATCACCCCTCCCTGGATTCCTCCACGTCCATCGGCCCCAACTTTAGCCTATCCATGGCATATGTCGTGATACCACCACGACATTTGGCGCCCACCGTGGGGCCTTTTAGTGGTGTTGGTTGGGTTTCCATCCGGACAGGAGCATCTTCATCAACCTCTTCTTCATAGAGCTCCTTTAGCTCCTCCAAGCAAACAGATAACAGAGAGGTAAGCACAGGGGTCTCCAAGTCTGACTCAGCAAAGCAGGTAAGACTCCGCGAGAATGACTCAAACTCTTCTCTGAGCATACTGTAAGTACCAGATAACTCAGCAAGGCAGGTAAGACTCAGCGAGAATGACTCAAACTCTTCTCTGAGCATACTGTAAGTACCAGATAACTCAGCCACCAACACTCGATCGTTCACCCCGGGGAGAAAATAACTCAACCCGGGGACTAGCCAATGTATCCATAGAGTCGCCTTTAGATGGAAAAAAAACATCATTATGATTCGAATTAGCTTATGACTCAGCTTATTTATGATTTGGATTAGCTTATGACTCAGCTTATTTATGATTCGGATTAGCTTATGACTCAGCTTATTTAAGATTCGGATTAGCTTATGACTCAACCTATTTATGATTCATATTAGCTTATGACTCAGCTTATTAATGATTTGTAATAGAATTTGACTCAGCTTATTTATGATTCGGATTAGTATTTGACTCAGCTTATCAGCTTATCTTTGATTCAGACTACCGTTTGATTCAGCTTGCCAGGGTATATTATAACTAGGATTAGAACTTGACTCAGCTTGCCAGCTTATCTTTGATTCGGACTAACGTTTGATTCAGCTTGCCAGGTAATGTAATGACTCGGATTGATATTTAATTCATCTTGCCAGGTTATCCTATATCTCGGATGGCAATATGCCAGCATATCATATCTTAAATTTATATCTCAGATCTATATCTCAGATTATATTTCTTGGCAATTAATCCTATTATCATATCCCAAAACTTTATCTCGGATCAATATATCGGATCCATATCAAAGGCAATTTACCATCATCTCATGAGATCAAGTTATATCTTAGCAATCACATAAATCAGATGATTCGGATTTGGAATCAGATGATTCGGATTTGAAATCAGATGACTCGGATTTGAGTCATATAACTCGGATTTTGAGTGAGATGACTCAGGTTTGAGACATAAGTCAAATTTGAGTAATATAACTCGGATATAAAAATAGATGATTCGGATTTGATTCATATAACTCAGATTTTGAGTCAGATGACTTAGATTTGAGACATAAGTCAAATTTGAGTAATATAACTCGGATATAAAAACAGATGATTCGGATTTGGAATCAGATGACTCGGATTGGACTCATATAACTAGGATTTTGAGTCAGATGACTCAGATTTGAGACATGAGTCAAATTTGAGTAATATAACTCGGATATAAAGACAGATGATTCGGAATTGGAATCAGATGACTCGGATTTGAGTCATATAACTCGAATTTTGAGTGAGATGACTTAGATTCGAGACATAAGTCAAATTTGACTAATATAACTCGGATATAAAAACAAATGATTCGGATTTGGAATCAGATGACTCGGATTTGAGTCATATAACTCGGATTTTGAGTCATATGACTCAGATTCGAGACATAAGTCAGATTTGAATAATGTAACTCGGATGTAAAAACAGATGATTCGGATTTGGAATCAGATGACTCGGATTTGACCCATATAACTCGGATTTTGAGTCAGATGACTCAGATTTGAGACCTAAGACAAGTTTGAATAATATTACTCGGACTGAGAATCAGATGACTCGGATTTGAGTCATATAACTCGAATTTCGAGTCAGATAACTCGGATTCTGAGTCAGATAACTCAGATTTGAGACATAATTCGGATTTCAACCATATAGCTCGGATTTTAAATCATATAACTGGGATTTGAGACATAAGTCATGATTGGGTCGTGCAACTCAGATGAGACGACTCAGAACTCATAACTTACCCAAAAGGGTTTAGAAAGCAGTGCCAAAAATGGCCAGAACTCGTAACTTACCCAAAAGGGTTAAGAGAGCAGTGCCAAAAATGGCCAGAACTCATAGCTTGCCCAAAGAGGTTAAAAGAACAGTGCCAAGAAGGCGAGAACTCCTAACTTTCCAAAAGGGGTTAAAAGACCAATGCCAGAAATGGCCAGAAGTCATCAACTTACCCAAAGGGGTTAAAAGACCAGTGCCAAAAATGGCCTGAAGTCATAAGCTTACTCAAAGAGGTTAAATGAGTAGTGCCCAGGATGGCCAGAACTCATAACTTGCCCAAAGGGGTTAAAAGAGCAGTACCCAAGAAGACCAGAACTCATAACTTACCCAAAGGGGTTAAAAGAGCAGTGCCCAAGAAGGTCAGAACTCATAACTTGCCCAAAGGGGTTAAAAGAGTAGTACCCAAGAAGGCCAGAACTCATAACTTACCCAAAGGAGTTAAAAGAGCAGTGCCCAAGAAGGTCAGAACTCATAACTTACCCAAAGGGATTAAAAGAGCAGTGCCCAAGAAGGCCAGAACTCATAACTTACCCAAAGGGGTTAAAAGAGTAGTGCCCAAGAAGGCTAGAGCTTATAACTTACCCAAAGGGGTTAAAAGACCAGTACCGAAAATGGTTGGAGGTCATAACTTGCCCAAACGGGTTAAAAGGACCAATGCCTATGAAGGCTAAGAGTCATGAACTTACCCAAAAGGGTTATATGACATACAAGTATACGACCAAGAGATTATAGGTCGGAAGATAACTCTAGGAATATTTTGAATATAAAGCCTATGAGCGACTCCATGAGTCCCACATAGCCTCAGGACTAATGTCGGGGATATGACCCCTGATACCCAAGAGTTGACGTATAAACAAACCACACTAGACAGATGGACACTACAATAAGGAAGAATGAAGGTATAAAGAAGGTATATCAAAAGATATGACGCACTAAGAGAGAAATACAAAGGAAAAAATGGAAAAGCGCGACTGGGCCGAATTAGAGCTAATTCGGCCTAGACAAAGGGGCAGCAGGGCTGAAGTTGCTCCTCTTGGGCCGAGTCAAACTTACAGGGGCTGAACTAATTATTTAAAATCCGAAATGACTAAGCATACACCAAATAAGGGCCAAAGTCCTTCACCCGGGTTGGCCGATAGAGCCTGGTTCGTCCCACCACGGGCCTGCGTAGCCTCACTCCTGCCGAACCAAACACGTCCTAGACGCTTCCCACCGAGCTCCCCTTCGCGCCATCGCCAGTACTGGAGGTTCCCGGGTGGGCCGAATCAGCCAACCTCGGCCCACCACGGACAGCCCGTCTCGCCAAACTCTCATCGCCTCGTCGCTAGATCCCCGCTAAGATACTCGACACCGTTTGCCCACACTCGCCGAACCAGTTCACCCTACTGCATCGTCCTGCTCCCGGGTGGGCTAAGACCGAGCCATTCGGCCCACTACGGGACTGCATCATCGGGCCCCTTCCGGGTGGGCTGGCTGGCAGACGATCCAGCCCACCACGGATAGCAGCCGTCCACCCAGCGAACTGGAGCAGGACCTCGGCTAGGCTGGTTTCCAGGCCCGGCTGGGCCTCACTCGGACTCACCAGGCCGAGTCACAGGGACACCTCGGCTCGGCCATCATCTATCCCGGCTGGGCCACTTCATAACTCAGTTTGATCTTTCTATTACGCCTTGGGCCAAATTACATCTTACCAGGTCGAATCATCACTTCACGCAAGGCACTAGGGCCGAATTATATCGACCCATACGCCCCCTTGCTCACCTCTGAACGCTACCTCAACCTCCATAGCAACACTCCGTTGAGCCAGACAACCTCCACAAGTACCGTGCCAGTCTTGGGACGCCATGGCTTAGACTGGCACATGTAATATGGAATATGCCATTGGCAGCCAGGAATATTGATGGTGCTGACGTGGAGCACTTCGTTGGAAACCCCAAGAGCAAGGTGTGAAGCAGCAAGAAGCAAGTCTTCCCTCAGTAGAGACCGAGGTTATCAAACCAGGAGGAAGGAAACGTCACACAAGTGTTGCAAGCAACGCGGAGACCTGCACAACACAAACTCAAGACTTTGCCCCCAACGAATCAGTAAGGTTGTCAAGCTCGCTGGTTTGCTGTAACAAAGGATTAATCGTATGGTGTGGAAGGTAATGGTTTGCAGCAAGTAAACAAGTAACAGTGGAAGAAGTATCAATGGTAAAGATTGGACCGGGGTCCATAGTTCACTAGAGGTGCTCTCCTTAGATAAAGAACATGGCATGAAGGGTAAACAAATTACAGCAGGGCAATTGACAGGAACTGAGTAAGGCATAACAATGCAATTACTAGTCAGAAAGATCCTAAGAGATTCGATTGGGCAATACAACAAGATACATAGACCGCCATCCAACTGCATCTATGACTAGAAGTCCACCTTTAGGTTATCCTCCGAACCCCCTCCAGTATTAAGTTGAAAGCAACAGACCAGTGCTTTAAGCAAAGTGTGTAAGGTAAATGGTCCACATTTTCCATGAACAAGAGACCGTTTTTTTCTCCCTAGTGGCAACAGCACATCTACAACCAAAGAGATTTCTGTCACTTCCCTTGGAAACTAGAGGCATGAACCCACTATCGAGCATAAATACCCCCTCTTAGAGTCACTAGCAACTACTTGGCCAAGATAGCTACTATCAACGAAGAGCATGCAAGATCACAAACAACACAGACATGATAGAATCATAAAGATAAAACCATTAATCAAACCAACATAATAATCTCAATATCCATCGGATCCCTGCAAACACAACATGCATGATTACAAATAGATTAGATCTTGATCATGAACAGAGCTCGCAAGATCTATACATGAAAGCACAAAGGAGGAGATACAACCATCTAGATACTACATGGACCCATAGTCTAAGGTGGAACTACTCACACATCATACCGGACAGAAGGCCTCTAGGATGATCTCCCCTTCGGCAGGGTGCCGGAAAGAACTTTAGATCCCCCCCCGAACTAGGGATGATGGTGGCGGCTGCTACAGACGGTTTTATGGAGATTTGATCGGGTGCTTAGGGTTTCTGCATTGGGTGCTTCTTATAGGCAAAGGGGAAGTCCGAGGCGGAGGCCAGAGGCGCCAAACCCTAGCCAGGCACCGGGTAGGGCCCACCCGCGCCTGAGGTGGGTCTGGCCACCCTGCCCGGCCCCTCCGTCTCCCTTCTTGACTTCTTGTTCCCCACGGAAAGTACTTGACTTTGACGTTTGTCCCGTCCAATTCCGAGAATATTTCTTTACTAACTTTTTTGAAACCAAAAACAGCAGAAAACAGGATCTGGCACTGTTGCAACTTGTTAGTAGGTTAGTAACAGAAAACATGTAAAAAGCACCTCAAAGTGTGGACAAGTAAAGCAAAGTAGATACTAAACAAGCAAGGAGCATCAAAAATTATAGATACATTTCCAACATACCAAATATGATGAGGAATATGCCTTAGCATCTCCGAAGATGCCAAGGCATATGCTAAGTATCTAAGAAGATGCCAGGAATATGTTATCTAATTACCAATCGTGGGGAGAAAGTCTTGTCCCCTGGACTCCCCTTTATAAGGAGCACCAGGGGGATCGTTCTCAGGAGGCCCGAAGGGCTCCTCTCTGCTCTCTAGGATCTCTCCTTCTTCTTCCTCCTCCACTCTCATAGAGAGATCTAGATAGAGGCATAGGAAATACAGCTCAAGGAGCATCATTGTAGCCACAAGTATGGCAAGATTATAAGAGATTAGATGTAGAGAAAGAGGTGTTGTCTCAACAATAGAGCCTCAATCCTAGATATATTGTATTTCTCTTTGTTCATACGTGTGCGGTCTTCACTGCATCATCCCTCCCCAGATTCCTCCTTGTCCATCGGCCCCAACTTTAGCCTACGCATGGCATATGCCGTGATACCACCACGACATGTTCTGTGAAAACTTAGTGATTAAAGCTCTCACGAACTTGATGGCACACTTTATTTTCTTTCCCCTAGTAAACTTGAACCATTGTGTCATCTATGTTGTATATGCTTGCACTTATACGTTCGAATTAGCAGAACCGTGTTGTCACGGGGTAATCATGGTGGAAACTTGCAGCATCACCATAATGACATCTATGAAGCTTTCTTCTTATAAAAAATGAGACATATTGAAAAGAGGAAAGAGAGAAAAAAGCATAATTTTCCCATGGTAAATAAGAAGATTGTTGAGATGATCATTGTCTGCTTGCCTTGTCATTTTGATTATGGGATAGCTCCTGTATCATGTGCAAGGGGTACCCCGTTGGTGGTTCTTTATGATACACATGTACTTACTATGACAAGAACTTACAGGTGACTAAATTTGAGTAGCATGAGGAGCGTCCCTCGTATTCAAGGGACATGAGATTGCCAACTTATACTTTATCAAGCATATACTCCATATTTTGGTCACTTTAACCTTAATCACTTCAATATGCTTATGATAGGGGCAATGAGAGCTGAAAGCTAACAAGTACCATCATTTTTGGAAGCTCTTTTTGAGACTTGAAATCCCTACTTTCCTCTTTTATGAAGGGTCTTTCTTCCACTTTTATATTGAGTCTCCACCTTCTATCTTTAGGCACCAATTAAGAGAGCATAGTTGCCATTCTTAGTTCTATGTGCATTGTCCCAAAACTTATTGATTGATTCATATTATTGATATTGCTTGCTCTTGAACTATTTGTATCTAGTCACTCTTATGAACTTTGAAGGTGTTCTATGCATCTATTTGCTACTCCATGAGGGACAAGCTGAATGCCACTATGCTATGTTTTCTATATGTGAAACAAACAAACAAACGTCTTTTAATGCATTGTTATTCATGAATCTTTGTTTGTATCCTTTTATGTTGCATCCATAGTTTCTTTGCCTTATTGTTAGAACTCCATCTTTCATGCTCATGTTTAGAGTTCTTTGATCCCGGCTTTCAATGCTTGCAAATGGTTTGGTCTTGATTTTGATGGTGCTTGTCACCTCAAAAATATTCTTTTTATCACTTACCTACTCGAGGACGAGCAGGAGATAAGCTTGGGGATGCTTGATATCTTGGAAATGTATCTACAATTTTTGATGCTCCATGCTTGTTTTGTATCTACTTTGCTATGTTTTATCTACACTTTGAGGTATTTTTATACACTTTCTAGAACTAACATATTGACAAGGTGCCATAGTGCGAGTTGCCTCTTTTCTGCTGTTTTTGGTTTTAGAAAGCTAAAAAATTGTAACACCCTCGGATCGGCCCTATGCAAGTTTTAGCGATTCTCGCCAAACCCGCATAGAAAGGAATCAGAGGTGCCCACCAGGCACTTGCGTGCAGGTGGAAAACGAAGTAGTATCATTACACAATAGTCCATGATGGTACCCACAGAAAAGATATATACAATAACGACTCCATGAGTCAAGAATACAGATATACAATACAAAGATCCAAATCACGTTGAAAACGATACAGCATCCGACTACGAACAAGATGCAAATTGAGCTAAGAGCCCTAAAGAATAACCAATGGCGTCCATAACCCTGCCCAGGCCAAGCCGGAAGGGTAACCCTGCTAACAGCGTCGATCTCAAACCTTCTTAAACAAAAGGGGTGTCGGCAAAGGGCAAAGGAAAAAGAGAGCGGTCAGTACTGAGGCCAGTACACGGCGAGTCTTAGAATTCGGTGGTCCTCGCCTACATAGGTATGGTGGACTGAAGCGGCAGCGCAGCATCCACTAAACAACCTATAGAGACTCGATTCACCTGTCGGCTATCAGAGAGGGATAAGAAAGACCTATTCGGTTCCAACTGATACTAACACCAAACATACCCATCCTGGTGTTTCCCTCTCGAGACCAAACGAGCAAGTCAGACCGAGGAACTCACACAGTGGGCAGTTTTATTCATTCCATTATAGTTGCAGCACTTACTAGTCAGATATAGATAGCATGAGTCATCCTGATATAATAAGCAGTGGGCAGTTTTAATTAACTATTCCGTTGTAGTTGCGATACTTACTAGTCAGATACATATACCATGAGACGTTCAAAAACCCAGCAGTTGTTGGTACTTTTATTTAGCCATTCCGTTGTACTGAAGCTGGTTACTAGTGATTTCAAGGTAAAATTTATAGCACTACTCTAGTTATAGTTGTCTATGAATGAGATACTGTGCTCCAAATCTTTCATGGCCGTTGTACTGAAGCTGGTTACTAGTCATTTCAAGGTCAAATTTATAGCACTACTTTAGTTATAGTTGTCTATGAACGAGATACTGTGCTCCAAATCTTTCATGGTCGTTGTACTGAAGCTGGTTACTAGTCATTTCAAGGTCAAATAAAGCAGTAAAGCATGGCATAAGTACAGGATAGTAATAAATCCCCAAACTACTTTATGGCCACAAGAAATAAGATATGGTTCAAGCTCATGCTAAGGGGATTCATGGTCCCACATGCGGATAGTGTGAATATTCAAGGAACAGGTATCAAGTACTCGGGGTCCTACGGGACACAAGTGGACGGTTAAAAACCAAATAACATCTATTTATCGCATGTGCCTCTGCATTATTTACCTACTTCAATTTTAGTTATTAAACGGTAATTAAAGCCATGATCATATGCAACATTAAACATGTGGCATTACTCCAACAACTGTGGAAGATCAACGGCGTGACGCATCACCTGCGCAAGCAACTACGACTCGCAAGGCCGACTATCTACCAAAAAACAGGTAATAGGATGTGTCCATGGCAATATAAGAGCTGCAGGGATGTATAACGAGGTACGAAATATATAGTATCGCAACACAGATAGCAATAGATCAACGGGAGGGAATAAATACTATACAAGTAAGATAGGTAGAAAGGGGGAGATTGCTCGCCTGAAAAACATTGCCGAAGGTCCATCCGAAGATCGGGTCGACACTTGCATCAACTCATCGGCCTAATCCGTGAAGAAGCAAAGCACTAGAAAAAACACCAGATGCACTATTTAATACTACGGCAAAAGATCAGGCATGATGCATGTATGATGCATGACATGGCAAAGGTGCGATGCGGCCATATTAAGCGAAACCGGGGTCCCGACGATTAATTAGATGGTAAAAATTGTTTAGATACCCCGCAATTTAAATGTTTTCTGAACAAGTCAAAATATGACATCGTTTCGCTACACAAACTTAAATGGAGCCAATATTAGACTAGATTCGCCCGCATATGGCCTCCATATTAAATTATGAGGTGAATCAGCATAATGCCCCCAAACCATAAAGTATGTATGCAAGCATGTACAATTTAAATGCAACAAGTAATATTATTTAAAAAATATGGGTCACGGAAAAGAGGGTCACACATATTAGGGGTTGAAGATCTTGGTTCCGAGGGTTCGGCTTTGGTCTTCGGACTCTAGGATCGGGCTTCAGGGTACCACGGCGACGATCTTGAGATCCAAAACATCACCACACCATCTGGCAACACCGCGGTCACCACTTCGGAAAGCATCAGCACCACATCACACAAGGAGCACTCAAGACAATGCCATTGAGTGAGCTAGGTTGCTGCTGGACAAACGCACACCCATACTGAGGGTTCAAGTGGTGAGGTACATGGTACTTGACAGGGGCGACGCTGGTGCTGGGAGCTCACGAGCAGGGCGGCAATACGCAGGAGAGGGGATGGATAGCCGGAGGCAGGGACAGTGATGCTAAGGAGGAAGGAAGCCGTGGTTGTCGCGGACCTGCCAAGGCGTGCAGGGGCTCGGGCGCCGGAGACGAAGCGGGAGCCGGTAGAGGCAAATAGGACGGAGGAGAGGTGGGGCGGCCATGCACGGCGACGTAGAGAGGCGTGGCGCCAGGCGCGAGGAGAGCGGGAGGACGCGGCACGGCGGCGCCATGGCAGCAGGGACCTCGACGGGGCAGCAGGGACCTCGACGAGGCAGCAGGGACCTGAGCGGAGGCGAGAGGGCTTAGGGAAGCGGCAAGAAGCTGATCGAGGAAAAGGAGAGGAGGGGAGTCGGGGAGGTCCTGGTGAGAAGGGGACTCGTGCGGCGACGCTGGTGGCTCGCGGAGAAGAGGTGATAGGGGGAGGCGGCAGTGCCTGAGGGCGAGCGGTAGGTGGCGGAACGAACGCGACAGGGAAACCGGGATTGACCGAGGTGGGCGAGGCAGACGCGCGTGGTGGGGCCCGAGAATCCCAATGCAGGGTGGGAAATACGTCGGGTGAGCGTGGGTGGGTCGATGGGGTGGGGTCGGGGCTTGGAATCCAGGGGTGGGGCGTGCGTGAGGATCGGGAATCGGGGATGGGTTTGGTGTGGTGTGTGTGTTTGCTGGGCACGGGTGCGTGTGTGCTGAAGAGTTGGATCAGTGGTGGCGGCGGCAGGGTGGGGTGAGTGACGGACAAGGGTGGTTAGGGTTTGGTATCTGGGCTGGTAGGTGGTCTTCCGACTGGGCCTTCGGGTCTGGTCGTTTAACTGCCTCCCCCACTAATTTTTTTATTTTAAAACACTTTTGTAAAACGATTTTAGGAAAACAAAATATCCAGATATGACTGGAGCTTTATTTTGAATAGACGAGGAATATTGTAGAAAACAAAATAGGGTTTAGTAAAATAATTTTTTATGCAAATATGCATGACGTCATGATGATGCACAGAGATAAGACACGGGGTTTTCTAGTAGTGGTTTTATTCGGGGTGCTACAAAAATAAATATTCTAGGAATTGGACGGGACAAAATCCAATCTTCCTATTTTTCCGGAGCAACACGGAACCACGAAGCAGAGATGGAGGAGGACACTAGGGTGGCCGCACCCTCCTAGGCTCGGGCCAGCCCTGGTGGCGCCCATAGGGGGTGTTGGCCCCCTGGTCCTCCACCGACCTTGCCTCCTTCGCCTATAAGAATCCTTCGACCCAAAAACCCTAAATAATCCAGAAGAAATCCATGAAAACCTCCGTAGCGTCGCCGCCACCGAAGGAGAGATTTGGGGGATAGAAAGTCTCTGTTCCAGCACCCTACCGGGATGGGGAAGTGCCCCTGGAGCCATATCCTTCGATCATCACCGTTGCTGATTCGCATGATGAGGAGGGAGTAGTTCTCCTTCAAGGCTAAGGCCAATATTCCTATTTCTCCGGAGCAACACGGAACCATGAAGCAGCGTTGGAGGAGGACACCAGGGTGTCCGCACCAACCTAGGCACGGGCCAGCCCTGGCGGCGCCCCATCGACCTTGCCTCCTTCGCCTATAAGAAGCCTCCGACCCAAAAACCGTAAATAATCCAGAAGAAACCCACGAAACCCTCTGTAGCGCCGCCACCACCGAAGGGGAGATTTGAGGGACAGAAGGTCTCTGTTCCGGCACCCTGTCGGGACGAGGAAGTGCCCCCGGAGCCATCTCCTTCGATCTCCACCACCATCTCCAACGACCTCCATCGCCATCTTCATCACCGTTGTTGATTCCCATGATGAGGAGGGAGTAGTTCTCCTTCGATGCTAAGGGATCTACAGGTAGCTATGTGTTCATCTCTCTCTCTATGCATGATCTTGTTGTGGTCATGAGCTTTGTTATCAAGTAGATCTACAGTGTTACTCAAGTGCTTTAATAGATCTCTGCTCTCCCCATGTGTGTGAAAGTGACAGCGTGCACGCCATGGTGGCACTTAGGCTTGAGTCTACATAAATACTCATTGTGCTTTAATAGATCTATGCTTTTCCCCACGTGTGAAAGTGACAGCGTGCATGCCGTGTATGGCACTTAAGCTTGAATACATATATATTTGTTATGAGTATATTTGGAGTTGGATGTCTTTATGAAATTGTGGTGTTTGTTGGAACCATATAGCGCTCAAGGTGACAGTGTGGGGTTATCTCGATTTGGGAAGGCGGACTTTGAGGAGTGATGTTATATCCCTACCATGGATTAGAGTGTCCAACCGAAGAGTAATTAAGAGTAGTATCATGAATAGAGGATATTTATATGAGAGAGTGTTCACTAGTGAAAGTATGATCCCTAGGCCTTGTTTCTAAACATTGAAACACCATTTGCTACTAGATCTATTGCATGTTTGCTTGCTTTAGTCTTAACCTCACTCACCCACGTTGCCCCACGTCAACAAGTCAGAAGCTATTTTCTGGCACTGTTACCACTTGTATTTCACTATACCTTCTCCGAACTAGTGCACCTATACACCTGACAAGTGTATTTCGTGTGTTGGGGACACAAGAGACTTGTATCTTAATTACACGGTTGCTTGAGAGGGATACCTTTGAACACTTCCTCCCTGAGTTCGATAAACCTTGGGTAATCCACTTAAGGGAAACTTACTTCTGTTCTACAAACCTCTGCACTTCGAGGCCCAACAACTGTCTACAAGAATAGAAGTGCGTAGACATCAACCGGGTCTTAAGGTTACCATAAAACTCTGCAACCATAAAAATGTGGGTAATGGCTCATGAAAACGTCCACAAAATGCTAAAACGACGATTTTTTGGTCACATCCTCAAACATGTGTCAGGTCTGACGGTCGTTGTAATCGCCCTGGAACCCCAAAACAGTGGGAAATAGCTCATGAAAATGGCTATAAAATGCGAAAAAATGAGGTTTTGGTCATAACTCTGAAACATGTATCGGGACTTACAGTCATTGTAAGTCGCCCTGGAACCCCAAAACTATGGGCAAAAGCTCATGAAACCAGCCATAAAATGCTAAAACATCCAGATTTTGGTCACATCTCTCAAACATGTATCGGATCTTACGGTCGTTGTAAATTGCCCTGGAACCCTAAAACTGTGGGCAATAGCTAATAAAAATTTCCATAAAACACGAAAATGACGAGTTTTCGTCATATCTCTCAAACTTGTAAATGGTCTTACGAGCCATGCAAATCCGCCTGGAACCCAAAAACTGTGGGCAAATGAAAACGGCCATAAAACACGAAAACGACGAGGTCTTGGTCAAAACCCTCAAACATATATCGAGTCTTACGGTTAGTGTAAGTCGCCCTGGAACCCCAAAACTATAGGCAAAATCTCATGAAAACGACCATAAAACGCGAAAAAGATGAGGTTTTGGTCACATCTCTCAAACATGTATAGGGTCTTACGCTCGTTGTAAATTGCCCTCGAGCCCCAAAACAGTGAGCAATAGCTCATGAAAAAAGAAATAAAACGCGAAAATTACGAGTTTTTGGTCGGATCTCTTGAATATGTGTCGGATCTTATGGTCGTCGTAAATCGCCCTAGAACCTAAAAACAGTGGAGAAGATCTCATGAAAACGGCCACAAAACATGAAAACAATGAGTTTTTGGTCATATTTCTCAAACTTGTATCGGGCCATAAGGTCATTGTAAATCGCCCTAGAACCCCAAAAATATGGGTAATATCTCATGAAAACGGCCATAAAACACGAAAATGATGAGTTTCAGGTCTTATCTCGCAAGCATGTAAAGGATCTGACGAGCCATGAAAATCCGCCTTGAACCCACAAAA
Source organism: Avena insularis (assembly GCA_023614405.1). Lineage (NCBI taxonomy): Eukaryota > Viridiplantae > Streptophyta > Magnoliopsida > Poales > Poaceae > Avena > Avena insularis. Next base: position 390,734,494 of record CM042687.1, read on the forward strand.
TGTGGGCAATAACTCATGAAAATGGCCATAAAACACGAAAACGGCGAGTTTTTGGTCATAACTCTGAAACATGTATTGGTTCTTAAGGTTACTGTAAATTGCCTTGGAACCATAAAAATATGGGCAATAGCTCATGAAATCGGCCATAAAATGCGAAAACGACGAGTTTTTGGTCACATCCCTCAAACATGTGTCAGGTCTGACGGTCGTTGTAATCGCCCTGGAACCCCAAAACAATGGGAAATAGCTCATGAAAATGGCTATTAAATGCTAAAACAATGAGGTTTTGGTCATAACTCTGAAACATGTATCGGGTCTTACTGTCATTGTAAGTCGCCCTGAAACCCCAAAACTGTGGGCAAAAGCTCATGAAACCAGCCATAAAATGCTGAAACATCCAGATTTTGGTCACATCTCTCAAACATGTATCGGATATTACGGTCGTTATAAATCGCCCTAGAACCCTAAAACAGTGGGCAATAGCTAATGAAAATGGCCATAAAACACGAAAATGACGAGTTTTGGTCATAACTTTTAAACATGTACCGGGTTTTAAGGTTACTGTAAATCGCTCTACAACCATAAAACTGTGGGTAATGGCTCATAAAAACGGTCATAAAATGCAAAAACGACGATTTTTTGGTCACATCCCAGAAACATGTGTCAGGTCTGACGATCGTTTTAATCGCCCTGGAACCCCAAAATAGTGGGAAATAGCTCATGAAAATGGCTATAAAATGCGAAAACAATGAGGTTTTGGACATAACTCTGAAACATGTATCGGGTCTTACAGTCATTGTAAGTCGCCCTGGAACCCCAAAACTGGGGGCAAAAGCTCATGAAACCAGCAATAAAATGCTAAAACATCCATATTTTGGTCACATCTCTCAAACATGTATCGGATCTTACGATCGTTGTAAATCGCCCTGGAACCCTAAAACAGTGGGCAATAGCTAATGAAAATGGCCATAAAAAACGAAAACGACGAGGTTTTGGTCACATCTCTCAAACTTGTAAATGGTCTTACGAGCCATGCAAATTCGCCAGGAACCCAAAAACTGGGGACAATAATTCATGAAAAAGGCCATAAAACACGAAAACGACGAGGTTTTGGTCAAAACCTTTAAACATATATCGGCTCTTACGGTTAGTGTAATTCGCCCTGGAACCCCAAAACTGTTGGCAATCTCATGAAAACGACCATAAAACACGAAAAAGACGAGGTTTTGGTCACATCTCTCAAACATGTATAGGGTCTTACGCTCATTGTAAATTGCCCTCGAGCCCCAAAACAGTGAGCAATAGCTCATGAAAATAGAAATAAAACACGAAAACGACGAGTTTTTGGTCAGATCTCTTGAATATGTGTCGGGTCTTATGGTCGTCGTAAATCTCCCTAGAAGCCAAAAAACAGTGGAGAATGGCTCATGAAAACAGCCATGAAACACGAAAACAACGAGTTTTTTATCATATTTCTCAAACCTGTATCGGGTCATAAGGTTGATGTAAATCGCCCTGGAACTACAAAAATGTGGGTAATAGCTCATGAAAACGGCCATAAAACACGAAAACGATGAGTTTCAGGACTTATCTCTCAAGCATGTAAATGGTCTAACGAGCCATGAAAATCCGCCTTGAACCCACAAAATGTGGGCAATAACTCATGAAAATGCCCATAAAACACGAAAACGGCGAGTTTTTAGTACTAACTCTGAAACATGTATCCTTTCTTAAGGTTGCTGTAAATTGCCTTGGAACCATAAAACTATGGGCAATAGCTCATGAAACCGGCCATAAAACGCAAAAACAACGAGTTTTTTGTCACATCTATCAAACATGTATCGGGTCTGACGGTCATTGTAATCGCCCTGGAACCCCAAAACAGTGGGAACAATTCAGGAAAATAGCTATAAAATGCGAAAACAACGAGTTTTTGGTCATATCTCTCTAACTTGTATCGGGTCTTATGGGCCATGCAAATCACCATGGAACGCCAAAAATGTGGGCAATAGCTCATGAAAGCAGCCAAAAAACACGAAAACGACGAGTTTTGGGTCATAACTCTCAAACATGTATCGAGTCGTAAGGTCTTTGTAAATCGCATTGGAACCCCCAAACTATAGGTCATAGATCATGAAAACAGTCATAGAACACGAACTGTGAGTTTCAGCTCATATCTCTCAAACATGTAAAGAGTCTTACGAGCCATGCAAATCCGCCTGGAACTTACAAACTGTGGGCAATAACTCATGAAAAACGACCATAAAACACGAAAACAGCGAGTTTTTGGTCATAACTCTCAAACATGTATCGGGTCTTAAGGTTGGTGTAAATCACCCTTGATCCATAAATATGTGGGAAATGGCTCATAAAAACGATGAGTTTTTATTCACATCTCTTAAGCATGTATCGGGTCTTACATTCGTTGTAATCCTCCTGGAACCCCAAAATAGTGGGCAATAGCTCATTAAAATAGCCATAAAATGCAAAAAATGGTGAGTTTTGGTCACATCTCTCCAATATGTATCTGGTCTTACGGTCGTTGTAAGTCACCCTAGAAGCCCGAAAAATGGACAATAGCTCATGAAAACGGCCACAAAACACAAAAACGATGATTTTTGGGTCATAACTCTCAAAAATGTATCGGGTCTTAAGGTCGTTGTAAATCGTCCTGAAACCCCAAAACTGGTGGAAAGAGCTCATGAAGACGACCATAAAACACGAAAATGACAAGTTTCTGGTCATATCTCTCAAACATGGAAAGGGTCTTACAGCCATGCAAATTTGCCATGAACCCAAAAACTATGGGCAATAACTCATGAAAATGGCCATAAAACACGAAAACGACAAGTTTTGGTCATAACTCTTAAACATGTACCAGATCTTAAGGTTACTGTAAATCGCTCTAGAACCATAAAACTGTGGGCAATGGCTCATGAAAACGGCCATACAACGCGAAACAACGAGTTTTGGTCATAACTCTCAAACATGTGTCGGGTCTGACGGTCATTGTAATCACCCTGGAACCCCGAAACAGTGGGCAATAGCTCAGGAAATTGGCCATAAAATACGAAAACGGCGAGTTTTTGTTCATAAATCTCAAACATGTATCTGGTCTTACTGTCATTGTAAGTCGCCCAGGAACCTAAATCTGTGGGCAAAAGTATAAGAAACCAGCCATAAAATGCTAAAACGTCCAGATTTTAGTCACATATCTCAAACATGTATCGGATCTTACGGTCGTTGTAAATCGCCCTGGAACCCTAAAACAGTAGGCAATAGCTCATGAAAATGGCCATAAAACACGAAAACGACGAGTTTTTTGTCATATCTCTCAAACTTGTAAATGGTCTTACGAGCCATGCAAATCCGCGTGGAACCCAAAAACTGTGGGCAATAACTCATGAAAACGGCCATACAACACGAAAACGACGAGGTCTTGGTCAAAACCTCAAACATATATCGGGTCTTACGGTTAGTGTAAGTCGCCCTAGAACCCCAAAACTGTTGGCAAAATCGCATAAAAAGGACCATAAAACGCGAAAAAGACGAGGTCTTGGTCACATCTCTCAAACATGTATCAGGTCTTACGCTCATTGTAAATCGCCCTCGAACCCCAAAATAGTGAGTAATAGCTCATGAAAATGGACATAAAACACGAAAACGACAAGTTTTTTGTCAGATCTCTCGAATATGTACCGGGTCTTATGGTCGTCGTAATTTGCCCTAGAACCCAAAAACAGTGAAGAATAGCTCATGAAAACGGCCATAAAACACGAAAACAACGAGTTTTTTGTCATATTTCTCAAACTTTTATCGGGTCATAAGGTCGTTGTAAATTTCCTTGGAACCACAAAAAAGGCCATAAAACACGAAAACGACGAGTTTTTGGTCCAATCTCTCAAACTTGTATCGGGTCTTATGGGCCACAAATCACCATGGAACGCCAAAAATGTGGGCAAACACTCTAGAAAGCGGCCATAAAACGCTAAAACGACGATATTTTGGTCACATCTCAAACATGTATCGGGTCTTACGATCACTGTAAATCGCCATGGAAACCCCAAACGGTGGGCAATTTCTCATGAAAATGGCCATAAAACATGTATATGGTCTTAAGGTTGATGTAAATCGCCCCGGAACAATAAAACTATGGGCAATAGCTGATGAAAACAGCCATAAATAACGAAAACGATGAGGTTCTGGTCATAACACTGAAACATGTATCGCTTCTTACGGTCATTTTTAGTCACCTTTGAACCCCAAAACTATGGGAAATATCTCATGAAATAGGCCATAAAATGCTAAAATGACGAGATTTTTAGTCATATCTCTCAAACTTGTAAAGGGTCTTATGAGCCATGCAAATCCGCTTGAAACCCAAAAACTATGGACAATAACTCATGAAAATGTCCATAAAACATGAAAACAAGGAGAATTTGGTCATAACTCTCAAACATGTATCGGGTCTTACGGTCATTGTAAGTCGCCCTCGAACCCGGAAACTATGGGCAAAATCTCATGAAAATGACCATAAAACAACGAATTTTTTGTCACATCTCACAAACATGTATAGGGTCTTACGGTCATTGTAAATCACACTACAACCCTAAAACAGTGAGCAATAGCTCATGTAAATGGCTATAAAAAGCAAAAATAACAAGTTTTGGTCACATCTCTCCAATATGTATCGGGTCTTACGGTCATTGTAAATCTCCCTAGAACCCCTAAACAGTGGACAATAGTTCATAAAAATAACCATAAAACATGAAAACGACGAGTCTTTGGTCATATCTCTCAAACTTGTATCGAGCATATGGGCCATGCAAATCGCCATGGAACGCTAAAAATATGGGCAATAGCTCATGAAAGCGTCCTAAGACACGAAAACGACGAGATTTTTGTCACATCTCTCAAACATGTATCGGGTCTTACGGTCGTTGTAAATCGCCCTGGAACCACAAAACAGTGGGTAATAACTAAGGAAAATCGCCATAAAACATGTGTTGGGTCTTAAGGTTGCTGTAAATCTCCTTGGAACCATAAAACTCTAGGCAATAGCTCATGAAAACGACCATAAAACATGAAAACGACAAAGTTTTGGTCTGATGACCCACAAGTATAGGGGATCGCAACAGTCTTCGAGGGTAGTATTAGCCAATTTATTGATTCAACACAAGGGGAGTCAAATAATACTTGCAAACCTTAGCAACTGAGTTGTCAATTCAGCTGCACCTGGAAATAGTTCTTGCTCACAGAAGTTTATTAGTAGCAACAGTTTGTAGTAGCAACAGCAGCAGTAAAACAAGAGCAACAGTAACAGTAGTAGCGAACGGTAGGATACGAGCGTGGTAGGCATAGGGATTGATGTACAGGCATTGCATGGACGATTCTAAACACGTAACTTCAAGATCTAGGGCAATTGAAGATAAATGAGAATAAGCATCCAAGTACTAAACAATCATAGGCATGTTCTCCATATATAGTCATGCGTGCTCGCAATGAGAACTTGCACAACATCTTTTGTCCTGCCAGCCCGTTGCAGCGGGGCCTCAAGGGAACTAGTCACAATTTTGTCCTGGAAACCCAATACCGTGGGAAATAGCTCATGAATTCGGCCACAAAACATGAAATCGGTGATTTTTTGGTCATAAATTTCAAACATATATTGGGTGTGAAGGGAATATGTCCAAGAGGCAATAATAAAGTGGTTATTATCGTATTCCTTATTTATGATAGATGTTTATTTTGCATGCTATAATTGTATTAATACGGAAACGTTAATACATGTGTGTTTAATAAACAAAAAAGGAAGTTCCTAGTTATGCCTCTCTTATAAACTAGATCGTTGATTAACAAGATGATCAAAGGTTTCCTGATCATGGACATTGGATGTTGTTAATAACGAGGTCACAACATTAGTGTAATGATTTGATGAACATTCATCCGAAGTATAGCATTATGATCAAGGTCATTGTGTTTATATTGCTATAACATCATACAAAGTAATCTTAGTCCTTAGACCATGAGATCATGTCAATCACTAACACCGGAAGAGTATCTTGATAACATCAAATGTCACACCGTAACAGGGTGACTATAAAGAAGGGTTCAGTTCTACGAAGGTGTTATGTTGAGGCTCATGGATCAAGAGTGGAATTTTTCCATCCCGATGACGGATAGATATACTCTGGGCCCTCTCGGTGATATCACATTGATTAGCTTGCAAGCAAGTGATTTGATCACTAGAATGTTGTATCACGGGAACAAGAAAAGAGTACATGTCGGTAACGAGATCAAACTAGGTATAGAGATACTGATGATCGAATCTCGGACATGTAATATATCGCGAGACAAAGGGATTTAGTTACTGTCACATCCCAAGATTTTCCAAATCTTGTAATGTGAAAAATAAATGAATAAAATAAAACTTTGTTGATTTTCAGGGTGAGAAGAAACTTTTGATTCCAAATGGAAACCCTCAAACCTATTTGGAACAAATAAAATCCTAAAGGGATTTTAAAAAATATATAAATAAACAATAAAGTTAAAAATATTTAAAATTACTATTTTTGGATCTTTAATAAAAAGGTTTGGTTTTCAAATGAAAAGGATAGAATTATAAATAAGGATTATTCTATAAAGCCAAATTAAAACTTGGCCAAGCTTTTGAAATAAAAGGTTTTGCTTTGATTAAAAGAGTAAAAGTTTATTTAAACAAAATAATAAGGATTTATTAATATCCAATTTTAATAAAAATAAAGGCTTTTCCCATTTTAAATAAACACTAAAACTTATTAAATTATTTTAAATATATTTTCCAAGTATTTTATATTCTCAATTAAAAACCTATTGAAGTATTTTGAGTTTTATTTTAGATTTCAAAATAAATTTTTTAATAAAACAAATTCTATTTGAATTATTAACTAAGGTCCATCTTATTTAATTATTAATGGACCCTAAAATAAAAATGTTATCTTATTTTTAACAATTTTCCAAGTGTTTATTATTTTCAAATAAAACCTACTGAATGGTTTTGGTACTATTTTGGATTTCAAATAGAGTTTTAAAAATAATTAAATCAAACCCTATTTGATTTAATAACTAAGGTCCATTTTTAATTAATAAATGGATCCTAAATAAAGATTAAAAATATTATTTTGTTTTGGATTTTGATTTGTGTTGATAAACAGAGCTAAACTCAATATAAAGTTTAGTGGAAGTTTATTTGATTTGGTTGTTTGAGTTGTGTTTTGAATTTCAAAACAGAAATAAGAATTAGAAAAAGAAAAAGAATACTGAATAAAGAAAAAGAGAGAAACCAGCCAGTGCCAGCCCAACAAACCCATCAGCCCACTGTTCCCTACTTCAAACGCTTTTCCTTCTCATGAAGAAACCCATTAAGTCACTGACTCGTGGACCCCCTCTCCCTATCTCTCTTACTCACTGGCAAGCAGGCCCCACCGCCATCTCACCGTCTTCAACTGCGGACCTGTTCCTCCCCCTCACCTCGCCGGCCGTTTCTGGCTATAATCGCACGCGTAAATTCGCATCAATGCCTCAGCAATTCAACCCCGTGACCATGCGGTGATAAGCGCCTCCCTCTCCTCTCTCGTTCCCCTCTGTCGCCCCACCTCAACACGCCCCTAGGCCGCCCAATTCCTCGCCACACCACCTACTGTTTCTGTGAGCTTCCTCGGCCGATTCCGGCATCCCCTCGCCGCCCCTTGCCTCCTAGACCATGCTCACGTGATCCCCACCTCCTGGCGATCATCCCCGTAGCGCCAGCTCGGCCTCGCTCGCCCCAGAGCGACAGCAAGGACAATCATTGCCTGCCACCGCCGCCAGTGTAACATCCCTAAAATCATGATTTCAAAGCTTTCATATCATTCATCCATGCATATAGATTTGAGATCAAAAATTCAAACTCCTTTCAGAAAAACAGAAGCATTTGGTGTTATGATTTTATGTGGATAGATTTAATTCAAATGGCCAACACCATTTGAAAGTTTGAAAGTTTAGGAACTTGGTTGCTTGCCTTCATTGTTGAAAAGTTTGTGTGTAGAATTTAGACCAAAGTTTTCAAATTGGGAATAATCTCAAATCCCCTATTTCAAACATTTCCAAACCAAGTGCCTAGTCTCTGTTATGTTGTTCTACAAGCTTAACCAAGCCTTTGCAAAGCAACCCCATGATTTTATGACTATATTTGAGACTACTGCCCACTGCAAAAATCCCAGAAAAATTTGAATTCAAATTGAACTTGATTTCATTTGAAAATTTATTCAGAAAATCGAAATAGAAAAGGAAAAGGAATAAACAAAAGAAAAAGGCCGCGCGCCAGGATTCCAGCCCAGTTTCTGAATAGGCCCAGTTAGCCCACCCGGGGGTTTTCTTTTCCTCTCTCACGCTGTGACGCCTCGATCCGTGACAGACCCCACCTCCACCTCGCGCACTTCGCTGACGAGCGGGCCTTCTCCACGTCAGCATCGTCTTCCCCCTGATTCCGCGCATGACCTCCGCCGCTGCCCGTTGCAGCGCTGATCTCGCGAGCTTAAATGGCATTGATTCAGCGAGTGTTACCTGTCGAGCCTCGGGCTATAAGATCCCCCCTTCCTCGCGACCATTTCCCCCCAGTCAATTTTGCCTTCACGCCACCAGGCTGTCCACGACTCGCACGACTCCGCCGCTGTTCCGACGACTGCGCCGGCAAATTCCGGTGAGCCTCGTGTTTCCCTCTATCTCTCATTCATACTATCTTGTTCAGTGAGTCTCTGCGCATCTACTGACACACCCTATTTATCTTCGCATGAACCGTAGCTCCAGCAACGTCGGCGACTGGCCGCCACCGTCTTCTGCACGAACTCCGGCGACCTCCCTCCGTAAGTAGACACCGCCCCTTGCCCTCTGACTGATACGCCTAGAATCCTCATCGTCTTGCGCATCTAACGGTACTCCTATTTTGGCTTAGCGCGACGAGGAACCTCGCCAACGTCAACAACTGACCGTGCCGACGTCTGTCTCTACTCTGACGAGCAATCATCGCCGTGTCAGCGCGCCCCTTCGCAAACCAACACCACGTCGAGCTTCAGCACGCCTTTGCGGTTCTGGTAAGCATCTCCCTTCCTCCCCGAGCGACCTAGAACTCCAGCACCGCCGTAGTCAGACGTGCCGCCGCCAGTCAACGCCGCTAGCGCCGCTCGTTCCTGGTCAGTTGATTTTAGCCGTCAGATCTAGATCCTACGCGTAGAAACAGATCACTTAACGAAGGGGTATGGACAGATCTGAGCCGCGCAACGCTAGTTAGATCCAACGGCACAGAGAGGTGATCCGGTGCGAACCGGTACGCGCCAGTGATACTGCAACACGTGGCTAGAGTTTAAATCAAAAACAGAATTTAAATCAGATTTAGATCCAAACTTCAAACAGCTATAACTTTTGATTGCCACGTTGGATTTTTGCAAACTTTATACCATTGGATTCAGTGAATCAAGGCTATTCTGGTTATGCAAAGTGTTTAACAAATAGTAACCATTAAAATGACTTTGTTTGCAGAAACAAGTTTAGGCCCTTTTTGATTATAGTTTTTGTTTAGCAAATTGTTTTAGGGCTAAATAAGTTTAGTTGGCAAACTTTGTGACTTGTTATGTTTCTGTAGCAGTCACTTGCTTGGTAGAGATTTCAAATTCACCACTTAGTAATTTCTTGCATGCATGCATTCATATTTTTGATTGTATATAAATTGTGAGTAATTGTATGCTATAAATTTTGTGTAGGTTCTGCTAGTGACTTTGATTGTGAAGAGTGCTACTCTCCCCATTACCAAGGCAAGTGATATTTTCATGAATATTTCTATCCTATGTTTTGTACTAGCATTAGATATTTTGCTAAGTCTTGCATACTACTCTTTGCCAAATGAAAGGTTGGGAAATCCTAAGTAGATTAGAATGGTAGAATTGCTAGGGAATTTTACTAAGTTAAGTTATCATGCTATGCTTAGCCTAGCTATTAGCAAACAAGGGTTGGTGAAAATCTATACTTACTATGGTGAAAATATTTCTAAGTCATGAGGCTTATGCTTTCCTAATAAAACAACTAAGTCAAATGAACCCCCTAGGTGGAATGGAAAGATTGGGTTATGTTGAGTGGTTACACAAGGCCATGGATTTGGCTTGTGTATCACACTTGTGGAATGCCACCCAGGCACAAAGGGATTTGGAGGCCAAGTGTTGAGAAAGCTTATAGTGCAGCCACTTGGCAAAATGGGCTCTGCCTTGATCATATAGGTAGCTAGAACTTAGTCTCATGGACAGTTGGTGGTAGTGGGATTGATAGGTTGGAACGCGTCCATTTGACTAAGGGAAGGCTTCTGAAAGGTCCTGTCTTGGGAAACCAAGTCTGGTGGGGAAAGTGCACAACCTCTGCAGATGGAAAACCTAAGTACTTAGCCAAGTCCATGGCAATGGACAACTTGAGCATCAAGACATGGAAGCTACAAGAATCTCATCACTCCAACTTCTAAGTAAAACTTGTGGGTCAACAAGGGTAAAGGACCCAATGTCTATTGGAGGTTCCTTGGGAAGTTTTTGACAAAGAAAACCTTAGTGATTTCAACTAATAGGAAAAATCTATTTTTGAAGCAAAGCAATCCAAGCTACACTTAGCCAAAATTGCATATAGCATTATAGTCCACTTAAAAATTTACCAAGGTATCACTTGCCAATACTATTCCAAAGTATTGACCCACTGTGGCTGTAACTTATGATGTTGTAGGTTATTCAGATGATGACTAGGTGTCATGAGTCTACACTCAACATGCTTGCCTGTGGCACATGAAGATGAAGACTTGTGTTTATTTGCTTATTCCAAAAACTCTTGTAATAGGCCTGTGGCCTTATATTGTATGAGACTATGTTCTATCTCTGGAATGAATGTAATAATTGACCTTTGTATCTGTGTACTTCATCTTAAACTGTGGATGCTAGCATTGATCCAGGGACTAGCATTGCAATCACAGGGATCCTTCTCCTTTACAAAGGAGGGGTCTAACAGATGGTATCAGAGCACTGTGTTACCTGTAGGATTATGACCCTAGAATTGGAAACCACTAAGGAAAAAAATTTCAACTACTTCTACACTTGTCTATTCTTCTCGTAAACTCTTCTAATCCTCTCATTCTCATCTCTATTTGTAGATGAACTCCATCAACGAAGCCGTGAAGAAAGGACCACTCATGACCATGACCTTGGAGTGTGAAACTGAGTTTCCCAAAATTCTCAAGGACCTCATGGTGGCAATGGAAGCACATGGTGCAGCTATATACAAAGGCTTCCCAGTAATGGATGAAGGAGTGGAGTACTGGTGGGTGCAACTTCACTTGTACAAAAACAAGGAAGACAACCACAAAGAAAGAGGATTCTGCATGTACACCAACACTATGATGCACACCACTTTCTTTGAGTCAGCAAGAGAAGCAGCTTGGAGGACTATCAAAGAACTAAGTGCTAGAGTCAAGTGCAGAATGCTCAACCTCCAAAGAGACTTAGAGAAAGAGAAGGAGCTTACCCAAGAGTTAGAAGCCACCAACCAAGAATTAAGGGGAGATATTATAGACTTAGTGATGGAATCAAGTGAACAAGATAGGTGGATTGTCTCTAGGAACATTGTGTTAGTCAACAGATCTAGTGAGATAGGACTGTGAGCACACTTCGTTAGTTGGACCACCATCTATCACCTTATTTTCCAAAAAAATGATGACTTAGAATAAGAGTGAGCCTTGATTGATGTAATGACTTGATGAATGCATGACTTGTGTGTTTTGTTTCCATGACTTTGTATGTGGTGTTTTGCCTTATATTTATCTTAAATTGTGTTGTTCTAACATTTCTATCTTATAAATAGATGCCTATTACCATCAGCACTGTTGAGGAGTTCCAGGTTACTCGTTTTGGGCCTCGTATCGTTGAGCTTACTACTTTGCTCGATCTCCCTCTTCCCACCATCATGGTGCACCCACTCACCAAGTTCGAGAGGAAGGACCTCTGGGGCTTCAAGGTGAACCAGCCAGGGCGCCATGTAGCCTACTACGGAGGCCATCGTCTTCAAGCTTATGCACGATGACAGAGAGAGAGGCATGGAGGTAGTCATGCAGGACTTGATAGGACGTCTATTAGGTCGTCACTCCCGACAGGTTAGAGGCACTCACTTCCACGCCTTCGGAAGGCGTGATGATGACGGAGAGTCCATCGACTTTGAGGACGACTCGAGAGCCGCAGCAGAGCCGATACGCCTGTACCTCCAGGACTTAGAGACTCTTATTAGGCACGTGGATACTGACAGGACCAATGTCATGCTCAGTAATGACGAGCTCCAGGTGCAGCTTCGCGAGAAGGACAAGCTCTTCGCGCAGCAGGACGAGATAGTCAAGGAGATGGAGGCAAAGTTCGAGACCCAGGACAGAAAGTTCAAGAGTCAGGAGAAGCGTGTCTAGGAAAGGAACAAGAGGATCCGGGATATGACCGAGGAACTACAGTCCAAGGATTTCGAGTTAGAGCAGCAGCAGACAGTTATTGAGAGACTTCGCTCCCAGAAGAGGGCTCTCAAGACCAAGATCGAGTCCTTGACCACTACTATTGAGGAGAACAAGACCGCGATGGAGAACGCAGGTCTTACTTTTGTCGAGGAGGAGATTGATGCTGATGAGTAGACTTGACTACTCGATTATCTTTTATTATCATACTTGTTATTTGTGAACTTGTTATTGGACCATCCGACATGTGGATGGCTTGCCACTTGTGTGTTTTACTTTGAGAACTGGTTATCTTGTTTGTTGAGCTTTTTATCCTTATATTGCATGCAATGTGATTGTTTGTGTGATGTAATGTGCATAAAAACATCTATGGGTATCTCATTCTTATCTCTATTTTTGAATAAACCACAGATGCCTCCCCGTCGCGCAAACCCCAACCCCAACAACATTACCCCGGAAATGCAACAAATGATGAATGCGCAAACACAGCTTATGCAAATGATGACGACATTCATCCAAAACCAGAACAACAACAACAACCCCAACAAGAACAACAACAACAACCCTCCGGGCTTTGACATGCTCACTAGATTTCTGCGTTTGAGGCCAGCTAAGTTCTCAGGGTCGACTGATCCCACGGTGGCCAATGATTGGCTACGTTCTGTAAACAAGGACTTAGTGACCGTGGGCTGCACAGACGCTGAAAAGGTCAGATTTGCAGGGCATCTGTTGGAAGGGCCAGCCGCCACCTGGTGGGACAACTTCCAAATTACCCCTCCTATTGATGAGGTGACTTGGGCTATCTTTGAAGATGGCTTTCGCACTGCTCATATCTCATCAGGAATGATGAGTCTGAAAAAGAAGGAGTTTCACAACCTGAGGCAGCGCCACCGTAGCGTGGCTGAATACATAGAGGAGTTCAACAGTCTGGCGCGTTATGCACCGGATGAAGTTGACACTGATGCCAAAAGAAAGGAGAAGTTTCTTGACGGGTTGAATGATGAACTAAACCTACAGTTGTCTGTGGCATATGTTCCAACTTATCAGTCTCTGTGTGACAAGGCTGCTATTTTGGAGAACAAAATGAAATAAGTGGAGGGTCGGAAGAGAAAGCACTCCGACAAGCATAGCTCGGTATCGTCTCACAAACGATCTCATATTGATGACAGTGGAAGCTCAGGATCCCACAAGCATGGGAAATTCAACAAGCACCACAACCACAACCGTCATGAAAACAAGCATCATCGCAGTCATGACAATGATAAGTACAAGAACCACAAGAGTGGACATAAGAGCCACCACAGTGGAAGTGGAAGTGGAAACCAGCCTAAAAAGGACATCAGTCAGGTTGAATGCTTCAAATGCAAGAAGCTAGGGCATTATGCTAATGAGTGCCCTGAGAAGAAAGTGGAAGGACCTAACAAGCCCAATCCTTTTCAGAAAGGACAGGTTAACCACATCAATGTGGAAGAGGTCTATGAGGAGCCTGACGCTGTTGCTGGTAAGTTCAGACTCAATTCAATTCCAGCATTTGTACTCTTTGATACCGGTGCATCTCATTCATTCATATCAAAAGCATTTGTTGAAAGAAATGAACTACCGATATAAACTATTGGGTGTCCTATAAGAGTAAGTTCTCCTGGTGGAGAAATGATAGTGAATTCAGGATGTCATGGCTTAGACATAGAGTTTGGAAAACATAAGTTTCCAGTGAACCTGATAATCCTGAATTCCCAAGGATTGGATGTGATTTTGGGAATGGATTGGATGGCTAAGTATGAAGGGGTACTAGATTGTGCCAATCGTACAGTTACACTCACAACCCCTGAAGGAAAACGGATAAAATTCAAGTCCAACTTTGAATCTAAAGGAAGTAAGCTGAATTCTCTTAAGGGGGTTAGCATGGACACTGTGCCAATTGTGTGTGAGTAGCCAGATGTTTTTCCGGAAGAGTTACCGGGAATGCCACCAGATAGAGATGTGGAGTTTATAATAGATTTGGTACCAGGTTCTGGACCAAGAGCAAAGAGACCGTATAAAATGTCAGTAGACGAACTTAAGGAACTCAAGAAACAACTTGGAGAACAATTACAGAAAGGATTCATCCAACCAAGTTCTTCATCTTGGGGAGCTCCAGTTTTATTCGTAGAAAAGAAAGATAGAACGCAAAGATTATGCATTGATTACCGTTCTCTCAATGAGGTAACCATCAAGAACAAATATCCTTTGCCAAGAATCAACGACTTGTTTGATCAGCTAGAGGGAGCATGTGTGTTCTCGAAGATTGATCTCCGGTCAGGTTATTTTCAACTCAAAATAAGAGAACAAGATATACCTAAAACAGCATTCACCACAAGGTATGGATTGTATGAGTACACTGTAATGCCTTTTGGTTTAACCAACGCTCCAGCATATTTCATGAATATGATGAACAAAGTGTTCATGGAATTTCTTGACAAGTTTGTTGTCGTTTTCATCGATGACATCTTAGTCTACTCCAAGAGCAAGGAAGAACATGAAAGACACTTACGCTTGATACTTGAGAAACTGAGGGAACATAAGCTTTATGCCAAATTCAGCAAGTGTGAGTTTTGGTTAGAGGAAGTTGGTTTTCTTGGTCACGTTATGACAAAAGATGGTGTAGCAGTTGATCCTGCTAAAGTTTCAGCTGTGATAGAATGGGAGTCTCCCAAGAATGTAAAAGAGGTTCGTAGTTTCCTTGGCTTAGCAGGTTACTACAGAAGGTTTATTGAAAATTTCTCAAAGGTTGCTAAGCCAATGACAGAAGTTAAAGAAAGACAAAAAGTTTGCTTGGTCTGAAGGTTGTGAACTCAGCTTTCAAGAATTGAAGAAGAGACTTGTGTCAGCACCAGTTCTGTGCCTGCCAGATTTGGAGTCAAAGGAAAGTTGGCACCAAGATATGTTGGGCCATTCAAAATTCTAAGTCGCAAGGGAGAAGTGGCATATGAAGTCGAATTGCCAGAATCTCTGTCAGCAGTCCATAATGTGTTTCATGTGAGTCAGCTCAAGAAATGTCACCCAGAAATGGAAGAATCTTCTTTGAAGGATACCATACCTTTGGAAGAAGTTCAACTAGAAAGTGATCTCACCTATGAAGAAAAACCTGTCAAGATTCTTGAGACCGCAGAAAGAGTCACAAGGACAAAAACTATCAAGTTTTGCAAAGTACAATGGAACCATCATTCCGAAGAGGAAGCAACATGGGAAAGAGAAGATGATCTTCGGAAAGACCACCCTCACCTATTTGCTAGCCAATCTGAATCTCGAGGGCGAGATTCACCTTAAGGGGGTTAGATTTGTAACATCCCTAAAATCATGATTTCAAAGCTTGCATATCATTCATCCATGCATATAGATTTGAGATCAAAAATTCAAACTCCTTTCAGAAAAACAGAAGCATTTGGTGTTATGATTTTATGTGGACAGATTTAATTCAAATGGCCAACACCATTTGAAAGTTTGAAAGTTTAGGAACTTGGTTGCTTGCCTTCATTGTTGAAAAGTTTGTGTGTAGAATTTAGACCAAAGTTTTCAAATTGGGAATAATCTCAAATCCCCTATTTCAAACATTTCCAAACCAAGTGCCTAGTCTCTGTTATGTTGTTCTACAAGCTTAACCAAGCCTTTGCAAAGCAACCCCATGATTTTATGACTATATTTGAGACTACTGCCCACTGCAAAAATCCCAGAAAAATTTGAATTCAAATTGAACTTGATTTCATTTGAAAATCTATTCAGAAAATCGAAATACAAAAAGGAAAAGGAATAAACTAAAGAAAAAGGCCGCGCGCCAGGATTCCAGCCCAGTTTATGAATAGGCCCAGTTAGCCCACCCGGGGGTTTTCTTTTCCTCTCTCACGCGCGAGCACACGCACTCAGTCACTGACAGCCAGACCCCACCTCCACCTCGCGCACTTTGCTGACGAGCGGGCCTTCTCCACGTTAGCATCGTCTTCCCCCTGATTCCGCGCACGACCTCCGCCGCTGCCCGTTGCAGCGCTGATCTCGCGAGCTTAAATGGCATTGATTCAGCGAGCGTTACCTGTCGAGCCTCGGGATATAAGATCCCCCCTTCCTCGCGACCATTTCCCCCCAGTCAATTTTGCCTTCACGCCACCAGGCTGTCCACGACTCGCACGACTCTGCCGCTGTTCCGATGACTGCGCCGGCAAATTCCGGTGAGCCTCGTGTTCCCCTCTATCTCTCATTCATACTATCTTGTTCAGTGAGTCTCTGCGCATCTACTGACACACCCTATTTATCTTCGCATGAACCGTAGCTCCAGCAACGTCGACGACTGGCCGCCACCGTCTTCTGCACGAACTCCGGCGACCTCCCTTCGTAAGTAGACACCGCCCCTTGCCCTCTGACTGATACGCCTAGAATCCTCATCGTCTTGCGCATCTAACGGTACTCCTATTTTGGCTTAGCGCGACGAGGAACCTCGCCAACGTCAACAATCGCGGCGTCATCTCTACTCCGACGAGCAATCATCGCCGTGTCAGCGCGCCCCTTCGCAAACCAACACCACATCGAGCTTCAGCACGCCTTTGCGGTTCTGGTAAGCATCTCCCTTCCTCCCCGGGCGACCTAGAACGCCGGCACTGCCGTAGTCACACGCGCCGCCGCCAGTCAACGCCGCTAGCGCCGCTCGTTCCTGGTCAGTTGATTTTAGCCGTCAGATCTAGATCCTACGCGTAGAAACAGATCACTTAACGAAGGGGTATGGACAGATCTGAGCCGTGCAACGCTAGTTAGATCCAACGGCACAGAGAGGTGATCCGGTGCGAACCGGTACGCGCCAGTGATACTGCGACACGTGGCTAGAGTTTAAATCAAAAACAGAATTTAAATCAGATTTAGATCCAAACTTCAAACAGCTATAACTTTTGATTGCCACGTTGGATTTTTGCAAACTTTATACCATTGGATTCAGTGAATCAAGGCCTTTCTGGTTATGCAAAGTGTTTAACAAATAGTAACCATTAAAATGACTTTGTTTGTAGAAACAAGTTTAGGCCCTTTTTGATTATAGTTTTTGTTTAGCAAATTGTTTTAGGGCTAAATAAGTTTAGTTGGCAAACTTTGTGACTTGTTATGTTTCTGTAGCAGGCACTTGCTTGGTAGAGATTTCAGATTCACCACTTAGTAATTTCTTGCATGCATGCATTCATATTTTTGATTGTATATAAATTGTGAGTAATTGTATGCTATAAATTTTGTGTAGATTCTGCTAGTGACTGTGATTGTGAAGAGTGCTACTCTCCCCATTACCAAGGCAAGTGATATTTTCATGAATATTTCTATCCTATGTTTTGTACTAGCATTAGATATTTTGCTAAGTCTTGCATACTACTCTTTGCCAAATGAAAGGTTGGGAAATCCTAAGTAGATTAGAATGGTAGAATTGCTAGGGAATTTTCCTAAGTTAAGTTATCATGCTATGCTTAGCCTAGCTATTAGCAAACAAGGGTTGGTGAAAATCTATACTTACTATGGTGAAAATATTTCTAAGTGATGAGGCTTATGCTTTCCTAATAAAACAACTAAGTCAAATGAACCCCCTAGGTGGAATGGAAAGATTGGGTTATGTTGAGTGGTTACACAAGGCCATGGATTTGGCTTGTGTATCACACTTGTGGAATGCCACCCAGGCACAAAGGGATTTGGAGGCCAAGTGTTGAGAAAGCTTATAGTGCAGCCACTTGGCAAAATGGGCTCTGCCTTGATCATATAGGTAGCTAGAACTTAGTCTCATGGACAGTTGGTGGTAGTGGGATTGATAGGTTGGAACGCGTACATTTGACTAAGGGAAGGCTTCTGAAAGGTCCTGTCTTGGGAAACCAAGTCTGGTGGGGAAAGTGCACAACCTCTGCAGATGGAAAACCTAAGTACTTAGCCAAGTCCATGGCAATGGACAACTTGAGCATCAAGACATGGAAGCTACAAGAATCTCATCACTCCAACTTCTAAGTAAAACTTGTGGGTGAACAAGGGTAAAGGACCCAATGTCTATTGGAGGTTCCTTGGGAAGTTTTTGACAAAGAAAACCTTAGTGATTTCAACTAATAGGAAAAATCTATTTTTGAAGCAAAGCAAGCCAAGCTACACTTAGCCAAAATTGCATATAGCATTATAGTCCACTTAAAATATTACCAAGGTATCACTTGCCAATACTATTCCAAAGTATTGACCCATTGTGGCTGTAACTTATGATGTTGCAGGTTATTCAGATGATGACTAGGTGTCATGAGTCTACACTCAACATGCTTGCCTGTGGCACATGAAGATGAAGACTTGTGTTTATTTGCTTATTCCAAAAACTCTTGTAATAGGCCTGTGGCCTTATATTGTATGAGACTATGTTCTATCTCTGGAATGAATGTAATAATTGACCTTTGTATTTGTGTACTTCATCTTAAACTGTGGATGCTAGCATTGATCCAGGGACTAGCATTGCAATCACAGGGATCCTTCTCCTTTACAAAGGAGGGGTCTAA
This sequence comes from Avena insularis, assembly GCA_023614405.1. Taxonomy (NCBI): domain Eukaryota; kingdom Viridiplantae; phylum Streptophyta; class Magnoliopsida; order Poales; family Poaceae; genus Avena; species Avena insularis. The sequence goes on from CM042687.1 coordinate 390,753,544, forward strand.
CAGCCAGCTACCTCTCCGGCGAGCTACTGACGCCCAACCCGTGCACCCCTTGCTCACTGGTGAGTATTTTCCCGATCCTCGAACTCGTGCGCACCTTCCTAATGCATTATTCTTCTTGTTTGCATCCCAGAGACTCGCCTTTGTCGACACCTGACCGCACCCGAGGCACGGCTCAACTCCGACGAGCGATTCTCATCGACCCTGTGCGCCCCCTGCTACCCGAAGACCACGTTGAGCTTCCCCACGCTACTGCGAACCTGGTGAGCCACACCCTTCTCTCCCTCGCTTCCTGTAACCGCCGCGATGTCGTAGTTTGAGCGCCTCCGCCGCTTGCCGCCGCGCCAGCGCCGCTGCTTAGTGGTCGAACGCATAGCAACCGTAGGATCTTAATCGTAGCGCTGTGATAGAACGTGAATGAAAGGGTATCTTTTGATCTGCACCGTGTGTAGCCACTTAGATCTGATGGTCCAGGACGATTGATCCGTGCGAACCGATACGAGCAAATAATATTTAGCCACGTGGCCTCTGTTTGATTTAAAAGCCAGAAAACTTTCTATTAGATGTTCCATTTTGTAAAATCTATAACTTTCAAACCACACGTCCAAATTTTGCAAATTTTATATCAATGGATTCAGTGGAACAATCCCTAGCCAACCATGCCATTTGTTTAGTAAAAAGCTTCTGGAAAAATGTTTGCTTTTGCAGAAACATTTGTATGCTTGTTAAGGATGTGAAAATTGTTCAAAAATGATTTTGGGGATAAAATCTTTTGCAAATGGTGTGTTTTGAACCTACTGACCATAGGAAACACTTTGTGGATTCAAAATTGTATTTGGAGAAACAAAAGAATGATTCCTTGATTTAAAACCATTTCTAGACAAATAAAAATATAGTTTATTTATTAAAAATGGTTTTGGAAGAAAACTTTTGGGAAATGTTTTGTTTTAAACTCTCTGACCCTAAACACAAAGTTTTGTGGTTTGAAAACATATTTTGTGAGCCCTATAGATTAATGCCTTAGTAAAAACATTTCTACACCACATAAAATGATACTTTGTTTTGAAAATGGTTTAAAAGTGAAATCTTTTGCAAATAAATTTGCCACTTTATAAAATGACCATTAGGTGTATCCAAATGTTTATGACCCATTAGGAACCACTTTTTCAAATAAAACAAAGCTTGGCATGCTTACATGCATTACTTTGACTTTATCATTTTATGTGATGTTTTGCTTGAATGGTAGATTGAACTTGTGCCTTGCTTGATTTAATTATAGTGACTTGAAGAGTGTGATTGTAGCAAGGACAAGGAGTGAACTATACTCTACCAAAAAGGCAAGTGATGCTTCATACTTTTGTCCCATTACTTTCACTATGCATTAGTGATTTCTCTAAGTAAAACTTGCATGGAATTTTGCTAAGTATAAACCTTGCTATGGGAAAACCTAGTAGATGAAAACCTTAATAGAATTTCCTAAGTTAAGATTCCTACTACTATCATGCTTAGCTTAGCTAATAGAAAACAAGGGTGGAATATACATTCATACTATGGAAAATTTCTAAGTTTGAGGACTTGTGTTTTTTTTTAAGAAAACAACTAAGTTAATGAATCACCTGGGTGGAATGGTAATTGCTTGGTGGTTTTTGGTTGAGTGGTTACACAAGGCCCATGGCTATGGTTTACCTTGTGTTTCACACTTGTGGATTGCCACCCAGGAACAAAGAGATTTGAGATGTCAAATGTTGAGAAGCTTCAAGTGCAACCACTTGGCATTATGGGCTCTGCCTGGATCATATAGGTTGCTAGAACTTACCATTTGGACAGTTGGTGGTAGTGGGATGATAGGTTGGAACGCGTCCATTTGGTCTAAGGAAAGGCTTCTGAAAGATCTTGTCTTGGGAAACCAAGTCTTGTGGGGAAAGTGCATCACCTCTGCAGAGTGTAAAATCTAAGTACTTAGCCATGTCCCTGGTAAAGGACAATTTGAGCATCAAGACATGGAAGCTATCAAGAATCTCATCATCCAAATTTCTAAGTTAAAAACTTGTGGTTGAACAAGGGTTAAAGGATCTTCAATCTTTGATTGGTAGATGCCTTGGGTAATTTTTGTCAAGCAAAAACTTAGTGTTTTCAAATGATGATGAAAAATCTATTTTGAGCAATGCAAGCCTCAACTCCACTTTGCCAAATGCATATAGTTGATAGACTCCACTATACTACCATAGTATCACTTGCCAATACAATTCAAATGTATTGACCCTTGTGGATGTAACTTGTTATGTTGCAGGTTGATTGATTTAGTGAAGTATGTTGATTAGGATTACAAAGTCTACAACCAACATGTTTGCCTTTGGCACTTTGAAGATGAAGGACCCCATGCTTATAGATATTCTGCTGCAATGTAATGTAATAGCCAAATGAGCTATGTAAGATGTAATAAAATTATGTTATTCCTGGTTATAAAGTTGTATTATGACCTTTGTTTCTTGATATTACATCTTAACTGTGGATGCTAGCTATTGATCCAGGGACTACATTGTAAACATAGGGGACTCTACCTTATTGAAAGGTTGGTACCCTTACAGTTACATGCGTATAAGGTTCACACGATCACAGAAGTCATCGTTGAATATGTGGGAGTCAGTAGGGATCTCCGGGTCCCGCTGCTGATTATTGATCGGAGAGGGGTCTCGATCATGTCAAAATTATTCGTTAACCATAGGGTGACACACTTAAGGGATACCGACACCATTTGGAGCAAATAATATGCAAGTGAAAGAAAAAGGAAAGCGCAGGAATTTATTTCACTAGACACCGAAACTGTTTCGGTTGAAATTGCTGAAACTAGTTCTGCATGTGAAATTGAAATGTTGTAAAGGGTTTTATGTGAATGTTTGTTAATTAAAGTAATTAAAAAAATTCTGAATAAATAAATAAAAGAGTTTTATTTAAATGAGAGCTTGCATTAAATTTGGTGGAAATTTAATGCATGTGAGTGGATTTTTTAGTGGAGGCTTTTTAATGGGAGTGGAGGCTTTTCATTTTGAGTCGGAGCTCCACCCACATGAATGTGGAAGAGGTGGGGGCAGCCACCATGGCTGGCGCCATGCCCCTTGGGGTGCCCGCCTCTCCCTATAAAAGGCCCCCCTCTCCTCCTCTCAAAGTACATATCCTCGCGAAGGATCTCTCTCCCCCTTTTAGAATTTCTCCATGGTCTCGGATCAGAGAGATACATGTTCCCGGTGGCTTTTTCTGGAAGGACTTGTTGCTTCCGCTATTTCACTGGAGCAAGGGCGCGGAGGTTGTCAGGGTACCCGGGCATGTGTGCGATCACGGATGCACCACTGCTTTGCGGTGCTGGACTTGATGGTGCTGGACCGGCTGGACCAGATGGACTTCATCACGATCTTGAGATCGGCAAGCGTTCGTCTACATCATCCACGAGTACAACCTCGTTAACGTTATTCGGTCTTCGAGGGTATGTATTATATGGATGTATATCCACCCGTTGTTTGTATCTAGTAGATAGATCTTGGTACTTAGATGTTCCCATCGTAGGAAATTTTTTGTTTTCTATGCTGCGTGAAGGGTTTCGCAGCATAGTAAATCAAAAAAATTCTACGGATGCGAACGGGAAAGCCAAGATCTAATCTAGGGGATGCAAACAACGAGGGGGAATAGGTGAGATCTTCATACCCTTGAAGATTCAAGACAGTGAACGCTGACGGAACGTGGGTGATGTAGTCGTACTCGCTTCTCCTCCTCGCGATCCGATCCGATCTAACACCGCAAGTGGCGATGCCTCCGAGAGATGCACACGTTCGGCACCTCTACGTCCCCTCCTTCCTCGGTCCAGCAAGTAGGGTGGAGAGATGGATTGGATCTACAATGCGACGGCGCGGTGCAAGCAGTGGAGAGTTTCTACGGTAGGGCTTCGCCTACGCGCAGTCGGGAGGGAGAGAGAGGAGGGGCAGCAGGGCGGCTAGGGTTGTGGAGGAGGTGTAGGGGAGGGTACGCCCCCAGCCCTCTTTATATATAGGGGTGGGTGGCCAGCCCTAGCCCCTCCCCCAAGCCCTAGGCCGACGGCCAAGGAGGGAGGAATGGGGGGCAAGTTTCCCCCCTCCCTTCTAGAAGCTCCCCTAGGGTTTCCTAGGTGTTTGGCCGGCTAGGCCCTATGGGGCCTTGTGCCCCTGGCCCAATGCGGCCAGGGCACTCCCTCATAGGCCCATGCCCCATCCCGGCAGGTGGGGCCACGTTGGTCCCCCTACGGAAGGTTCTAGAAGCTTCCGGTACAATACCGATTAACCCGAAACAATTCCGAACTCCAAAAACTGCATTGCCTTATATGAATCTTATTCTCCGGACCATTCCGGAACCTCTCGTGACGTCCTGGATCTCATCCGAGACTCCGAACAAAAACTCATAAACCAATTATCCAATCTATCCTAGCGTCGAGACACGTTAAGTGTGTGACCCTTCGGGTTCGAGAATATGCAGACATGATCTTATATCAATAATCAACAGCGGGGTCTGGAAACCCATATTGACTCCCACACATTCATCGATGATCATATTGGATGAACCACGATGCCAGGATTCAATCAATCCCATATATATATTCCCTTCGTCACGCGATATTTTACTTGCCCGAGATTTGATCGTCGGTACCGTCATACCTTGTTCAATCTCGTTCACAGCAAGTACTTTACTCGTTCCGTAATCCTATATCACATTGTGATTAACTCCTTAACCACATGCTTGCAAGCGGTGTTGATATCGATTACCGAGTGGGCCCAAAGTATATCTCTCCGACTTGGGAGGGATAAATCCCATCTCGATACATACAACCCAACAGGTACTTTCCGATCACCTGAGAGACACCTTTATGATCACCCTCTCATAGGATGACGTTTGGTGACCTCAAAACTTTCTTCCGATACCGGGGAGTTGCATTATCTCATGGTCTAAGGAATACAATATTTGACATAAGAAAAGCTTCGCAAATATGAACACGATGACACGATCTAATTGCTCCGCTTAGTTTGGGTATGTCCATCATATCATTCTCCCAATGATGTGATCTCATTATTAATCGACAACTCATGTCTATGGTTAGGAAACCTTAACCATCATTAATCAATGAGCTAGTCCATAGAGGCATACTAGGGACACGGTGTTGTTCACAAACCACACAAGTATTAAAGTTTCCGCTTAATACAATTCTAGCATGGAATATAAACTTTATCATGAACAAGAATTATAATAATAACATCTTTATTATTGCCTCTAGGGCATAATTCCAACAGTCTCCCACTTGCACTAGAGTCAATAATCTAGTTTACATCTGGCAACAATCTAACACCCATGGCACTAAGGTGCTGATCATGTTTTGCACGTGGAAGAGGTTTAGTCAATGTATCTGCGACATTCAGATCTGTATGTACTTTGCTAATCTTCAGATCTCCATCTGCTATATAATCTCGGATTATATGAAACTTGTGGTTGATATGCTTGGTCTTTGGATGATATCTTGGTTCCTTAGCTAGTGCTATGGCGCCAGTGTTGTCACACAATATCTCCAGTGGGTCCAAGGCACTTGGAACCACGCTAAGCTCAGTGATGAAGTTCCTGATCCAAACTCCTTCACTTGACGCTGCTGCAGCAGCCATGTATTCCGCTTCTACTGTAGATCACGTGATCACGCTTTGCTTGCAGCTTCTCCAGCTCACAGCTCCTCCATTAAAAATATAAACGTATCATGTCTGAGATTTAGAATCATCCTTGTCGGTGTGGAAACTAGCGTCGACGTAACCCTTTACGACGAGTTGTTCATCACCTCCATAGACTAAGAACATTTCTTTAGTCTTATTTAGGTACTTTAGGATGTTCTTCACGGCTGTCCAGTGTTCCACTCCTGGATCACTTTGGTATCTGCTCGTCAAACTAAGAGCATTGGACACATTCGGTCTAGTACACAGCATGGCATACATGATAGAACCTATGGCCGAGGCATAAGGCACTTTGCTCATAGCTTCTCTATCATTTACCGTAGCTGGACACTGAGCCTTGCTCAATATCTTACCTGACAACATAGGCACTGAACCTTTATTTGCCTTATCCATTATGAACCTTTTCTGAACTTTGTCTAGGTATGTACTCTGGCTTAAAGCTATTAGGCGTCTTTGTCTATCTCTATAGATTTTGATGCCCAATATATAAGCAGCTTCCCCTAGGTATTTCATTGAAAAACATTTTTTCAAATAACTCTTCACATCGTTAAGCATGTTAATGTCATTTCCAATAATCAATATGTCATCCACATATAGTACCAGAAATGTCACTGAGCTCCCACTCACTTTCTTGTAGATACAAGCTTCGTAGCAATTTGGAACAAATCCAAAGCTCTTGATCACTTGATCAAAACGAAGGTTCCACCGAGATGCTTGCTTCAGTCCATAAATGGAACGCTGAAGTTTGCATACTTTATCAGCATCCTGAGGATCGAAAAAACCTTACAGTTGCATCATATACAACTCTTCATCAATGTTGCCATTAAGGAACGCAGTCTTGACATCCATCTGCCATATTTCATAATCATGAAACGCAGCAATTGCTAATAAAATCTGAATGGACTTAAACATCGCTACGGGAGAGAAAGTCTCATCATAGTCAACACCTTGAACTTGTCAAAAACCTTTCGCGACAAGCCGTGCTTTATAGACAGTAACATTACCATCCGCGTCCATTTTCTTCTTGAAAATCCATTTGCACTCAACGGCCTTTCGGTCGCTAGGAGGGTCTACCAAAGTCCATACTTGGTTTTCGCTCATGGACCCCAATTCGGATTTCATGGCCTCTAGCCATTTCTCAGAGTCTGGGCTCATCATCGCTTCCTCATAGTTCGCAGGTTCACTGTCGTCTACTAACAAGACAGTTAAGACAGGATTGCCGTACCACGCAGGAGGGGCACGCGACCTTGTCGACCTGCGACGTTCAGTAGTAGCATCGTCTGAAGCTTCATGATCCTTGTCATTAGCTTCCTCTATTGTTGGTGCAGGCGGCACTGGAACAATTTCAGGTGCTGCGCTACTCTCCAACTCAAGAGAAGGTTCAACAACCTCGTCTAGCTCTACTTTCATCCCACTCACTTCTTTCGAGAGAAACTCCTTCTCAAGAAATGATCCGTTCTTTGCGACGATAGAAGGTATACCCAATAGTTTCCTTAGGGTATCCTATGAAGACGCATTTCTCCGCTTTGGGTTCGAGCTTGTCCGGCATCAACTTCTTGACATAAGCTTCGCATCCCCAAACTTTAAGAAACGACAACTTAGGTTTAGCACCAAACCACAGTTCATACGGTGTCGTCTCAATAGATTTAGATGGTGCCCTATTTAAAGTGAATGCAGCGGTTTCTAATGCATAACCCCAAAATGATAACGGCAAATCAGTAAGAGACATCATTGATCGGACCATATCTAATAGAGTTCGATTCCGGCGTTCGGACACACCATTGCGTTGTGGTGTTCCGGGTAGCGTGAGTTGCGAAACGATTCCGCTTGCTTTAAGATGCGTGAGAAAATCATAACTCAAATATTCACCTCCACGATCGGATCGTACAAACTTAATCTTTCTGTTACGATGGTTTTCCACTTCATTCTGAAATTCTTTGAACTTTTCAAATGTTTCAGATTTATGTTTCATTAAATAGATTGTAAGAGGTCCCAACCTTTGATAAGGTAGAGATCCCTGTGTTTACAATGCTAGTCCCTGGATCAATAGCTAGCATCCACAGTTAAGATGTAATATCAAGAAACAAAGGTCATAATATAACTTTATAACCAGGAATAACATAATTTTATTACATCTTACATAGCTCTTTTGGCTATTACATTACATTGCAGCAGAATAACTATAAGCATGGGGTCCTTCATCTTCAAAATGCCACAGGCAAACATGTTGGTTGTAGACTTGTAATCCTAATCAATCAACTTCACTAATATCAAACAAACCTGCAACATAACAAGTTACAGCCACAAGGGTCAATACATTTGAATTGTATTGGCAAGTTTCACTACTATGTAGAAATAAGTGGATCCTATCATTACATGCATATTTGGATAAGTAGGGTTTTAGGCTCATTTGCAGAAAGCAATAATTTATCCTATCTTTTCAAAACAGTTTTGATCTTTTGTCAAAATCTTTCTGAGCTCCTTGGTACACCCCAAGTGCTTCAAATCCTTGTCAAAATCTCTTGAGCTCCTTGGTACACCCCAAGTGCTTCAAGTTTTTATCAAAATCTTTTGAGCTCCTTGGTACACCCCAAGTGCTTCAAGTCTTTTGTTGTCACTTTAAAGTTTTGCTTTTAGAAATTGGAATGTCGAGATTTCCCATAGCTTCAGGCTTTAGTTGCTCAGTATAGTCCATAACCGGGGACACGGCTAAGTACTTAGATTTTTATCTTCTGCAGAAGTTGTACACTTTACCCACATGACACAATCTCATCTTGTTGCCACCAGTGGCCGCTGGATAAGTACTCACCAAGATGGAATACTGGCAGATTCAGAATGTGACGAAGTCTTTCCATAGGGTCCTCCCATACATAATGCTAGCTTGTCTTCAGGCACCAATGTAGGGTTCCTAGTTCCCTCATTTCTAGTTAACCTAAATACCAATGCATGGGTCTTCCCAATGTAGTTGACTAAGCCAGTGCCCATTTAGCATGTGGCTGTACACGGAAGCCACTATTGGAGAAACATGTTCAATCTCTAAGTCCCTGGGTGGTTTTCATCTGGTGCACAACAAAAAGAGATTGCCATATAAACATGGTTCCTCTTGTTGCCACCTTGTCCTAAACTTGAGTATCCTTGTCCACCCAGGTGGTTCATTGAGTACTTGTTTTATTATATAAAACATAAGTCTTTTCTCAACTTCATAAAATCTCAACATGTATCTCTTCTCAAAAAAATATAGCATGGCTAAGCATTTTACAACTACATTGTTTTCACTAAGGAATATATAAGGGTATCCTATTAGGATTTAGCATAGCATATAGTATAGAAATCCTTTTCATGCATGTTTTAAAAATCCACTAAGTATAATGAAAATAGTGGGACATGGATGATAGTGTCACTTGCCCTTTTGGTAGAGGATGTTGGTTCACTTCTTGATCTTGCTAATATCACACTCTTCTAACTTCACTACAAATCAATCAAGCAAACATAGGTTCAACTAGCATTCCAAACAATAATCAAACAAATCATCACACATAAAATAATAGAAACTAAGACATCCATGCAAACATGCAAAAGATATTTTTATTTGCAAAAGTGGTTTCTACTAGGCTTTAAACATTGTAAAGTCCAAAGTGATCATTTTCTAAAGTGGTAAAGTCATTTGCAAAAGGGTTTTATCTATAGACCATTTTTAAATCAAATCATTATTTCATGTGGTGGAAAATGCTTTTAGCAAAGCTACAATTTTATATTGTTCACCAAACAAGTTGTTAATTCACAAAACTTGGTGTTTGGGGTCAGTAGGTTTGAATCAAAACATTTTTCAAAGGTTTTACCCAAAAAATCATTTCCATAGCAAAAGCAATATTTTATTTGACTAAAAATGAGTTAATTCAAGTATTTACTCCTAAACTTCACAAAATACATTTTTTAAATCCATGGGTTGGTTCCTAGGGTCAGTAGGTTCACAACAATCCAATTTGCAAAGATTTTTCCCAAAAATCATTTTGGAATAATTTTTATAACCTAAACAAGCATACAAATGTTTCTGCAAAAAAACAAACATTTTACCAGAAGCTTTTTACTAAATAAATTGCATGGTTGGCTAGGTCTTGTTCCACTGATTCCATTGATATAAAATTTGTAACTTTTGGACGTGTGGATCAAAAGTTATGAGGTTTACAAATTTGCATCTAAATCAGATTCTAAAATCTGGTCTAAATCAACTAGTGCCACGCGGCACGTTGCTACTGGCCGGTACCGGTTCGCGTGGATCGAGCGATGCAGGCCGTTAGATTAAATTACATCGCACGGCGCCGGGATGCTACTTACCCCATCGTCTAGTTTCTATCGCGTTCGTCCGATCGAGATCCTACGGTCCCTAGCGTGTGACCAAAAGCTAGCGGCGCTGGCGGCGGCTGGCGGTGGCGCACGCTCTGGCTACGGCGGGGCCGGCGATACGGAAGCAAGGAGAGAAGTGGAGGTGCTCACCACGCTCGTAGGGTGGCGGTGAAGCTCGAGGCGTGGTCGGTTTGTCGAGGGGCGCTCAGACGCAACGGGGATTGCTCGCCGGAGCGGTTGGCGGCGTCAGGCGGCTTTGGAGGTCATCGAAGGCGACGTTGCAGATCACCCCGAGGAAGAATAAGGGCATGGTTAGACGCGGTTTGATCTGCTGATTAAGTGAGCATCAATAGGAGGTGTCGGTCGATACAGCTTACCGGGGAAGGTGCGCAATTGCTTACTGTGGGGAGGTCGCCGAGAAAGAAGCGATGCATGGCGCCAGAGGCTCAAGCCGAGGCTCTGGGCGAAAGGGCGAACTAAAGGCACAGAGAGGTGCGCCTAGGTCTGGGGAGGGTGTGAGCTTGGTCGATGAGCTAAGGGGCGGTGTCTACTGGCCGGAATTGCTCGGTGAGGCTAGCCGGAGCAGCGGCGGTGCAAATCTGATTTAGGGCAGCCTGGTGGCTCTCGTGTAGCGGTGTTTTGAGGGGAAGAGAGGAGGAGACAGAGGCGATAAAAAGGGCATAGACGTTCGAGAGATTAATGCCTCCATTGACGCGAATTGATCGCTGCAATTCAAGATGTAAAGCGGCGAGTAATCATGCGGGTTTGAAGACGATGAACAGAGGGTGGGGCCTTCTGCCGTGAGGGAGATAGATAGGGAGAGGATCCACTCGTCGGTGTCTGCGTGGGTCAGTAAGTAGGTGCGAATCGTTTTCTGCGGGGAGAGAGGTATTGGGCTAACTGGGCTCGTTGGGCTGGCCAGTTGGGCTGCTGTCTGATTCTATTTTTTTTTCTTTCTGATTGCTTTATCTTTTTCTATTTCGATTTTCTATTTTGAAATTCAATCAAACAAATCAATCAACAAATCAATTCAAAACTCCTCCAAACTTTGCCTTGAGTTTTGGTTCTGTTTAACAATAATATTCTAAGTCCAAAACAAAATAATATTTTTATTTTAGGGTCCATTTATAATTAAATAAAATAGTCCTTAGTTATTAAATCAAATAGGATTTGATTTATTTAAAATCTCCATTTGAAATCCAAATAAAACCAAAAACACTTCAGTAGGTTTTATTTGAGAATATAAAATACTTGGAAAACTTGTTTAAAATAATTTAACAAGTTTTTGTGTTTATTTTAAAATGGGAAAAACCCTTCCTTTAATAAAATTGGATATTAATAAATCCCCATTATTTTATTTAAATAAACCTTTACTATTTTTTTATCAAATAGAAATATTCTATTTCAAAGGCTTGGCCAAGTTTTAATTTGGCTTATAAAATAATCCTTATTTATATTTCTACCTTTTCATTTGAAAACTAAATCTTTTTACTAAAAGATCCAAAAATAGTAATTCCAAATATTTTTAACTTTATTGTTTATTTATCTTTTTAAATCCCTTTAGGAATTTTATTTGATCAAATAGGTTTGAAGGTTTCCAATTGGAATCAAAAGTTTCTTCTCACCGTGAAAATCAACAAAGTTTTATTTTATTCATTTATTTTTCACATTACAAGATTTGGAAAATCTTGGGATGTGACATAGATATACCCATATCTACTTAAGTCTTCGGTAAAAGTGAGAAAGTAACGATATCCACCGCGCGTCGAAACACTCATCGGTCCGCATACATCGGTATGTATGATTTCCAACAAGTCCGTTGCTCGTTCCATCATTTCGGAGAACGGGGTTTTGATCATCTTGCCCATGAGGCATGGTTCGCATGTGTCAAATGATTCAAAATCAAGCGACTCCAAAAGTCCATCAGAATGGAGTTTCTTCATGCGTTTTACACCAATATGACCTAGACGACAGTGCCACAAATAAGTAGTATTATCACTATCTACTTTGCATCTCTTAGCCTCAATGTTATGGATGTGTGTTTCATCCCTTTCGAGATTCAGAAGAAATAAACCATTCATAGCAGGTGCATGACCATAAAAGATGTTACTCATATAAATGGAACAACCATTATTCTCAGATTTAAATGAATAACCGTCTTGCAATAAACACGATCCAGATATGATGTTCATGCTCAACGCAGGCACATAATAACACTTATTGAGGTTTAAAACTAATCCCGAAGGTAAAACTAAGGAGAGCGTGCCGACGGCCATCACATCAACTCTTGATCCGTTGCAACGCCAAGATCGTCACCTCATCCTCGCAGTCGCCGTCTATTCCGTAGCTCTGTTTGAGTTACAAATATTAGCAATCGAACCAAGATCAAATACCCGTGCACTACAACGAGGGCTAGTAAGGAAAACATCAATAACATGTATATCAAATATACCTTTGATGGTGCCAGCCTTCTTGTCCGCTAAGTACTTGGACGGTTGCACTTCCAAAGGACCCTTGTCCTTGCAATAGAAGCACTTTGTCCGCTTAGGTCCGGACTTGAGCTTCTTCTCAAGGGCAACGCGCTTGCCGCCGCCTTTCTTGAAGGGCTTCTTTGCACCCTTACCTTTCTTAAAGCTGGGGGGCTTGTTGACCATCAACACATGATTATCCTTTTTGATGTCCACCTCCGCAGCTTTCAGCTTAGCGAAGAGCTCGGTGATCATATCAGTGGAACCAATCTGATTATGAGTCACTACAAAACTTTTGTAGCTGGGAGGGAGTGATTGCAGAACCCTGTCAATCTTGAGCTCCTCTGGAATCTAGCAGTCTAGTTGATCAAGACATTGAGTGTAGCCCGACATCTTTATGGCGTGCTCACTAACGGAACTCCCTTCCTCCATCTTGAAGTTAAAGTATTTCTCAGAGATCTCATATCTCTCAGAACAGGCCTGAGTCTGAAACATAGTTTTCAGCTCCTCAAGAATCTCAAAGGGCCCGAGATAATATTCAAAACGATTTTGAAGGTCCGATTCCATAGCAAACAACATGGTGTTCTTAATCACACCATAATCATCTTTGCGCGACTGATAAACAGCTTTCTCATCAGCCGGCGCATCTATAGCAGGGGCGTCACCTAGCGCATCCTCAAGGACATAGTCCTTTTGTCCGCCAGCGAGAATGATTCTCAGATTGCAGAACCAGTTGGTGAAGTTAGACCCATTGTTTCTAAGCTTTTCTTTCTCATCAAAAACGTTGAAGTTGAAGTTGGACTTAGCCATTTGATCTACAATATTTGCAAGTACAAATTACACTATGTTCATGATAACTAGTTCAACTTAATCAAATTACTATATGAACTCCCACTAAATTCAACATCCCTCAAGTTGTTTAGTGAACATGATCCAAATTCACCACACCTAATCCGATCTTCACGAGAAGAGATGTGGTTTCAATGGTGGACAACGAAGTGTCGATCATATCATTCATATGACTCATGCTTAACCTTTCGGTTCATGTGTTCCGAGGCCATGTCTGTACATGCTAGGCTTGTCAAGTCAAACCCAAGTACTTCCGCGTGTGCAAAACTGGCTTGCACCCGTTGTATGTGAACTTAGAGTTTATAGCACCCGATCATCACGTGATGCTTGAACACGATGAACTTTCGCAACGGTGCATACATGGGGAGAACACAGTTTTATCTTGATCTTTAAGTGAGGAATCATCTTATAATGCTACTGTCGCGGTCTAAGCATAATAAGATACACAAAAGGATAAACATCACGTGCATATAACTTTATGTGACATGGTATAGCCAATCTTCGCGCAATGATCTCCATCTTGTGCGTGCCGGCATGATCTCCATCACTCCACCATGATTGCCTCCACCACGAATAGCAACTACAACTATTGCTAACTACTTAGCGATAAAGTAAATCTATTACATGGCGTATAAGAAGTTGACACACAGGTTATACACAATTATAAAGACAACCATATGGCTCCTGTCGGTTGTACTCATCGACATGCAAGTCATGAAACATTACAAAACATGATCATCGCATACAACATAAACATCACATCTTGGGCCATACCATATCACAAAAAACACTCCCTGCAAAAACAAGTTAGACGCCTCTACTTTGTTCTTGCATGTTTTACGTGGCTTATGGGAGTAGCAAGCTAGGAACGATTCTTACCTACGGAAAGCCACAACGGTGATATTATGGTTGCCAAGCTCTGGTGTAAATCCCATGACAACTATAGTGAGAGAAACTGGCATCCACCAGCCGCATGTGTGGAACAAGCCACACGTCAAGTGTGGAGCCGGTCTCGCAAACGAGGTCGCGTAAGGTTGGCCTGGACCGCATCGATCTCACTATCCCGCGTCATAAGAAGTACACAAACAAGAGGCTTGCAACAGAAAACATCAACGCCCGCAACAACCATGTTGCGTTCTACTCGTGAAACACATCTACGCATAGATCTAGCTCTGATACCACTAAAGGGTTTCGCAGCATAGTAAATCAAAAAAATTCTACGGATGCGAACGGGAAAGCCAAGATCTAATCTAGGGGATGCAAACAACGAGGGGGAATAGATTAGATCTTCATACCCTTGAAGATTCGCACAGCGGAACGTTCGACGGAACGTGGGTGATGTAGTCGGACTCGCTTCTCCTCCTCGCGATCTGATCCGATCTAACACCGCAAGTGGCGATGCCTCCGAGAGATGCACACGTGCGGCACCTCGACGTCCCCTCCTTCCTCGGTCCAGCAAGTAGGGTGGAGATATGGATTGGATCTACAACGCGACGGCTCGGTGCAAGCGGTGGAGAGTTTCTGCGGCAGGGCTTCGCCTACGCGCAGTCGGGAGGGAGAGAGAGAGGAGGGGCAGCAGGGCGGCTAGGGTTGTGGAGGAGGTGTAGGGGAGGGTGCACCCCCAGCCCTATTTATATAGAGGGGTGGGCGGACAGCCCTATCCCCTCCCCCAAGCCCTAGGCCGGCGGCCAAGGAGGGAGGAGTGGGGGGCAAGTTTCCCCCCTCCCTTCTAGAAGCTCCCCTAGGGTTTCCTAGGTGTTTGGCCGGCTGGGCCCTATGGGGCCTTGTGCCCCTAGCCCAATGCGGCCAGGGCACTCCCTCATAGGCCCATGCCCCCTCCCAGCAGGTGGGGCCACGTTGGTCCCCCTCCGGAAGGTTCTAGAAGCTTCTGGTACAATACCGATTAACCCGAAACAATTCCGAACTCCAAAAACTGCATTGCCTTATATGAATCTTATTCTCCGGACCATTCCGGAACCTCTCGTGACGTCCTGGATCTCATCCGAGACTCCGAACAAAAACTCATAAACCAATTATCCAATCTACCCTAGCGTCGAGACACGTTAAGTGTGTGACCCTTCGGGTTCGACAATATGCAGACATGATCTTATATCAATAATCAACAGCGGGGTCTGGAAACCCATATTGACTCCCACACATTCATCGATGATCATATCGGATGAACCATGATGCCAGGATTCAATCAATCCCATATATATATTCCCTTCGTCGCGTGATATTTTACTTGCCCGAGATTTGATCGTCGGTACCGTCATACCTAGTCCAATCTCGTTCACAGCAAGTACTTTACTCGTTCCGTAATCCGATATCACTTTGTGATTAACTCCTTAACCACATGCTTGCAAGCGGTGTTGATATCGATTACCGAGTGGGCCCGAAGTATATCTCGCCGACTTGGGAGGGACAAATCCCATCTCGATACATACAACCCAACAGGTACTTTCCGATCACCTGAGAGACACCTTTATGATCACCCTCTCATAGGATGACGTTTGATGACCGCAAAACTTTTTTCCGATACCAGGGAGTTGCATTATCTCATGGTCTAAGGAATACAATATTTGACATCAGAAAAGCTTCGCAAAGATGAACACGATGACACGATATAATTGCTCCACTTAGTTTGGGTCTGTCCATCATAGCATTCTCCCAATGATATGATCTCATTATTAATTGACAACTCATGTCTATGGTTAGGAAACCTTAACCATCATTAATCAATGAGCTAGTCCATAGAGGCATACTAGGGACACGGTGTTGTTCACAAACCACACAAGTGTTAAAGTTTCCGCTTAATACAATTCTAGCATGGAATATAAACTTTATCATGAACAAGAATTATAATAATAACATCTTTATTATTGCCTCTAGGGCATAATTCCAACACTGCAAACCCAATAGTGGTTTCAGAGCCGGATCTATGCGTAGATGCTTTGCATGGGTAGTACACATATGAGTATGTGGGAGATGATGATCATTTTATTGCTTCTTAGTTGTACTTTGGATATTGGTGGCATAGTGGGATGAAGCGTCCCGGACAAACTTTACATGTCCTCGCACATGAGACCTGTTCCACGCTTGACATGCAACTAGTTTGCATAAGTGGCTAGCGGGTATCTGTCTCTCCTACTATAGTCAATATATAATTTGCAACGAGTTTTCAACAATTTGGTTATCCTCGTTGTGGTTCATGTTCGTAGGTAAGAACGGTTCTAT
Source organism: Avena insularis (assembly GCA_023614405.1). Taxonomy (NCBI): domain Eukaryota; kingdom Viridiplantae; phylum Streptophyta; class Magnoliopsida; order Poales; family Poaceae; genus Avena; species Avena insularis. The sequence continues at coordinate 390,770,171 of CM042687.1, forward strand.
CTTCGAAAGCCCTAAGCCACGTAAAACTTGCAATGGATAAATTAGAGGCGTCTAGTTTAGATTGTTGCTGGGCTAGTGTCATGATATGGTGATGTTTTAAGTAGAAGTATACATCTATACTCTTACAACACACATGACGTGTAAGTTCCATAGACCTTGGGCTTACACATAGAGGTATGATATTAATCATACCAAGGTGCACATGATGGAGATCATATGCAAGAACCATATCATTTCACTTCTTAACATGAGATGTTTGTTGCATCTTATATTGCTTGTTTGGCATTTTATTAGCATAATAAGATGATCCCTCATTTAGATATCAAGATAAAAATGTGTTCTTCCTTAAGTATGCACCGACAATGTTTCGTTGCTTCAATACATCACGTGATAACCGGTGTACTTGAATCCACGAGCATATCTCGGGTGTAAGACAGTTACACACGCGAATACTAAGGTTCTTACTTGGCGAGCCTAGCATGTATAGACATGGCCTTGGAACACAGACCGAAAGGTTAAGCATGAGTCATATGTTTTGATATGATGACCACATGAATGCTCGCCTTTGAAGCTACACTGACTCACGTGATGATTGAACTTGGTGTAGTGGATTTGGTTCATGTAATCACCAAAAAGGCACGAGGGATGTCGTTTTTGAGTGGGAGTTCATTTCTAATTTGGATTAGTATAACTCAATTTATCATAAATTAAATCAAAGTGAATTTGCATAATTTGTTGTAGTCATTGGCACTCGTTCACCACCTTATGCTTAGTTGTAATTGAGATAATAGAACTATAAAATTCTAGATATTTACTTTACGAACTGGTATCGTGTTGTGTTGAGTGTCAATCTAAAGTTTAAAGTCCTATTGCAAACTTTCAGCAAACTTTATTTACTCTGTGAAATTTAATAATTGGTATTAAATCGAGAGTAACAATTCCAGTGTTAGTATCTTAAGTATCATGTTCGCCTCCATGATTCTTGATTTAAATATCGAGATTATCTAGGAACTGAAAGAATTGTTTTAGAAACTATCATGTGTGGCAGATATAACGATATCTGAAACAATGTTTTGGTTGCAATATGATAGAGTATAATGTATGTTCTCATATTGGATGAGAATTTACAAAGGTTGGAGATGCTAGACATCCTAATCATCCAAAAGGGTTTTGGAAAGTAACGTTATACTCACGATTCGTCTTTATAAGCTACATTAGCTTGATCATGAAAGTCGTCATGATAAGGATGAATAGAAGATGTATGTAAAGTGTTTACTACAGTAAAAGATTACTAAAGAATGGATTTTGAAAGAATGCTGATCATTTTGATGATGGTGATCTACTTCAAAGTGCAAGTCCAAAGGTATTATTATTTGAATGTACATGCTTTGGACTATGTGTCATGTATATGGCGCCACTTTTGATGTTGATAGATTCTTTTAAAAGGAAAAAGGAAATGTTGAAATAGAATCTATAAAATATATTTGGCAGAAAAGAAAAGATTGGAAATATCCAATTTAGGTATATGGATGATATACATGTTATGGTTGATTCTTTGCTTATTAAACAATGTGGTTCTTGGGTATTGGATACCGAATTGGTTGGTATGAAATTTCATACGGAACGACGCAATTCATAAACCACAATGGCCTAACTAACTAGCAAGAGAATATGTGATGATGTTCATCGAAAACAAACAAACCGTTGTTTGTATTTCTCATTGACATCAAAGCTTGACTTTAAGATTTGTTATAATAATTGTTATTTAAATCAGGTATTATGAGGACAAAGGTTGTTCAAATAATTACAGTATTCCATATAAGATGGATGATTTACAAATCTAGTTGGAGAAATGTCACATCCCAAAATTTTCCAAATTTTGAAATGTGAAAAATAAATAAACAAAATAAAATTTTGTTGAAATTTAGGGTGAGAAGAAACTTTTTGATTCCAATTGGAAACATCAAAACCTATTTTGATCAATTAAAATCCTAAAGAGATTTAAAAAGATAATAAAATAATAACTAAAGTTATAATAGTTGGAATTACTATTTTTGGATCTTTTAATAAAAAGATTTGGTTTTTCAAAAGAAAAGGTAGAATTATAATTAAGGATTATTTTATAGAGCCAAATTAAATCTTGGCCAAGCTTTTGAAATAAAATATTTCTATTTGATAAAAAGAGTAAAGGTTTATTTAAATAAAATAATGAGGATTTATTAATATCCAATTTTATTAAAGTAAAGTCTTTTCCATTTTAAACAAAACACTAAAACTTGTTAAATTATTTTAAATAAGTTTTCCAAGTGTTTTTGTTTTTCAAATAAAACCTACTAAAATGGTTTTGATATTATTTAGATTTCAAATAGAGTTTTTAAATAAATTGAATCCTATTTGAATTAAAGACTAAGGTCTATTTATTTAATTATTAATGGATCCTAAAAAGAATAAAAAATTATTTTATTTTGGACTTTGGATTATGTTGTTAAACAGAATTAAGATCAATACAAAGTTTGGTGGTGATTTGATTTGATTTGTTGTTTGAATTATTTGGTTGAAAAACAAAACATAAATTCAAATAGAAAAAGGAAAAAGCTTCAGTATAAAAAAAGGAAACAAACAGCAGCCCAACTAACAGGCCCAGCAAGCCCAACACCAGCCCACTCTTTCCTCCCCCGCGGAAAACGCTTCGCACCAACGTTTTTACCTGCACAGCGAATGACCAGCAGGCCCCACTCCCACTTCCTCCACCTCGCTGACAGACGGACCCCACTGGCCACCTCAGCATCGTCTTCCCCACGACCACGTCGCCCTGCCGTTGCAGCCGATTAACTCTGGCGATGAATACGAGTTATACCGCGAGTTATTCTTCGCTGTGATCACGCATACATAACCGCCCGTTCCTCCTCTCTCTTTCCCCTCGCTTGCCTCTCCCTCTCTGCCCCTAGGCTGCTCTAATTGCGAGCTCGAGCCCTCTCTGCTCCGACGAGCTCCTCCGTCGATTCCGGCGAGGACAGTCTCCCCCTCGGCCCCTGCTTCACACGGGTTTCTTCAGCAGCCTCTTGCGCACCTTCCTGTGCCAACCGCTTGACCTCGCCCGCTCCACAACGACGACAACCTCGATTCTAAACACCACCGGCGTCTGCCATTACTCCGACGAACCTTCTAGGTAACACCAGACCGTCCCGAACTCGCTAGTTGATGCTCCCATGATCCCCAGAATAGTGCGTGTCTAACCGTACCTTCCTTTTTCCTTAGGGCGATCTACAGCCTCACCTCCGACAGCAAACAGAGCCGCCCAAAGCCGACGCCGTGTCCGGTGAGCAATAGCTGTCGCATATGTGCGCCCCTTGCCCCCTCGCGACTACGTTGAGCACCGCCACGATTCCCTGAACACGGTGAGCACTCCCGTTACCTGTGGAGGTCCCAACCTTTAATAAGGTAGAGATCCCTGTGTTTACAATGCTAGTCCCTGGATCAATAGCTAGCATCCACAGTTAAGATGTAATATCAAGAGACAAAGGTCATAATACAACTTTATAACCAGGAATTAAATATTTCATTGCATCTTACATAGCTCATTTGGCTATCATTGCAGCAGAAAATCTATAAGCATGGGGTCCTTCATCTTGAAAGTGCCACAGGCAAACATGTTGGTTGTAGACTTGTAATCCTAATCAATAAACTTCGCTAACACCAAACCAACCTGCAACATTACAAGTTACAGCCACAAGGGTCAATACATTTGAATTGTATTGGCAAGTTTCACTACTATGTAGAAATAAGTGGATCCTAACATTACATGCATATTTGGCTAAGTAGGGTTTTAGGCTCATTTGCAGAAAGTAGTATAATTTATCCTATCTTTTCAAAATAGTTTTGATCTTTTGTCAAATCTTTCTGAACTCCTTGGAAACCTCCAAGTGCTTCAAGTCTCTTGTTGACACTTTCAAGTTTTACTTTTAGAAATTGGAATGTCGAGATCTTCCATAGCTGCAGGCCTTAGTTGCTCAGTATTGTCCATAACCGGGGACACGGCTAAGTACTTAGATTTTTATCTTCTGCAGAAGTTGTACACTTTACCCACATGACACAATCTCATCTTGTTGCCACCAGTGGCCGCTGGATAAGTACTCACCAAGATGGAGTACTGGCAGATTGAGAATGTGACGAAGTCTTTCCATAGGAGTCCTCCCAATACACAATGCTGGCTTGTCTACCAGGCACCAATCTAGGGTTTCGAGTTCCCTCATTCTAGTTAACCTGAAGATGCCAATTCATGGGTCTTCCACTATGTAGTTGACTAAGCCAGTGCCCATTTAGCATGTGGCTGTACACGGAAGCCACTGTACGAGAAACATGTTCAATCTCTAAGTCCCTGGGTGGTTTTCTTCTAGTGCACATACAAAAAGAGATAGCCATATAAACATGGTTCCTTTTGTTGCCACCTTGTCCAAACTTGAGTATCCTTGTCCACCCAGGTGGTTCATTGAGTACTTGTTTTATTATATAAAACACAAGTCTTTTCAATACTTCATAATCTCAACATGTATCCCTTCTCAAGATATATAGCAGGGCTAAGCATATTAAAACTACATTGTTTTCACTAAGGAATATATAAGGGTATCCTATTAGGATTTAGCATAGCAAAATATAGTAGTCCTTATTATGCATGTTTCAAAATCCACTAAGTGTAATGAAAATAGTAGGACTTGGATGATAGTGTCACTTGCCTTTTTGGTAGAGAATGTTGGTTCACCTCTTGATCTTGCCAATATCACACTCTTCTACTTCCACTACATTTCAATCAAGCAAACACAATTTCAACTAGCATTCCAACTAACAATCAAACAAATTAATCACACACAAGGAAAAAATAGCATGCTAAAAGAAATAGCGCCTGCTTCCTCCAAAAGCTATACACGCTATAACGTGCTTATAGCGTGCTATATTTCAAAATAACATTTTGAAAATAATATAAAATATAGCCAAAAAATAAAAATTTATGCAAGAATAAAAGATATATTCCAAAAATTATTATAACAATACATACATAACCATATACAAAAATAGTTTTCCAATCTTACAGAATCCTAACATCAATATTCTATGAGTTAACGACATATTATTAATGTCTATAAGCATAACATCAACATTTCAATAGGATATAAAAATAGCGCGCTATTTTTCCCTAACGCTGTGACGTTTTAGCGCGATATAGCATGCTATTTCGCAAAAGGCCCCATAGCAAGCAAAAATGCTAAAATTTAGCGTGACCTCTCCAGATATGCTATAGCGCTCTATTAGCGCCGAAATAGCGCGCTATTTTTTTCCATGATCACACATAAAATAATAGAAACAAAGTCATGCATGCAAGCATGCAAAAAGATAGTTTTATTTGCAAAGGTGGTTTCTACTAGGCTCTAAACATTGTAAGGTTCAAAGTGGTCATTTTCTAAAGTGGCAAAACCATTTGCAAAAGGGTTTTATCTATAAACCATTTTTAAATCAAATCATTATTTTATGTGGTTGAAAATGTTTTTGGTAAAGCAAAAAAAATTATATTGTTCATCAAATAAGTTGTTAATTCACAAAACTTGGTGTTTAGGTTCAGAAGGTTTGAATCAAATCATTTTCCAAAGGTTTTACTCAAAAATCATTTCCATATCAAAATCAATGTTTTTATTTGACTAGAAATGAGCTAATTCAATTATTCAATCTTAATCTTCACAAAATACATTTTTAAATCCATAAGTTGGTTCCTAGGGTTAGTAGGTTCACAAAAAACCATTTTGCAAAGATTTCAACCCCAAAATCATTTTGGAATAAATTTTATATCCTAAACAAGAATACACAAGTTTCTGCAAAAACAAACATTTTACCAGAAGATTTTTACTAACCAAAGTGCATGGTTGGCTAGGTCTTGTTTTTCTGAATCCATTGATATAAAATTTGCAAAATTTGGACATGTGGTTTGAAAGTTATGGAATTTACAAGTTTGCATATAAATCAGATTCTAAATTCTGTTTTAAACAGATCCGATGGCACTTGACGTGTTTCTTCTTGGCGGTCGGTTCAGACGGATCGCCTCTCTGGAGGCGTTAGATCTAAACAGGTCGCGCACCAACCAACTTACCCTTTAGTAAGTGATATGTTACTACGTCGGATTGAAATCTAACGGCAGTGATTCATGCGACCAAATAGTATAGTGGCGGCCTTGGCGGCGATCGGCAACGCTTCGGCTAAGCGGTGCTGGCGGCGTATCTGAAGAGAGGGAGTGGGGGAGAGGGCTCACCGTGCTCACGAGGCTCAAGGTGGCTCAAGCTTGGCGGCGCTTGGCAGGGCTGCGCGCCAATCACCCTCGTCGGAGTAGTCATGGCGGGTTACATTTGGTTGACGGCATTGCGGTTCACCCCAAGGCAAAACAAAGGCACGGTCAGATGTGTATAGTCCTGGGGATCTTAGGAGTATCAATAGGAAGGCTCTATAAAATAGTCCTTATTTATATTTCTACCTTTTCATTTGAAAACCAAATCTTTTTATCAAAAGATCCAAAAATAGTAACTCCAATTATTAAAAATTTCTTTATTAATTGTTTATCTTTTTAAATCCCTTTAGGATTTATTTGATCTAAATAGGTTTGAAGGTTTCCAATTGGATTCAAAAAGTTTCTTCTTACCCTGAAAATCAACAAAGTTTTATTTTATTTATTTATTTTTCACATATCCAGATTTGGAAAATCTTGGGATGTGACAGGCTACCACCCTTAAAATAAATCTCGTCCCGATATTTGGGAAGGCTAGGGTTACAAGTTGGCTTAAAACATCTAGGGTACTACCACCCTTAAAAATTTTCCAACTAAATTACATTTTGGCCTGCTTGGGATCTTGGGGAAACTTCTCTAGGCAAACATCTGCATAGTGTCCTTTGTTTCCACACTTGAAACATGTGACAAGGCTGATATCCTTCATAGGCTTGTTTATCTTGTGCTTCATCTTTTCTGGACAGTTGCTTGCATAATGTCCTTGGTTACCACAGTTGTAACATGTGATAAGATTGAGTTCATCACGTATCTTCAGTGGACAAGTTGCTACATAATGGCCTAGTTCTTTGCAGTTGTTGCACCATACTTGGCCAATCTCCTTATACTTATTCTTCTCTGGACATTCACTGGCATAGTGTCCCATTTCTTTACAATGATTACATTGCACATGGCTTTTCTCCTTCTTTTTCTTGGGTTTCTCCAAAGCTAGGAGTGCTTCTAGTTCATGTTCTTCATATGTTATCTCATAGGTAGGAATGTCTACTGGTTTCTTTGACCTTCTATTGCTCCTTGGATAATTCATATGCCTCTTCTTTGGTCCTTTAAATTGGGTCATATTGCATGGAGGTACAAGTGGAGATTTTTCTTTGTCCTCATCCTTCTTAGTAGACTTGGCTCTCTCTTGATAGTCTGCAATCAGTTGTTGCACTCCACCTTGTTTCCTTTGTTCAACTATGGAATAGATGGGGCATTGGATAGGGACATGATTATTTCCTTCACATAGGTAACAAGTAGCTTGAGATGTGGGGAATTGGTCAGCTGGGTGTTTCTCTTCACAGTTGGGGCATTGATCTCCATGCTCCTTGGAAGTGTGATCCCTGTCTCCACAAATATTGCAAGCTTGGGTTCCTTCTAGAATAACATTTTTGTCATCTTTGTTGTCACAAACTCTTTTGGAAGAGTTGCCTTCCATGTTGATCATTTGATCTGTCACCTTATGCAACAATTGGGCTTGGGTTTCCAAAAACCTATGCATGGTTGGATCTTCCCCACTGGTGTTGGCTATGAATTGAGCTGTCATTTGGTTCAACTGGTTCTGGGTTGCTATGAGTTCTCTCATGTTGTCCTCTTGGTTGTTGTTGTTGTCATCAACCATGATGTTGGAGTCTCTTGGAGTAGCCATCTGTTTGGGTTGAATTGAGATTTAGAATAAGTAAGATATTTCTAAGGAAATAATTCTAATCACACACATCCCAATTCACATAAGCAAGGTGCAAGCAATCACAAACAAACACTCCTTTCAAACAACAAGTTTCCAAGCATATTTTTAGGCAACCAAAAATATTTTTGTTACACCACATAAGTTGGTGTATTTGACTTAACTAAATATGGTGGTCCATCTATATGGTTCACTTGAGATCTTTCCATCTTTCTTGGTTGATTCCTTCTTGCATGAGATCATGGTTTCCTTGGGAAAACTCTTGGTCACAAAACTTCAAAGTGATGATGGCTCCTTCTAAGTTGTGTTTCCTTAGTCTTCAAATCTTGAGCAAGATTTCTTGTCTCATTTATCCTTAGTGATATCCAAGGTTGAAGTCCTTGGTGAAAATGCTGAAGATGTTGAAGTCATTAGAGTTGATGAAGTCCTTTGCACATGGTGAAGTCTTTGGCCATGGGGTAGGTTTTTCCATCAAGTTTGAAATAGAAGAGGTGTAGAATTAAAACCAAAATGGTTTGAGGAAAGAGTTTACAAGATTGTTTGTAAATAAGTTTTGGAACAAATACAACTCCTATTTTTCTAAGGGGTGTTGTTCAATCCTAGGGTTACAATCCTACAGGCAACGCAGTGCTCTGATACCATCTGTAGAGGTCCCAACCTTTAATAAGGTAGAGATCCCTGTGTTTACAATGCTAGTCCCTGGATCAATAGCTAGCATCCACAGTTAAGATGTAATATCAAGAGACAAAGGTCATAATACAACTTTATAACCAGGAATTAAATATTTCATTACATCTTACATATCTCATTTGGCTATCACATTACATTGCAGCAGAAAATCTATAAGCATGGGGTCCTTCATCTTGAAAGTGCCACAGGCAAACATGTTGGTTGTAGACTTGTAATCCTAATCAATAAACTTCACTAACACCAAACCAACCTGCAACATTACAAGTTACAGACACAAGGGTCAATACATTTGAATTGTATTGGCAAGTTTCACTACTATGTAGAAATAAGTGGATCCTAACATTACATGCATATTTGGCTAAGTAGGGTTTTAGGCTCATTTGCAGAAAGCAGTATAATTTATCCTATCTTTTCAAAATAGTTTTGATCTTTTGTCAAATCTTTCTGAACTCCTTGGAAACCTCCAAGTGCTTCAAGTCTCTTGTTGACACTTTCAAGTTTTACTTTTAGAAATTGGAATGTCGAGATCTTCCATAGCTTCAGGCCTTAGTTGCTCAGTATTGTCCATAACCGGGGACACGGCTAAGTACTTAGATTTTTATCTTCTGCAGAAGTTGTACACTTTACCCACATGACACAATCTCATCTTGTTGCCACCAGTGGCCGCTGGATAAGTACTCACCAAGATGGAGTACTGGCAGATTGAGAATGTGACGAAGTCTTTCCATAGGAGTCCTCCCAATACACAATGCTGGCTTGTCTACTAGGCACTAATGTAGGGTTTCGAGTTCCCTCATTCTAGTTAACCTGAAGAGGCCAATGCATGGGTCTTCCACTATGTAGTTGACTAAGCCAGTGCCCATTTAGGATGTGGCTGTATACGGGAGCCACTGTATGAGAAACATGTTCAATCTCTAAGTCCCTGGGTGGTTTTCTTCCAGTGCACATACAAAAAGAGATTGCCATATAAACATGGTTCCTTTTGTTGCCACCTTGTCCAAAACTTGAGTATCCTTGTCCACCCAGGTGGTTCATTGAGTACTTGTTTTATTATATAAAACACAAGTCTTTTCAATACTTCATAATCTCAACATGTATCCCTTCTCAAGATATATAGCAGGGCTAAGCATATTACAACTACATTGTTTTCACTAAGGAATATATAAGGGTATCCTATTAGGATTTAGCATAGCAAAATATAGTAGTCCTTATCATGCATGTTTCAAAAGCCACTAAGTGTAATGAAAATAGTAGGACTTGGATGATAGTGTCACTTGCCTTTTTGGTAGAGAATGTTGGTTCACTTCTTCATCTTGCCAATATCACACTCTTCTACTTCCACTACATTTCAATCAAGCAAACACAATTTCAACTAGCATTCCAACTAACAATCAAACAAATTAATCACACATAAAATAATAGAAACAAAGTCATGCATGCAAGCATGCAAAAAGATAGTTTTATTTGCAAAGGTCGTTTCTACTAGGCTCTAAACGTTGTAAGGTTCAAAGTGGTCATTTTCTAAAGTGGCAAAACCATTTGCAAAAGGGTTTTATCTATAAACCATTTTTAAATCAAATCATTATTTTATGTGGTTGAAAATGTTTTTGGTAAAGCAAAAAATTTATATTGTTCATCAAATATGTTGTTAATTCACAAAACTTGGTGTTTAGGGTCAGAAGGTTTGAATCAAATCATTTCCCAAAGGTTTTACTCAAAAATCATTTCCATATCAAAATCAATGTTTTTATTTGACTAGAAATGAGCTAATTCAATTATTCAATCCTAATATTCACAAAATACATTTTTAAATCCATAAGTTGGTTCCTAGGGTCAGTAGGTTCACAACAAACCATTTTGCAAAGATTTCAACCCCAAAATCATTTTGGAATAAATTTTATATCCTAAACAAGCATACACAAGTTTCTGCAAAAACAAACATTTTACCAGAAGCTTTTTACTAAACAAAGTGCATGGTTGGCTAGGGCTTGTTTTTCTGAATCCATTGATATAAAATTTGCAAAATTTTGACGTGTGGTTTGAAAGTTATGGAATTTACAAGTTTGCATATAAATCAGATTCTAAATTCTGTTTTAAACAGATCCAGTGCCACGCGGCGTGTTTCTACTGGCCGGTACCGGTTCGCACGGATCGGCCTCTATGAGGCGTTGGATCTAAACAGATCGCACGGCGCAGATCAACTCGTACCCTTTCAGTAAGTGATATGTTACTATGCGTCGGATTGAAATCTAACGGTGCAGATTCATGCGACCAAACAAGCGATGGCGGCATGGCGGCATGGCGGCGACGCTTCAAGCTGCTGCGGTGGCTACAGGAAGAGAGGGAGCGGGGGAGAGGGCTCACCGTGCTCGCGCGGTCGAGGTGAATCTGAAGGTGGCGCTGGCTTGGCGAGGGGCGCTCGGGGCTGCAACCAATTCCTCGCCGGAGTAGCTGCGAGCGGCAGATGGTTCTGTTTGACGACGGGGGCAACGTTGCGGTTCACCCCAAGGCAAAACAAAGGCACGGTCAGATGCGTACAGTCATGGGGATCTTAGGAGTATCAATAGGAAGGCTCTATAAAATAGTCCTTATTTATATTTCTACCTTTTCATTTGAAAACCAAATCTTTTTATCAAAAGATCCAAAAATAGTAATTCCAATTATTAAAAATTTCTTTATTAATTGTTTATCTTTTTAAATCCCTTTAGGATTTATTTGATCAAAATAGGTTTGAAGGTTTCCAATTGGATTCAAAAAGTTTCTTCTTACCCTGAAAATCAACAAAGTTTTATTTTATTTATTTATTTTTCACATATCAAGATTTGGAAAATCTTGGGATGTGACATTACCCCTCTTGCCTACTGCATCGTCGGAAAGCACACCGCCAGAGCGTGCGCCGCCGCCAGTGGATGGTCAAGCATCTGCGAGTCGTTAGATTGTTATCCTGTGGCTAAGATTAGATTTGGGCGAAAGGGTATGCGTCCATCTGTGCCACTAGATCTCACTTAAATCCTACGGTCCATAGAGCTCAATCCGTGCGAACCGGTATCATCCAGTAAAAACATGACGCGTGGCACTAGTTTGTTTCAATAGACAGAAACATTTCTATTAATTGATTGAATTTGTAAATTGCATAACTTTTGATCCACACGTCCAAAATTTGCAAATTTTATATCAATGGAATCAGAAAGACAAATCCTACCCAACCATGCACTTTGTTTAATATTTTGCTTCTTGAAAATTGGTTGAATTTTCAGAAACATGTGTAGGCTTATTTTGAATATAGAAATTGTTCTAGATATATTTTTAGTATGAAATCTTTGCAAAAAGGTTCGTTGTGAACCTACAGACCCTAGGAACCAACTTATGGATTTAAAAATGAATTTTGTGAAGATAAGGAATAAATAATTGAATTAGCTCATTTCTAGTCAAATAAAAATATTGATTTTGTTTTAGAAATGATTTTTGAGTAAAACCTTTGGGAAATGATTTGATTCAAACCTTCTAACCCTAAACACCAAGTTTTGAGAATTAAAATATATTTGGTGAACCCTTTAAAAGAATATTGCTTTGCTAAAAGCATTTTCAACCACATAAAATATTGATTTGATTTAGAAATGGTTTATAGATAAAACCTTTTGCAAATGGTTTTACCACTTTATTAAATGACCACTTTTGAACTTTATAATGTTTAGAGCCTAGTAGAAACCACTTTTGCAAGTAAAACTATCTTTTACATGATTGCATGCATGACCTTGTTTTTGTTATTTTATGTATGACAAATTGTTTGAATGCTAGTTAAATCTATGTTTGCTTGATTGAATTGTAGTGGAATTAGAAGAGTGTGATATTTGCAAGATCAAGAAGTGAACCAACATTCTCTATTAAAAATTCAAGTGACACTATCATCCATGTCCTACTATTTTCATTACACTTAGTGGATTTTGTAACATGCATGGAAAGGTTTACTATATTTTATGCTATGCTAAATCCTAATAGGATACCCTTATATCTCCCTTAGTGGAAACAATGTAGTTGTCGTATGCTTAGCCCTGCTATATATTGGGATGGGATACATGATATGATTATATGAAGAGTTGAAAATATTTATGTTTTATATAATAAAACAAGTACTCAATGAACCACCTGGGTGGACAAGGATACTCAAGTTTGGACAAGGTGGCAACAAAAGGAACCATGTTTATATGGCTATCTCTTTTTGTATGTGCACTATAAGAAAACCACCCAGGGACTTAGAGATTGAACATGTTTCTCGTACAGTGGCTTCCGTGTACAGCCACATGCTAAATGGGCTCTGGCTTAGTCAACTACATAGTGGAAGACTCATGCATTGGCATCTTCAGGTTAACTAGAATTGTGTAAGGGAACTTGAAACCCTACATTGGTGCCTGGATGACAAGCTAGCATTGTGTATTGGGAGGACTTCTATGGAAAGACTTTGTCACATTCTCAATCTGCCAGTACTCCATCTTTGTGAGTACTTATCCAGCGGACACTGGTGGCATCAAGATGAGATTGTGTCATGTGTGTAAAGTGTACAACTTCTGTAGAAGATCAAAATTCTAAGTACTTACCGTGTCCCCGGTTATGGACAATAATGATCAACTAAGGCCTGAAGCTATGGAAGATCTCGACATTCCAATTTCTCAAAGTAAAACTTGATGGTGACAACAAGGGATATGAAGCACTTGGAGTTTTTCCAAGAATATTAGAAAGATTTTGATAAAAGATCAAAACTATTTTGAAAAGATAGGACAAAACTATATTGCTTTCTGCAAATGAGCCTAAACCCTACTTAGCCAAATATGCATGTATTGATAGGATCCACTTATTTCTACATAGTAGTGAAACTTGCCAATACAATTCAAATGTATTGACCCTTGTGGCTGCAACTTATTATGTTGTAGGTTTGTTTGTTGTTAGTGAAGTGTGTTGAATAGGATTACAAGTCTATAACCAACATGACTGCCTATGACACTTTGAAGATGAAGGAGCCCATGCTATAGTTATTTCTGCTGCAATGTAATGAGATAGCCAAATGAGCTTTGTAAGATGTAATGATTTATTTTATTACTGGTTATAAAGTTGTACTATGACCTTTGTTTCTTGATATTACATCTTAACTGTGGATGCTAGCTATTGATCCAGGGACTAGCATTGTAAACACAGGGATCTCTACCTTATTAAAGGTTGGGAACCTTATGTTAGACCCCTCCTTTGTAAAGGAGAAGGATCCCTGTGATTGCAATGCTAGTCCCTGGATCAATGCTAGCATCCACAGTTTAAGATGAAGTACACAAATACAAAGGTCATTTATTACATCCATTCCAGAGATTAAACATAGTCTTTTACAACTTAGGGCCATAGGCCTAATACAAGAGTTTTGGAATAAGTAAATAACACAAGTCTTCATCTTCATGTGCCACAGGCAAGCATGTTGAGTGTAGACTCATGACACCTATTCATCATCTGAATAACCTGCAACATCACAAGTTACAGCCACAGTGGGTCAATACTTTGGAATAGTATTGGCAAGTGATACCTTAGTTAATTTTAAGTGGACTATTACTATATGCAATTTGGCTAAGTGTACCTTGGCTTGCTTTGCTTCAAAATAGGTTTTCCTATTAGTTGAAATCACTAAGTTTTTCTTTGTCAAAAACTTTCCCAAGAAACCACCAATAGAAATTGGGGTCCTTTACCCTTGTTCACCCACAAGTTTTACTTAGAAATTGGAATGATGAGATTCTTGTAGCTTCCATGTCTTGATGCTCAAGTTGTCCATTGCCCTGGACATGGCTAAGTACTTAGATTTTCCATCTGCAGAGGTTGTGCACTTTACCCACCAGACTTGCTTTCCCAAGACAGGACCTTTCAGAAGCCTTCCCTTAGTCAAATGGACGCGTTCCAACCTATCAATCCCACTACCACCAACTGTCCAAGAGACTAAGTTCTAGCTACCTATATGATCATGGCAGAGCCCATTTTTCCAAGTGGCTGCACTATAAGCTTTCTCAACACTTGGCCTTCAAATCCCTTTGTGCCTGGGTGGCATACCACAAGTGAGATACACAAGCCAAATCCATGGCCTTGTGTAACCACTCAACATAAACCAATCCTTCCATTCCACCCAGGAGGTTCATTTAACTTAGTTGTTTTATTAGGAAAATATAAGTCTTATGAATGAGAAATATTTTCACCACAGCAAGTATAGATTTCACCAACCCTTGTTTTCTACTAGCTAGGCTAAGCATGGTATAGTAACTTTAACTTAGGAATTTTCCTAGCAATTCTAATAACCTATAACTACTTAGGATTTCCCAACATAGCAATTGGCAAAAGTAACATGCAAGACTTAGCAAAAATACCTAATGCTAGTACAAAATATAGGAATGAAATATTCATGAAATATCACTTGCCTTGGTAATGGGGAGAGTAGCACTCTTCACAATCACAGTCACTAGCAAAATCTACACATAAAATTTGTAGCACACGATTACACACAAATTATATACAAACAAAATTATGTATGCATGCATGCAAGAAAGTGCTAAATGATGTTTTATAAAAACCCATCCAGCAAGTACAAGATACAGAAACAATACTAAGTCAAAAAGTTTGCTAACTAAATTTATTTAGCCCTAAAACAATTTGCTAAACTTAAACTATACTCAAATTGGACCTAAACATGTTTATGTATAAAAAGTCATTTTAACAGATACTATTTGTTAAACACATGGTAGATTCAGAAAGGGCTTGATTCACTGATTTCAACGGTATAAAGTTTGCAAAAATCTAACGTGGAAAACTCAAGTTATAGCCATTTGAAATTTGGATCAAAATCTGGTTTGAATTCTGTTTTTAGATCTAACCCTAGCCACGCGTCACGATATTACTGGCGCTTACCGGTTCGCACCGGATCACCCTTCTGTGCTGTTGGATCTAACTAACGCTGCGCGGCTCAGATCTGTCCATACCCCTTCGTTAAGTGAACTATTTCTACGCGTAGGATCCAGATCTGACGGCTAAAATCTCCTAACCAGAAACAAGCGGCGCTAGCGGCATTGACTGGCGGCGGCACGTCTGACTACGGCGGTGCCGGCGCTCTAGGTCGCCCGGGGAAGCAAGAAGGCGCTTACCAGGACCACAGTGGCGTGCTGAAGCTCGAGGTGGCTTTGGTTCGTCGAGGGGTGCGCGGATACGGCGATGATTTCTCGTCGGAGTAGAGGCAGACGTCGGCACGGTCAGTCGTCGTCGTTGGTGAGGTTCCTCGTCGCGCTAAGCCAAGATAAGGGTACCGTTAGATGCGCACATCGACGTAGGTTCTAGGTGTCCAAGTCAGAGGGCAAGGGGCGTTGGCTACTTACGGAGGGGAGTCGCCGGAGTTCGTGCAGAGAACGGTGGCGGCCGGTCGTCAACGTTGCTGGAGCTATGGGTCATGCGAGGCTAAAAGGAAAGTGTTAGTAGGTGCGCAAGGACTCGCTGATCTTGATAGCATGAACGAGAGACAGAGGGGAGCTCGGAACTCACCGGAATTAATCGTCAAGCGGCCGGCGTCGTCGGAACAGCGGCTGGCGTGAAGGCAAAATTGATTGGGGGAAATGGTCGTGAGGATGTGGGGATTTTATAGCCAGAGGCTCGACAGGAAACGCTCGTCGCATCAATGCCAATTAAGCTCGCGGAATCAGTGCTGCAACGGGCAGCGACGGAGTTCATGCGCGGAATCTGGGGAAGACGGGCGGCGTGAGCGGGGCTTGGCGATGAAATAAGCGGAGGGGGTGTGGGGTCTGACTGTCAGCGGCTGAGTGGGTGTGCTCGCGCGTGAGAGGAGAAAATAAATGCTCCGGGTGGGCTTGTTGGGCTTGCTTCGTTGCTGGGCTAGATTCCTGGCGCTCGGCCCTTTTCTTTTGTTTACTCCTTTTCTTTTTCTATTTCGATTTTCAGGAATGGTTTTGATATGAATTCAAACTCTTTTTGAATTCAAACTTTTCTGGGGTTTTTGTATAGTACAGTAGTCTCCAATATAGGTATTAAGCATGTGGTTGCTTTGCAAAGGTTTGGTCAAGCTTGGTATAAAATAATCAGGGACTTTGCATCTGATTTGCAAAAGTTTGAAAAGTGGTTTTTGAAACTATTTCTAAGTTGTAAACTTTGGTCTATTTGCTACCTACAAACTTTTCAACAATGGAGGCAAGCAACCAAGTTCCTAAACTTTCAAACTTTCAAATGGTGATGGTCATTTGAATTAAATCTGCTCACATAAAATCATAGCACCATGTGCTTCTATTTTTCTGAAATGAGTATGAATATGATCTCAAATCTATATGCATGCATGAGTGATATGCAAACTTTGAAATCATGATTTTAGGGATGTTACAAATCTAACCCCCTTAAGGTGAATCTCGCCCTCGAGATTCGGATTGGCTAGCAAATAGGTGAGGGTGGTCTTTCCGAAGATCATCTTCTCTTTCCCATGTTGCTTCTTCTTCGGAATGATGGATCCATTGCACTTTGCAAAACTTGATAGTTTTTGTCCTTGTGACTCTTTCTACGGTCTCAAGAATTTTGACAGGCTTTTCTTCATAGGTGAGGTCACTTTCCAGTTGAACTTCTTCCAAAGGTACGGTATCTTTCAAAGAAGATTCTTCCATTTCTGGGTGACATTTCTTGAGCTGACTCACATGAAACACATTATGGACAGCTGACAGGGATTCTGGCAATTCGACTTCATATGCAACTTCTCCCTTGCGACTTAGAATTTTGAATGGCCCAACATATCTTGGTGCCAACTTTCCTTTGACTCCAAATCTTTTCACTCCACGAAGTGGTGATACTCTAAGATAAGCTCTATCCCCAACTTCGTAGGTGACTTCTCTACGCTTAGAATCTGCGTAGCTTTTCTGTCTAGACTGTGCTATCTTCAACCTGTCCCTAATCAATTTGACCTTCTCTTCGGCGTATTTGATAAGATCCGGTCCAAATAAACTTCTTTCTCCCACACCATTCCATAGTAATGGGGTGGTACACTTTCTTCCGTAGAGAAACTCAAAGGGTGCCATCCCAATACTAGATTGATAACTATTATTGTAAGAGAACTCTGCGTAAGGCAGACTTTCATCCCAACTTGCTCCATAGTCTAGGGCACATGCCCTCAACATGTCTTCTAGAATTTGATTAGTCCTTTCCGTTTGTCCATCGGTTTGAGGATGAAAAGCAGTGCTGAATTCCAACCTCGTTCCCAAAGATTCATGAAGCTGCCTCCAAAAATGAGAAGTGAACTGAGTTCCTCTATCAGACACAATACTCTTAGGCACACCGTGAAGGCATACAATTCTGTTCATGTAGATTTTGGCTAACTTGGCACTTGTATAAGTTGTCTTCACGGGTATAAAATGAGCCACTTTAGTTAGGCGATCCACTACTACCCATATGGAGTCATATCCCGACCTGGTCCTTGGTAGTCCGGTAATGAAATCCATACCAATATTTTCCCACTTCCACTCAGGAATGGGCGGTGGTTGGAGTAAACCTGCTGGTTTCTGATGTTCCGCTTTCACTCTACTACACACATCACACAAAGCAATATGTTCGGCGATGTCCCTCTTTAGATTGTTCCACCAAAATCTTTCTTTCATATCCATGTACATCTTGGTGTTTCCCGGGTGAATAGAATACGGAGAGTTGTGAGCTTCTTGTAGAATCAGCTTCCTCAACTCTGGATCTTGTGGAACACAAATACGTTTCCCATGCCATAAAGTACCCTGTTCGTCTATATGGAAACTTTTAGATTTTCCTTGGCTAATCCTTTCCTTAATCTCTTCAGTTTCTTTATCCGTCTTCTGGGCTTCTTTAATCTTATCCAACAAAGTGGGTTGAACATCCAAAGACATGAGATGTCCTTCTGGTACAATCTCCAATCTGAGTTCTTTGAATTGCTTACACAAGTCATCCGGCAATTCTCCTTTGGTAAGGCCATTTACAAACACCTTACGACTTAGAGCATCTGCTACAACATTTGCTTTACCGAGGTGGTATTGCAAACTTAAGTCGTAATCTTTGATAAGTTCTAGCCATCTCCTTTGTCTCATATTGATTTCCTTCTAAGTGAAGATATACTTCAAACTCTTGTGATCTGTGAATACTTCACAACGCTTTCCCAAAAGGTAGTGTCTCCATGTTTTGAGTGCATGGACAACAGCGGCTAACTCTAAATCATGAGTAGGATAGTTTACTTCATGAGTTTTGAGTTGTCTCGAGGCATAAGCCACAACTTTTCCACCTTGCATAAGTACGGCACCTAATCCTTGATGCAAAGCATCACAATACACTTGGAAATCCTTTTCCAAATCTGGCAGGCACAGAACTGGTGCTGACACAAGTCTCTTCTTCAACTCTTGAAAGCTGAGTTCACAACCTTCAGACCAAGCAAACTTCTTGTCTTTCTTTAACAATTCTGTCATTGGCTTGGCTACTTTTGAGAAATTTTCAATAAATATTCTATAGTAACCTGCTAAGCCAAGGAAACTACGAACCTCTTTTACGTTCTTAGGAGATTCCCATTCAGTCACAGCTGAAACTTTGGCAGGATCAACTGCTACTCCATCCTTTGTCATAACATGACCAAGAAAACCAACTTCTTCTAACCAGAACTCACACTTGCTGAATTTGGCATATAATTTATGCTCCCTCAGTTTCTCAAGTATCAAGCGTAAGTGTCCTTCATGTTCTTCCTTGCTCTTGGAGTAGACTAAGATGTCATCGATGAAAACAACAACAAACTTGTCGAGAAATTCCATGAACACCTTGTTCATCATATTCATGAAGTATGCCGGAGCGTTGGTTAAACCAAAAGGCATCACAGTGTACTCATACAAGCCATACCTTGTGGTGAATGCTGTTTTAGGTATGTCTTGCTCTCTTATCTTGAGTTGAAAGTAGCCTGACCGGAGATCAATTTTCGAGAACACACATGCTCCTTCTAGCTGATCAAACAAGTCGTTGATTCTGGGCAAAGGGTATTTGTTCTTGATGGTTACCTCGTTGAGTGATCGGTAATCAATGCATAATCTTTGTGTTCTATCCTTCTTTTCCACGAATAAAACTGGGGCTCCCCAAGATGAAGAACTTGGCTGGATGAATCCTTTCTGCAATTGTTCTCCAAGTTGTTTCTTGAGTTCCTTTAGTTCGTCAACTGACATTTTATATGGTCTCTTTGCTCTTGGTCCAGAACCTGGTACCAAATCTATTATAAACTCCACGTCTCTATCTGGTGGCATTCCTGGTAACTCTTCCGGAAATACGTCCAGATACTCACACACAATTGGCACAGTGTCCATGCTAACCCCCTTAAGAGAATTTAGCTTACTTCCTTTAGATTCAAAGTTGGACTTGAATTTTATCCGCTTTCCTTCAGGGGTTGCGAGTGTAACTGTACGATTTGCACAATCTAGTACTCCTTCATACTTAGCCATCCAATCCATTCCCAAAATTACATCCAATCCTTGGGAATTTAGGATTATCAGGTTCACTGGAAACTTATGTTTTCCAAACTCTATGACTAAGTCATGACATCCTGAATTTACTATCATTTCTCCACCAGGAGAACTTATTCTTATAGGACACCCAATAGTTTCTACCGGTAATTCATTTCTTTCAACAAATGCTCTTGATATGAATGAATGAGATGCACCAGTATCAAAGAGTACAAATGCTGGAATTGAATTGAGTCTGAACTTACCAGCAACAGCATCAGGCTCCTCATAGACCTCCTCCACATTGATGTGGTTAACCTGTCCTTTCTGAAAAGGGATGGGCTTGTTAGGTCCTTCAAATTTCTTCTCAGGGCACTCATTAGCATAATGCCCCAGCTTCTTGCATTTGAAGCATTCAACCTGACTGATGTCCTTTTTAGACTGGTTTCCACTTCCACTGTGGTGGCTCTTATGTCCACTCTTGTGGTTCTTGTACTTATCATTGTCATGACTGCGATGGTGCTTGTTGTCATGACGGTTGTGGTTGTGGTGCTTGTTGAACTTCCCATGCTTGTGGGATCCTGAGCTTCCACTGTCATCAATATGAGATCGTTTGTGAGACGATCCCGAGTTGTGCTTATCGGAGTGCTTTCTCTTCCTACTCTCAACTTGCTTCATTTTATTCTACAAAATAGCAGCCTTGTCACACAGAGACTGATAAGTTGGAACATATGCCACAGACAACTGTAAGTTTAGCTCATCATTCAACCCCTCAAGAAATTTTTCCTTCCTCTTGGCATCTGTGTCAACCTCATCCGGTGCATAACGCGCCAGATTGTTGAACTCTTCTATGTATTCAGCCACGCTACGGTGGCGCTGCCTCAGATTGTGGAACTCTTTCTTTTTCAGGCTCATCATTCCTGATGAGATATGAGCAGTGCGGAAACCATCTTCAAAGATAGCCCAAGTCACCTCATCAATAGGAGTGGTGATTTGGAAGTTGTCCCACCAAGTGGCGGCTGGTCCTTCCAGCAGATATGCTGCAAACCTGACCTTTTCAGCATCCGTGCAGCCCACGGTCACTAAGTCCTTGTTTACAGAACGCAGCCAATCATTGGCCACCATGGGATCAGTCTCCCCCGAGAACTTAGCTGGCCTCAAACGCAGAAATCTAGTGAGCATGTCAAAGCCCGGTGGGTTGTTGTTGTTTTTGTTGTTGTTGTTGTTGGGTTTGTTGTTGTTGTTCTGGTTTTGGATGAATGTCGTCATCATTTGCATAAGCTGTGTTTGTGCATTCATCATTTGTTGCATTTCCGGGGTAATGTTGTTGGGGTTGGGGTTTGCGCGACGGGGAGGCATCTGTGGTTTATTCAAATAGAGGTAAGAATGAGATACCCATAGATGTTTTTATGCACATTACATCACATAAACAATCACATTGCATGCAACACAAAGATAAAAGCTCAACAACAAGATAACAAGTTCTCAAAGTAAAACACACAAGTGGCAAGCCATCCACATGTCGGATGGTCCAATAATAAGTTCACAATAACCAGTACGATAATAAAAGATAACCGAGTAGTCAAGTCTACTCATCAGCATCAATCTCCTCCTCGACAAAGGTAAGACCTGCGTTCTCCATCGCGGTCTTGTTCTCCTCAATAGTAGTGGTCAAGGTCTCGATCTTGGTCTTGAGAGCCCTCTTCTGGGAATGAAGCCTCTCAATCACCATATGTTGCTGCTCTAGCTCGAAATCCTTGGACTTCAGTTCCTCGGTCATGTCTCGGATCTTCTTGTTCCTATCCTGGACACGTTTCTCCTGACTCTTGAACTTACGGTCCTGGGTCTCGAACTTCGCCTCCATTTCCTTGACTATCTCGTCTGCTGCGAAAAGCTTGTCCTTCTCATGGCTGCACTGAGCTCGTCATTCGAGCATGACATTGGTCCTGTCAGTATCCACGTGCCTAATAAGAGACTCTAAGTCCTGGAGGTACAGGCGTATCGGCTCTGCTGCGTCCCTCGAGTCGTCCTCGAAGTCAATGGACTCTCCGTCATCATCACGCCTTCCGAAGACGTGGAAGTGAGTGCCTCTAACCTGTCGGGAGTGACGGCCTAACAAACGTCCTATCAGGTCCTGCATGACGACCTTCATGCCTCTCTCCTTGTCATCGTGCATAAGCTTGAAGACGATGGCCTCCGTAGTAGGCTCTGTCTGGCGTCCGGGCTGGTTCACCTTGAAGCCCCAGAGGTCCTTCCTCTCGAACTTGGTGAGTGGATGCACCATGATGGTGGGAAGGGGAAGGTCGAGCAAAGTGGTAAGCTCAACGATACGAGGACCAAAACGGGTAACCTGGAACTCCTCAACGGTGCTGATGGTAATAGGCATCTATTTATAAGATAGAAATGTTAGGACAACACAATTTATGATATACCAAGACAAACATTTCATACATATCATTGGAGCACAAATTCACACAAGTCATGCATACATGAATCCATTACATCAATCAAGGTTCACTCTTATTCTAAGTTATTATTTTGGAAAATAAGGTGATAGATGGTGGTCCAACTAACGAAGTGTGCTCACAATCCTATCTCACTGGATCTGGTGGCTAACACAATGTTCCTAGAGACAATCCACCTATCTTGTTCACATGATTCCATCACTAAGTCTATAATATCTCCCCTTAATTCTTGGTTGGTGGCTTCCAACTCTTGGGTAAGTTCCTTCTCTTTCTCTAAGTCTTTTTGGAGATTGAGCATCCTGCACTTGACTCTAGCACTTAGTTCTTTGATGGTCCTCCAAGCTGCTTCTCTTGCTGACTCAAAGAATGTGGTGTGCATCACAGTGTTGGTGTACATGCAGAATCCCCTTTCTTTGTGGTTGTCTTCCTTGTTTTTGTACAAGTGAAGTTGCACCCACCAATACTCCACTCCTTCATCCATCACTGGAAAGCCTTTGTACACAGCTGCACCATATGCTTCCATTGCCACCATGAGGTCCTTGAGAATCTTGGGAAACTCAATTTCACACTCCAAGGTCATGGTCATGAGTGGTCCTTTCTTCACGGCTTCGTTGATGGAGTTCATCTACAAATAGAGATGAGAACGAGAAGATTAGAAAAGTTTACGAGAAGAATAGACAAGTGTAGAAGTAGTTGAAAAAAAAATTCCTTAGTGGTTTCCAATTCTAGGGTCATAATCCTACAGGCAACACAATGCTCTGATACCATCTGTTAGACCCCCCCTTTGTAAAGGAGAAGGATCCCTGTGATTGCAATGCTAGTCCCTGGATCAATGCTAGCATCCACAGTTTAAGATGAAGTACATAGATACAAACATAGTCTTTTACAACTCAGGGCCATAGGCCTAATACAAGAGTTTTGGAATAAGTAAATAACACAAGTCTTCATCTTCATGTGCCACGGGCAAGCATGTTGAGTGTAGACTCATGACACCTATTCATCATCTGAATAACCTGCAACATCACAAGTTACAGCCACAGTGGGTCAATACTTTGGAATAGTATTGGCAAGTGATACCTTAGTTAATTTTAAGTGGACTATTACTATATGCAATTTGGCTAAGTGTAGCTTGGCTTGCTTTGCTTCAAAATAGGTTTTCCTATTAGTTGAAATCACTAAGTTTTTCTTTGTCAAAAACTTTCCCAAGAAACCACCAATAGAAATTGGGGTCCTTTACCCTTGTTCACCCACAAGTTTTACTTAGAAATTGGAATGATGAGATTCTTGTAGCTTCCATGTCTTGATGCTCAAGTTGTCCATTACCCTGGACATGGCTAAGTACTTAGATTTTCCATCTGCAGAGGTTGTGCACTTTCCCCACCAGACTTGGTTTCCCAAGACAGGACCCTTCAGAAGCCTTCCCTTAGTCAAATGGACGCGTTCCAACCTATCAATCCCACTACCACCAACTGTCCAAGAGACTAAGTTCTAGCTACCTATATGATCATGGCAGAGCCCATTTTTCCAAGTGGCTGCACTATAAGCTTTCTCAACACTTGGCCTTCAAATCCCTTTGTGCCTGGGTGGCATACCACAAGTGAGATACACAAGCCAAATCCATGGCCTTGTGTAACCACTCAACATAAACCAATCCTTCCATTCCACCCAGGAGGTTCATTTAACTTAGTTGTTTTATTAGGAAAATATAAGTCTTATGACTTAGAAATATTTTCACCATAGCAAGTATAGATTTCACCAAGCCTTGTTTGCTACTAGCTAGGCTAAGCATGGTATAGTAACTTTAACTTAAGAATTTTCCTAGCAATTCTAATAACCTATAACTACTTAGGATTTCCCAACATAGCAATTGGCAAAAGTAACATGCAAGACTTAGAAAAAATACCTAATGCTAGTACAAAATATAGGAATGAAATATCACTTGCCTTGGTAATGGGGAGAGTAGCACTCTTCACAATCACAGTCACTAGCAAAATCTACACATAAAATTTGTAGCACACGATTACACACAAATTATATACAAACAAAATTATGTATGCATGCATGCAATAAAGTGCTAAATGATGTTTTGTAAAAACCCATCCAGCAAGTACAAGATACAGAAACAATACTAAGTTAAAAAGTTTGCTAACTAAATTTATTTAGCCCTAAAACAATTTGCTAAACTAAAACTATACTCAAATTGGACCTAAACATGTTTCTGTATAAAAAGTCATTTTAATAGATACTATTTGTTAAACACATGGTAGATTCAGAAAGGGCTTGATTCACTGATTTCAACGGTATAAAGTTTGCAAAAATCTAACGTGGAAAACTCAAGTTATAGCCATTTGAAATTTGGATCAAAATCTGGTTTGAATTCTGTTTTTAGATCTAACCCTAGCCACGCGTCGCGATATTACTGGCGCGTACCGGTTCGCACCGGATCACCCTTCTGTGTCGTTGGATCTAACTAACGCTGCGCGGCTCAGATCTGTCCATACCCCTTCGTTAAGTGAACTATTTCTACGCGTACGATCCAGATCTGACGGCTAAAATCTCCTAACCAGAAACGAGCGGCGCTAGCGGCATTGACTGGCGGCGGCGCGTCTGACTACGGCGGTGCCGGCGCTCTAGGTCGCCCGGGGAAGCAAGAAGGCGCTTACCAGGACCGCAGTGGCGTGCTGAAGCTCGAGGTGGCTTTGGTTCGTCGAGGGGTGCGCGGATACGGCGATGATTTCTCGTCGGAGTAGAGGCAGACGTCGGCACGGTCAGTCGTCGTCGTTGGCGAGGTTCCTCGTTGCGCTAAGCCAAGATAAGGGTACCGTTAGATGCGCACATCGACGTAGGTTCTAGGTGTCCAAGTCAGAGGGCAAGGGGCGTTGGCTACTTACGGAGGGGAGTGGCCGGAGTTCGTGCAGAGAACGGTGGCGGCCGGTCGTCAACGTTGCTGGAGCTATGGGTCATGCGAGGCCAAAAGGAAAGTGTCAGTAGGTGCGCAAGGACTCGCTGATCTTGATAGCATGAACGAGAGACAGAGGGCCGGAACTCACGGAAATTCGCGCGCGATGTCGTGAACAGCCCGGCGTCGTGCGAGTCGTGGGCAGCCTGGTGGCATGAAGGCAAAATTGATTGGGGGGAAATGGTCGTGAGGATGTGGGGATTTTATAGCCAGAGGCTCGTGTAGCGTCCCCAACCTTTAATAAGATTGAGTCCCCTGTGTTTACAATGCTAGTCCCTGGATCAATAGCTAGCATCCACAGTTCAGATGTAATATCGAGAAACAAAGGTCATAATACAACTTTATAACCAGGAATAACATAATTTTATTACATCAAACATAGCTCATTGGCTATTTACATTACATTGCAGCGGAATAACTATAAGCATTGGGTCCTTCATCTTCAAAGTGCCACAGCATGTTGGTTGTAGACTTTGTAATCCTAATCAATCAATCTTCACTAAAACAATCAAACCTGCAACATAATAAGTTACAGCCACAAGGGTCAATACATTTGAATTGTATTGGCAAGTGATACTTTGGTAGTATAGTGGAGTCTATCATCTATATGCATTTGGCTAAGTGGAGTTGAGGCTTTGCATTGCTCAAAATAGATTTTTCCCTATCATTTGAAAATAAGTTTTGTTTGGCAAAACAAAATCCAAGGCCTCTATCAATCAAAGAGTGAAGATCCACTCAGGGCATCTATCAATCAAAGAATGAAGATTTACTTGGCAAAAACAATTTCCCAATCTAAGATTTTGAGATCCTTGTACCAAGCCATCTCTCCATCAAAGATTGAAGAATTTCACACAACCCTTGTTCACCCACAAGTTTTAATTTAGAAATTGGAATGATGAGATTCTTGATTGCTTCCATGTCTTGATGCTCAAATTGTCCTTTACCAGGGACATGGCTAAGTACTTAGGTTTTACACTCTTCAGAGGTAGTGCACTTTCCCCACAAGTCTTGGTTTCCCAAGAATGATCCTTCAGTAGCCTTCCCTTAGTCAAATGGACGCGTTCCAACCTATCAATCACTACCACCCTCTGTCCAAAAGACTAAGTTCCAGCATCCTAAGATCATGGCAGAGCCCATAATGCCAAGTGGTTGCACTTGAAGTTTCTCAACATTTGACATCTCAAATCTCTTTGTTCCTGGTGGCCATCCACAAGTGAGATACACAAGGTTCACCAGACTGGCCTTGTGTAACCACTCAACATAACCCATTCTTTCCATTCCACCCAGGTGATTCATTAACTTAGTTGTTTTGTTAAATAAAACAAGTCCTTAGACTTAGAATATTTTTCCATAGTGTGAATATATTCCACCCAAGTTTTCTATTAGCTAGGCTAAGCTTGGTAGTAATAGGATTCTTAACTTAGGATTCATCTACTAGATTTCCTATAGCAAGGTCTATACTTAGCAAAAAAAACCATGCAAGATTTTACTTTAGCAAAAACACTAATGCATAGTGAAAATAATGGGACTTAAGATATGAAGCATCACTTGCCTTTTTGGTAGAGGGTATAAGTTCACTCCTTGTCCTTGCAACATTTACACTCTTCAAGCCACTACAATCAATCAAGCAAGGCACAAACTCAATCTACCAATCAAGCAAATCAACACACATAAAATAACAAAGTCAAAGAAATGCATGCAAGCATGCCAAGCTTTGCTTTGTTTGCAAAAGTGGTTCCTAGTGGGTCATAGACATTTGGGTACACCTAATGGTCATTTTTGTAAAGTGGCAAAGTCATGCATAGGCATGCAAAGGTTGGTTCTAATGTATGGATGGTCCTCACTAGGCTTCTAAACTTTGTAAGTTCCAAATTGGTCATTTACCAAAATGGCAAGTCATTTGCAAAAGGGTTTCTATTAGATTCCTAAACTTTGTAAGATCCAAATTGGTCATTTACCAAAGTGGCAAGGTTGTTAGCAAAAGGTTTCACCTCAAAAACCAATTTCAAAACAAGGCACCTATTTGGTCATTTTATGTGGTGAAGAAATATGTCTACTAGGGTTTTAGTCTATAGGGTTCACCAAATGAGTTGCTATTGCAAAACTTGGTGCTTTTGGTCGAGGTTTGGTCCAAACATTTTCTCAAGGTTTTCTTTATGGAAGCATTTTCATAAACAAAACAAATAGATTTTTGTTAGCTAGAAATGGACTAAACTAATTAATCCATTCTATTCTTTTCCAAAATCACTTTCCAAACTATGGGTTGGTTCCTATGGTCAGCAAGGTCACAACAGACTAATTGGCAAAGGTTTTAACCTAAATATCATTTTTAAATGATTTTTCTAATGTTAGCAAGCATACAAAAGAATCTGCAAAGTTAAACAAGTTAACAGATACTATTTGCTAAACTAAGGGCAGGGTTGGTTAGAGCTTGTCTTGCTGATTCCAATGACATCAAATTTGTAAAATTTGGACGTGTGGATCAAAAGATACAAAGGTTTGAAGTTTGCAAGAGTTTCTGTTTTCAAAATTCTGTTTTAATCAGATAGGTGACACGCGGCGTGATATCATTGGTCGATACCGGTTCGGCCGGATCGTGGCTGTAGAGCGTTGGATCTATTTAGATCGTGCGGTCCAGAGGTCATACCTCTTCGTTAAGTGGTTCTCCGGTCGTCCGATCTAGATCTAACGGTTGTGGGTATTCGACCATACAAGCGGGCGCGGTAGCTACCGGGCGGAGTCGTCGATGACGATGTCGGCGATACTGGAAGCGAGAGAGAGGAGATGCTCACCGGGCTCGGAGGTTACTGGCGATGCTCGGGAGGTGTTGGTCGGGCGAGGCGACGGGTCAGCGTAATAATTGCTCGTCGGAGTTGGGAACGCGGCGGTTGGCTCTGTCCGTAGTCGAAGACGTTCTGTGGTTCTCCGGCGAAAATAAAGCACGGTTAGATGCGCGGGTTCAAGGCAAGGTCGTGTGCGTGAACGAGAGGGGTCGGGGTCGTCTTGTGCTTACCAGAAGAGTCGCCGGAGAAGAAGCAGACGGCGGTGCTCACTGTCGACGACGGAGGCGAGGATAGGGGGCGCCCTAGGTCAAATGGAAGGTGTCGTTAGGTTCGTATGAACTTGTAGATCATCATCGAGTCAACGAGGATGAGAGGGGAGGTCTGGTTTACCGGGGATTGTCGCCGTGGTTGAAGACAGACGGCGGCGCTGGCTCGGGGCTTGTCGGAGTCGGGGTTCTGGTGCTCCCGCGGGTGAATGGATGGCAAGGAAAGATGCACTAGGATGCGGTGAGTGTGCTCGCGTGCAGAGGTAGGTGAGAGGCGGCGGGATGTGGCCGGAATTGCTGCGAGGAGGGTCGTCGGAGTAGCAGCGGCACAGAGAGAAATTTGGGGCGGTCTGGAGCGTGCGAGCGCGAGGTGACAGAGGGGATTTATAGAGGAGAGGTAGGCGTTTCCATCTGCGTGATCAAGGCTCGGTAAAGGCTCGGCGTTAAGACGAATTAAGCGCGAGAGATCAACGGCAGAAAACGGCGACGAGGGGGGAAAGAACTGGTCCGCGGGGAGAACGATGAACAGCTGTCGGTGGGGTCCTCTGGTCAGTGGGAAAGGGAGAGAGAAGGGGGTCCACGGTTCAGTCACTCTGCGGGTTTCTTTCTCGGTGCAGAAAAACGGTTCGGGGATAGTGGGTGAGAAAGGTGGGGTTTGTTGTCAGCGAGAGAGGGAGAGGGGGAAGTGGGTCCTGGTTGTCATTCTCTGTGTGGGTCAGTTTCTGGGTGAGAAAAGGTCTCTTCGGGGAAAAGAACAGGTGGGCTAAGTGGGCTTCCTGGGCTGGGCCTGTTTCTTATTTTTTTTTTTTTTTCTGTCTGCTCTTTTTTTCCTTTTTCTAATCTTTTTCTGTTTTCAATTTCAAACAAATATTCACAAAATTTTCAAACAACACTCAATCAATTCAAACAGCAAACTTTTCATTTGAATTTGGTTCTGTTTGGCAACATAATCCAAATCTCAAAATGAAATATTATTTTTATTTATTTTTAGGATCCATTTAATAATTAAATAAAATGGATCTTTAGTTATTAGGGTTTGATTTATTTAATAATATTTCCATTTGAATTCCAATTATTTTCAAAACCAAACCAGAAGGTTTAATTTGAAAAATAAAAGAATACTTGGAAACTTATTTAAATAAATAAATAAGTTTTGGTGTTTTAATTAAAATGGGAAAGCCTTTACTTAAATAAAATTGGATATTTAAATCCTTATTATTTTATTTAAATAATCCTTTACTCATTTTAATCAAAGCAAAACCTTTTAATAAAAGATTTCAAAGTAGTAATAAAATACTTGGTGTTTATTTAAAATGGGAAAAGCTTTTACTTAAATAAAATTGGATATTTAGATCCTTTATTTTATTTAAATAAACCTTTACTCATTTTATCAAAACAAAATATTTTATTTCAAAAGCTTGGCCAAAATTAATTTGGCTTATCTTTTCATTTGAAACCAAAGTCTCTTATTAAAAGATCTAAAACAGTGTTTCCAAAACAATTTATTTTCCTTTGATAAATGTTTATCCAAATAAATCCCTTCAGGATTATTTGTTCACCAAAGGGTATGGGCTTTTTGGGTAAGGCTTTATTAGCTTTGGAAATTTCAATTTCCTTCTCTTGTTATACTTCTAAGATTTTGCTCATGGTTCCAAACTAAGTGAAACCATCTCTAAGGTCTTTCTTGATCCTTTGTGAAAATTTGTTGATCCACTTGGTATGGATCAAATCCATGGATTTGGAGATACTTTGGAAAATGATTTCCTTCCATTAGGGCTTAGGGTTTTGGATTTCTTTCCAAATGTTCAAATTCCCAGATACATTCATTTGAGGAATGCATTTCCCTTGATTTGGATTTTTGTTGAATTCAAACTTCCACCAAAGTTTGTTCAAGATGGGATTTTAAGTCTCCTTTTAGAAACAAAGTTTCTTTTCACCCTGATTTTCAACAAAAGTTTATTTTGTTTATTTTATTTTCACATTACAAGATTTGGAAAATCTTGGGATGTGACAGGCTACCACCCTTAAAAGAAATCTCGTCCCGAGATTTGGGGAGGCTAGGGTTACAAGCAGGTTCAAAACAACTAGGGTACTACCACCCTTGAAAATTTTCCAACTAAACTACGTCTTGACTTGCTTGGAATCTTGGAAAACTTCTTCTTGGGAAACTTCTGCATAGTGTCCATTATTTCCATGCTTGACTCATAGGCTAAGGTTGGGTTTCTCCTTTGGCTCATTCATCTTGTTCTTCATCTTTTCTGGACAATTGCTTACATAGTGTCCTGGTTCCTTGCAATTGAAACAGTGGATATCTTGGAGTTCTTTACGTTGCTCTTGTGGACAAACTGCTACATAATGGCCTAGCTCTTTGCAGTTGTTGCACACTACTTGGTCCATCCTTTTATTCTTTATGGACTGGGCATCCACTGGGGTTGTGTCCCATTTCCTTACATTTACGACATTGCACAAGGCTCATGTCTTGCTTTGGTTTCTTGGGCTTCTTTGATCCTTTGAATCGGGTTGTCTTGTTTGGGGGTATAAGTGGTCCTTTTCCTTTGTCATCATCATTCTTGGCATACTTGGATCCTTCTTGTTTCCTTTGTTCAACAATGGCATAGACGGGACATTGGATAGGTACATGGTCGTTTCCTTCACAAAGGTGACAAGTAACTTGAGATGTTGGGCATTGGCCAACTGGATGTTCCTCTTCACAATTGGGGCATTGATCTTCATGCTCCTTGGAAGTATGATCCTTGTCTCCACAAATATTGCAAGCTGGTGCTCCATCTAGCATAATGTTCTTGTCATCCTTGTTGTCATACACTCTTTTGGGATAGTTTTCTTCCATGCTGATCATTTGATTAGTCACCTTAAGCATCAGTTGGGATTGTTCTTCCAAAAACTTTTGCAAGGTAGGGTCTTTATCACTATTGTTGGCTATGAACTGAGCTGTTAGTTGGCTCAATTGGTGTTGGGTTGCTATGAGCTCTCTCATGTTGACCTCTTGGTTGTTGTTGTCACCATCCTTGATGTTGGAGTCTCTTGGAGAAGTCATCTGTTTGGGGTTGGATAGGGGTTAGAATAAGCAAAAGGTTTTTCTAAGGTGATATTTCTATTCACACACATCACAATTCACACAAGCAATGTGCAAGCAATCACAAACCAAACATTTCACTCAAACAACAAGTTTCAAGCACATACTTAGGCATCAAAATATTTTTATTACACCACATAAGTTGGTAGGTTTGACTTAACTAAAATATGGTGGTCCATCTACATGGTTCACTTGTGATCTTCCCATCCTTCTTGGTTGATTCTTCTTGATTGAGATCTTTGTTTCCTTGGAGAATTCTTGTCTCTTGGTCACAAATACTTCAAAGGTGTTGATGGCTCTTTCCAAGTTGTGTTTCCTTAGCCTTCAAGTGAAATGTTACTCAAGACTTGTATTCTTTAGTGATTTCCAAGTGATATCCAAGTTGAAGTCTTTAGAGTTGAAAGTGTTGAAGAAGTCCTTTGCACATGGTGTAGTCTTTGGTCATGGGGTAGGCTTTTCCATCAAGTTTTGAAATAGAAGAGAAGTAGTGTTGAAACCAAAATGGTTGAGGAAAGAGTTTACAAGGTTGTTTTTGTAAATAAGTTTTGGAATAAGACAACTCCTATTTTTTTTTTTTTTTTTCTAAGGGTTTTTGTCCAATCCTAGGGTTACAATTCCTACAGGCAACACAATGCTCTGATACCATTCTCAGAAGCGCCCCAACCTTTAATAAGATTGAGTCCCCTGTGTTTACAATGCTAGTCCCTGGATCAATAGCTAGCATCCACAGTTCAGATGTAATATCGAGAAACAAAGGTCATAATACAACTTTATAACCAGGAATAACATAATTTTATTACATCAAACATAGCTCATTGGCTATTTACATTACATTGCAGCGGAATAACTATAAGCATTGGGTCCTTCATCTTCAAAGTGCCACAGGCAGATGTTGGTTGTAGACTTTGTAATCCTAATCAATCAATCTTCACTAAAACAATCAAACCTGCAACATAATAAGTTACAGCCACAAGGGTCAATACATTTGAATTGTATTGGCAAGTGATACTTTGGTAGTATAGTGGAGTCTATCATCTATATGCATTTGGCTAAGTGGAGTTGAGGCTTTGCATTGCTCAAAATAGATTTTTCCCTATCATTTGAAAATAAGTTTTGTTTGGCAAAACAAAATCCAAGGCCTCTATCAATCAAAGAGTGAAGATCCACTCAGGGCATCTATCAATCAAAGAATGAAGATTTACTTGGCAAAAACAATTTCCCAATCTAAGATTTTGAGATCCTTGTACCAAGCCATCTCTCCATCAAAGATTGAAGAATTTCACACAACCCTTGTTCACCCACAAGTTTTAATTTAGAAATTGGAATGATGAGATTCTTGATTGCTTCCATGTCTTGATGCTCAAATTGTCCTTTACCAGGGACATGGCTAAGTACTTAGGTTTTACACTCTTCAGAGGTGGTGCACTTTCCCCACAAGTCTTGGTTTCCCAAGAATGATCCTTCAGTAGCCTTCCCTTAGTCAAATGGACGCGTTCCAACCTATCAATCACGACCACCCTCATCCAAAAGACTAAGTTCCAGCATCCTAAGATCATGGCAGAGCCCATAATGCCAAGTGGTTGCACTTGAAGTTTCTCAACATTTGACATCTCAAATCTCTTTGTTCCTGGTGGCCATCCACAAGTGAGATACACAAGGTTCACCAGTACTGGCCTTGTGTAACCACTCAACATAACCCATTCTTTCCATTCCACCCAGGTGATTCATTAACTTAGTTGTTTTGTTAAATAAAAACAAGTCCTTAGACTTAGAATATTTTTCCATAGTGTGAATATATTCCACCCAAGTTTTCTATTAGCTAGGCTAAGCTTGGTAGTAATAGGATTCTTAACTTAGGATTCATCTACTAGATTTCCTATAGCAAGGTCTATACTTAGCAAAATAAAAACCATGCAAGATTTTACTTTAGCAAAAACACTAATGCATAGTGAAAATAATGGGACTTAAGATATGAAGCATCACTTGCCTTTTTGGTAGAGGGTATAAGTTCACTCCTTGTCCTTGCAACATTTACACTCTTCAAGCCACTACAATCAATCAAGCAAGGCACAAACTCAATCTACCAATCAAGCAAATCAACACACATAAAATAACAAAGTCAAAGAAATGCATGCAAGCATGCCAAGCTTTGCTTTGTTTGCAAAAGTGGTTCCTAGTGGGTCATAGACATTTGGGTACACCTAATGGTCATTTTTGTAAAGTGGCAAAGTCATGCATAGGCATGCAAAGGTTGGTTCTAATGTAGGGATGGTCCTCACTAGGCTTCTAAACTTTGTAAGTTCCAAATTGGTCATTTACCAAAATGGCAAGTCATTTGCAAAAGGGTTTCTATTAGATTCCTAAACTTTGTAAGATCCAAATTGGTCATTTACCAAAGTGGCAAGGTTGTTAGCAAAAGGTTTCACCTCAAAAACCAATTTCAAAACAAGGCACCTATTTGGTCATTTTATGTGGTGAAGAAATATGTCTACTAGGGTTTTAGTCTATAGGGTTCACCAAATGAGTTGCTATTGCAAAACTTGGTGCTTTTGGTCAGTAGGTTTGGTCCAAACATTTTCTCAAGGTTTTCTTTATGGAAGCATTTTCATAAACAAAACAAATAGATTTTTGTTAGCTAGAAATGGACTAAACTAATTAATCCATTCTATTCTTTTCCAAAATCACTTTCCAAACTATGGGTTGGTTCCTATGGTCAGCAAGGTCACAACAGACTAATTGGCAAAGGTTTTAACCTAAATATCATTTTTAAATGATTTTTCTAATGTTAGCAAGCATACAAAAGAATCTGCAAAGTTAAACAAGTTAACAGATACTATTTGCTAAACTAAGGGCAGGGTTGGTTAGAGCTTGTCTTGCTGATTCCAATGACATCAAATTTGTAAAATTTGGACGTGTGGATCAAAAGATACAAAGGTTTGAAGTTTGCAAGAGTTTCTGTTTTCAAAATTCTGTTTTAATCAGATAGGTGACACGCGGCGTGATATCATTGGTCGATACCGGTTCGGCCGGATCGTGGCTGTAGAGCGTTGGATCTATTTAGATCGTGCGGTCCAGAGGTCATACCTCTTCGCGTTAAGTGGTTCTGTCCAGTGCGTCCGATCTAGATCTAATTGTGGGTATTCGACCATAGGCGGCCAATGCGGTAGCTACCGGCGGCGGAGTCGTCGGTCGATGACGGTGTCGGCGATACAGGAAGCGAGAGAGAAAGAGGAGATGCTCACCGGGCTCAGGAGGTTACGGCGATGCTCGGGGAGGTGTTGGTCGGGCGAGGGGCGCACGGGGTCAGGCGTAATTGCTCGTCGGAGTTGGGAACGGCGGCGGTTGGCTCTGTCCGTAGTCGAAGACGTTGCTGTGGTTCTCTCCGAAGCGAAAATAAAGCACGGTTAGATGCGCGGGTTCAAGGCAAGGTCGTGTGCGTGAACGAGAGGGGTCGGGGTCGTCTTGTGCTTACCAGAAGAGTCGCCGGAGAAGAAGCAGACGGCGGTGCTCACTGTCGACGACGGAGGCGAGGATAGGGGGCGCCCTAGGTCAAATGGAAGGTGTCGTTAGGTTCGTATGAACTTGTAGATCATCATCGAGTCAACGAGGATGAGAGGGGAGGTCTGGTTTACCGGGGATTGTCGCCGTGGTTGAAGACAGACGGCGGCGCTGGCTCGGGGCTTGTCGGAGTCGGGGTTCTGGTGCTCCCGCGGGTGAATGGATGGCAAGGAAAGATGCACTAGGATGCGGTGAGTGTGCTCGCGTGCAGAGGTAGGTGAGAGGCGGCGGGATGTGGCCGGAATTGCTGCGAGGAGGGTCGTCGGAGTAGCAGCGGCACAGAGAGAAATTGGGGCGGTCTGGAGCGTGCGAGCGCGAGGTGTCAGAGGGGATTTATAGAGGAGAGGTAGGCGTTTCCATCTGCGTGATCAAGGCTCGGTAAAGGCTCGGCGTTAAGACGAATTAAGCGCGAGAGATCAACGGCAGAAAACGGCGACGAGGGGGGAAAGAACTGGTCCGCGGGGAGAACGATGAACAGCTGTCGGTGGGGTCCTCTCAGTCGATGGGAAAGGGAGAGAAGGGGGTCCACGGTTCAGTCACTCTGCGGGTTTCTTTCTCGGTGCAGAAAAACGGTTCGGGGATAGTGGGTGAGAAAGGTGGGGTTTGTTGTCAGCGAGAGAGGGAGAGGGGGAAGTGGGTCCTGGTTGTCATTCTGTGGGTGGGTTTGGGTGAGAAAAGGTCTCTTCGGGGAAAAGAACAGGTGGGCTAAGTGGGCTTCCTGGGCTAGGCCTGTTTCTTATTTTTTTTTTTTTTTTCTGTCTGCTCTTTTTTTCCTTTTTCTAATCTTTTTCTGTTTTCAATTTCAAACAAATATTCACAAAATTTTCAAACAACACTCAATCAATTCAAACAGAAAACTTTTAATTTGAATTTTGTTACATTGGCAACATAATCCAAATCTCAAAATGAAATATTATTTTTATTTATTTTTAGGATCCATTTAATAATTAAATAAAATGGATCTTTAGTTATTAGGGTTTGATTTATTTAATAATATTTCCATTTGAATTCCAATTATTTTCAAAACCAAACCAGAAGGTTTAATTTGAAAAATAAAAGAATACTTGGAAACTTATTTAAATAAATAAATAAGTTTTGGTGTTTTAATTAAAATGGGAAAGCCTTTACTTAAATAAAATTGGATATTTAAATCCTTATTATTTTATTTAAATAATCCTTTACTCATTTTAATCAAAGCAAAACCTTTAATAATAAAGATTTCAAAGTAGTAATAAAATACTTGGTGTTTATTTAAAATGGGAAAAGCTTTTACTTAAATAAAATTGGATATTTAGATCCTTTATTTTATTTAAATAAACCTTTACTCATTTTATCAAAACAAAATATTTTATTTCAAAAGCTTGGCCAAAATTAATTTGGCTTATCTTTTCATTTGAAACCAAAGTCTCTTATTAAAAGATCTAAAACAGTGTTTCCAAAACAATTTATTTTCCTTTGATAAATGTTTATCCAAATAAATCCCTTCAGGATTATTTGTTCACCAAAGGGTATGGGCTTTTTGGGTAAGGCTTTATTAGCTTTGGAAATTTCAATTTCCTTCTCTTGTTATACTTCTAAGATTTTGCTCATGGTTCCAAACTAAGTGAAACCATCTCTAAGGTCTTTCTTGATCCTTTGTGAAAATTTGTTGATCCACTTGGTATGGATCAAATCCATGGATTTGGAGATACTTTGGAAAATGATTTCCTTCCATTAGGGCTTAGGGTTTTGGATTTCTTTCCAAATGTTCAAATTCCCAGATACATTCATTTGAGGAATGCATTTCCCTTGATTTGGATTTTTGTTGAATTCAAACTTCCACCAAAGTTTGTTCAAGATGGGATTTTAAGTCTCCTTTTAGAAACAAAAGTTTCTTTTCACCCTGATTTTCAACAAAAGTTTATTTTGTTTATTTTATTTTCACATTACAAGATTTGGAAAATCTTGGGATGTGACAGCTCGACAGGAAACGCTCGTCGCATCAATGCCAATTAAGCTCATGGAATCGGTCTTTACAGGCGTGGGCGGAGTTCATGCGCGGAATCTGGGGAAGACGAAGCTAACGTGGACGGGGCCCGCTTGGCAGTGAAATAAGCGGAGGGGGTGTGGGGTCTGACTGTCAGCGGCTGAGTGGGTGTGCTCGCGCGTGAGAGGAGAAAAGAAATGCCCCGGGTGGGCTTGTTGGGCTTGCTTCGTTGCTGGGCTAGATTCCTGGCGCTCGGCCCTTTTCTTTTGTTTACTCCTTTTCTTTTTCTATTTCGATTTTCAGGAATGGTTTTGATTTGAATTCAAACTCTTTTTGAATTCAAACTTTTCTGGGGTTTTTGTATGGTACAGTAGTCTCCAATATAGGTATTAAGCATGTGGTTGCTTTGCAAAGGTTTGGTCAAGCTTGGTATAAAATAATCAGGGACTTTGCATCTGATTTGCAAAAGTTTGAAAAGTGGTTTTTGAAACTATTTCTAAGTTGTAAACTTTGGTCTATTTGCTACCGACAAACTTTTCAACAATGGAGGCAAGCAACCAAGTTCCTAAACTTTCAAACTTTCAAATGGTGATGGTCATTTGAATTAAATCTGCTCACATAAAATCATAGCACCATGTGCTTCTATTTTTCTGAAATGAGTATGAATATGATCTCAAATCTATATGCATGCATGAGTGATATGCAAACTTTGAAATCATGATTTTAGGGATGTTACACCTTACAGATGGTATCAGAGCACTGTGTTGCCTGTAGGATTGTAACCCTAGGATTGGACAAAACCCCTTAGGAAAATAGGAGTTGTATTTGTTCCAAAACTTATTTACAAACAATCTTGTAAACTCTTTCCTCAACCTTTTTGGTTTTGATTCTACATCTCTTCTATTTCAAACTTGATGGACAAAGCCTACCCCATGGCCATAGACTTCACCATGTGCAAAAGATTTCATCAACTCTAATGACTTCAACATCTTCAAGTGATTTCAACATTATTATCAACTAGGACTTCAACCTTGGATATCACTAAGGACTACAAGTGAAAACCAAGAGACATTAGATTGCCTACCAAAGACATTGATATCATTTTAGAGTATGGATCATATTGACCTATGAGGTATGACTATATTAAGTTAATTATTTCAAGAAAACTTGTTGTTTCCTTCAACTCATGAGTTAAGCTCATAAGTTGTTAAGTGAATAGTTGCTTGTTGATTGTTTGATTGTTTGATTGAACTTGGATGTTTTGAGTTGTGTGTTAGAACTTCTTAAAAAAAACCTATCCATCATTACTCATCCCTATCAAACCAACAGATGCCTCCCCGTCGTGCCAACCCCAACCAAAACAACAACATCACCCCTGAGATGCAGCAGATGTTGGCAGCTCAGACACAGTTGATGCAGGAGATGACCACGTTCATACAACAACAACAACAACAACAACAATAACAACAACAACAGCAACAACAGCAACAACAGCAACAACAACAACAACAACAACAACAGCAGCAACAGCAACAGCAACAACAACAACAACAACAACAACAACAACAACAACAACAACAACAACAACAACAACAACAACAACAACAACAACAACAACAACAACAACAATAACAGCAACAACAACAGCAACAACAATAGCAACAACAACAACAACAACAACAACAACAACAAAAACAACAACAGTAACAACAACAACAACAACAACAACAACAATCAGAATAATCTTCCAGCACTTGACATGCTCACCAAGTTTCTGAAAATTAGGCCTGCAAGGTTCTCTGGAACAACTGATCCAATGGAAGCCAATGACTGGTTACGTTCAATGAACAAAGACTTAGTGACTGTTGGCTGCACCGATGAAGAAAAAGTTAGGTTTGCAGCATTTCTGCTTGAAGGACCAGCAGCAACATGGTGGGACAACTTTCAGATCACCACTCCCCTGGAAGATGTAACTTGGGCTATTTTTGAGGATGGATTCAGAACAACTCACATCTCACCTGGAGTGATGTACTTGAAGAAAAAGGAGTTTCACAATCTAAAACAGCGTCACCTCAATGTGGCTGAGTATATTGAAGAATTCAACAATCTGGCACAATATGCACCGGATGAAGTTGACACAGATGCTAAGAGAAAGGAGAAATTTCTTGAAGGACTTAAAGATGAGTTGAACCTGCAGCTAGCTGTTGCCTATGTCCCAACTTATCAATCACTCTGTGACAAAGCCACTATATTGGAAAACAAGATGA
Source organism: Avena insularis (assembly GCA_023614405.1). Lineage (NCBI taxonomy): Eukaryota > Viridiplantae > Streptophyta > Magnoliopsida > Poales > Poaceae > Avena > Avena insularis. The sequence goes on from CM042687.1 coordinate 390,809,693, forward strand.
ATCAAGTTGAGAACAGAAAGAGGAAGCATAAACTCAAGAATCACTCAGGATCATCAAAAAAGAAGCATTCATTTAAAAAGAGCAATGAAGATTCTGAACCACATCAGTATCACCACAACAACAATGGAAGTGAGAATAATGGAAATGATACTGACAATGGAGATGACCTTGGTCAGAACCAACATGACACTTTCAGGAAGAAAGACATTAGCCAGTTGCAGTGCTATAATTGTAAGGAACTTGGACACTATGCATCAGACTATCCTGAGAAGAAAAAGAAAAAGGATGCTAGAAGAGCCAATGGAAGTGACTCCAATGTGACCCATAAAGGACATGTGAACCACATTGACATGGATGGAAACTTTGAAGAGATAGAAGAAGTGGATGTCAGAAACTAGTTAACTTAGAAGAGTCAAATAAGGATTCCTTGTCTGGATATTAAGTGTTGAACCCATAGTCAAGTGAACCATCAATGTAATCCTATGAGACTTTATTTTAAGGGTGGTAGTACCCTAGTTGCCTTGAAGCCAACTTGTAACCCTAGCCTTCCCAAATCTTGGGACGAGATTTATTTTAAGGGTGGTAGCCTGTCACATCCCAAAATTTTCCAAATTTTGAAATGTGAAAAATAAATAAACAAAATAAAATTTTGTTGAAATTTAGGGTGAGAAGAAACTTTTTGATTCCAATTGGAAACATCAAAACCTATTTTGATCAATTAAAATCCTAAAGAGATTTAAAAAGATAATCAAATAATAACTAAAGTTATAATAGTTGGAATTACTATTTTTGGATCTTTTAATAAAAAGATTTGGTTTTTCAAAAGAAAAGGTAGAATTATAAATAAGGATTATTTTATAGAGCCAAATTAAATCTTGGCCAACATTTTGAAATAAAATATTTCTATTTGATAAAAAGAGTAAAAGTTTATTTAAATAAAATAATGAGGATTTATTAATATCCAATTTTATTAAAGTAAAGGCTTTTCCATTTTAAATAAAACACTAAAACTTGTTAAATTATTTTAAATAAGTTTTCCAAGTGTTTTTGTTTTTCGAATAAAACCTACTGAAATGGTTTTGATATTATTTAGATTTCAAATAGAGTTTTTAAATAAATTAAATCCTATTTGAATTAAAGACTAAGGTCTATTTATTTAATTATTAATGGATCCTAAAAAGAATAAAAATTATTTTATTTTGGACTTTGGATTATGTTGTTAAACAGAATTAAAATCAATACAAAGTTTGGTGGTGATTTGATTTGATTTGATGTTTGAATTATTTGGTTGAAAAACAAAACAGAAATTCAAATAGAAAAAGGAAAAAGCTTCAGTATAAAAAAAAGGAAACAAACAGCAGCCCAGCTAACAGGCCCAGCAAGCCCAACACCAGCCCACTCTTTCCACCCCCGTGGAAAACGCTTCGCACCAACGTTTTTACACTTGCGAATGACCGATGAGGCCCCTCCCACTTCCTCCACCTCGCTGACAGACGGACCCCACTGGCCACCTCAGCATCGTCTTCCCCACGACCACGTCGCCCTGCCGTTGCAGCCGATTAACTCCGGCGATGAATACGAGTTATACCGCGAGTTATTCTTCGCTGTGATCACGCATACATAACCGCCCGTTCCTCCTCTCTCTTTCCCCTCGCTTGCCTCTCCCTCTCTGCCCCTAGGCTGCTCTAATTGCGAGCTCGAGCCCTCTCTGCTCCGACGAGCTCCTCCGTCGATTCCGGCGAGGACAGTCTCCCCCTCGGCCCCTGCTTCACACGGGTTTCATCAGCAGCCTCTTGCGCACCTTCCTGTGCCAACCTCTTGACCTCGCCCGCTCCACAACGACGACAACCTCGATTCTGAACACCACCGGTGTCTGCCATTACTCCGACGAACCTTCCAGGTAACACCAGACCGCCTAGAACTCGCTAGTTGATGCTCCCATGATCCCCAGAACAGTGCGCGTCTAACTGTACCTTCCGTTTGCCTTAGAGCGATCTGCAGCCTCACCTCCGACAGCAAACAGAGCCGCTCGACGCCGATGCCGTCTCCGGTGAGCAATAGCCGTCGCATCTGTGCGCCCCTTGCCCCCTCGCGACCACGTTGAGCACCGCCACGATTCCCTGAACACGGTGAGCACTCCCGTTACCCCTCTTGCCTACTGCATCATCGGAAAGCACACCGCCAGAGCGTGCGCCGCTGCCAGCGCCGCCAGTGGATGGTCAAGCATCTATGAGCCGTTAGATTGTTATCCTGTGGCTAAGATTAGGTTTGGGCGAAAGGGTATGCGTCCATCTGTGCCACTAGATCTCACTTAAATCCTACGGTCCACAGAGCTCAATCCGTGCGAACCGGTATCGTCCAGTAAAAACATGACGTGTGGCACTATTTTGTTTAAATAGACAGAAACATTTCTATAGATTGATTGAATTTGTAAATTGCATAACTTTTGATCCACACGTCCAAAATTTGCAAATTTTATATAAATGGAATCAGCAAGACAAATCCTACCCAACCATGCACTTTGTTTAATATTTTGCTTCTGGAAAATTGGTTGAATTTGCAGAAACATGTGTAGGCTTATTTTGAATATAGAAATTGTTCTAGATATATTTTTAGTATGAAATCTTTGCAGAATGGTTTGTTGTGAACCTACTGACCCTAGGAACCAACTTATGGATTTAAAAATGAATTATGTGAAGATAAGGAATAAATAATTGAATTAGCTCATTTCTAGTCAAATAAAAATATTGATTTTGTTTTAGAAATGATTTTTGAGTAAAACCTTTGGGAAATGATTTGATTCAAACCTTATAACCCTAAAGACCAAGTTTTGAGAATTAAAATATATTTGGTGAACCCTTTAAAAGAATATTGCCTTGCTAAAAGCATTTTCAACCACATAAAATATTGATTTGATTTAGAAATGGTTTATAGATAAAACCTTTTGCAAATGGTTTTACCACTTTAGTAAATGACCACTTTTGAACTTTATAATGTTTAGAGCCTAGTAGAAACCACTTTTGCAAGTAAAACTATCTTTTACATGCTTGCATGCATGACCTTGTTTTTGTTATTTTATGTGTGACAAATTGTTTGAATGCTAGTTAAATCTATGTTTTCTTGATTGAATTGTAGTGGAATTAGAAGAGTGTGATATTTGCAAGATCAAGAAGTGAACCAACATCCTCTATTAAAAAGGCACGTGACACTATCATCCATGTCCTACTATTTTCATTACACTTAGTGGATTTTGTAACATGCATGGAAAGGTTTACTATATTTTATACTATGCTAAATCCTAATAGGATACCCTTATATATCCCTTAGTGGAAACAATGTAGTTGTAGTATGCTTAGCCCTGCTATATATTGGGATGGGATACATGATATGATTATATGAAGAGTTGAAAAGATTTATGTTTTATATAATAAAACAAGTACTCAATGAACCACCTGGGTGGACAAGGATACTCAAGTTTGGACAAGGTGGCAACAAAAGGAACCATGTTTATATGGCTATCTCTTTTTGTATGTGCACTAGAAGAAAACCACCCAGGGACTTAGATATTGAACATGTTTCTCGTACAGTGGCTTCCGTGTACAGCCACATGCTAAATGGGCTCTGGCTTAGTCAACTACATAGTGGAAGACCCATGCATTGGCATCTTCAGGTTAACTAGAATTGTGTAAGGGAACTTGAAACCCTACATTGGTGCCTGGATGACAAGCTAGCATTGTGTATTGGGAGGACTTCTATGGAAGGACTTTGTCACATTCTCAATCTGCCAGTACTCCATCTTGGTGTGTACTTATCCAACGGCCACTGGTGGCATCAAGATGAGATTGTGTCATGTGGTTAAAGTGTACAACTTCTGCAGAAGATCAAAATTCTAAGTACTTAGCCGTGTCCCCGGTTATGGACAATACTGAGCAACTAAGGCCTGAAGCTATGGAAGATCTCGACATTCCAATTTCTCAAAGTAAAACTTGATGGTGACAACAAGGGATATGAAGCACTTGGAGTTTTTCCAAGAATATTAGAAAGATTTTGACAAAAGATCAAAACTATTTTGAAAAGATAGGACAAAACTATATTGCTTTCTGCAAATGAGCCTAAACCCTACTTAGCCAAATATGCATGGATTCATAGGATCCACTTATTTCTACATAGTAGTGAAACTTGCCAATACAATTCAAATGTATTGACCCTTGTGGCTGCAACTTATTATGTTGCAGGTTTGTTTGTTGTTAGTGAAGTGTGTTGAATAGGATTACAAGTCTACAACAAACATGACTGCCTGTGGCACTTTGAAGATGAAGGACCCCATGCTATAGTTATTTCTGCTGCAATGTAATGAGATAGCCAAATGAGCTTTGTAAGATGTAATGATTTATTTTATTACTGGTTATAAAGTTGTATTATGACCTTTGTTTCTTGATATTACATCTTAACTGTGGATGCTAGCTATTGATCCAGGGACTAGCATTGTAAACACAGGGCTATCTACCTTATTAAAGGTTAGGAACCTTACAAGAAATCACATCCATAAAAACTATTGTTAAAATGTCGCAAGACAAATGATTGAAAGATCACTAACAAAATGACATCGCTGTTTAAATTATATTGGAAAGAAAACATGAAGAAACTCCATTTTCATGGATTTTTGGAGTCTTTGATTTGATCAAGTGACGCTTGTGAGACTTTCCTCGGGATAATTAAAACTTCGTTCAAAGGCTAAAGAAGAACAAACGACTAAAATATTGGAATTTATACATATTGATGTATGTAGTCCATTATGTGTAGTCATAAGCGATGGATTTCAACTTCATATGCTTTCTCCAGAAATTTGAGTGAATATCACTTAATGATAAAGAAGTATGAAATATTTGAAAACGTTCAAAGACTTTCAAGATGAAATGGAAAATCATTGGAACAAGAAAATAAATGGTTTATGATTTTATCATAAGGGATTTATTTGAGTTACAAGTTTAACAAGAAAATAAATGAATTATGATTTTATCATAAAGGGATTTATTTGAGTTGCAAGTTTAGAAAAAACACCTAGATTTACATCTTCCGAAACACCATAGGAGTATGGAGTGTTTGAGATTTGTAATAAAACCTTTGTTTGACATGGTTGGATCAAAGGTGTTATTTATAAAACTGCCAATATGTTTTAAAAGATTAAAGATTTAGAGACTACCGCTTTTACACTGAAAAGAGCTCCATCTTGATCCGTTGAAATGACACCATGGAAGTTATGGTTTGGGGTAAAACCCAAATAGTCATTTCTTAAATTTTGGTATGCTAAGCATAAGTAAGATGTTTACAACCAAAGTCGGATGAGCATGTCTTTGTAGGTTATTTTGAATAACCATTGGATATTCCTCCATAACACCGAGGACAAAAGGGTTTGTCGCTTGAAATGTGAAGTTTCTTGAAAAAGGAATTTTTCGCAAAAGTTAAGTGGGAGGACAATAGAACTTTGATAAGGTTAACGAACCTTAGCTAAATGATCTGAGTTGTGCAGCACCGGAAATCGTTCCGGAGGCTGCCATAATGCTCATAGCTTATGTGCCTCAAAGGTTGTGGTCACAGAGATCTAAGTTCTTATTGAACCAACTCGGTCGGATAAACAATCAAATACTGAGATTTGAGAGTAAATCATTATTGTTTGACAATGATGAACCGACTACATGCAAAGAAGCGATGATGGGCCCTGACTCCACCAAATGGCTTGAAGCCATAAAATATGTGATAGTTCCATACACGAGAAATCAAGTTTTGAACTTGGAAGACCCTCCGGAAAGGTGTAAAAACCTATCGGTCGTATTTGGATCTATAAAGAAATAGGCATGGATGTTTCACATCTATGAAATAGTCGACATGTCGGTAAAGTATTTTACGACAATGTTCAAGGAGTTGACTATGACAAGATTTGATCTTTCATAGCGATATTTAGTCTGGACGAATTAATGTAGCAACCACTACATATAATTTGGTATGTGGTAGATGAATAAACAAAACAAAGTTCTTCTAATAGAATGGTTACCTAGGACGTGTACATGACACGATCCAAAGGGTTTTGTTAATTCAAAGGATGTTAAAAGGGGCATACAAACTTCAATGGTTGAAGTAAGCATCGCGGAGTTGGAATCTTCACCGTGATGAAAAGGAGTTTTCATCAGGAGACGATGAAGATGCTTGCATTTGCCAGAAATTAAGTGGGAGCACCGAGACATATTTCTAATACATTATGTGGAGGACACCTTCTTGTTTAGAAATGATGTATATTTTATTGACAAAGGTGAAGAATTTCATTTCGATGAAAGACTTAGGCAAAACCCTAATATTTAGCATGAATGTCTATAGTGGATAGACTGTGACGCTAATATGGTTGTGCCAAACGTACATATATGAGATATTGAAGGAGTTCAATATAGAAATGACAAGAAACGGTTCTAGTCGCATGGAAAGGAATTGAATCAAGATTTAAGTGCATCGACACTTGATAAGTGAAACAAGATTCAAGTGCTTTGACACTTGATGAGTGAAATAACAAGGATGTTTTGATCAATCATACCATGATATGTACACATCCATATATGTCCTATGCTCTAAGTGTTATGATCATATACCAGAATGAATCGTAAAATGATCATTGGACGATAGTGGGGATATTCTTATGATCTTTTGGAAGAACTAAGAATATATTTGTGTAGAGGTGACAAACAATTACAAATAGTCCATTGTAAAGCGTTACATTGATACTAGTTTTATCACACGATACAAAATTAAGTTTTTCTCAATTTAAAATATGGGTGGCACAATGAAATGGAAAGGAGTTTCCATGACGGATTTGGATGAAGTCCAAAGTTAAGACGTTGTGACGGATAATACAACAAAATCTAAGTATATGACTGATATAGTAGCAGCAAAGGAGGGCATTTATGTCAAGTAGTTTGTTATCAAACTAAGGTGTAGTTCGCAATGGGCTAACACTAAAGATATATTGTACGACAATAGTATCGACATGATTTAACCCCAAGGAACTAAAGGTCTCACCAAAAGACCAAATTTATACAATGCCATCTCATTAGAGAATGAGTGATTCGTGGAGACGAAAAGACATGCAAATACACAAGGACCTGAAGCGTCAGATCCGTAGATTATGTTAACCACTTGCAATTGCATATATGGAACACCAGAAAGCCATATGTGTTTAATACGCAAAGTTTTCAAACTAGATTATTGTATCTAGTGCAAGTGGGAGACTGAAGGGAATATGCCCGAGAGGCAATAATAAAGTGGTTATTATCGTATTCCTTATTTATGATAAATGTTTATTTTGTATGCTATAATTGTATTAATACGGAAATGTTAATACATATGTGTTTAATAAACAAAAAGGAAGTTCCTAGTTATGCCTCTCTTATAAACTAGCTCGTTCATTAACAAGATGATCAAAGGTTTCCTAATCATGGACATTGGATGTTGTTAATAACGAGGTCACAATATTAGTGTAATGATGTGATGAACATTCATCCGAAGTATAGCATTACGATCAAGGTCATTGTGTTTATATTGCTATAACATCATACAAAGTAATCTTAGTCCTTAGACCATGAGATCATGTCAATCACTAACACCAGAAGAGTATCTTGATAACTTCAAACGTCACACCGTAATAGGGTGACTATAAAGATGGGTTCAGTTCTAGGAAGGTGTTATGTTGAGGCTCATGGATCAAGAGTGGAATTTGCCCATCCCGATGACGGAGAGATATACTCTAGGCCCTCTCGGTGATATCACATTGATTAGCTTGCAAGCAAGTGATTTGATCACTACAATGTTGTATCACGAGAACAAGAAAAGAGTACATGTCGGTAACAAGATCAAACTAGGTATGTAACATTCCTAAAATCATGTTTCAAACTCATGCATATCATCCATGCATCCATGATCATTTAGGGTTTCATTTCAAAATCATTTCAAAAACAGGAGCATATATTGCTCATTATTTTATGTATGAATACTTTAGCCTTTGGGCTACTTGCTAATGAGTAAGGTGCAAACATTCATTCAGTAGTGTTTTGAATTCAAACATAAGTGATTTCAAAAGCTTGATTAAAGTTTCCAAACAAAGTATAAAATTAAAACCAAGGTTATGCCATTTATTATATCACATAATGGCTTGGTTTTATTCTAATTTTCAAATGACCCAAGTTGGTTTTTGTAAACAGAAAGGTTTGACACTTATTTGAGTACAATATTCATTGTACAAAAGTCCAGAAAAGATTTGAAATCAAACAGATTTGAATTGGAGTTTGAAAATCCTTTTTAGAAAAGCAAACAGAAAAAGAAAAGGTTTAAAGGAGAAAAAAATAAGCAAACAGTCAAATCAGGCCCAACCAGCCCAACTAGCCCAGCAACCCCTCCCGCGAACCGTTTTTCGTTACTCGCAAACGAACCCACCAAGTGACTGACCGCCTGTCCCCACCTCCCCTCTGTTTCTCTCACTGACAACGCGGCCCGTGCAACGGTCTTCTTCTCCACCCCGGCGACGAGTTCTTCCCCCAAATCACACCGAGCGTTTCCTGTTTGATTCGCGTCGTCAATTCCTGTTCAATGCTGGAGTGATTCACGCCCCCATCTCGCCTACTTAAACCCCCTCTGCCCCCTCTCCATTTTACCCCAAACCCCGAGCATAGAGCGCCCCTAGGCTGCCGGTATTTGCCAGTACACCGCCGCAGACAGAACCCGCTCCGGCGACCAATCCCGGTGAGCTCCGTGCGCCCCTTCCTCTCTAGTTCATGCAGACTGCTTTGCAACATCCTTGTGCACCTTCTGATATCTTTGGTTCGTCCTGTACTGCCCCAGGTCGTCGACTCCGTCGAACACCGCAAGTTCCTGACGCCGTCCCCAACTCCGGCGACAAAAATCGGTGAGCCTTCTGTTCCCCTCTGTTTCTTAATCATACGAGCATGTTCGCCTGCATCTAGCGCACATGCTGATACTTATTGTTTGGATCCTCGAGCCCTAGAACGTCGCCTTCGACTCCGATAGAGAGCATCTGACGCCGCCAGCAACTCCGACGAGCTCGTGCTGCTGTGTCCGCGCGCCCCATGTCAAGCCATCGCCACGTTGAGCTTCATTACATCGCTACGAGTCTGGTAAGCATATCCGACGACCCCAAAACCCTCTGTAATCGCCGCGCCGCCGTGGACAGAGCCGCCGCCGCCAGTCGCCACCGCTAGCACCGCCAGAGTATGGTCGCTTGATCGCGGACCGTTAGATCTAGATCCATCGGCTGCGTTAGATTCACTTAACGAAGGGGTACGCGCTAGATCTGGCCGTGCATCTTCATTTAAATCGTGTGGCTCTCGTTGATCGATCCGCCCGAACCGGTACCGACCAATAGAAACACGCCGCGTGTCTGCTAGTTAGATTTAAAATCAGAATTTGAATCTATTAGATGTTTGATTTTGTTTTAATCATAACTTTTGATTCCCACGTCCAAAATTGATGAATTTTATATCAATGGAATTAGGAGAAAGAGCCCTTTCCAAATATGTAATGTGTTTAATGTTTTGTTTCTGTTAAAATGGTTTTATTTACATAAACATGTGTAGGCCTAACTTGTATATTACAAATATTTGGGAAATGTTTTAATGTTCAAATAAAGATTATTTGGCAAGTTTTGAACTTGTTTATGAACCAGTAGTGTGCACTTGTCTTGTTGAGTTTAAAAAAAATCATCACATATCATATTGCATGCATCCATATATTTTTGCTTGTATTTATTTTGTATGTGATTTGTTGCTATGATTTTATGTGTAGATTTTGGTGCAAATAGTGATTGTGATTGTGATTGTGAGGAGTGTAGCTACTCTCCAAACTACCAAGGCAAGTGGTGCTTCATGATTTTATCCCTATGTTTTTTTTACTATGCATTAGAAATATTTTGCTAGTCTTGCATGGTTATATTTTGCTTATATGCTATGCTTGGGAAATCTTAGTAGTTGTAGAATTGCTAAAAATTTCTAAGTTAAGATGCTTATCTATTCCATGCTTAGCCTAGCTAGTAGCAACCAAGGGTGGTGAAATATTCATGCTATGATAAATATTTCTAAGTCTTTGGACTTGTGTTTTGCTTAATAAAACAATTAAGTGAATGAAACACCTGGGTGGAATGGAAGGAATGGTTTATATTGAGTGGTTACACAAGGCCCATTTCTATGGTTTACCTTATGTATCTCACTTGTGGAAAGCCACCCAGGAACAAAGGGATTTGAGAGGCCAAATGTTAAGAAGCTTCTAGTGCAGCCACTTGGCAATATGGGCTCTGCCTGGATCATATAGGTTGCAATAACTTAGCCATTTGGACAGTTGGTGGTAGTGGGATGATAGGTTGGAGCGCGTCCATTTGGTCTAAGGGAAGGCTTCTGAAAGGTCCTATCTTGGTGAAAATCAAGTCTTGTGGGGAAAGTGCACAACCTCTACAGATGGAAGAATCTAAGTACTTAGCCATGTCCCTGGTATTGGACAACTTGAGCATCAAGACATGGAAGCTATCAAGAATCTCCTCATCCCAATTTCTAAGTAAAACTTGTGGTTGAACAAGGGTGAAGGACCCCAATGTCTATTGGTGGTTCCTTGGGAAAAGTTTTTGACAAAGAAAAACTTAGTGCTTTCAACTAATAGGCAAAACCTATTTTGAGCAAAGCAAGACTAAACTACACTTAGCCAAATTGCATATAGTATCTAGTCCACCAATATACTACTAAGGTATCACTTGCCAATACTATTCCAATGTATTGACCCACTGTGGCTGTAACTTGTGATGTTGTAGGTTACTCTGATGATAATTAGGAGTCATGAGTCTACACTCAACATGCTTGCCTGTGGCACATGAAGATGAAGACTTATTTATCTGTTTACTCATTTAAACTCTTGTACTAGGCCTGTGGCCATGGAGTTGTAAAAGACTATGTTGTCTCTGGAATGACTGTAATAATGACCTTTGTTTCTGTGTACTTCATCTTAAACTGTGGATGCTAGCATTGATCTAGGGACTAGCATTGCAATCACAGGGATCCTTTTCCTTTATAAAGGAGGGATCTTACAAGGTATGGAGATACTGATGATCGAATCTCGGACATGTAATATATCGCGAGACAAAGGTATTTAGTTACATGCGTATAAGGTTCACACGATCACAGAAGTCATTGTTGAATATGTGGGAGTCAGTACGGATCTCCAGGTCCTGCTGTTGATTATTAATCGGAGAGGGGTCTCGATCATGTCTAAATTATTCGTGAACCATAGGGTGACACACTTAAGGGATACCGACACCATTTGAAGCAAATAATATGCCAGAGAAAGAAAAAGGAAAGCACAGGAATTTATTTCACTAGACACCAAAACTATTTCGGGGGTTTTATGTGAATGTTTGTTAATTAAAGTAATTAACAAAATTCTGAATAAATAAATAAAAGAGTTTTATTTAAATGAGAGCTTGCATTAAATTTGGCGGAAATTTAATGCATGTGAGTGGATTTTTGAATGGAGGCTTTTCATTTTGAGTGGGAGCTCCACCCACATGAATGTGGAAGAGGTGGGGGCAGCCACCATGGCTGGCGCCATGCCCCTTGGGGTGCCCCCTCTCCGTATAAAAGACCCACCTCACAAAGGATCTCTCTCCCCCTTTTAGAATTTCCCTATGGTCTCGGATCAGCGAGATACATGTTCCCGGTGGCTTTTTCTGGAAGGATTTGTTGCTTCCGCTGCTTCGCTGGAGCAAGGGCGCGGAGGTTGTCGGGGTACCCGGACGTGTGTGTGATCACGGATACACCACTGCTTTGCGGTGCTGGGCTTGATGGTGCTGGACCGGCTGGACCAGATGGACTTCATCACGATCTTGAGATCGGCAAGCGTTCGTCTACATCATCCACAAGTACAACCTCGTTAACGCTATTTGGTGTTCGAAGGTATGTATTCTATGGATGTATATCCATCCGTTGCTTGTATCTAGTAGATAGATCTTGGTACTTAGATGTTCCCATCGTAGGAAAATTTTTGTTTTCTATGCTGCAAACCCAACAGGGTGTTATGGTCGTTGTAAATTGTCATTGAACCCCAACACTAAGGGCAATAGCTCATGAAAACGTCCATAAAACACGAAAACGACAAGATTTTGGTCATAACTCTCAAACATGTATCGCGTCTTACGGTCATTATAAGTCGCCCTGGAAACCCAACATTGTGGGTAAAAGCTCATGAAACAGGCCATAAAACGCTAAAACGACGAGATTTTGGTCACATCTCTCAAACATGTATCAGGTCTTATGATCGTTGTAAATCGCCCTGGAACCTCAAAATAGTGGGCAATAGCTCATGAAAATGGCCATAAAACACGAAAATTATGAGGTTGTGGTCATATCTCTCAAACTTGTATCGAGTCTTACGGGCCATGCAAATCTCCATGGAATGCCAAACATATGGGCAATAGCCCATGAAAGCGTCCAGAAAACATGAAAACAACGAGTTTTGGGTCATAACTCTCAAACATGTATCGGGTATGAAGGTCATTGTAAATCGCCCTGGAACCCCAAAACTGTGGGCAAGCATGCTCGGACCCGCACCCTCGGGAGCTCGGGGGCTCCCTTCACGAGGACCCCCCGTTCACCGTGGACATGTGATGGGGTCATGCCTTGTGCGCCCACGAGATATTCAGGCAGCAGAGTGTCGCCACCTCTAGCAACAATCACAGAGTCGGGCTGACCCCCTCCAGGGGAATAGCCCCCTGTCCCTCTCCTCATTTGGGAAGGCGGATCAGATCCCTCAGAGTGCTCCTGGGCCCATGTGACAGGCGGAGACACCGCCCCGGCCTTTAGGTTGGGGGCAGCGTGTACCGGCGATCCGCGGGCCTCGACGACTCCCAAAGAGAGGCGCTCCCGAGCCAAAAGGGAACCTGAGCTACCCCCGGCATGCTCTAAAGTTCCTCCAGGGCCCGACCTTGGTGTTTTCTTCCTCTTCTTATCACGCATGTATCAGAACAGTGGGTGACGAAGCAGGAAAGGAAAAGGGAAAAGAAGGGGAAAAGCCTCACGAGACTGACTCACCTCCCGACTTTCGCTCTCACCAAGGACCAGTTGGTTCTCCTTGCACCCGGTGGGAGAAAGGCAGTTCACTCTTCAGGTCTCGGGCGCTTCTGTGATGGCGCCATACCCGCCTAGCTCAAGACGGGCCACACGGTTTGTACAGCCTACAGAGGCATGGGCTTCAGCCTTAGGAGGATCCACAGTGTCATCCTATGAAGACGACACACTGTTGATCATCCTCTCGCGTCGGAAAGGTCGAGAGGACCCGTAGTCACCACTCGGCTCCGCGTGTTCATCGCCAGATCGACCAAGGGGCACTCACCCCGAGCGTCAAAGGTGGGGAGACCTGCACAAGCGTCGTGCATGTCACTGATACGTCAGAAACGTATCTATAATTTTTGATGTTTCATTATTGCTTAATATCGACTTTGCTTTGCTTTGTCTACACTTTGAGGTGCTTTTTACATGTTTTCTGGTACTAACCTATTAACAAGTTGCCACAGAGCCAGTTGCCTGTTTTCTGCTGTTTTTGGTTCTAGAAAAGCTAGTAAGGAAATATTCCCGGAATTGGATGGGACAAATGTCAAAGTCAATAACTTTCCGTGGGGAACAAGAAATCCAGAGAGGAGATGGAGAAGTGGGCCAGGGTGCCCAGACCACCCCCTAGGCGTGGGTGGGCCCTGCCTCGCGCCTAGGCAGGGTGTAGGGCCCCTGGCCACCTCCTCGGCCTCCCCTTCACCTATAAGAAGCCCCCGATGCAGAAACCCTAAGTACCCGATCAAATATCCACGAAACCGTCTATAGCCGCCGCCACCATCGTCCCTAGATCACGGGGGGTCTGAAATTCTTCCCGGCACCTTGCTGGAGGGGAGATCATACCGGAGGCCTTCTCTCCAGTATGATGCGTGAGTAGTTCCACCTTGGACTATGGGTCCATGTAGTAGCTAGATGGTTGTATCTCCTCCTTTGTGCTTTCATGTATAGATCTTGTGAGCTCCATTCATGATCAAGATCTAATCTATTTGTAATCATGCATGTTGTGTTTGCGGGGATCCGATGGATATTGAGATTATTATGTTGGTTTGATTAATGGTTTTGTCTTTATGATTCTATCATGTCTGTGTTGTTTGTGATCTTGCATTCTCTCCGTTGTTAGTGGCTATCTTGGCCAAGTAGTTGCTAGTGACTCCAAGAGGGGGTATTTATGCTTGATAGTGGGTTCATGCCTCTAGTTTTCAAGGGAAGTGACAATAAACTCTTCGGTTGTAAATGTTTTATTGCTACTAGGGAGAAAACAACGGTCTCTTGTTCATGGAACATGTGGACTGTTTACCTTACACACTTTGCTTAAAGCAGTTGTTTGTTGCTTGCAACTTAATACTGGAGGGGGTTCAGATGATAACCTGAAGGTGGACTTCTAGTCATAGATGTAGTTGGATGGAGGTCTATGTATATTGTTGTATTGCCCAATCGAATCTCATAGGATCTTTCTGACTAGTAATTGCATTGGTATGCCTTGCTCAGTTCCTGTCAATTGCCCTGCTGTAATTTGTTTACCCTTCATGCCATGTTGTTTATCTAAGGAGAGCACCTCTAGTGAACTATGGACCCCGGTCCAATATTTACCATTGATACATCCTCCACTGTTACTTGTTTACTTGCTACAAACCATTACCTTCCACACTATACGTTTAATCCTTTGTTACAGCAAACCAGTGAGCTTGACAATCTCACTGATTCGTTGGGGCAAAGTCTTGAGTTTGTGTTGTGCAGGTCTCCGCATTGCTAGCAACACCTATGTGACGTTTCCTTCCTCCTACTGGTTCGATAACCTCGGTTTCTTACTGAGGGAAGACTTGCTAATGTGCTACTTCACACCTTGCTCTTGGGGTTCCCAACAGATTCCACATCAAGCACCAAGTTCTCTGGAGCCATCAAGGAGTCATCAACAAGTTTCCTGGCGCCGTTGCCGGGGAACTACAGAACAGCTTCAACCTCTTCCTCCCCGTCAAGCTCCAGCAACAAGTTTTCTGGCGCCATTGTCGGGGAGGCTAAGGACGTCTTCACAAGGGGAGTCATCCACT
This sequence comes from Avena insularis, assembly GCA_023614405.1. Lineage (NCBI taxonomy): Eukaryota > Viridiplantae > Streptophyta > Magnoliopsida > Poales > Poaceae > Avena > Avena insularis. The sequence goes on from CM042687.1 coordinate 390,824,880, forward strand.
TCCTTTTTCTTTACTTTGTTTTTAGTTTGCTTAGTTTCCTTTGCTTGGTTTTGTTTGCCTCTTTTCAAAAACTCCAAAAAAGTTAGTTTAGTTTGGTTTGCTTTCTTTATTCAAAAACACAAAAAAATTAGTTCCTACTCTGGTTGCTGGTCTGTTATTGCCTTGATTGGTCATGCTTTCTATCAATGGATGGTTTATTTGAAACTAGTTATTATTGGCAAGGTGGGTTCATGGAAGAACAAAAGTATTATTATAAGGCACCATTTGTCACAAAAAGGGAAACACTTATGGGAACAAATTGATAAGTTGAATACTATTGCTAGAGAGGTGTGCTCTACTTATAATGTTACCTATTGCTTTGATAAAGCTTGTTGTTGTAGGAGGTATAAACACCTCCCTTTTCAATGTGAGTATAATGATAATGTTACCATATCCTCTTATGTTAAAGGAAATTATGATTTTGATGATGTGGAACAAATTGAAGAATTTATTACCTTCAAGGGTGCATTTGAACTTGCCAGTTTGCTTGAGAATACTGATGATGCACCTTATAAACATGAGGTTTTTGAGATACTTAAATTTGGCTTTGATAATTACAAGGAAGAAAATAGCTATATTCTTGAATATTTTAATAAGCGTTTTCCACAATGGAAGAGTCTAATGCCATGCAGGAGCCTATGGAAGAAGAAATTGTTGAAACGGGAAGCTCATTAGATGATGAAAAAAAAGAGGAGAGTGATGAACAAAAGGAGGATGAATGTTATGTTCTTGTGGATCCTTTTGAAATATCTACTCTGGGTAAAACATGTGAAGGTTTTAATCCCACTATATTTGATCTTGATAGAAATTATGTGTTTGTAGCTCATGAAAAGCCTTCTTTATGTGATAGTTATATTGTTGAGTTTATTCATGAGGCTACTGAAAATTATTATGAGAGAGGAAAATATGGTTGTAGAAGTTTTCATGGTACTGAAACACCTCTCAATGTGCTGAAAGTTTTGAAGTTACTCTTCTTTCATCTTCCTATGCCTGCCACTTTGTTCTTTGTGAATTTATTTGCATACAAGATTCCTATGCATAGGAAGTGGGCTAGACTTAAATGTGTTCTGAATTTGCTTCTTGATGCTCTCTTTTAATTCAATTCATATTCTTATGTCAGCATCTTCTCAAAACTATAAAGCCTAACTTAAAGGCGTTAAAGAAAATTACTTGTTAGGAGATAACCCAAGAGTTTCCTTGAGTCTTGGAAGTTATTACTTCAGTAATGACCTCTCTGTATCCTTTTTGTTTGCTTTTTGTGCCAAGAATGACCTCTAATGAGAGGGAAGTAAGATTTGGGGAGTTGCTGTCCCGAAATAGATTTCTGTTCTCCACCAAAATAATTCGTGAGGAGTCTATGTAACTCATATTGAGCTCACAATTTACTAATAAATCCCCCAGTATGTTAGCTAACTTTCGTTAGTTCAACACTTTTTGATTTGAGTAACATACGATGTTCTAAAAAATCAGTTTCTACCTGCTGTTCTGTTTTAACAGATTTCTGCCATTATTTGCATTTGCTTCTTATTGATTCCTTTTTAGTACTTTTTTGGGGAATTGATCTTTTTGAAGGAGTTACTACAGTAGCTTGTGTTTTTAGTGAAAAGTCTTGTTGTTCCAAAGCTTTGCCAGGGGTCTAATATCTTTTGAATACACTAATGTTGCTAATGAAGATTGTATGAAGTTTTGTATGAAGGAAAAAATTTCAGGTGTAGAGAGAGAATGATGCAATGATATGAAGAATAGACAAAAGCTCAAGCTTGGGTATTCCACCATAGTGTCACCCCAATAAATATCCAAGAGGTACAAGCGTCAAAGCTTGGGGATGCCCAAGGCATCCCCTTCTTCATCAATGAAAAGCTCAGGTCTGTCTAGACACTTCATTTTTATTGTTTCATGCATAGTTGTGTTGTTCTTGGAGCGTCTTAGTTTTCCTTTGCTTTGCTTAGGTTTTTTAGTTTGCTTGAATAAAGTGGTTTGGACCCCCATTCTCGTTGTGTTGTTTTGCAAATAAGTTGCTTGGTGTTGGAAAGAAGTAGTAAGTTCTTGCTTGAAGTGCAAGAGGAGCTTGCATTGACTTTAGCGTGACATGCTAGATGTTGTTTTGACCTTATGCTTAGTGATTATTGCTGTAGCATGTCTTGTTCCAAACAATTGGGATTGCTTAGTGTGCCTTGAAGAAATTATGCATTGTTTTAGCATGCAAAAGCATAGTATTATGGTATTCTCCTTTGATGCTTTGTTTTGGTTGACTTGGCACATGCTCACACCATGTTATGACTATGACAGGTCACCATAGCCTCTATGATCATTTAGTCCTTGACTTGTAGTACCACTCTATGCTTTGATTAGTAATTCTTTGTTGCTCTGCATGACTATGGCCATTATGCTCTCTTAGTTGGTTGCTCCTAGTCTTTTGCTAGCCTCCACTTGTATCAGTAAGTTCTACTCATGCTTCCAACTCCCAAGAAACCAAGTTATTCCAAAGTGTCCACTATAAACTCCTATGCATGGTGTGTTACACCATTCCAAGTATATTCTTGTTTTCATCTATCTTCCAATTAAAAACTATTTTGTTATGTGAAAACTTAGTGATTAAAGCCCTCACGAACTTGCCCCTAATAAACTTGAACCATTGTGACATCTTTGTTGTATATTCTTGCACCTATACGTTGGAATTAATAGAACCGTGTTGTCACGGGGAACGTTTTCAACATTGCACTTGTACTTTGTACACAGTTGATATCATGCTCTTTTATCTAAGGATGTCACCGGTGTGAAATAAAGAGGGAACTTGTAAGTCCATGGAGTTTGTATCCTGTGTTAGAGAAACGCCTGGGCCGCTAGCCTAAGCCATGCCTAATCTGTTGGAGATATGCCCAAGAGGCAATAATAAAGTGGTTATTATCTTATCTTCATGCTTATGATAAATGTTTACATAACATGCTATAATTGTGTTAACCGGAAACATTAATACTTGTGTGATTTGTAAACATAAAAGAGTCCCTAGTAAAGCCTCTTGTTAAACTAGCTTGTCGGTTAATATATGATCATGGTTTCCTGATCACGAACATAGAGATATTATTAATAACAGGGTCATATCATTAGGAGAATGATGTGATGGACATACTCCTATATTTAAGCGTAGCATAAAGATCAAGTCATTTAATATAGTTCACTTTCTATAAGCTTTCTGATACATAGTAACCTAATTCCTTCGACCATGAGATCATGCTAATCACCATCACCGGAAGGATGCTTTGATGACATCAAACACCACATCGTAACTGGGTGGCTACAAAGGTGGCATTGAGTGTTCAGAAAGTATGTGTTGAGGCACATGGATCAAGATTGGGATTTTGTCCATCCATATGACGGATAGATATACTCTGGGCCCTCTGGGTGGAATGTCATCCAATTAGCTTGCAAGCATGTGACTCGCTCACAAGGGATCACATATCACGGGAACGAGAAAAGAGTACTTATTGGTAACGAGGTTGAACTAGGTATGCAGAGATACCGACGATCAAACCTCAGATAAGTAAAGTATCGTGAGACAAAGGGAAATTGGTATCGTATGTAAATGGTTCATTCAATCACGAAGTAATCGTAAAAATATGTGGGAGCCATATGAATTTCCATATTCCTCTATTGGTTATTGATCGGAGAAGAGTCTCGATCATGTCTGCATAATTCACGAACCGTAGGGAGACACACTTAAGGATTCGATGTTGTTTAGTAGATATGGAATGTGAGTAAAGAGACTGAATGTTGTTCGGTGTCTCGGATGGGATCCGGGATATCACGAGGAGATCCAGAATGGTCCGGAGAATAAGATTCATATAAGGAAAGTCCAATTTTGGAGTTTGGGAATGATTCCGGTGTTTTCACCGGAATGTTCTAGAAGGGTCTAGAAGGTTCACCGATCCGGAAGGGGAAGGGTACATGGATGTGTCATGACAAAGTGTAATGGTTGCATCATGTCCTAGGTCACTTGGTTGGACACTTGGAAGAGAGAAATCAAACTCTAATTTGAAAGTCAAAAAGGCAGTTTGAAAAAGTCAAATCCCAACATGGTTTCCGAGTTAGGGAGGGTTTCTGAGTTAGGGAGGCTTTCCAGCTGGGTTGGGAACACCCTTGGACGCCCCCAACCTATATAAGGAGGGGTAGGGGCGCACCCCAAGGTATCCCCCTTGCCCTAGCGCCCAAGAAACCCTAGGTTGGCCGCCGCCCCCCCTCTCTAGTTGCGACCAATCTAGATCTCCTATAAACTGCTACTGACTAGCTAAACTCTAGCTGCTAGCTACCTCTAAACCTCGGCCCTCTAAACCCTAGATATCCGGAGATCCCTCTACTCCACCATACTCGCTCCGGCTTAGGCGAAGCCCTGAGGGATCTCCCCTCTACTTCCGACACCACGCCATCATGCTACTGGAATCGCGAGGAGAGAGCTACAACCTCCGCTGCCTGCTGGAACAAGGGAGAGGAAGGTCTTCAGAGTACCGTGCGTGTGACCGACTATGGGAGCGCTGCCAGAACGCGGCGCCGTAAGGATCGTCTATGCGATCTTGAGATCGTCTAGTGAACGACTACATCACCCACGAGAATCTGCTCTCGTTAACTGCTTTGGATCTTCGAGGGTTAGTACTCTATCAACTTGTTGCACCGATCTAGTAGACAGATCTTGGCTTGATCATAGATTAGATCTTGATTGTGTGTTCATGCGGTAGAAATTTTTTGTTTTCCATGCTACGAACCCCTACAGTGGTATCAGAGCCATGTCTATATGTAGATCTATTGCACGAGTAGAACACAATGGTCATTATGGGCGGTGGTGCTTTTATTATCAATTGCTTCTTGTGTACTTTGCATCTTGCGGTATGGTGGGATGAAGCGGCCCAGGCTAACCTTACATGAGATCGTTCATGAGACTTGCTCCACGCTCGACATGCAACTTGTTTTGCATAAGTGGCTTTGCGGGTGTCTGTCTCTCCCATCATAGTAAAGATTCAATTTACAACGGGCACTTGATAGTTCAAGCATTAACGTTGTGGTTCTTGTTCGTAAGTTAGAACGACACTTATTGAAAGCCCCAAACCACGTAAAACATGCATAGAAAATTAGAGGTGTCTAACTTTGTTTTGCAGGGGTGTGCTGTGATGTGATATGGCCATGATTGTGATTATATATGTATGCAATGTTCCTTATTGTAAGTCGGCAACCGGCAGGAGCCATATGGTTGTCTTTTAATTTCGTCTAGACGTGTGTGTCTATTATTCAAAGTAGTTGTAATATTTGATGCTGGTGGACGACAACCATGGAGCGACGCCATTGACTTTGACGCCACGCCGGTGATGATGGAGATCATGTTCGTGCTTGAAGATGGAGATCGAAAGCACAAGAAGAAAGGCCATATCATATCACATATTTTGAATTACATGTGATGTTAATCCTTTTATGCATCTTGTATTGCTTAGTTCGCGACGGTAGCATTATAAGATGATCCCTCTCAAAAAATATCAAGTTATAGAGTGTTCGTCCTTAGTAGGCACCGTTGCCAAATCTCATTGTTTCGAAGCACCACGTGATGATCGTGTGTGTTAGATTCTGCGAGTGTATACAATGGGAGCAAGCCAGATTTGCTCATGCAGAAGCTAAGGTTTGATCTTGACGAGCCTAGCATGTACAGACATGGTCTCGGAACACGGAATACCGAAAGGTAAAGCATGAGTCATATAGATGATATGATGAACATGATGACTGTTCGCCTTTGAAACTATATCATGTCACGTGATGATCGGACTTGGTGTAGTGAATTTGGTTCATGTGATCACTAAAACAATGTGAGGGATATTGTTTTGAGTGGGAGTTCAATAGCAATATGATTAAAAGTTGAACATTATTTATCACAAATTAAATCAAAGTAAATTTGCATAGTTGTTGTAGTCATTGGCATCCGTTTACCACCTTGCGCTTAGTTATAATTGAGATAATAGAATTATAGAATTCTGGTTAGTTACTTTACGAACTGGTATCGTATTGTTTTGAAGTGTTAATCTAAAGTTTAAAAGTCCTATTGCAAACTTTCAGTAAGTTCCGGTTACTCTGTGAAGTTTAATAATTGGTATTAAATCAAGAGTGACAATTCCAGTGTTAGTATATAAGTATCATGTTTGTCTCCATGATTCTTGATATTCAAAAGATTGTTTTAATATCAAGGTTATCTAGGATCTGAAAGAGTTGTTTCAGAAACCATGATGTGTGGAAGATATTGCGATATCTGAAATGATGTTTTGGTTGCAACATGAGAGAGTATAATATGGCAAAGTTTATGTTCTCATGTTTGATGAGAATTTGAAAAAGGTTGGTGACGCTTGTCGTCCTAATCCTCCAAAAGGTTTTGGAGAGCAACATTATACTCGCGATTCACCGTTATAAGCTAAGAGTAGCTTGATCATGAATAGTTCCATGATAAGGGTGAATATTTGATAAAATGTTTACTACACTAAAAAATTACTAAAGAATGGAATTTGAAAGAACACCAAGTATTTGATGATGGTGATCTACTTCAAAGTGCAAGTCCAAAGACATTGGTATTTAACTATACATGCTTTGGACTATGTGTCATGTGTATGGCTCCACTATTGATGTTGATAGATACTTTCGAACAGAAAAGGAAATACTAAAAGAGAATCTCAGAAATATATGGCAGAAAATAAAAGACTAGAATTGTTCAGCTTAGGTATATACGGGATATACATGTTATGGTTGTATTCTTTGCTTAATAAACAATGTGGTTCTTAAGTATTGGATACTGAATTTGTTGGTGTGAATCGTCATACGAAACAACACAATTCATGAACTACAATGGCCTAAGTAACTAGCAAAAGAATATGTGATGATGTTCATCGAGAACAAATAAAGGGTTGTTATGTTGCTCGTTAACATCAAAGCTTGCCTTCAAGATTTGTTTTATCAGGTATTATGAGAACAAAAGGGTTGTTCAAATAATTACCGTAATCCATAAAAGATGGATGATTTAAAAATCTCGTTGGATAAATCACATCCATAAAAATATTGCTAAAAATGTCGAAAGACAATTGATAAGAAAGATCACTTAGGAAGTGACATCGCCGTTTAAATTATATTGGAAAGAAAACATGAAGAAACTCCATGTGGATGGAATTTTGGAGTCTTTTGATTTTTGATCAAATGATGCTTGTGAAATTTTCCTAGAGATAATTAAAACTCCGCTCATAGGCCAAAGAGAACGGATGACTAGCATATTGGAACTTGTACATATTGTTCTATGAAGTCCATTATGTGTAGTCAAGAGTGATAGATTTCAACTTCATATGCTTTCTCCAAAAATTTGAGTGAATATATGAATATTTACTTAATAAGGATGAAGTGTGAAACATTTGAAAAGTTTAAAGACTTTCAAGATGAAGTGCAAAATCAATGTAACAAGAAAATAAAGAATTTATGATAGGATCATAAAGGAAGATATTTGAGTTATAAAGTTTAGCATAACACCTAAGATTTGAGGAATCGTTCCATGGATTTGCATTTCTCAAAACACCATATGAGTATGGAATAATCGAGATATGCAATGAAACCTTGTTTGACATGGTAATATCAAAGGTTTAATTGATAAAACTGCCATTATATTTTAAATATTAAAGCTTTAGAGACTACCATTTTTCCACTGAAAAGAGCTCCATCATAATCCGTTGAAATGACACCATATAAAGTTATGGTTTGGGACAAAACCCAAGTTGTCCTTTCTTAAACATTGGTATGCTATGCATAAGAAAGATGTTTGCAACCAAAATCGGATGAACATATCTTTGTATGTTATTTTGAATAATCATTGAGTATTCCTCCATAACACCAAAGGCAAAAATGTTTGTCGCTTAGAACGTCAAGGTTCTTTGAGAAAGGATTTTTCCGTGAAAATTTAAGTGGGAGGACAATAGAACTTTGATAAGGTTAAATGAACCTTAGTTATATGTGCAGTGTTGCGTAGCGCTGAAAAATGTTCCGGAGGCAGCAACAATGCTCATAGCTCACGTTCCTCAAAGGTTGTGGTCACGGAGGTCTAAGTTCCTATTGAAACAAGTAGGTCGGGTAACCAATCAAATACCAAGATTTGAGAGTTAAATCATTATTTGACAATAATTATGTGACTACATGGAAAGAAGCGATGATGGGCCCTGACTCCGTCAAATGGTTTGAAGCCATAAAATCCATGATAGTTCCATATACGAGAGATCAAGCTTTGAACTTGAAAGACCCTCTGAAAAGGTGCAAGACCTTACAGTCATATTTGCATCTATAAAGAAATAGACATGGATGTTTCACATCTATGAAATTATCGACATGTCGGGAAAGAGTTCACGATAATGTTCAAAGAGTTGACTATGACAAGATCTGGTCTTTTATTAAGCGATATTTAGTCTAGACGGATTAATGTAGCAACCACTACATATAATTTTGTTATGTGGTAGTTGAATAAACAAAACAAGTTCTTCTAATAGAATGGTTACCTAGGACGTGTGCATGACATGGTCCAAAGGGTTTTGTTAATTCAAAGGATGCTAAAAGAATATGCCAACTTCAATGGTTGAAGTAAGCATCGTGGAGTTGGAATCGTCACTATGATGAAACTGTTAAAAGAGTTTAATTTCATCGAAGACGATGAAGATGCTTGCATTTGCAAGAAATTAAGTGGGAGCGCTAAGACATGTTTTTAATACATTATGTGGAAGACATATTGTTGATTGGAAATGATGTATCTTTTTATTGACATAGGTTAAGAATTTCATCTCGATGAAAGGCTTAGGCAGAACCCAAATATTTGGCATCAATGTCTATATGGATAAATTGAGACGCTAATATGGTTGTGCAAGAAGTACATAGATGAGATATTGAATGAGTTCAATATAGAAACTACAAGAAAGGTTCTTGTTGCACAGGAAGGATTGAATAAAGATTCAAGTATTTTGATACTTGATATATAAAATCACAAAGAGTACTTTATCAATCATGTTGTGATGTGTACAAATCCAGATATGTCCTATGCTCTAAATGTTATGAGCGTATACCAGAATGATTCATAAGATGATTATTGGACGATAGTAAAGATATTCTTATGATCTTTTAGAAGAACTAAGAATATATTATTTTGTAGAAGTGACAAATAGATGGTTAGTTCATTGTAAAAGTATTACATTGACACTAGTTTTGTCACAAAGTACAAATTAAGTTTATCTCTATCTAAACTAAGGGTGGCACAATATAATGGAAAGTAAGTTCTATAATGGATTTGGATGAGTTCCAAAGTTAAGACATTGTGACAGATACTACAACAAAAGGCTAAGTATATGACTGCTATAATAGCAGCAAAAGAGGGCATTTATGTCAAGTAGTTTGTTATCAAACTAGGTGTGGTTCACAGCGGGATAGTACTATGAAGATATATTGTACGACAATATTATCAACATGTTTTAACCCCAAGGAACTAAAGGTCACACCAAAGGACCAAATTTATACAAAGCAACCTCATTAGAGAATGAGGGATGCGTAGAGACACAAAGACATGCAATTACACACGGACCTGAAAGTTTCGGATCCGGAGATCAGTTGACCACTAGCAATCGTGTAAATACAACACCGGAAAGCCATAGGTGTTGAATGCACAAAGGTTTGAAACTAGATTATTGACTCTAGTGCAAGTGGGAGACTATTGGAGATATGCCCAAGAGGCAATAATAAAGTGGTTATTATCTTATCTTCATGCTTATGATAAATGTTTACATACCATGCTATAATTGTATTAACCGGAAACATTAATACTTGTATGATTTGTAAACATAAAAGAGTCCCTAGTAAAGCCTCTTGTTAAACTAGCTTGTTGGTTAATATATGATCATGGTTTCCTGATCATGAACATAGAGATATTATTAACAACAGGGTCATATCATTAGGAGAATGATGTGATGGACATACTCCTATATTTAAGCGTAGCATAAAGATCAAGTCATTTAATATAGTTCACTTGCTATAAGCTTTCTGATACATAGTAACCTAATTCCTTCGACCATGAGATCATGCTAATCACCGGAAGGATGCTTTGATGACATCAAACACCACACCGTAACTGGGTGGCTATAAAGGTGGCATTGAGTGTTCGGAAAGTATGTGTTGAGGCACATGGATCAAGATTGGTATTTGTCCATCCATATGGCGGATAGATATACTCTGGGCCCTCTCGGTGGAATGTCATCCAATTAGCTTGCAAGCATGTGACTGGCATAGTTGTTATTCTGTGTGCAGTTTTCCAAAGATTATTGATTGATGCATATTGTGATATTACTTGTTCTTGTGCTATTTGTTTCTAGTCACCCTTGTGAACTTTGAAGGTGTCCTATGCATCTATTTGCTACTCTATGAGGGACAAGCTGGTTACCACTATGCTATGTTTTCTATATGTGAAACAAAGAAACATTTTTCAATGCCTGTTACTCATGATCTTTGTTTGTAGCTTGTCATGTTGCATGCATATAGTTACCATGTCCTATTGTTAGAACTCCATCTTCCATGATCATGTTTAGAGTTCTTTGATCTCAGCTTTCAATGCTTGCAAATGGTTAGATCTTTATTGTGAGGGTGCATGTCACCTCAAAAATTATTCTTTTTATCACTTACCTACTCGAGGACAAGCAGGAGTTAAGCTTGGGGATGCTTGATACGACGGAAACGTATCTATAATTTTTGATGTTTCATGCTTGTTTAGTATCTACTTTGCTTTGCTTTGTCTACACTTTGAGGTGCTTTTTACATGTTTTCTGGTACTAACCTATTAACAAGTTGCCATAGTGCCAGTTGCCTGTTTTCTGCTGTTTTTGGTTCCAGAAAAGCCAGTAATGAAATATTTCTCAGAATTGGACGGGACAAACGTCAAAGTCAATAACTTTTCGTGGGGAACAAGAAGTTCAGAGGGGAGACAGAGAAGCGGGCCAGGGTGCCCAGACCCCCCTAGGCACGGGTGGGCCATGCCCCACGCCTAGGCAGGGTGTAGGGCCCCTGGCCACCTCCTCGGCCTCCCCCTTCGCCTATAAGAAGCCCCCGATGCAGAAACCCTAAGTACCCGGTCAAATCTCCACGAAACCTTCTGTAGCCGCCACCACCATCGTCCCTAGATCGGGGGGATCTGAAGTTCTTCCCGGCACCCTGCCGGAGGGGAGATCATCCCGGAGGCCTTCTCTCCGGTATGATGCGTGAGTAGTTCCACCTTGGACTATGGGTCCATGTAGTAGCTAGATGGTTGTATCTCCTCCTTTGTGCTTTCATGTATAGATCTTGTGATCTCCGTTCATGATCAAGATCTAATCTATTTGTAATCATGCATGTTGTGTTTGCGGGGATCTGATGGATATTGAGATTATTATGTTGGTTTGTTTAATGGTTTTGTCTTTATGATTCTATCATGTTTGTGTTGTTTGTGATCTTGTATGCTCTCCGTTGTTAGTGGCTATCTTGGCCAAGTAGTTGCTAGTGACTCCAAGAGGGGGTATTTATGCTCGATAGTGGGTTGATGCCTCTAGTTTCCAAGGGAAGTGACAATAATCTCTTCGGTTGTAGATGTGTTATTGCTACTAGGGAGAAAACAACGGTCTCTTGTTCATGGAACATGTGGACTGTTTACCTTAAACACTTTTCTTAAAGCAGTTGTCTGTTGCTTGCAACTTAATACTGGAGGGGGTTCGGATGATAACCCAAAGGTGGACTTCTAGTCATAGGTGCAGTTGGATGGCGGTCTATGTATATTGTTGTATTGCCCAATCGAATCTCATAGGATCTTTCTGACTAGTAATTGCATTGTTATGCCTTGCTCAGTTCCTGTCAATTTCCCTGCTGTAATTTGTTTACCCTTCATGCCATGTTGTTTATCTAAGGAGAGCACCTCTAGTGAACTATGGACCCCGGTCCAATCTTTACCATTGATACATCCTCCACTGTTACTTGTTTACTTGCTACAAACCATTACCTTCCACACCATACGTTTAATCCTTTGTTACAGCAAAACGGTGAGCTTGACAACCTCACTGATTTGTTGGGGCAAAGTCTTGAGTTTGTGTTGTGCAGGGCTCCGCGTTGCTAGCAACACCAATGTGACGTTTCCTTCCTCCTACTGGTTCGATAACCTCAGTTTCTTCTTGAGGAAGACTTCTTGTCTTTGCTTCACACCTTGCTCTTGGGGTTCCCAATAGACTCCACATCAAGCACCAAGTTCTCTGGCGCCATCAAGGAGTCATCAGTCGCCCTCTAGTTACAGCGGGAGTGCGCTGTGGGGAATCTCCAGCATGGTCTCCTCGCCTAGGAGCACCCACATAAGGGTGGCCACTGTATCATCGGCGCGGAGCCCCTCCAAGAGCCTAATCGCGTCACGGCTAGGGGCCATGCTCCAGGCGGGCCTTTAGTGATCCTGGAGAGGGGCAATATGCTACCGCAGGTACTCCCACACCACCATCTCACCAGTCAGGCCCGGGTCCCTCAAGTGCTCCATGTGCCTCGCGAGGGGGTCGGGGCCCATGCAAGCCTCCACCACGCGACCCCATCCTGGGTTCTCCACCGCCGCTCCCGTCGGGACGCGGAGCTGCCGCCAGGCCTGACCAGTATCCACCAGCACCCAGTCATGGCGGAACTCCTACGCTACTCCAAGGACGGAGATGGGCAGGAAATCCTCCTCTTCCTCGGCAAAGAATTCGATGCCACCGAGACAATCATCCGGCGAAAGAATGCGAAGATGGTAGAAATTCCGGAACAATGCCAAAGATGGCATCAGTTCAACGAAGGCCTCGCACCAGTACGTGAAGGCATCCAGGAGGGTCACACTCCACGGATCAAGGTGGAGCAGCTGGATGCAGTAATGCTCCATGACGGCGATAAGGAAGGGCGAGAAAGGGAGAACAAGGCCGGCGGCAATGGAGTGGGTAACCGGGGCTGCGGTGGTGTGCCACCCATCTCCTCCAACTATGGCACACCACGCTTCACGACGCTCCCCGCTGGTTCGATTCAGAGGCCATCAGCTTTCGAACCTTCTCCAACCCCTCCTTGTTGAGGACCATCGCTTGCGAAAAGGCCCCAACACTCGACGCGGAAAAGATAGACGTGTCGAGGGCGGCGAGTGCTCTCTTGGGCGCCATCTTGGAAGCTACTAAATAGAAGGTGTGGCGTCGGCGCAAAGGGAAAATGGAGGATGGAGGCGTAGGTAGATGAAGTGAGGCGAGAATTCCAAGGTTCGGGGTTTTATGGGCGGTGCGGTCTCCGAGACCGAGGAACAGAAGCAGTGGTTCCCGCATCGGGCGGGCCCACGTCCTGCGCGGGCACATGGAAGCCGCGGATGGTGTCCTCAGGGGATCATACACTAACATGTCTAGCTATGGGACCGACGCTAGTTCGTCCCTTGACTTCCTGGCATCTTCATCACATGCGTGCAAGTAAAGCGACCAGGGGCTACTATCGGACTATTGGCACCGGGGGTACCCCTTCCTGTCGAGTCGCCAGGCCCACGCAGTGTGCCCTCCCGATACCTCACGAGGAGCGTGACCCTCCGAAGGGGAGGAGGAGTATGGATTCCGGTTGGGCGTTAGGACCGGCCTCGCTACAGGTCAAGAGTCTCCTATCGAGGCCTCACGAGGAGGTGTGGCTGCGGTGTCGAGCGCGTCCCACAAGACGACGCGCCAACAGGCGGTCCAAGCGACGCCCGGTTCGCCTCGAGAAAGCGAGATGCTTCCTGCCTCCCACTGTGCTAAGGAGGGAAGGATGGCGCAATGAAGCCACAGAGCCTAACACTACCACATTGGTGCAATGAGACCAAGGTGACGCACTAAAGCAGGAAAGCAGCCGCCCACTATAGCTTGTCAGCGGTCACGTGAAGACAAGGTGGGCTAGAGTCCTTGAGCGAGAATGTGGAGACCCTTCTTGCGAAAACTATGAGTTTTGGGTCATATCTCTCAAACATGTATCGGGTCTTACGATCAATATAAATCGCCCTAGAACCCCAAAACAGCGGGCAATAGCTCATGCAAATGGCCATAAAACGCGAAAACTATGAGTTTTTAGTCATTTCTCTCAAACATGTAACAGCAGGCCATGCAAATCTGCCTTAAACCCAAAAACTGTGGGCAATAACTCATGAAAACGGCCATAAAACACGAAAACGATGAGTTTTTAGTCATATCTCTCAAACATGTAAAGGGTCTTATGAGCCATGTAAAGTATTACCAGGATCTCAAAGCCTGGATCAACAACAATTTAGATAGGAGATAGTTAACCTACTTTTTTTCTTACTGAGGTGGCCTTGAATTTGTAAATATCTACTTTTGTAACTCATTATGATTTATAAAAATTGCAGTGGGGTTTTTACCCTACTGTTTTACCCAAAAAAATGCAAATCCGCCTCGAACCTAAAAACTATGGGCAATAACTCATAAAAACGGCCATAAAACACGAAAACAACGAGGTTTTGGCCATAACTCTTAAACATGTATTGGGTCTTATGGTCATTGTAAGTCGCCCTGGAACCCCAAAATTATGGACAAAATCTCATGAAAACAGCCATAAATTGCCAAAATGACGAGTTTTTGGTCACATCTCTCAAACATGTACCGGGTCTTACTGTCATTGTAAATCGCCCTAGAACCCCAAAATAGTGAGCAATAGCTCATGAAAATGGCCATAAAACGTGAAAACGACAAATTTTTGGTCATATCTCTCGAACATGTATCGGGTCTTATGGTCGTCGTAAATCGCCCTATAACCCTAAAATAGTGGATAAAAGCTAATGAAAATGGCCATAAAACACGGAAACGACGAGTCTTTGGTCATATATCTCAAACTTATATTGGGTCTTTTGGGCCATGCAAATCGCCATGTAACGTCAAAAATGTGGGCAATTGCTCATGAAAACGGCCAAAAAACATGAAAACGATGAGTTTTGGGTCATAACTCTCAAACATGTATCGGGTCTTAAGGTCGTTGTAAATCGCCCTAGAACCCCAAAACTTTGGGTAATAGCTCATGAAATTTGCCATAAAACACGAAAATGACAACTTTTTAGTTATATCTCTCAAACTTGTAAAGGGTCTTACGAGCCATGCAAATCCGCCTAGAACCCACAAACTGTGGGCAATAACTCATGAAAACAGCCATAAAACACGAAAATGGCGAGTTTTTGGTCATAACTTTCAAACATTTATCGGGTCTTACGGTTGTTGTAAATCGCTCTGGAACCATAAAACTATGTGCAATAGCTCATGAAAACGGCCATAAAACGTGAAAATGACAAGTTTTTGGTCACATCTCTCAAACATGTATCGGGTCTTAAGGTCATTGTAAATTGCACTGGAACCATAAAACTATGGGCAATAGCTCATGAAAACGGCCATAGAACATGAAAATGACGGGTTTCTGGTCATATCTCTCAAACATGTAAAGGGTCTTATGAGCCAGGCAAATCCGTCTGGGACCCAAAAACTATGGGCAATAACTCATGTGAAATATGAAAGCGACGAGTTTTTAGTCATACTCTCAAACATGTATCAGGTCTTAGGTTGTTGTAAGTCGCCCTAGAACCATAAAAAATGTGGGCAATAGCTCATAAAAACTACCATAAAACGCAAAAACTATGTGTTTTAGGTCATATCTCTCAAACATGTATCGGGTCTTACAGTCGTTGTAAATCGCCCTAGAACCCCCAATAATGGAGCAATAGCTCATGAAAACGACCATAAAACGCGAAAACTATGAGTTTTTAGTCATATCTCTCAAATATGTAACGGGTCTTACAGGCCATGCAAATCCGCCTAGAACCCCAAAACTATGGGTAATAACTCATGAGAACGGCCAAAAAATACGAAAACGATGAGTTTCTGGTCATATTTATCAAACATGCAAAGGGTCTTACGAGCCATGCAAATCCACCTGGAACCCAAAAATTGTGGGCAATAACTCATGAAAACAGCCATAAAACACGAAAACGACGAAGTTTTGGTCATAACTCTCAAACATGTATCGGGTCTTACGGTCATTATAAGTCGCCCTAGAACCCCAAAACTATGGACAAAATCTCTTGATAACGGCCATAAAATGTGAAAACGATGAGTTTTGGTCACATCTCTCAAATATGTATCGGGTCTTACGATTGTAAATCGCCCTGGAACCCCAAAATAGTGAGCAATAGCTAATGAAAATGGTCATAAAACGCGAAAACGACGAGTTTTTGTCACATCTCTCAAACATGTATCGGATCTTACAGTCGTTGTAAATCGCCCTGAAACCCGAAAACAGTGGACAATAGCTCATGAAAATGGCCATAAAACATGAAAACGACGAGTTTTTCTTCATATCTCTTAAACTTTTATCGGGTCTTATGGGCCATGCAAATCACGATGGAACACCAAAAATATGGGCAATAGCTCATGAAAACGGCTAGAAAACACAAAAATGACGAGTTTTGGGTCATAACTCAAACATGTATCGGGTCTTAAGGTCATTGTAAATAGCACTGGAACCCCCAAACTGTGCATTATCCATGTCATTTAAGTGGTATCAGATTATGGCCTTGCTTAGTTCAGGGCTAAGAATGGCACAAGTATTTAATTATTATGATATTATGGGCAATGTGTGGATTGCCATAGAACAGAAGTGTGGCTAACAAAAAAATGTGGCTTGTGTCATTGAAAAAAGGAATGCTAATCCTAGCCGGCATCTTGGCGCGGGCCGCTCAAGCCCAGCCAAAAAGACTTCCAAGCCTGTTGTGTGATGCAAAGTGAGAAGCCCGTGTAGAACAGTTTCCCGAGGCTCGGCCGGAACCCCGTAGCGAAGGCGACCTGACGCTTCATTGAGGGCGTGTTTGGTTGCTCATGGATTTTACTCGCACCTGGAGATCATTGGCTCCACGAAAGCTGCGCGTAGCAATGCAACCTCTCGTGCCAAAAGGGTCATTCGTTTTGTTTCATGTATTCTCATTTCCCTAGGGGTTGAGAAGCCAAGCCCTAGTCATTTGGTTCCATGCATTCTAGTATTTCAGGAAATTGGTACTTGTTTGGCTAGCTGCATTGCCCCTGCTAGCCTTACCTTCTGGCTAGTATGGTGAGTTTATCCAACATCAATAAGGGAGAAAACAAAGTTCAGAAAAGTGAAATTCAGAGAACTACTAGCTTATATTAACGCATGTTTGATATAATAAGTCATGGCGTGTGTGCTGCAACACGAGTTCATGAGCAACTGCCCGTGATGCATCACTAGTTCATCACATACGGAGGGGTTATAACTGAATACCATCTCTCAAAATATATAGACCAAAGTTCAGGGGTCACCGCAACCATAGTTCATCAGCCTAGATACTTCAAAATACACATCACATCCATCATCATCAACACCACTATTAGCACCTCCTCGAACAAATCAGTCCGCTGCTCAGAGGTAGTGCTTGTTCAGGAAGGTCGTGAACCAGTTCAACATGCGCTCAGGGGTCATGGCAAGATACCTGGTCGCTTGTCCCTGTGCTCCATCAGGTGGGTAAGAGCACGGTGTATCACGGTCACAGAGACGGGCGCAACGGGAATGCGAGGACTATAGATGATCTTCATCTAAACATAGCTGTCAATGAGCTTGTTGATCAACTCGGTGTTTGATGGCTGCCGACATAAGAATCACAGTTAGTTCATATGTGAGCACTACAAATACTAATGCAAGTAAAAATATATCATACCTTGATATGCACATAGTAATCATCATCATCCATCATGATAGCAGATGTCTTCTCAACCCAGCGCACGTTCTCAAGCCTCTTGATCCTCAGCACCTGAATCCAACGCACTCTCCGGTGCCTCATGTGGTTGCACACTTGGTTCGCAGTGACTGTCTGGCCACATAATTTGAAGACATCCTCTGCAATCGGGCGCATGTCCACCTGTCTAAATCTCCGCACTACTGAACCCCTTTTCTTGATCAACTGGACGACCTGATTCAGGACGAAGGTGACAGAGATGTTGGCCATGACATGGCCAACTTCCTCATGGCCACCGCATCAGGCATCAGCACATAACGCAGAGGCAACCCAGAGGTTGTGGACAGATTAGGGGACACAACCTTCTCCTACGGCAGCAGGGATAATAATGTGTTTAGTTCTGGAAGAAGAACTATACTTATAACACTAATCGTACCTACAACACATGTCAATCCTCACAGGACAACATGCTCAGGCCCAAATCTAAAACACCAGCTCATAACTTAGAACTATGAGATAGAACATGTCAATAGATCTAAGCTGCGAGAGTTAGGGTTAGGTGTTACTTACCACGATCTCAATCTCGCCTGACGAGGACGACATGTCCGACATAGCCGAGGAGGAAGACTTGCTGGAGATGAGTTAGACCCGCCGGAGTAGGAGACGCCGCTTACCAGGTCGTCGGTGAGGAAGAGGATTTGGAGGGAGAGCTCGAAATTGGGGGAAATGGAGGCGGGAATTTTGGAGCCGGCAGAGGAACGGTGTAAATAGGTGCGGCGTATCGGCGTGCGGTAATCCTAATTTCCCTCGCCGGATTTTGCAAACTTCCGCCATCCCTCCCTTACACGACCGCGTGCAGCTTTTTTCCTGTGAGAGCGAGAAGAAATTGGCTTCGTAGAAACGCTCGATTTCAGCGTTGCTATAAGACCAGGCTAAAAGACGCTTTTAAATTTGGGCGATGTAAAAATCACGGAAAACCAAATGCCCTTATTTTTCTACCCCATAAAACCAAACACTCGCCCGGAAGTGGGGAAAGATCAACAAAAGAGGCCCTGAGTTTCTCCGCTCGCGTGTCGCGACCGCCCGCGGCGCCGCAGACCCCGTCCCCGTCACGCCGTCCGGACCCACAACCCCGCCGCCAGCTTCGGCCGACGAACCTCCAGCCCGCCCGACTGCCTGACCTCGAAGCCGCCGCAGAAAAGTCTGCGCCCCGAGCATTTTTTGCATTCCTCGAACTCCACGGAGCCTCTCAATGCCGCCCCCCTCCGCTGCCCCCTTCGCCGCCCACTGGGTTGCCGACGCCCTCGTCGGCGACGAGACCCTCGACTTCTCCGTCGTCAGAGGTAGTATTATACCGTAATCCATCCTTTGCTTATTCCGTCCGCCTCCACGGTTACATTATCTCACCTACGGCTATTGGTTCCCCACAGCGTTGGTGGGCGCATCGCCGGAGTCCCTCGCGTGCGCATCGGAGGACACACGGGAGAGGGTTGCGCTCCGATGCCTGCAGGAGCTCGTTGCCGTCTCCGCCGAGGGCGAGGTTGCGGCGGGGGTGGCGGTGGCAGGGGGGGAGATGCTTAGGGTTGATGCCACCCGCTCTTGCAAGGAAGTGCTGCTTGATCTAATTGGACAGGTATGTAGTCCCTTTGTTACCACGTCCATTCTGTCTGTTCAGAACTTCAGATTTACCTCTGAAATAATATCCGTGCACTAGAGTTACTTAAGTTAGGAAAGTATAGCATGTTTTTGCAAACATTTCTGGGACAGTAATGTAGGTAGTCATCAGTACCTGTTTTGCTCCCATGCCGGTTTTTTTGCTGTAACCTATAGGTTTACTGGTTTTGATGGTTAGTAATTAGTATTTTGTAGAATCATGAGTGGGTCACTAAAATGATGTGCTTAATATTTTTTCTAGAATACGCACAGCACGTTTAAACTTGGAGGTGAGGGTTTTGAGGATGGAAGTTCCATTCATACTGACAGGTCATGGATTTTGGATGGAGTATCCAAGTGCAAGATCCTCTTGCCGAACATTATCATTCGTCATGATGAGTTGAAAGAACATAGAAAGTATATTTGGGAAGTTTGTACAATTTGCATTTCGCAATAGAGATTGAATTCATATTTACAGCGCTAACTAGATATATCCCTCTAATCAAGAAAGAAGATTGGAAGTTTGTTCTGGGATATTCAAAGGTTGTAGTAAGCTGAATGCATTCAAATGGATTATACCTTGTTCATATGATCTCATAAGAATAATACACTTTCCGACCATGTGTCTGTAATTCCATCTTGATACTGTGTGTGAAGCATACACACAGTCATGTTCCTGTAAGAAGAAAATGAAAGGTAGACAGTGCAATAAAGAACATACCATTCCTGCATTTGCTCTGCAGAAATGTGCTAGCTATATTAAATCTTGTCCAGATCATGATGCAAACAGAATTAGAAATTATAATCTTGATTCCTTTCTTTAAGAATGCAAATCATACTCTCTTTCAGGCTTGATTCTTCCAATGGCCTAAGTGTATCCATTGCGGTTAAAAGTTGGAGATGACAGGTTCCAGTATACAACAATTGATCCCATGGATGCTTCTCATTATTTAATTTTGTATTTCTCCATTGGTGGTAGACTTATGTTTTCTCTGATTCAGACACGACAGTAGCAACAAGAGAAGATTTTGCATATTGTTTGTTGTATGTAACAACATATGTTTATTAAGGACTGAAAATTGATAGCGACATTCTAAATTCTGACAGGCAATCCATTGTTCGTCAATTAGTAGTGGGCTTTTGTGACCATGAAACCAAGGAGGCACCTTTTAATATTTCGTGTTCTCTGTGGAAATTTTATGTTTTTACTTAATGAGTTCACTGATCCAAATTTTGTAGTTCACCGCTGTCGCTAGGCTAGACGATGTTATTAGTTGAGCCAGTGTATTCTTGTGATATGAAACATGATATCCCTTGGAGATTGTGTCTCAAGTCCTGCCAGCAGACATTACCTTAGCAAAGGGTATTCTAGCAAGTTGTATGTTTACGATGCCCCCACTGATCATAACAGTATCACTCCACACCTGTATGGATCTTCAATTTGTGCAAGGAGCTGGGATGCCATGTCAGATGTCGCACCAATGCACCACATAATTATGCATGTTTCTGATGGTTTCACTTTTTGGTGCTTTTCATGTACTCCCTCCGACCCATATTAGTTGACTTGGATTTGTCAAAATTTGGATGAACCTATATACTAAATAGTGTCTAGATTCATCCAAATCTAGATAAATCCAAGTCAACTAATATGGGTCGGAGGGAGTAATTAAGATCGTAACTTGACGAAACAATCATCATACATTCTGGTCTGTTCAATTTGCAGAATGTAATAAATGGTACTCCCTCCGATCCATAATAAGTGTCGCTCATCTAGTACAAAGTTTGTACTAGCTTAGTACAAAATGAGCGACACTTATTATGGATCGGAGGGAGTACAATTTATTTAATGGCCAGATCTTTTTGAGGTTTGCTTTACATGAATGCAACATTTGCAGGTTTGTAGTCCAGGAAGCTTGGCGAAGGATATGCTTCAATCTTTTAGTGAGGATATTCAAAAGTTTATATGTATGAAGATACCAACTTTACCAGTAACATCATTTGAGTTGGTATGCCAAAAAAATTATAATCAAACTTCAAATAAAAAATTAGTCCTCTCTCTCTCTATATATATATCTTTAAACTGTTTGTTTTATGTTCAGCTTAGAGAAGTGAACCCAGAGATCACATCTATCGTCCCACCGTCCCCAGTGGAGAAGAGTGGCAAGAACAATGTCAATGACCAGTCATTCTGCATTATCAGCCATGATCATGTAAACACAGAAAAGCATGGGCACCCTAGAGATAGTTCTGATCTTCAGCGAGAGAACTTAACAGTTTTTGTCAGTGAAACTGACACAAGAGATGGAGAGAGACCACATGATGGTGGCACCAACATTCAGTCATCAAAAGATCTGAGCCATCGAGGATCGACCATGCAGGCTACAGTGGCTCTAGATTCGGACAGAAGCACTGATGCTCTACCGATATATACATCCGAAAAAATCCACTTGCATGAGTTTGTTGTTGCAGATGATACAGACATGATTGCACAACCATTTGGCAGGAAAACTAGGAATTCACCGCAACCTGACCATTGTGAGAAAACAAGTCAAGATCTGGATGAGGGTGGTGCTAGGATTCAGCTAGTGGATGAGGATCCTGGTCATAATGAACCGAGTCTACAAACTGCAGGCGCTGTACCTTTTGTAAGCTATGCGGCTGTTCAAGAAGATAAATCTGAAACTGAGCATCCACAAGAGGATGTTACAGAGCATTCTCAAATATTTAAACAGAGGAATGGTGATAAGGCTAATTTAGAAGTCAGTTCTGCTGACAAAGCTAATCCAGCACTACAGGATGATGGTAATATCTTGAAGAATACGTCCTGTGGTGATCAGACTGCTATATATTCTCCTTGCTGCAATGTGGCTTTACATAATAAAAGTTCAGAAGTCGATTCCTTATCCGAAAAGAATACAGAAAAGAATATGGCTGACAGATCTGTTCTAAATTCGCCTCAGGATGGAAATAAAGAAGGAACCAAGCGAGCTGCAAACAAGAAAATCATGGGAAATGCTGTGGTGGAAACATCAAATGTGCATTGCTCTGATGACAGTTCCAGTGACTTTGCAGCTGCTTATCTTCTATCATTGATGAGCAATATGCCATCCTCTACTCAGGATAAGGATGCCAATGGTTCCATCGAGGGCTTTACAGAACAAGATTTGTGCATAAAATGTGGGAAAGATGGCCAGTTGCTGAAATGTGGCACCTGTTTGTTAGCTGCTCATGAGAGCTGCTTTGGTTCATTAGTGACATTTGATGTCTCCGGACAGTTATATTGCCCTGTATGTTTCTATACTAAAGCTACTGAAGCATATGAAAAAGCTAAAACAGCATATTCGGAAGCTAGGAAGAACCTATGTGCTTTCCTTGGCACAAAGCAATTTGCAAAGCAACATAATGAACAGTCTCCTGGAAAACAACCAGCAGCCACCAGCAGCAAGTATCACTTGAATGAGTGTAATACATCCAATAGGCAAGGTAACAATCAGTCTGAAGCAGATAGCCTTTCTCATAGGGATGAAGAACCTGGTCAGCTGAGGAAGAAGCAGAGAACAAACGACACAAGTGATGCTTGTCCTGAGGAGAATCAGTTGAATGGGTGTAATGCGTCAAAAAGGCAAGATAACGATCAGCCTGAAGCAGATAACCTTTCTCATAAGGATGAAGAACCTTGTCAGCAGAGGAAGAAGCAGAGAAAAAATGATACAAATGATGCGTGTCCTGAAGAGGATCAGTTGAACGGGTGTAATACATCCGTAAGACAAGGTAACCATCAGTCTGGTGCTTATAACCTTTCTCATAAAGATCTAGAATCTGGTCAGCAGAAAACAAATGCTACAACTGATACTTGTACTGAGGAGGTAATCACTGAAAAGGCGTGTTTTGTTCTGAACTCTGGTATTGCAACCAATAAAGATTGTGTACTCCGCTATAAAAGAAGACAAGTTCACGTTGCAGAAGACTCTGAAGATGGCAATGGCAAGCATGGGCAACCTGTGGAAAATTCAGAAACCTGTGAAGATGGAAATGGCAAGCATGGGCAACCTGTGGAAAATGCAGAAGCCCGTGAAGATGGCAATGGAAATTCATTGTATGAAGCACAACATTCATCTCAGAATAGATGCAGTCCTGTTACTAGTCAGAACGTTGAGCCTGACAAACATGACTGTCGTATAAATTCTCACGAGTGTGAAAATTCCGATGAAATAGAAGCTTCATCTTCAAATGACTCTGGCAAGCGGTCATCACCCCCTTGGCGAAACATGAGACACCACAAAGCAGGATTGCAACAAAAGAAGACAGTGATATCAAATAATTCTAAAAAAGCATTGGGGTGCCAGGATGAGCACATGCCTTCACCATCAAGGAAACGGAACTATGCATATCCACCCAAGCGTTAGTAAGTGTTACAAGCACTTCTTATCCTGATCGTATTATTTGGGGTAATTAAAAATGACCGTGAGATTGGTTAACTCAGAATTAAATGACATTGAACATCCTTATTTAGACTTGTGATAAATAAAGTTCTAAGGTAGATGCTTGTGGGATTGGACCTACTGAGTTCAATGTGTTTCTATTGTTCGAAGTTCTTAGTTCAGCACCATACATAGTGTTAGACAAATAGCAACTTGTATTACCAGGTGCCAAAGGCCACAATATACAGTACATCTGACTTGGGGTAGAAGGTAAATCTAGACAAATACGGACTCCTAGAGTAATACTAATACTCCTTACCCACCACCAAATGCAAAGCATACAGCATTGCATTTGAAGGAGTGAAAACTAGACAAAAAATGATAATCCAAAATCCGCGTCTTGAAAGTGTTGTCGTAGCATGAAGAGACTTAAAAACCTGTTAAGTCAAGTCACAGTCCATTGAAGAAGAGATCGACACAGACTGAAAGACGGTCAGAAGAACAGCATGTCACAAAAGATCATAGAACAAGAAGCCAACATCTGTAGAAGCTCAATAGGCAAAAGAATCAGTGTAGATCAATGACAATGCGACAGACGGCGCATCAAAGAAAGACACACCACATCAAAAGAATCAAGCTTTTCTAACCAGATCATAGCCCAAAGAAAATCGTCGGCGAAAGAAGGTAGACGGCAAGCCAAAGGGCATAGATCAACCAGCAGCGCAAAAGGAGGCCAAAAGAGGACAGGAAAAACACGCTAACGATAAAGGTAGAGTGGGCTCGCATGACAAGAGAAACACAAGAGAACAATTGACTTGGTGGACACAGAGGGAAAATCAGAGCACTAAGCACCACTGACAGGTCTACTTGCAAGACATAGTCGAAACGGACACTGGCAAAAATAACCAAAGAGTGAAGAAGAGAGACGTGCGGTACGATGACATGACACTTTTTTAGTGCAGCGGAAGGACAGAATCAGCCCGAGAGCCCAAAGAGCTAGCAGCATAGCCGAATAGCAGCTCACACGCGGGCAACATAGCCCAACAATAGCGCATGCAGCCTAGCTCACCTAGTGACAGTGGAACACGAATCAATCGAGGTAGTTAAGCATGACCTGCAGGAGCAATCCAATCGGAGGAGGTTGGGGACGGCAGCCGGCACGCAGATCAGGGGGACGGCTGGAATCCGGCGAGCTGGTGATGGCTGTCGGAGCATCAGGTGGCGGGCAACGGTAACGAGCGCAGATATTTCCCTGAACCCAACCTATCGTTCCGGGGTCATCGACCCCAGATCGCGTCCCTGCTATCGATCGGTCGTTCGTCTGATGCATACCCCTACCGTTTCCTGTTTTGGCGACCGAGCGATCCTTGTTCCTGTCCCTCGTTTCCACTATCCCGGATACTTGGCAACTATGAGTCACCCTTTTTATTCATGATAATTTCAATTCACAAGAGCTTTTGAAAACTCATGGTTAGAATAAAGTTATTTTTTGTGATAGTGATGTTAGATTGTAGTTAACTGAATATGGTTGAGTACTACATAGGTTTGAATAATTGGCAAATACTAAAAGGGAAGATGAAATGGGTATTTTTCCCCATATTTCTTTTAGGTTACTAGTGTTTCTTAGCATAGAATCTGATTTTGTATGTTCCAGTTATGTGAAGTTTTCTGTATTTGGAACTGTACCATATATATAATGGTGTTTTGCTTTTGTAATTACAAAAACTGACCCATATCTGTCTTCCAGCTCTAATCCTGTTGGACCAGTTGGAAGGCGCCCAAAGCTCTGTTGGACAGAAGAAGAAGAACAAGGTCTAAGGGTAAGCATACCATGATGAAACCTTGCACTATCTTTTGCTACATTTTCCTGATTACTAATGTGTATGCAGTCGTGTTCTTGCTTGTGTTCTATTTGCTATTCTGATTCAGGATGCAATGTTAAAATTCACCGGAAAGGATGACGGGCCGATTCCCTGGGTTCAAATTCTAGAATATGGCAGGGATGCGTTTCACAAGACGCGCCTCCCAAGTGACCTGAGAGTAAAATGGAGGAACATGAAGAAGAAATCATGAACCTGACAGTGACACTGACCATCTGGCATCTAATGCAGTCATTTTGCCATGCTTGACTGATCCTTTGTTCACCTCTTGAAGCTAGCTCTTGTCCATCCTTTTGTAAGACTACATAATTTGTGATGTTGGCTCCTACCCGTTATTCTGGGAAATATGTAGACTGCAGCCCGCTAGAGGCCTTTATTTCTCTGTTAATTTGCTTTTGCTGTTGCTGTTGCGGTCATAGGGCCATGTTGAAAAACGGTATTCTCTTGTGGCAAATAATCAAGAGAAAGGCCTCTATACAGTGATTATGATTCCAAAGCAGACTATTTGTTTGAGTTTGAGTTTGAGTTTCAGTTTCAAAGCGCTGCGTAATGGAGAAGATTCAGGGTCACTTCTCTTTGGCTTCTGGGGGCAGCTTTGAGGTCCCAGGCTGCTTAAGCTCAAAAGAATAACAGCCGTGGAAATTGTGGCTGGAAACCAAACAACCACTATCTTTCCTTCTTTTTTTTCTCTTTTTTTTTGAAGCTTTATCACGCTTCCCATGTGGAACTGCCTCTGATAAATTAAAATTAAGTACAGTATGAAATTATTAGCTGATGTTTGTCTTTCATTGCCTCATTAGCATTGTAGACGCCAGTGCAACCAATACCGATGACCTCATGCATTCTGTCTTATCAGACTTTCTGTCTCGGTGCTTCCTTTTGGCCTTCTGTCACAACTTTGAACTTTTTCCATGGCACAGTAAATATTTGATGATTGCAGGATAAGGAGCTCTCAACTGTTGTTGACCAACATCCTATCTTAAATAAATGGGACTGCATGTGCATCTGGCTCCAACTCCTTGTTTGTCTTACTTTTCATCTCGAAATTTCCAGGGAATACACCCATTGGCGGATCCAGAATTTGGACGTAGGGTGGTCCACCTTCAATTTCTTTAACACAACTAAAGCAAGGCAGGTCTAGGTCCGCAGTCCCCTGCTCCCTCGTCACTTCCCTATCCATCTTGCGCCACCACCCATTGTGTAGCTGCCCCCATCACTACTAGAGAAAAGGCTATAGGAGACATATTTATAGGAGGCACATTTAGACGCTCTCCCTATCCGATCTTGCAGCGACGCTCTCCCTCTGCTGACGGCCAGCTCCCAATAAGGCGAATGACATGGAAATGAGTGGGTACCGTCGGGTCTCTGGTACCTGGCAGGTGGCAGGTATGGTGAAGATCTAAACCCGACGACCGACCGGTTCAAGGGCGGGTCACGGGAAGGGTCGAGTGGGGGTATGGGGTGTGGGCAAACCCGTCCCGAACCCGGTGGGTGCCATCCAGGGGGGGGGGGGGGGCATTGGAGGAGCAGTAGGGAGGAGTTGCGCTGGTTGCTGGGAGTCGGCGAGGTGGGGCGACGGCGAGGCACCGGGCTCGGGCGATAGGCGGTGGTTTCCATATCGAACGAAGGAAGGCACGAAGCGAACGACTGGACGAAGGAGGCCATTTTGGGCAATGGGCGGTGGTGTCTAATATCGAATGGAGGAAGTCATGAAACGAAAGACTGAACAAAGGAGGTCAGTTCGTGTTTTTTTTCTGGGAAAGACTCGCTGCTCGTCCTTTGGAAATGGCCTTTTTTCTACTCTCTCCATTCCAAAAAAAGTATGTCTTAGATTTGTTAAAAATTGGATAAATCTATACACTAAAATATATCAAGTTTAATTTAAATTTAGTCAAATTTGTGACATTCTTTTTAGGACAGAGGAAGTATTTTTTCTGCTAGGTATATGGAGCGGACCAAAATTTCAGGGCGGTCCAAGCACCACCCTATGGATCCGCCTATGAATACACCTGGGCAACATTATATAGTTGTTCTGATAGTTGGCTTCCTCATTACAGCAAATCACAAAGCCAGGGAGGCTCAATAATGAGCAAAAGAAACTTTCTGGTTTAGCAAGCGAGAGCGCCATTGAGCTTAAACATCATCCGCTGGCCCTGGGTTGGCCTCCATGGACATAGAGAGCTAGGCCGACGTCACAGGCTACCACTTGGTCCGCCCTGCCCAGATCTGAGACATGTCTCCTCGTCCCTCCTTCTTCACAGCTTTACCAGATTGTCCTTTCGATTTGGATTCAGGCCGAGGGTTAGATCGGACCTGATTCTATTGTTTTATGCATGCAATATTGTTGTTGTGTGTCGCAGATATTGGCTTTTGATACATATTTATGCCATATGTGCTTATCTTCCGAGAGTTGTGGCCGCGATGCTTATCTTCACATCTGCACGCGCTAATTCTCATGCAGAATCGCGGCTGTCTGACTGTGATCCTTACTTAATTATCACCTCAAAGGATTGCTCAAGCTAGCTAGCCCAAAAATATCTGTTTAGTTGAGGCAAGTCGATCCCGTTGACCGGCACACTGCAGCCTCACTTGGCAAGTCGATCAAGCCTCACGCTGCAGCCTACGGACGTGCGTGTTTAGTTGAGGCAAATCGATCAAGTCGGCCAGCCGGAGTACACGTACAACACCAGAGTATTGTCTGTGTCTTGTACAACGTTACCCTCTTGGTTATCCACGAAATTAATTGATCGATTGGATGATCAACTTCCTACCGGCACATACGCAGCTAGTTTTAACTTGAGTTCATCACTTGCCATATATGATCAGTTTGCTAGCTGCGCACAAAAAAGCGTCGAACAACCCTCTTGGTTTATTCCACCCGAAACAATTTCGGTGTTTCTCAAAACAATTTCGATGCTTGCTAAACTTTTCTTCAACATACATTATCTACTCAAATGTATCGATGAGCCTTAAGTGTGTTATCCTACGGTTCGTGAATAATACAGACATGATCGAGACACCTCTCCGATCAATAGTCAACAGCGGGACCTAGACATTCATAATAACTCCCACATATTCAACCATGAATCTTGTGATCGTGTAAACCATTAGCGTTGTAACTAATTTCTTTTGTCTCGCGATATTTTACTTGTCCGGGTTCCGGTTATCGGTATCAACCATAACTAGTTGGATCTTGTTACCGATAAGTACTCTTTACTCGTTCCGTGATGTGATATCCTTGTGAACTAGTCACAATGCTTACAAGCTATGTCGATGTGATATCACCGAGAGGGACCAGAGTATATCTCTCTGTCATCTGGATGAAAAAATCCTAATCTTGATCCATGACACTATTATAGTCACCCTGTTATGGTGTGATGTTTGATTCCATCTAAGCACTCCTCCGAAGTTAGTGATTGACATGATCTCATGGTCTGAGGATTAGGGTTACTTCGTATGTGTTTGATACAACAATGTAAACTTAATGACTTGATCATATTGCTATACTTTTTTTGGGTGTACGTTCATCACATCATTCTCCTAATGACAAGATCTCGTCATTAACAATATCCAATATTTATGATCAGGAAACCTTGATCATCGGTTAATCAATGAGCTAGTTAAATGAGAGGCATTATTAAGAACTCTTGTTTGTTTGTTAGACACACATGTATCAATGTTTTTGGTTAATGCAATTATAGCATGAGAAATAAAAATCTATCATAAATATTAAATAAGATAATAACCATTTTATTATTGCCTCTCGGGCATATTCCGTTTAGCTTGCCCTCATGGAGTAACAGCTCATCCGTTAAAGGATACGCCCTGCGGGTCATTTAGTACGTTAGATAGTCATTTATATACTTCTACTCTCATGTTATCAAGTATTTTGCAGTACTTCAATTGTTTTTAGTAGGTAAGACACTTCTAATAATTTCATTTCGGTAACTAGTTTCATGACACATCTTTCTCCCATACACATGCTTTTGTTGACCATGAGGAGAGTTATGAGTCATATGGAGACTCTCTATTTGCTCTCAAGAGCTCTTATGTAGACAAGCTATCCTATGTTGACTTCCCAGACATGCAAAAGCGGCTAACCGTGGATAAGTGGCCTATGGTCACATGAGTCGATGAACGAGGTATTCCAGTCAATCCAGTAATTGTTGCATTATGCTATAGGCCCATTTGAGGCCTCATCGTTCGTCAAAGCATGAAGATCACGTGCACGGACTTGAGAATGGAAGAGCATAATTACATGAGGGAAGAGCTCCTAAGCAAGTTGTTCGACATATACTGCTTTAGCAGTGAATTTGGTGAAGATGTGATAAAGATATTCAAAGAGAAAACATTGTGCATGATGGTGAGAGCATTGGGCATGCGGCGAAACAAGTCAAAAGAAGACTAAAGATTTTGAGACCATTATAAAGAAGAGATGACCTCAAATAGAAGAGTCGGACTGATAGCAATTCATCGGCTCGGACTAAAAGTAGATGATCTACATTAGCTAGGTACGTTTCATTTACTGCACCAAGCCACCAACTGATGTCCCCTTAATAGATAATAACAAGAAATGCCTCGTGTTTCTTTATTGTTATAATCAAGTTGGTCATGACTCATTATAATCTATCAATAATTATCTTTTTGAAAGCTACGAAGACATAAAATTGTTTTCTGTTCAGGTTCTTTATTATGGTCGATCTTCTTAAAACTTTCCTTTTGCTTTACTTTGGAAGTTCAACAATTTGCAATGCATGCTTCATAGGACAATTTGCAATTTCATAGGACCAGTATATTTTATAAGAATGATATTTCTGGAGCATTTTCTACTGAACTTTAAGGCAAGAGTGAAAGTGGAAGAGGAATAATCTTGAGGGCCCTTCCTAAGACTTCAAAGATACCAACAAGACAGTTGGATAGCTCAACTGACATTCACATATCTAAATCAGCTTCACGAAGAGGCTCTGAATAGTCTTCTGAAGATGTGTGCTAAGCGTGTACACATCGTTTTTGTTATCATAGAAAAATGTTGCACTAAGGGCTAGACCAATAATCCGTTGTAGTGCTGGGAGTAGATCATGGTTTTCAAAGCGAGCTTGGTTCAGTATCCTCCATTGATGTTCTAACAGCATCTCAATCCTCGCAATGGCCACCTCTCCAGTTACATTATGCTCGTTTATGTAACACTCAACAGAGCTTGCCGCGTCCCCTTTGCATTTTCGACGCTATATGTGTGGCATCTGGTTAGTGTACATATTGATATATAAATATGTAAGAAAAATTATTTGGAAATAGATGGACAATGATAGTAGAACACTAAATTACTTTGTTCATTCCAGTGCATACATATAACATGTTGGTTCTTAGTATTAACATTTATAGTTTAAATGAAGTGACTGGCACCTAAGTGGTGTCATAGATCAAATGATTGAAATGGAGCCGATGTATAATTTTTTTGTTAGACTTAACTATTTTGGTATTATAATTACTAGTAAGATGTACATGCCTCTTATATTGTGAAGCGGGAAGACATTTTTGGTAACATGCATGCTTGATTTACTCTCGAAAGGTTGATGCATATATACCTCAAATGCTGCAATATCATTCATTAAACGAACAACCTTTCCAGCTGCGATGACCACATCTGGAATGCCAACTGTCCACTCAAGTGCTTGCTTAATTATTGGGTCATCCATGCCAACCATCATACTTGTGCATACAGTTGGAGCGCCTATCGTTAGACATGTCAAATTCACCTGATATTTGAAGCTTGGCTTGTAGTTTTCATGTGACCATTCAGCTTCTTGCATGTAACCACTCACATGATTTTGGATCTACACCACTCATGGAAAATAGTGAAAATATTAAATTTAAGTAATTTTATTAGTTATTTCATATTGAACTTGTGCGAACCTGTCTAACAAAATTGACGAGACATAAGAATTAAAAAAAATGTGTTTACATACAACCTATTGTGAGAGATTTTTTACATATCCGACCAACAATCAGTCCTTAATGTATAGAAGAGGATAAAGCATTACATGTCAGCGCTACTAGAAAATATATGATAAAAGGATCCCATCCGGGAAGGTTATTAAAGATTGTTCCTTTTCGAATATTGCATTTTAGCTAGAGTTTCTACGTAATAGTTTCTAATATATCCAAGATGGTTTCTTGGGAGTAACCATCTACTCCCTCCGTTTTAAAATATAAGATGTTTTAGGTTTATGAAGAAAATGAATCTAGACTTGTTTTAGTACGTAGGTTTACTCAATTTTGGAATGAATCTATACACTAAAAGAAGTTTAGATTCATTTTCTTCACAAACCTAAAACATCTTATATTTTAAAACGGAGAGGGTACTAGAAACTAAATCATCTAGGAATGGCCTACTCATGCCCAACATGTCATTGACCGGGGACTATTTAACGTGTGTTATCCCTTCCACCTAAACTATGTATAGGTTTACTGTCCCAACCCCTAATCCAACACTTAACCGTACGTGGTCTCTCTCTCTCTCTCAAGATGGGTGGGTTGCACCGTTAGTGGAATGGGAGCTCCCTCATGTATCACTAGTATATTCAAAATATGTATTTTACATATAGCCACGCCTTCTACTAAATGATTACTACTGGTGGCGTATTAGTGTTCTGCCACGCCACTGGTTGCTCATTCTGCACTAGTGTTGTAGGTTTTATATTCTCTTAATTTATTGTGTGCATATATTTAATATCAATATAAAAATTACCATAGGTCATTTAGATGTTTCCATAGAAGATACTCTCTCCATAAAAGAAATAAAAAGCGCGCTTGACATTTTCTGGACAACACACATAACTTTTATTTGACTGTAGTTTCACTTATAATATGTGTGCAAATTAGTACGTAGAACTACATATAACAATACAATTAGGAGTGGGCGTTCGGTCATGACCGACAATTCGGTCTTTGTATTTCGGTCTATTTTAAATTCGGTCCTTGAAAAAATAAAGACCGAATTATACTTGATAGTTTTACTACCCGAAAAATTTGGGTACCTACTAATTCGGGTTCGGGTTCGGTCATGACCGAATAACATGGTCAATATTGTCAACACAAAAGATAGACATTACTTATTAAAAATATGACAATATTTCAACTATATTTTAAATATTTTAATACATATGTTATTATTTAGTGGAAGAAATAAACGTGCAACAATCCTAATAAAATGTAGCAACTCTACAATAGCACTTTGATGACCATTCAACAATGCTATAATTCATGCACATCACACAAATCTGGAGTTTCAGATAGTCTCATGTAAAATTCGGTCAGTTTGGTCTATTCGGTTACTTAGGAACTAAAGACCGAATAGACCAAACTAAATTCGGTCTATAAAATTCACTACCCAATTTTCTTGTCGGTCTTTTCGATTTCGGTCTATTCGGGTTCGGTCTCGGTCTTTTCGGTTTCGGTCTTCGGTTATCAGTTTTTATGCCCACCCCTAAATACAATCTATAGAAGGATAATTCATATTTGCTATATATTATTGGTCAAAGTCGTGCATATATTACACCGTCCAAAATAAATTTTACCTTGCATTTTGGAACTGAGTGAGTAAAAGGCAATTCCACATGCAAGAATGTACCGCTAGTTGCATTTTTTTTATATGATGAACCCATCATGTAATTCAATACAACACAAGGTACAACACATGGGGAGAGATGGGTGGGACCTAATACCCTTACACAAGTGTCAAACTTTTCCATTGTATAAAACTAAAGTTCCCAACTACGAGATCTTGGTAATTAAAATGCATTTAACAGATCCTTTGGAGCAAAGCTACACTGGTTACGAGCAAATTTTTCAGCCATATGTTAATTTTTTCACATCAAAAGTAATTACCGATTTCTTGAGGTGGGCAATATCGTAGTTCATGTTGATCGGAATTTCATCCTCAATGTCCTTAAAAATTACCATAGGTCATTTAGATGTTTCCATAGAAGATACTCTCTCCATAAAAGAAATAAAAAGCGCGCTTGACATTTTCTGGACAACACACATAACTTTATTTTGACTGTAGTTTCACTTATAACATGTGTGCAAATTAGTACGTAGAACTACATATAACAATACAATCTATAGAAGGATAATTCATATTTGCTATATATTATTGGTCAAAGTCGTGCATATATTACACCGTCCAAAATAAATTTTACCTTGCATTTTGGAACTGAGTGAGTAAAAGGCAATTCCACATGCAAGAATGTACCGCTAGTTGCATTTTTTTATATGATGAACCCATCATGTAATTCAATACAACACAAGGTACAGCACACGGGGAGAGATGGGTGGGACCTAATACCCTTACACAAGTGTCAAACTTTTCCATTGTATAAAACTAAAGTTCCCAACTACGAGATCTTGGTAATTAAAATGCATTTAACAGATCCTTTGGAGCAAAGCTACACTGGTTACGAGCAAATTTTTCAGCCATATGTTAATTTTTCACATCAAAAGTAATTACCGATTTCTTGAGGTCGGCAATATCGTAGTTCATGTTGATCGGAATTTCATCCTCAATGTCCTTGAATGTCCTCAACAACTCCATGAACAATTTTTTTAAGTACTCTGGCAGAAGAGAAGTAGCACTCTCATCCCAACTACAAGGAAGTTGACATAAGCAGTGAGATAGGATGCTTAAGTTTACATTCACAAAAAGGGAGATGCTTCAGTTTTACGTTCAAAAAAAGGAAGGTGCTTCAAGTTTACAAAGTTGTATGCATGTTATTCCACAATAAGTACTAGAAATTGCATGCATGAAGACATATCTGATTGTCTATTGTGTCTAAACATGATCAAGATTGCCTTGACTACAAGAGGTTCCTATGTTACTTTTTGTGTCAATATACCCAAATGAGAATGTATCATGGCAATTAGTGGTTACAACTTAACTCCACAAGATAGGTCACGAATGACTTTTTTTTTGGAGAAACATGTGCCCTATATAATAGTAGCATATATATTAGATTTGTATTTCTTGATTAACTTATATAAACATAAATACAAACCTTTGTATCGCTTCATGTAGCTCCCGACATTCCTCTATGGTGGCACGAATATCATATATGTCATCTAATGTTGTAATTAATACAATCATCTTGGTAAGGATACTTCGGGGGAGCTCTGAAGCTCTCTCATAGTACAACACATAAGCCCAAGTGTAGCTCTCGACCAAACGATCACGAATGAAGCTTAGCTCGGTGTATCCCAGAAAATGTTTCCACCACCTGCGAAAAGTAATAATAATGAATTAAACTAGTACTTAGGTATGCCTATATTATGCAATTCATGAGAAAGTATGAACGATCAATGTCCAATACAAGAAAACATGGCAACGCAATGTACTTTATGTCACAATGTGTTTATTCATCCTACCATGTGGACATTGC
Source organism: Avena insularis (assembly GCA_023614405.1). Classification (NCBI taxonomy): domain Eukaryota; kingdom Viridiplantae; phylum Streptophyta; class Magnoliopsida; order Poales; family Poaceae; genus Avena; species Avena insularis. Next base: position 390,860,107 of record CM042687.1, read on the forward strand.
ATAAGGACACCCAATCCACTTTTGAATCATATTATAAGTAGATTGTAGAGATAAAAAATATAGAAATCATTAACTACATCTCTGATTTCGTTATTTAGCATATATTTAAAAATTGGTACTCCTATAACCAGGGAATTATAAAGTTTGATCTTAATTTCCATGTGGCTATAAAGGGGATGAAGAATAACATACTTGGTAGTATATTTGAGCTCCTTCAAGTACACATGCTGTAGGAGGTTAAAATCCAGTTTTGCTAGTTCCAGTAAAATTACATTATGTCCTTCCTCTTGTTCGTACTCGGGGATATATCGCAATGTTTCTATCCTCCTGCAAGACCTTGGTAGTGCTCTGTGAAGGGCACGCTTGACTTGCTTAGCTAGTGGGGACTTCAGACTACCACTCATTGATTCAAGATGTTGACGTGCAAATGCCATAGCTTCTTCAAGTGTCGTCTCACCATGAAAAAGAAGATGAGCTGCGTTGTATAAACTCAACAATCCCCTCGGTTCATTGGCTACATCAATTATAAAGCTCCCATCTTCACCCTTGTACTCGTAAAAAACATCTGCGAGATCCAGAGCGCTTTTAAGTTATACTCCATTATTCCAAACTACTTGGCATGTTCTAGTAAAAAATAAGCTACTCCCTCTGTCCTAAAAAGGATGTCTCAAGTTTATTTGAATTTGGATATATCTATATACTAAAGAGTGTCTAGATACATTCAAGTTTAGACAAACTTGACACATCCTTTTTAGGACGGAGGGAGTACACGGCTTATTTTGTCGTGTTAGGATAATATTTTGACCAAAGTTCACACAACTAGTGTAAACCTTATGTGACGAAAAATTCTAACCATCAGAAAGAACTTTTGAATATGAATATAATGTATATCATAAAACATATGGACTCATAGTGTCATTGTTGGTCAAATGATTGTCCAAACACCATATGTGTTTTTAACAGATGGGGCACAATTCAGTTTCAATTACATCAAACCTGGTTTGACATTTTATCGAGGTCGCATGCATGATCGGTCGATGCAGAGGCCAGAGCTATGTCTCCATTTTGAAAGAAAAAAACTTAGTGTGTGATATATTATTTAAGAAAATATACCATCAAGTACCCGCAAACACTTCAACATTCGGAATATAGCATTGACCAAACTTTAGCCACCATTAGTTTAAAGAATACCGATATGGATGCGTGGAAAATCATATTGACAGGAAGTGTCATAATTTGAGTGAATTAGAATTTAACGGTTAAAGTCGTGTTAATTAGCATTTCTGGTCACGGTCGAGCCTTATTTTTTTTTTTACAATATGAACATAAAAAATGGAGTACATATATAGTTTTACTGGTACCTGGGGATACCCAATATCCCTGCTCTCTGAGCAAGCGAAACCGAAGAACAACCTCATGGAGGCTGGATGAGCTACTAAGTTCACTCTCGAAGATATCACCTAAAGCGGCGTGGATCTCCTCTTCGAAGTTGTGATGGATTACGAGGTGTTGGATCGTATCGACCAAGAACATTTTTGCGGGCGTGCAGTTGCAGGTCTTAAACAAGAGCTGGATGTCCCCTTTCAGTTTTTGGGCTCTAGTGACCATCCATTGCTCCGACCTCTGCCATGCGGACGACGTAGTGACTTTTCTGAGGCCGTCGGTGGTGGATTTTCGGGTGATCTCTGGGATCATTGAGGACTTCGGCTCTGCCTCAGGCCTACGAACAAACTTTGACAAGTGCTCGGTTAACTTGATCAGATGTGGTGAAGAGGACAGGGACCTGGTTTCCCAGGAGCTGCGATGCCCAATCACGCAATTCCCGCTCCGCTATCTTGGGCTGCCGCTCTCCTTGCGGAAGCCATCTGCAGCGCAGCTCCAACCTCTGGTGGACCTGGTGGCGGCTAAACTGCCATCGTGGAAAGCTTCAATGCTAAACAGGGGAGGGAGGCTTGAGTTGGTGAAGACAACACTCTCGGCCATCCCAGTCTTTGCCATGATGTCCCTAGATATTCCTATAGAGATCATCGTTGCCATCGAGAAGATCATTCGCGGTTTCCTCTGGAAGGGGAGAAAGGATGTCCATGGCGGGCACTGCTTGGTGGCATGGGACAGGGTGTGCATGCCCAAAGAGCTTGGTGGTCTTGGCATCCCCAATCTGCGCCTTTTGAACATTGCGCTGAGAGCTAGGTGGCTATGGTTGAGGCGAGTGGAGATGGATAAGCCATGGCATGATCTCGACATCCGGGTACCCGAGCTTGCAAAACAACTTTTTGAGGCAGCAACAACCTCGGTGCTGGGAGATGGGGCATCTACCTTTTTCTGGACAGACAAGTGGTTGCCATGTGGACGCATCAGAGACACAGCGCCAAACCTCTTCGCAGCGGTCCCGGCGAGCGCGGTCGCAACCCGCCGGGTGCGAGAAGGCCTAGCAGGAGCCTGGCTACACGATGTCCCCCCTGACCTAAGCGCAGTTGCTATCAGAGAGCTCCTCGAAGTTGCAGATCGGCTGGAGGAGATTACCCTTGTAGTAGGGACGCAGGACGTCTTCAAGTGGAACTGGGACCCGACCAACTGTTACACCGCGAAGTCATGCTATCAGGCCCTATTTGCTGGACGGACCTCGATGGCCGGGGCACTGCAGATCTGGCGCTCCCGAGCTCCTGCTAGTTGCAAGGTCTCGCTTTGGTTGGCCGTGAGAAACAGATGCTGGACTGCCAATAGGTTAAGCCGGCGTGGTCTACAGCACCCAGCAACATGCCCTTTCTGCGATCAATGTGGAGAAACTATTGACCACCTACTCATGGGATGTGTATTAGCTAGGGAAGTTTGGACGATCTGCCTTGGATGGTGGGGCAAGAGCCAGTGGATGCCGGATCACGAGACAAAACTCGTCGCCTGGCTTCAGGACAGGCGCGGTGGCAAAGGCCGCGAGCGAGACCTCTGGACGGGGATTGTCCTGGTTTGTTGGACGCTCTGGCGACATCGGAATGATGTTGTCTTTGAAGGAGTCACCCCATCTCCCGCAAGAGTCATCGAGAAGATTTCGGCTGAGGCAGGTCTGTGGAGAGCCGCTCGGTTATTCCGTGATTGTTTAAGTCAGGTGGACAAGTGGAGATGCCGCGAGTAGTTGGTTAGTGTGTGTGTGCTGTCCTTAGGACAGCGTGGGGTTGCGTGTGGGACATCTGTGCCACAGCGTGTTGTAAACATGGCCTCTTGGCCTTTCTTCTATAAAAACGATACGTCTCCCAGGACGTATCCTTGAAAAAAAAAATTGGTAAAAGGACTTAATAATAAACTGAAGAAGTTGACAGCCTATAAATAAAGAAGGCCGTGGGCATGCATATGTAAAGTTGAAAACCCAAGTGACCTCTAGCTAGAGGTTTCCATATACATACCTGCTGTGGCAGTGGCTCGTACGTGATGAAGAAGTCGCCCCACGGTGAAGGATCACAGCCGACCTGCTCCATCTCAGGAGTGGCAGCACTAATGTCGGGAGTCGCCATGATAGCTAAGCTTGCGCGAGCTTGCTTTGGGAAAGAGCATGCATGCATGGCCCTTTGGGTGTAGGAAAATCTACCCCCTCGTGAAACGCGTGGGAGGCGTTGCTGTCAGGCGTCGTCGTCGTCGTCGGATGTTCCTCTCTCGTGAAACGCGTGCCAGACAGTGAGAGCCACCAGCGACCATGTCGGCAGCTCGCTCTCCCGAACTGGAAAGTCCCTACTCCATGCATCAACATCACTACAGGACTGGCTCAAGGCACCGACGGTCTTTTGTTAGGGCTGTCGGGCCGTTGGCGTTGGCGTAGACGAGCTGTTGGCGTAGGTGGGCCCCGCGCGGGCCGAAGGCCGGTCCATGAGGGCATGGCTACGGTGTCGCACTATGCGCCGTCGGCATAGATATTTTTCCTTTTTGCCATAATAAAATAGGAAAAATCATAACTAAGTTATTAAAATTTAGAAAAATACATATTGTATATCAAAATTTGTAGAAAAATAATATCTATCTATGTAAACTCAAATATTACATATTTTTGTTGAATAAAATATAAAACAGTACGTATACATTTAGAGAAAAGCTAGGGGCTAGACTAGCGGGGTCCTTAGATTAGGGTTTTGCTGGAGAAGGACCGTCGAAATGCCACGAGAACCTGCGTGTGGCCCTAGCATACATGCACAAGTGTGGTGGAATGTTCCTAGATGAAATATCTAGCTCCCGTATGTGACCGTCTATGGTGCATGCGATACACTTAGAAAAGTGCTGGTCCTGTAGGAGGAAACTACCGCGACAAGTAAAACAGAGGGGAAACCGATGAAACCATGGGCCCAACCGTGGTTGTCCATGTAGTTATGGCCTAAACAGAGGTAAACCAATAGTAAGGTACATTGGTCAACCCTCATACGGAGAAAGCTAGGGGGATAAACTAGCTGGGCCCTCGGATTAGGGTTTCGCTGGAGAAGGACAGCCTGAGCGCCGGAATGCAACGAGAACTTGCGTGTCGCCCTAGCATACATGCACAAGTGTGGTGAAATGTTCCTATATGAAAACCTTAGCTAGGCCGACGGCCAATCCGTCGGCATAGGCTCGGCCTAGACCTAATTCATGTGGACCAAGAGGCCCACGCCCACGAGCACTGCTCTTCTCTTCTCCCCACCTCACGCACCTCCTACACCCACGCCATCGCAAGTCGCCCCGCGCCGCCTAGTTGCCTCGTCGCGATTCGGCCGCCACTCGCACCGTCGTCTCACGTCGCCTTGCGCCCACGCCCCAGCTGACCCAGCCACCGCTCAGCAACTCCGTGCCGCCTTCACCCGAGCCCCCACCGTCCTCACGCGAGCGCCGCTGTCCTCAGCTGAGCATATGCGGCCCTCACCCGAGCACTGCCCACCTCACCGTAGCACACGCCGCCCTCACCCAAGCTCGCCCACCTTAGGTCCCGGCGAGGAGCTCCTCTGCCCTGTTTCGCGACAGCCTCCCTTGACCACACCCATGCTTTCCTACTCCCGAGGTGAGTTATTCTCCCTTTTTCTATTTTTTACTTAGCAATTGTAGATTATAGATGTAGTTATATGTAGATGTATATTAGAAATGTATTAGTGGATAGACCAGTGGGGCCCTCGCATTAGGGTTTCGCTAGATAAGGACTGCCCGAGCGTCAGAATGCCACGAGAACCTGCGTGTGGCCCTAGCATACATGCACAACTATGGTGGAATGTTTATAGGCGAAATACCTATCTCCCGGGTGCGAGTGTCAACGGTGCATGCGATAACACTTAGAGAAGTGCTGGTCCTATAGGAGGAAACTCCCGCAATAGAGGGAAACCGGTGAAACCATGTGCCCAACCTTGGTTTTCCATGCAGGTATGGCCTAAACAGAGGTAAACCAATAGTAAAGTACATTGGTAAACCCTCGTACGGAGAAAGCTAGAGGGTACACTAGCCGGGCCCTCGGATTAGGGTTTTGGTGGAGAAGGATAGCCTGAGCGCCGGAATTCCACGAGAACTTGCGTGTGGCCCTAGCATACATGCACAAGTGTGATGAAATGTTTCTAGATGAAATAGCTAGCTAGGCTGACGGCCAAGCCGTCGACATAGGCTCGGCATAGACCTAATTTGTGTCGGCTAAGAGGCCCATGCCCATGAGCGCTGCTCTTCCTTTCTCCCCACCTCTCGCGCTCCTGCACCCGTGTCATCCCACATTGCCCTGCACCGCCTCCCCACCTCTCCGCAATTCGGCCGCCACTCGCACCACCGTTTCATGTCTCCCCGTGCCCGCACCCCAGCTGACCCCATCGCCGCTCGGCAACCCTGCGCTGCCCTCACCCGAGCACCTACCTCGCGTGTCGCCCTCACCTGATCCCCTATCGCCCTCCCCCGAGCGTCGCCGCCCTCACCCGAGCGTGTGTGGCCCTCACCCAAGCGCTGCCCACCTCACCCTAGCGCGCGCCACCCTCACCCGAGCCCCCGCCGCCCTCACCCGAGCTCACCCACCTCGGGTCTCGGTGAGGAGCTCCCCTGCCCAGTTTCCCGACGGCCTCCCTTGACCACGCCCACGCCTCCCAGCTCCCGAGGTGATTTTTCTCCCTTTTTTATGTTTTTAGTTAGCAATTGTAGATTATAAATGTATTTAGATGTAGATTATAAATCTATTAGTGTGTAGATTAGAAAAGTAGATTAGAAATTTAGATTATAAATGTATTGGAGATGTACATTAGACATGTATTAGTCCATTATGGTAGATGTAGTACTTGTGAATATGCTAGGTAGTATTAGTCCATTAGGGTAGAAATTTATTACATTTGTTAATTAAATTTGTGCTTGTTTAGCTTCTAGAGTTCTAGGTAGTACTTGTGAATCTGTTTAATAATATTAAGTGACTATGCTTAAATTTGTTAATTTTGTACACTAGGCCCCGTCCACCTTGCTAGATCCTATCATCGTCTCAGAGGTCATCGTCGTCGTGTCAGAGCCCCGGTTGTGCCACTACTTCCTCTACCGCCGAGGGTAAGCTAGAACTCTGTCTTCTCCCTCGTATTCTTTTATGCTGATAGATTCCATTTCCACGTCAAGCCGCCTCACGTAGGTGTCACATCCCGTCCACAAGTGTTACGCCAATAAATATGCTTTAGAGGTTGGCATAATTTCAACCGTAACACTTGCGGCATTTACGGACAGTCGACGGATCCATAGATGGGTATGTTCTCCATGTTCTCCTCCGGTCTGAGTCAGGATTTCGACATTGCCTCCCCATTGTTCTCCAGATGCACATCGTCTCGGCTTTTTGCCGAGACGTGTATCGGAAGAGCAGTGAGGAGGTGCTGCCGAAATTCTGTCTCGGACCGGGGTAGAGCATGGAGAACGTACTCAATCTACGAACCTGACGCTTCTAGGACCCTCTATACCTATTAGAGATATATGTTGATACATGCGTTTTTCTCGGTAGAAAATAAAAATATGATGCATTTAATTTCATGATATTATTTGACATAAAATGCTATATTTGTTGTTTGTCTCCCAATAAAGCAGAGGATGGATGATAATGGGTGGATGTACAGTGGTTGTATTAGTGAGACTGAAAGAACATATGAGTGGGTATGGAAGAACAATTTATTAGTGAACGAGTTAGCGTGTGGTTCAAAGGCGTGGTACAAGGGGTCGATGAGGACGAGGTGCAGGGGAGGACGAGGAAGAGGTGTGGAGAATACAGAATCACCACCCCTGCGGCGTGTAGCTCTTCTATCTGACATATCCTTCGCTTATGGCACCGTGGCTTCCTATGTCGCTCGGTCAGATTTTACTGAGGTGGAGGGCGAGGCGGAGTCTAGAGACTTGGAGATAGAATCTAGGGAGGAGGAGACTGAGAGGGAGGCGGTGAAGAAGGCATTGCCGATTCGTGGGGAAGCGTCTATCCCTTCTTCTTTTGGACGTTGGCGACTGAGGTTTCAAAGCGACGTACTCCTACACAGATTCAAGGTCAAAGCAACTATAGCTCAACCTCTCATTGACTAGTTGCTGAACATTTTTGTTTAAATTTATGTATCTCTCTTTTCATTTCCTACCTCCTTGATGTAACTCTGGTGGACTATTTGTTGTGGACTCTGGTCTTGTTTTGGCTAATTTATAAAATTACACCGTAGGGGGTTCCCCTAGGGTAAAGTGGTCAAAAAAGTCCCTTGTTTCGATATTTAATTTCTGGGAGGCGAAAAACCTTTTTTCGTCTTTTACTATTTCGGGAACTTTCTGAAAACCAATTAATTCCAGAAAAAATACCACAGAATTTTGTCATCACGATAAGGACATTGTACATTAGAGCTACGCGAGGGGAGCCACGAGGACCAAAAGAGCCCAGGTAGTTGTTGGAGATATGCCCTAGAGGCAATAATAAATGTAGTTATTATTATATCTTTATGTTTATGGTAAATGTTTACATTCATGCTATAATAGTATTAACAAGGAAACATTAATACTTGTGTGATTTGTAAACTAAAATAGAGTCCCTAGTAAAGCCTCTTTATAATACTAGCTTGTTGGTTAATAAATGATTGTGGTTTCCCTATCATGAACATCGAGATGTTATTAACAACAAGATCATATCGTTAGGAGAATAATATGGTGGACATACTCCTATAGATAAGCGTAGCATAAAGATCAAGTCATTTTAATAGTTCAATTGCTATATGCTTTCTGATACATAGTAACCTAATTCCTTCGACCATGAGATCATGCATATCACCTTCACCGGAAGGATGCTTTGATGACATCAAACACCACACCGTAACTGGGTGGCTATAAAGGTGGCATTGAGTGTTCGGAAAGTATTGGTTGAGACACATGGATCAAGAGTGGGATTTGTCCATCCATATGACGGATAGATATACTCTGGGCCCTCTCGGTGAAATGTCATCCAATTAGCTTGCAAGCATGTGACTGGCTCACAAGGGATCACATTTCACGGGAACGAGAAAAGAGTACTTATCGATGAGGTTGAACTAGGTATGCAGAGATACCGACGATCATAACCTCGGATAAGTAAACTATCGTGAGACAAAGGGAAATTGGTATCGTATGTAAGTGGTTCATTCGATCGCAAAGTAATTGTAGAAATATGTGGGAGCCATATGAATTTCCAGATTCCTCTATTGGTTATTGTTCGGAGAAGTGTCTCGATCATGTCCGCATAATTCACGAACCGTAGGGAGACACACTTAAGGATTTGACGTTGTTTGAGTAGTTATGGAATGATGAGTAAGAGACCGAATGTTGTTCGGAGTCTCGGATGGGATCCGGGATATCACGAGGAGATCCGGAATGGTCCGGAGAATAAGATTCATATAAGGAAAGTCTTGTTTTGGGGTTGGAGAATGGTTCCGGTGTTTTCATCGGGAATGTTCTAGAAGGTTCCGGAATGTCCGGCACTCCGGAGGGGAAGGGTACATGAATGTGTCATATCAAGTTAGAATGGTTGCATCATGTACTAGGTGTCATCGCTGAACAAAATAAAGGATTTAATCAAATCCTAGTTTGAAAAGTCAAACGCCAATTTGAAAAGTCAAACGGCTATTTTGGAAGGTGGAGGGGAAGTAGGAAACCTACTTGGGGAGGAGTTCCTCCCCTCCACCGCCGGCCCACCTTGGAAGCCGAGTTGGGGAGGGACTCCCCTCCCCTGGAGCGGCCCCTCCACCTATATAAGGAGGGGCAGGGCTGCCCCTCCAAGATACAACTCCACCACCCCGCAAACCCTAGCCCTAAGCCGCCGGCACTCCTGCAGCCGCCGCCGCCCTAGGGCAAACCGCCGCCGCCGCCTAGCTAACCCTAGCCGCCGGCCAAGCCTCCTCCTTGGTGCGTCTAAACCCTAGATCGCCGAGGCTCTCTCTCATAGTCCACCATACTCGCTCCGGCTTAAGGCGAAGCCCTGCGAGATCTCCCCTCTACTTCCGGTACCACGCCGTTGTACTGCCGGAATCGCGAGGAGAGTGCTACAACCTCCGCTTCCTGCTGGAACAAGGGATAGGAAGGTCTTCGTCGAGTACCGAACATGTGACCGACTGCGGGAGCGCTGCCGGAACGCAGCGCCGGAAGGATCGTCTACGCGATCTTGAGATCGGGAAGAGTACGACTACATCACCCACGAGAATCCGCTCTCGTTAAACACTTTGGAATCTTCGAGGGTGAGTTATTCCATCGACTCGTTGCTACAATCTAGTAGATAGATCTTCGCTTGTTTGTTTGTATGCGATAGAATTTTTTTTCCATGCTACGAAACCCTTCAGTGGTATCAGAGCCGTGTCTATATGTAAATCTGTTGCACGAGTAGAACACAATGGTCATTATGGGCGTTGATGCTTTTGTTGTCGATTACTTCTTGTGTACTTTGCATCTTGCGGGATGGTGGGATGAAGTGGCCCGGTCTAACCTTACATGACATCGTTCATGAGACTTGCTCCACGCTTGACATGCAACTTGTATTGCATAAGTGGCTTTGCGGGTGCCTGTTTCTCCCAACATAGTTAAGATTCAATTTACAATGGGTGATTGACAATACTAGTATCAATGTTGTGGTTCTTGTTCGTAAGTTAGAACGACACTTATTGAAAGCCCCAAACCACGTAAAACATGCAAAGAAAGTAGAAGCGTCTAACTTTGTTTTGCAGGGGTGTGCTGTGATGTGATATGGCCATGATTGTGATTATATTTGATGTATGCAATGTTCCTTATTGTAAGTTGGCAACCGGCAGGAGCCATATGGTTGTCTTTAATTTATGTTAAGACCCGCGTGTCTATTCAAAGTAGTTGTAATAGTTGAAGCTGGTGGACGACAACCATGAAGCGGCGTCATTGACCTTGATGCAATGCCGGTGATGATGGAGATCATGTTCGTGCTTGAAGATGGAGATCGGAAGCACAAAGAAGAAAGGCCATATCATATCACATATTATGAATTGCATGTGATGTTAATCCTTTATGCATCTTGTATTGCTTAGTTAACGACGGTAGCATTATAAGATGATCCCTCATGCACATGAGTTTCAAGTCCTAAAGTGTTCACCCTTAGTAAGCACCGTTGCTAAAGCTTGTTGTTTCGAAGCACCACGTGATGATCGGGTGTGTTAGATTCCGCAAGTGTATACAACGTGAGCAAGCCAGATTTGCTCATGCGGAAGCTAAGGTTTGATCTTGACGAGCCTAGCATGTACATACATGGTCTCGGAACACGGATCACCGAAAGGTAAAGCATGAATCATATAGTACATATGATGAACATGTCAATTGTTCGCCATTGAAGCTACATCAACTCTCGTGATGATCGGTTTTGATGTGGTGGATTTGGTTCGTGTGATCACTAAAACAATGTGAGGGATATTGTTTTGAGTGGGAGTTCACCTAGATTAATTTAACTATTAATTAGAACTCAATTTGTCATAAACTTAGTCTAAATTGTTGCAAATATGTTGTAGATCAATGGCGGCCCCTACCATCAATTTTAATGCGTTCCTAGAGAAAGAAAAGTTGAAAAACAATGGAAGCAACTTCGCGGATTGGTTCCGCAATTTGAGGATTGTCCTCACAACTGGTAATTTGACCTATGTCTTTGGATGCACCGCTAGGTGACCCACTGCAGCTTTGCTACCGATGAAGTAAAGAATGTTTACCTCACTCGGAAGACTCAGTACTCCACAGTTCAGTGTGCTATCTTGTATGGTTTAGAATCGGAGCTTCAGAAAAGGTTTGAGAATTCAGACCCACATGATATTGTCCGTGATCTCAAATTGATCTTTGAGACTCATGCGGCAATTGAGAGCTATGAGGCTTCTGAAAAGTTCTTTAACTGCAAGATGGAAGAAGGCAGCTCCGTCAGTGAGCATGTGCTTAAGATGTCTGGGCACGCAAACAAACTTCAAAGCTTGGGTATAGTGATTCCTAATGCTTTGGGGATTTACCGTGTCCTTCAATCACTACCACCAAGTTACAAGAACTTTGTGATGAACTATAACATGCAAAACATGAACAAGACGTTGCCAGAACTCTTCGCCATGTTGAAATCTGCAGAAGTGGAGATCAAGAAAGAGCACCAAGTGTTGTTGGTCAATAAGACCACCAAATTCAAGAAAGGCAAGTCTAAGCAAAAGGGACACTTCAAGAAGGGTGGTAAGAAAGTTACCGCGCCGACGAAGAAGACCAAGGCTGGACCTAAGCCTGAGTGCTTTTACTACAAGGGAGAAGGTCACTAGAAGCGGAATTGCCCAAAGTACTTGGAGGATTTGAAGAACGGCAACATCAAGAAGAAAGGTATATCCGATATACATGTTATTGATGTGTATCTCACTAGTACTCGTAGTAGTGGCTGGGTATTTGATACTGGTTCGGTTGCTTATATTTGTAACTCGAAAGAGGTGCTGCAGAATAAACGGAAGCTAGCGAAGAACAAGGTGACGATGCGCATGGGAAATGGATCAAAGGTTGATGTGATCACGGTCGGCACGCTACCCATTCATCTACCATCGAGATTAGTTTTATACTTAAATAATTGTTATTTGGTGCCTGCGTTAAGCATGAACATTATATCGGGATCTTGTTTATTGCGAGACGGTTACTTGTTTAAGTCCGAGAATAATGGTTGTTCGATTTATATGAGTAATATGTTTTATGCACATGCACCTTTGATAGATGGTCTATTCTTATTGAATCTCGATAGTGGAAATACATATATTAATAACATTGAGGCTAAACATTTGAAATCGAGCGATAACTCGACCTATATGTGGCACTGTCGTCTTGGTCACATTGGAGTGAAGCGTATGAAGAAACTACATTCCGATGGACTTCTTGAATCACTTGATTTTGAATCACTTGAAAGATGCAAAGCATGTCTGATGGGAAAAATGACTAAGACTCCATTTTCTGGTATGATGGAGCAAGCTACGGACTTATTGGAAATCATACATACCGATGTGTGTGGTCCAATGAGTGTAGCATCGCGCGGTGGTTATCGTTATGTTCTTACCTTCACGGATGACTTGAGTAGATATGGGTATATCTATTTCATGAAACATAAGTCTGAAACTTTCGAGAAGTTTAAGGAATTTCAAAGTGAGGTAGAGAATCAGCGTAACAAGAAGATTAAATTTCTACGTTCTGATCGTAGAGGTGAATATCTAAGTTACGAGTTTGGCGAGCATTTGAAGAAATGCGGAATACTTTCACAATTGACACCGTCGGGAACACCACAGCGTAATGGTGTGTCCGAACATCGTAATCGAACTCTCTTAGATATGGTTCGTTCTATGATGTCACTTACAGATGTACCGCTATCATTTTGGGGTTATGCATTAGAAACAGCCGCATTCACTTTAAATAGGGCACCATCTAAATCCGTTGAAACGACACCGTATGAATTATGGTTTGGGAAGAAACCTAAATTGTCGTTCCTTAAAATTTGGGGTTGCGAAGCCTATGTAAAGAAGTTACAGCCGGACAAGCTTGAACCCAAAGCGGAAAAATGTGTCTTCATAGGATACCCGAAGGAAACTATCGGGTATACCTTCTATCACAGATCCGAGGGCAAAATCTTCGTTGCCAAGAATGGATCCTTTCTAGAGAAGGAATTTCTCTCGAAAGAAGTGACTGGAAGGAAAGTAGAACTCGACGAGGTTGTCGAACCTTCTCTCGAACTTGCGAGTAGCGCGACCGAAGAAGTTCTGTGGTGCCTACACCAAGAGAGAGGAAGCTAATGATGATGATCATGAAACTTCGGTTGAAGTTGCTACTGAGCCTCGCAGTCAGCGAGAACTCGTACCACTCGATTGGTATGATCCTGTTATGAGTGTCATGTTGGTGGACAACACCGATGACCTGCGACATATGAGGCGATGATGAGCCAGATTCCAATAAATGGCAATAAGCCATGAAATCCGAGATTGGATCCATGTACGAAAACCAAGTATGGACTTTGGTGGACTTACGGATGGCGGAAGGCTATCGAGAACAAATGGATTTTCAAGAAGAAAGCAGATCTTGATGGTAATGCTACCATCTATAAAGCTCGACTTGTCGCAAAAGGGTTCTGACAAATTCAAGGAGTTGACTACGATGAGACTTTCTCACCTGTAGCGAAGCTAAAGTCTGTGAGGATTATGTTAGCAATCGCTGCATATTATGATTATGAGATATGGCAGATGGATGTCAAAACAGCATTCCTCAATGGAGACATTGATGAAGAGTTGTATATGATGCAACCCAAAGGATTTGTCGATCCTAAAGATGCTAACAAGGTATGCAAACTTCAACGATCCATCTATGGATTGAAGCAAGCATCCCGAAGTTGGAATCAACGTTTTGATAAGGTAATCAAAAGTTTTGGTTTTATACAAACTTATGGAGAAGCTTGTATTCACAAGAAAGTGAGTGGGAGCTCTGTAGCATTCTTAATACTATATGTAGATGACATATTGTTGATTGGGAATGATGTAGACCTTCTTAATAGTGTCAAGGAATATTTGAATAATAGTTTTTCAATGAAGGATCTTGGCGAAGCAGCTTACATATTAGGCATAAAGATTTATAGAGATAGATCGAGACGCCTAATATCATTGTCACAAAGTACATATTTGGACAAAGTTCTAAAGAGGTTTGGAATGGAAGATAGCAAGAAAGGGTTCTTGCCCATGTTGCCCAATATGACCTTGAGTAAAACTCAAAGTCCGACAACGGCAGAAGATAGAGAAAGGATGAGTAAAACTCCCTATGCCTCAGCCATAGCATCTCTAATGTATGCCATGCTATGTACTAGACCCGACATTGCATATGCTGTTAGTTTAACTAGCAGATATCAAAGTGATCCAGGAGTGGATCATTGGACAGCGGTCAAAAACATCCTTAAGTACTTGAGAAGAACTAAGGATATGGTTCTTTCTTATGGAGGTGATGAACAGCTCGTTGTTAATGGTTACACAGATGCTAGTTGGAACACCGATCCGGATGATTCTAAATCACAATCTGGATACGTATTTACTTTGAATGGTGCAACAGTTAGCTGGAGGAGTGCAAAGCAAAGCGTTGTGGCGAGATCTTCAACTGAATCGGAATACATGGCTGCTTCGGAGGCTTCACAAGAAGCGATATGGATGAAAGAGTTCATTACAGAGCTCGGTGTGGTTCCTAGTGCGCTGGACCGAATGTCTATCTGTTGTGATAACATGGGCGCCATAGCCAATGCACAAGAACCAAGGTCACACAAGAAGCTGAAGCACATCAAGCTACGTTTTCACGCTATTCGAGAACATGTCCAAGATGAGGACATAAAGATTTGCAAAGTACACACAGATCTAAATGTGGCGGATCCGTTGACTAAACCTCTCCCGAGGGCAAAACATGACCAACACCAAACTGCCATGGGTGTTCGGTATATTACCATGTAATCTAGATTAGATGTCTCTAGTGCAAGTGGGAGACTGTTGGAGATATGCCCTAGAGGCAATAATAAATATAGTTATTATTATATCTTTGTGTTTATGATAAATGTTTACATTCATGCTATAATAGTATTAACAAGGAAACATTAATACTTGTGTGATTTGTAAACTAAAATAGAGTCCCTAGTAAAGCCTCTTTATAATACTAGCTTGTTGGTTAATAAATGATTGTGGTTTCCCTATCATGAACATTGAGATGTTATTAACAACAAGATCATATCATTAGGAGAATGATATGGTGGACATACTCCTATAGATAAGCGTAGCATAAAGATCAAGTCATTTTAATAGTTCAATTGCTATATGCTTTCTGATACATAGTAACCTAATTCCTTCGACCATGAGATCATGCATATCACCTTCACCGGAAGGATGCTTTGATGACATCAAACACCACACCGTGGCGGTGGCTATAAAGGTGGCATTGAGTGTTCAGAAAGTATTGGTTGAGACACATGGATCAAGAGTGGGATTTGTCCATCCATATGACGGATAGATATACTCTGGGCCCTCTCGGTGAAATGTCATCCAATTAGCTTGCAAGCATGTGATTGGCTCACAAGGGATCACATTTCACGGGAACGAGAAAAAAGTACTTATCAGTAACGAGGTTGAACTAGGTATGCAGAGATACCGATGATCATAACCTCGGATAAGTAAACTATCGTGAGACAAAGGGAAATTGGTATCGTATGTAAGTCGTTCATTCGATCGCAAAGTAATCGTAGAAATATGTGGGAGCCATATGAATTTCCAGATTCCTCTATTGGTTATTGTTCGGAGAAGTGTCTCGATCATGTCCGCATAATTCACGAACCGTCGGGAGACACACTTACGGATTCGACGTTGTTTGAGTAGTTATGGAATGATGAGTAAGAGACCGAATGTTGTTCGGAGTCTCAGATGGGATCCGGGATATCACGAGGAGATCCGGATAATAAGATTCATATAAGGAAAGTCTTGTTTCGGGGTTGGAGAATGGTTCCGGTGTTTTCATCAGGAATGTTCTAGAGGGGAAGGGTACATGAATGTGTCATATCAAGTTGGAATGGTTGCATCATGTACTAGGTGTCATCGCTGAACAAAATAAAGGATTTAATCAAATCCTAGTTTGAAAAGTCAAACGCCAATTTGAAAAGTCAAACGGCTATTTTGGAAGGTGGAGGGGAAGTAGGAAACCTACTTGGGGAGGAGTTCCTCCCTCACTTGACCCACCTTGGAAGCCAAGTTGGGGAGGGACTCCCCTCCCCTGGCGCGCCCCCTCCACCTATATAAGGAGGGGCAGGGCTGCCCCTCCAAGATACAACTCCACCACGCCGCAAACCCTAGCCCTAAGCCGCCGGCCCTCCTGCAGCCGCCGCCGCCCTAGGGCAAACCGCCGCCGCCTAGCTAACCCTAGCCGCCGGCCAAGCCTCCTCCTTGGTGCGTCTAAACCCTAGATCGCCGAGGCTCTCTCTCATAGTCCACCATACTCGCTCCGGCTTAAGGCGAAGCCCTGCGAGATCTCCCCTCTACTTCCGGTACCACGCCGTTGTGCTGCCGGAATCGCGAGGAGAGTGCTACAACCTCCGCTGCTTTGGAACAAGGAGAGGAAGGTCTTCGTCAATCAACGAGCGATGTGACCGACCGGAAGGCTAAGATCTTGGAAGGATCGCTCTGTGATCTTGAGATCGGGAAGAGTACGACTACATCACCCACGAGAATCCGCTCTCGTTAAACACTTTGGAATCTTCGAGGGTGAGTTATTCCATCGACTCGTTGCTACAATCTAGTAGATAGATCTTGGCTTGTTTGTTTGTATGCGATAGAATTTTTTTGTTTTCCATGCTACGAAACCCTTCAGTAGTGTGTCCATCTTACTAGGCCGCACCAACCAGGTGCGTTGAGGCCTCGAGCATTGCCACGACTCTCCCATTTTACATACGCCTCTGTTTCACCCAAAAGCCTATGCCATATTTATCCCACGATTTACTGAGGTGGCGATGCAGGCAAAAGTACACTTCTACTTTGGGAGAGGGCAGTTCGTGCTGCTCCGAGGCCTCCGGAGAGGAGGAAATCAAAGTCATCATCATCACCACTCCTCCTTCGTATAGGGGGATATTCTCCATCACCATCTCCATCATCCCCAACATCAGCACCATCTCCATCTCTAAGATCCACATCGTTCCCCTCATAGTTTGTGATAAGATTGAACTCTGGATATTGTTTTAGTGTCGTGTGCATGATTGTGTTTGGTAACTTTTCATTATTTGGTGGTGAAGTTATATTTTTAGATTGTGTTGTATTCCATATGCAGCTGATCTATATCATGTTTCGCCATTGTGAGTAGTTGCCCATGTTTCTGAGGGCATAAGATGAATTAGCTGTGATTTTTATATAATATGCAATGAGTATTTGGTTTAGTTTTAATCTTTTATGTGGTTCTATGATGGTAATATGCGAATGACAACTACATATTTCTTCACATACATGGGCTCATAGGGTTGCATCTTAGTGGAATGAAGAGAGTAGGGAGGCACGGGATGAAAGAAACCGTGTCCTGAGTCTTTGAGTTGTATTAAAGGGGTAGTTGTATTAAAGGGGTTCTAGATCAGGGACCTTGGAACTTTATGCTGCGATTGGACTTTATGTCTTAATGAATCTTTTGTTTGCACTTGAAAATGACCTTAGGACCAATCATAAGGGGTGCACATGCTCATGTATATGGATGTACCTATTTAAGGCTCTATTCAAAGAGAATAAAACTTGATAAGATACTTACCATGTTCTTGTATAAATCTTTGTGCTAAGTAAATTCATTCCGGCCTCAGAAACATTTGTCACATATAAGAACACACGCTTGAGATTGTCCTTTTGCTGCATAGAGTATTGGGCTTTCTCTAAAAAAGTAATTACTTTATTGCAATTTACTTTACAACAATTTACTTTTCTGCAAACTATAAACCCCAAAACACCAAACCTTTTCATCTTTTGTTGTTTTACTTATTAAACTTGCTAACCAATATCTTCAGCTCCTTGTGGGTTCGATAATATTTTCTTTATTAAAAGATACTACAATAGATCTCCTGCACTTGGGAGACTTCACCCTTTTTTTTTGGAAATGGGCGTTTTATTACTTAACAGTAAGTTTACACCCGGCCTCTGCATAGCTAGGATGCACACAGCCGATCAATCACACAGTCTCGGACCAAGACAATAAAAACGGGATTACAAAATAATGTAAATGAAAACACAGTTCTCCAAACTAGCTAAGGAAGATCTATCCGCGGCGGTTGCTGCCATCCATGCCGGGAGAAGATATCTCGCTCCGTATCCTCCAGCCGCCTACAACCCTCTGCAAACAACTCGCGGAACTCCATTCGTTGTAGTGAAGTCCATGATCGGAGGACAGCCGTAGCTCGATAGATAACCTGCAAGGGAGAATATACAACATTATTAAAAATCTTGTCATTTCTACATAGCCAAAGCGACCAAATAATGGCAAGCGCTCCCACCCTAAATAAAGTCCCATATTTATCCTCAATCCCATTCATCCAGTTGCCAAATACATTGACTACCGATCTAGGAGGAGATAAACCAGAGGCTATTTGGATGATTGACCATATAGCACGAGCAAATTTACAATGGAAGAATAAATGACGTATTGTCTCATTATGATGACAAAATACGCATTCAGTGCTACCATGCCAATTCCTCCTAACAAGATTATCTTTTGTGAGAATCACCCCTTTACGGAGATACCAAGCGAATATCTTCGTTTTAAGGGGTATCCTCATTTTCCAAATTTTACTATTGTCATCGACTGGAATATTAGGTTGGATCAAAGCTCTATAAAATGAATCAACAGAAAATTTACCACTGTGTAGTAATTTCCATTTGAATTCGTCCATTCCCTCAAATAGCTGTATCCTGGATAATCTCACTAAAAGATTATTCCAAGACACCAGTCGAGGACCTAAGAGACTTCTTCTGAAAGACACATTAGGAGGATTGGTTGCCATTACCTCAGCGAGAGTATCCCCCTTGTGCCTAACAATTGAGTATAGAGCGGGATATTGTTCACGAAGAGAATTTTGGCCAAGCCATTTATCTTCCTAGAACCTAATATGTGAACCATCCTTAATATTAAAATTGCCAAACCGGAAGAAATGCTTTTTGGAAGCCATTAGCCCAGCCCAAAAGTGTGAGTCACCTGGTTTCCAAACCAGTTTAGACACCACTTTTGAGCCAACATATTTCCTCCATAGAATGGTTTGCCATACCCCTTCTTCGGTAAGAAGTTTGTATAACCATTTACCCAGTAATGCGGTGTTTTTGACTTTTAAATCATGTATGCCTAATCCACCATATTCTTTGGGTCGGCAAACAACATTCCATTTGGCCAGTCGATATTTCTTTTTCTCACTATCCCCCTGCCAAAAGAATCTTGAGCGAAAATAGTCCACTTTTGACAAGACACCTTTTGGTAACTGGAAGAATGAGATCATATACAGTACCATGTTGGTGAGTACTGAATTAATGAGTACCATTCTTCCACCGAGGGATAGCAACTTACCTTTCCAACTATTAAGACGTTTCTGGAGTCTTTCCTCGACGAGTTTCCATTCAGCAATCGTGAGACGCTGATAATGTATCGGTATTCCCAGATAATTGATTGGAAAATTCCCCTGACCACAGCCAAAGAGATCGGCATACAGGTGGGCCTCGTCTTTAGCCTCGCCAAAACAATACAAGTCACTCTTATGGAAGTTTATTTTCAATCCAGAGAGCTGCTCAAATGCTGATAATATTAATTTCAGATTCTTGGCTTTCTCTAGATCATGTTCCATAAATAGTATTGTATCATCGGCGTATTGAAGAATAGATAGTCCACCATCAACAAGATGTGGAACCAATCCTTCAATTTGGGCATCAGTCTTTGCTCTCTCAATAAGGATAGCCAGCATATCTGCCACTATATTAAATAGTATAGGCGATAGTGGATCCCCTTGTCTCAGCCCTTTTTTGGTCTGGAAGTAATTACCTGTGTCATCGTTGACATTAATGGCAACACTTCCACCAGACACAAAAGACTGTATGAGAGCGCACCACTCTTTTGAAAAACCTTTCATACGGAGTGTTTGCTGTAGGAAAGACCAATTAACTCTATCATAAGCCTTCTCAAAATCAATCTTGAACAATACACCATTTAGTTTTTTAGAGTGCAATTCATGTATCGTTTCATGCAGGATTACAACTCCATCCAAGATGTTTCTCCCTTGCATGAAAGCAGTTTGAGAAGGGCGAACAACATGATCAGCCACTGAATTCAGTCTAATCGTAGCAACCTTTGTAAAATTTTTAAAACTAACGTTAAGAAGGCAGATTGGACGATACTGTTGTATACGTTCTGCGTTGTTAACCTTAGGTAGTAAAATTATGTTGCCAAAATTTAACCTGAATAGGTCCAGCTGACCAACTTGCAAAAACTCAAACAAGCGCATCAAATCCACCTTGATAACTTCCCAGAATTTTTGATAAAACTCTGCTGGAAAGCCATCAGGGCCTGGCGCTTTGTTATGTTCCATTTGGAAGACAACCTTCTTAACCTCCTCCTCGGTATAAGGGGCAGTCAGAAATGTGTTTTCCTCAATAGAAACCTGAGGGATATCCTCCGTCCGGGACTCATCCAGCAAAAAGGAATTTTCTGGTGGTGCCCCAAACAAGGATTTATAGTATTTGGTAATATAAGATTTAAGATGTTGTTGTCCTTCTATCGTTCCTTCATCCTGAATTAGGGAGTGAATAAGTTTCTTCTTATGCTTGCCATTTGCAACAGCATGGAAGTATCTTGTATTCGCATCTCCTTCAAGGATAAATTTAGCTTTAGAACGTTGGTACCACTTGAGTTCTTCCTCACGCAGAAGTCTGGCAATTTCTGCATTCGATTGCTTTTTAAGCTCAATCTCTTGTGAAGTCAATAACCTAACCTCCGCTGAGGCCTCCAAATCATTAATAATAGCAGAAAGGCGTAGTTTTTCCTTTTTAAGAATACCAGCAGTATGTCTAGCCCAACCACGGAGGAATTTGCGCAAGGCACGCATTTTGTTGTTCCAACATTGTATGGGTGTGCGACCACTAACTGGTTTTTCCCAAATAGCCTTCACCAGTTCATAAAAACCATCACGATCAATCCATCCCAGTTCAAACTTAAAACTGTTTTTGGATTTTCGTGGTGGTGTTCCGACAGATAACAGTAATGGAGCATGATCTGACAAAGCCTCAATACGCTCTAGAGCGCGAACAGTTACCATAGGAAATTTATCTTCCCATTCGGTATCCATAAGCACCCTATCTAATTTTTCGTATGTAGGCTCCGGAAGACTATTAGCCCAAGTAAACTGTCTTCCTAACATTGTAACCTCTCTTAAGTCCAAGCTATCAATGACAACATTAAACATAAAAGGCCAATGTTCATCAAACCTGCCCCGACTTTTCTCATGAGGGAATCTTAGCAAATTGAAATCCCCACCTATAAGGATAGGATAGGGATTGTCCTTAGTTAGATTTACCAACTCACGTAAAAAGTCAGCTTTATAAACATCCTGGGCAGCCCCGTATACGGCGACTAGAGACCAAACAAAATCATCAGCCTTATTCCGGATATGGAGTTTAATAAAAAAATCTCCAACCGAACTAGCTAAGATTTCCATAGTCTCATCTCTGACGCCTAACAGAATTCCTCCGGATCTCCCCCGCGGCGGGCGTGATACCCATGAAAAATCCACTCCACCAGAAAGGCGATTGAGTTGACTTTGTGAGAAATCACGTCTACCAGTCTCAGAAATACCCCAAAAATCTAACTTATAATCTCTCACACAATCGGCAAAGAACAAATGTTTAGCCAAGTCACGAAGACCTCTGCTATTTGAGAACATGCCATTCATTGAGAAACAATTGGAGATTTGGATACACGTGACCTCTTACGGGACCTTTGGCTCTTTGATTTCCGACTAGAAGCTGTAAGATCATATAATGAATCCAGCCTAGTCTCATCAAAGCCCACTTCTGATACTTCACCAACTAAGTGAGATAAGAGCTGACCATCTACTGTGGCATGCAACTCCTCCTCCTCCATTGGTGAAGAGTCAGGAACAATAGAGATTATAGGAGTAACCGTTAGACGGTCAACCTCCATATGTCTCAATACAGAACTAGAGAGATTAACTTCACTTACAGATCTCCCCAAACTAACACCAACGTTAGCCAGTTTATCCATAATAGAGTTGTTAGAGAAAGAAAGAAAGGATTTAGAAGATATACCCAGGGTGTCCAAATTCTTTTCCGCCTTCCTCCGCATGGCCTTGCCCAAGGAGTCCTCATCCGTGGCTTAGGCCCCCAGAGCGTCGACAGCATGCCGAGAGCTCCTGCGAGCCGGGGTCTCGGCCACGAAATCAGGACCATCCGTGACTGGGGACAAACCCAACCCCTCCTGGATCAGGTCAATCCCCCCGGTCACAGGTCCACCATCCGAGCTAGAGCGCCCCTCCATGTCCACCGGACAAGCACCATCGGAGGGGCCTCCAGAATCCCGCTCTAGAGTCGAAGGGGCTTGCACCGCCGGGGGCATAGGTGAAGCACCCTGCGCCCCAGCAGCCAACCCTACAGCCCCGCGGTCGGCGAACCCCACCTGGGCCCGCCTCCGCGTCGAAGACCCAGAGACAACCTCCTGCATGACCGGTACCACCTCCTGTATCACCGGATCCGCACGCGTGGGGATAGAACGACCCATCATGTTAGGTCTCCCACGCGTGGGGGAAGCCGGAAGCGAAGAAACACCAGTCTTGTCCAAAGAAACACAAGCCACATGCAAAGCCCCCTGAAGCTGTGAAGGAGAGACCCGAGGAGAGCACAACACTGGTCCGGAGCCACGTAGGGGAGAGTCCAACGGAAGAGCCTCCAAAAGTTCCTTACCGCGAGGAGTGGCAGGGTTAGCATTAAAAGGAGTAACAGCAAACAGTAACACAGGATTCGAAGGCACTGAACAATCCAGCTGAACAACCTGCCTGGTAGGCGGCTGCGCCGAGCCACCCCGCCTAGAAGTGGTCGAAGAAGAGCCAGCCCCAACCGCCTGTGAGCCACCCCCCGTGTCAGATGTATCCATAGCATCATCAGAAGGCTTCTCATTCGCATCATCATCCTGATCCCCATCCCTCTTCCTCCATAAGTAAGGTGCAAACTCAGGCTCTGGTACATAACCTTCCGGCTCCAAACGAAAACGAAGCTCATAAGCCTTGAGACCCACCACAGCATCAGTCATAGTGTAATGTCCTAGGGAATCCTGCAGCCCCAAGAAAACACTGGTATCTGTCATAGCAACAAGAATCCGAACCACACCACGTCTCCTCAAACTGAAAAGGTCCACATCCAAAGTAGTGCCCATGAGACCACCAACCGCCCATAAACCCAAGAAAGACCGCAAACAATGTGGCACCCCCTCGACATGTAGCCAAACCTGCTGCAGCTCAAGCTTGTGGGGCACCTCCTGTGTCCGGTAAACAGAAAACGAGAGCTGAGAAGTGCACAGCGGCACCGGCACCTGGATCCCATCCATCCTGTCCAAATCCTCCATCGACGGAAAACTCACAAGAAAGGCAGATTCACCATAAGGCAACGCTTCCCACTTCCACTGACTACGAACCGGGCACCTCCTGGCAATCTGTCGCTGAACCACATCTGCAGGGACCATCGGCCCAGTGACCTGAACAAGAGCTATGGGGGTCAAGTTGG
Source organism: Avena insularis (assembly GCA_023614405.1). Classification (NCBI taxonomy): domain Eukaryota; kingdom Viridiplantae; phylum Streptophyta; class Magnoliopsida; order Poales; family Poaceae; genus Avena; species Avena insularis. The sequence continues at coordinate 390,883,845 of CM042687.1, forward strand.
CCCCAAGATGGTCCCGCACCACAGAATCAGGAATCTGAGAAAACAAAGTCAACTCATTGCCAATACCAGACATCACCGGGGTCGGTCTTGGCTGCTTCAGAACGGGACATCTCAAAGTTGGATGAGCAGAATTATCACAAATATAGCAATTATGAACCGCCTTACAATCTTTAGTTGCATGCGTATTGACCGCACACTTCCAGCAACGAACGGATTTCTGAATCTTCTTACTTGCGGCAGTAGGCACCGGTGCAGCAACAACAGTCTCCAAAGCTGTGTCAGCCTGAGGAATATCGTCAACAGTCCCCTGTGGCCCGTACTGATACTGCAGTTGTTGTCCCAAAACCTGAGAAGATGTCCCTGCCTGGCCAGCGGGATACCCAAATTGCTGAAACTGTGCCGGCTGCTGTAGCGACTGCAAACCCGGCTGAAGACCCACCTGCAACTGGTCCTGTTTCTTCTTCTTCTTCCGCTTCGGCACCTGCGCACTTACATTTCCAACCCCGACCGCAAACTGCTGCGGCGACACCCCTTGCTGAATCACAGGTGCCCCTCCCGACGGATGCCCGCGATACGGCGGCTGGAGTGGCTGCAAGGCGAACTGAGGCTGCGGCGCCGGGAAGTAAGCACCCTGGGGCGACAGAAACGGCAACGCCATCCCCTGACTGAAGCGAGTCGGAGGCGGCATCCCGGGCGGCCCGGATAACGGCGGTGGCCCATGGCCAAAGGTAGGCGCAGACGAAGGCATCACAACATGCGAAGGTCGCGAACCAGATCCCTGTCCCGAAAAAGAGCCGGCATTAGGGTACGCTGGTGTCGACCCGAACCCAACAGACAGCTGCGACACCATAACCTGAGCGCGAGGGGCAGTCGAACCTGCCGACTGAGCTGGGGCGCGGGGAACCGGAGCACGAGGGACCGCAGCAGCACCCGCCGGCGGAGCAGCAGCGCGTTGCGGCGGCACAGCCATCGAGACAGAGCCTAGCAGAGCTTGGATGAAGGAACGAGCTGAAGACGGCGGCGCAGTAGATCGCGAAACAGGAGAGGATCGCGATAGACAGGAGCTGTTATTGAGCCGTCGTCCGATACCAAGCCTTCTCGCAACCAGAAGCCAGCCCGACACGTTCCCTTCCCTGCCAGGAGGCCCACACGTACTCTCCACGTTAGCAAGCATTCGGCATTGGTAACTGTGTAGATCTGTGCTATAAATAGAACTAGCAAGCATGGAAAATGTATACTTTCTAGAAATAAACTACGACTAGCATTGGCCACCGGAGGGCGAGGATGAGCCGGGATGACCGGAGGCTCCAGCATTCGACCATGCAGGTAAGCATGAGCTGATGGTGTAAAGGCTGATGGTGAGGACATCGGCATTGCAGCGCTTATTGCCTCCAAAAGGTAACTCTTGCTCTCGATCGCTGATCAGGTGAGTTTTTCAGCGAGAAGAGATGTGAAGAGGTGAGGCGGCTGTCGAGTGGAGTGATCTCACTGTTGATACACACTAAACGACATCGTCGTTATCAGAGGAGATGGCAGCTGTCGAGTGGAGTGGTCTCTCTTTTACAACAATCGAACCAAAGAAAGTAAAATATTCCTTCCCCAATCGACAGGGATATCTTTATGTTCGTTGCAGCAAAAGGTAAATAGTCAACACATATACGATACACAAATCCTTAAGTTGGATGTATACAAATTCTGACGCGTCTAGTACTCACGTAAAAATGTTGTTGCCTAACCCCAATAATGCATGTCTACAATCTATATGGCGGATCCTGGAACCATAAGCTATATATGGAGCAGATTACTGCAGGTACACATCTATATGGGCTTGGGCTTCACAAAGAGACCCTCAATAGTTTTCTGAAAATTCTTGCTGGCCGTGTACACATCTTTTCTGTTATCATAGATCAAAGATGCACTGAGGGCTAAGCCGATAATACGCTGCACAGCCGGGAGTAGAGCATGATTATCGAACCGAGCTTGGTTCAAACTCCTCCATTCATCTTCTATCAATGCATAGATCCTTGCAATGCCCACGTCGCTCGTGACACAGTACTCGTTCATGTAACACTCCACCGAGCTCGCGACATCACGGTTGCATTGTCCACGCTGTATATTTACATATGTTAGAACATGACTATACATAGATATATATCATGTTGATTAATTATCATGCATACATGCATGCTAAGGGTTAGTTAGGAGCCTACGACAGTTTTTCATTCTAAAGTGTACTAATGCTTTTACCCACGTTTTAGGGTGCATAAGGTGTTTTCTTTTCTACTGAAATTTGAGTTTGACTAACGGTTACCGTAATTTACAAAGTTTAGTTATTCTGATGTCTTTAAAAATATGTAAATACTTTTTACAGTGTGAACAAGAAGATATCGTGTTTCTGACTTACAATACAAATCTTATAGGCTAGATGATTGTTGGTGATACTGAAATTTTACAGTACAATTCATTAACAAGAGAGTTATATTCATGGATAATTTATCCTTGAAATTTGAAACACTCATACCTCAAATGCAGCAATGTCATTCATAAAACGTACGATCTTTCCAGCTGCTACGACGACATCAGGGACATCAGCTGTCCACTTCAGTGCTTGCTTCATTATAGCGTCATCCATGCCAGCCATCATACTCACACATACTGTTGGTGCACCTACCGTCCGGCTAGTCAAATTCACCTGGGCTATAAAGCTTGGTTTGTAATTCTTATGGGACCATTCAGCTTCTTGGAGATAACCAGTAACGTTATTTTGGATCTGCAGGCACGCGTGAAAAAAATAGATGTACATGCCATGTCAAAAGAAAACCAATCCCTTTATACAACCTATTGTGAGAGCTTCCAGCTACAATTTTCCACTTAAAGAAAAATAAATATATGCCGTTACCGCTTTCTTTAGGTGAGCAATATCATAGTTGATGTCAATTGGCATTTCATCTTCAATATTCTTGAAAGACCTCAACAACTCCATATAGAACTTCTTCAAGTATTCAGGTAGTAGAGTAACGGCACTCTCATCCCATCTACATGATAAGTTTTGGTGCAAAAAAAATGGGAGAAAATGTGTTATACTTGACCATACTTAGCGGTTAGTTGCCTCTAAATACCAGAAGGAGTTGTGCCCGACCTATGTGTTGATAGAATGACCAACAAAGATAAAGTAAAGTGAGCCCAAACCTTTGTACGGCTTCATGTAGGTTCCGACATTCCTCTATTGTGGCATGTGTATCAAAAGTGTCATCTAAGATGGTAATTAGGAGCATCATCTTGGCGATTATAATGCGGGGAAGCTCAAAAGATCTCTCATAGTATATAACATAGGCCCAAGTGTAACTCTCCACCACACGGTCACGAATATAGCTTAGCTCGATATGTCCATATAAATATTTCCACCACCTGTAATTTCAGCTCAGGTCATTTGAATTGCTAATTGGGTATATGTATTCCCTCCGTTTTAAAATATAAGATGTTTTAGGTTTGTGAAGAAAATGTATCTAGACTTGTTTTAGTGTGTAGATTCACTCCAAACCTGAGTGAACCTACATACTAAAACTAGTCTAGATACATTTGCCTCACAAGACTAAAACATCTTATATTTTGAAATGGAGGGAGTATATTACAAATAGCTTACATATCCATATTAAGTGATTCTCCATATTATGTAGACTAAATAAAAAAGCATGGTATTTCATTTCACTAGTACAAAAACCTCAACATAGAACTCTAGTATTGCCTGTGGTAGCTAAAAAGAGAAAACCAGCCGTGATACTTTAGCTATCAAAGTCGGTTTACATTTTAAAATGGATTGCATGGGAACTCCAGCCGGTTTGTTGTGTTTACACAGCTGACGCCTGGTTTGTTTTGTTCAGACAACTCATGCCTACTGAATCATATCCCCTCCATCACCATATCAAACCCATCAACGCTATTCACTCTTGCGTCAAACCATTCTCATTTTCCTTTCCTATCACTATGCACCTCCGCCACCTCAGAATAATGCCACCCTTCGCCAAATCTTGCGTACCGACAAAATTTCCATTTAGTTACAATTTTCATGTCAAATTTTCTATTTAGTTCTAGAATCCTTGTTAATGTCTTATAGCTTGTGTGTTAATTTTGTTGTATGGACATGATTACATATATTTTCTTGTATCAAATATGCATAGAAAATGGACCTGCAATGTGTTTAGTATAAGGTTGTCGATATAGGGGCAATAGGAGTGTCGATCACTGAACATGTATGATCTTTCCAGAAGGAGAGCTCCACTGCCCATAGGAAATTTGTTAGGAGGAATTAAGTAACTATCATATCGACTCGTGATCTTTACCTCAGATGTTTTACAATATTTCTAGTTTTAATCTTGAATAGTTAAATTTAGACAACAGTGATGTGAATGTCATGTTTTGATTTAATGTGATACATCCATGAACTTGTGATGTGACTGTGAGATTTGGCAACGATGAAGCATTAGTTATGTGAAAGAATTATCGCACCAATTGTTTATTTATTATTTTCGCAGTTTTACTACATCAATGAAGGTAAAGGGGAACAAAAAACATACTCAGTAATAGCTTTGAGCTCCTTCAAATGGACATGTTGCAAAAGGTTGAAATCTAGTTTTGCAAGCTCTAGTAGAATAGGGTTATGCCCTTGCTCTTCTTCATACTCGGAGATAAAATGCAATGTTTCAACCCTCTTACATGACCTTGGCAATGGTCTGTGAAGTGCACGCTTGACTTGCTTAGCTAGCGGGGACTTGAGACTACAACTCAGCAATTCAAGATGGTGCCTTGCAAAAGTTATATCTTCTTCAAGTTTTGGTTCACCGTGAATAAGAAGATGGGCTGCGTTGTATAAACTTAGGAGTCCGCTTGGTTGACTAGTTATATCGTTGTTGAAGGTTCCATCTTGACCCTTGAATTTGTTGAAAACATCTGCAAGATCCATAAAGTATATTAATCTGGTGACCATGAGTGTGGTAAATTGGCTAGGGTTTGATGGTGGTACCCCCTCTCCTCTTAGTTTGTGAAATTGTATAAATAAATAAATAAATACTCCCTCGCAAAATAAATAAATCTTGTTATCTCACGTCGATAGGGTGCTAACATATACATGCCTTCCATTTGATCATTATTTACTTTGTAATATATACATAGTTGTAAACATTAATAAATATTTATAAAGGCTCTTTTTAGGCTAAGTCCTATGCCTGAGTTTGTTTTTTATTTTGAATGAGATGCATCATATAGATAGTTATAATCATACCTGCGGATACCCAATGTCCATGCTCCCTAAGCAAGCGAAACCGGAGAGCCTCTTCATAGAGGGTGGCTGAGGTAGCAAGTTCATTCTCAGAGATGTCCTTTAAAGTATCCTGGATCTGCTTCTGGAAGAGGTGATCTATTCCGAGATGTTGGAGAGTATCCACCAAGAATATTCTGCTGCTGCTGCTGCTGCTGCTGCGATTGTTAAACATCATGCGGACGTCCTCCTTTAGCTTATCTGCTCTGGTCACCATCCATTCCTCCGACCTCTGCAATGCAAAATGATTTAAGTTAGAAACCGGCCGGGGAGGAGCTCACTGATGGAGAAGGTTTTTCCTGTGTATACCTGCAGTGGCTTTGGCTCGTATTCGATGAAGAAGTCGCCCCATTGTGAGGGCTCAAAGCTGGGCTGATTCGTCTCAGGAATGCCGGAAGACGCCATGTACGTACTATCTGGCTAGCAAGAGCGTGCTAATTTGGGAGTGAGAGAGATAAGCATACGTTTGGTCTTTAAATACTACTCCAACGTAAAAGAGCTCTTGTGCAACTCGAGCTACATCAAGACTAGGAGTGGTTCGTAGAGGTAGGGTGTGTGTGCGTTCATAGGAGTGGGTGCATGTACGCGTTGTGCGCGTCTTTGATTGTACTGTATTTCTCAAAAAAAAAAAAGACTAGGAGTAGTTATTAGGGCGGGAAGGAATGCTTGGCAGGAAAACACGTGAGAGATTCGGGGAAAGCATCATGCAATCAGCGGTCCATGTCAGCGCTAAGGTAAGTACTAGACAAGTGCGAGCCGGCAGCGTGACCTCGTCCATTCTTTCCTTATCCACTTCGCTCCCACCTTATCACCCACAAGCCCAACTATATATTTCTCTGTCCTCTCCGTCGTCCATCCACACAAGTCTATAGCTGACTCTATCTACCAAAACTGCCTGCTAGCTCCACTGCGAGTAGCCGCATGTGTTGCGATCGAGCAGATGAATGTGGAGCTGTACTTCGTTCCGCTAATGCTCATGCCCCGTCTGCTCCTGGCTTTGCAGCTTCGCCATACTACACGGCCGGGCAGTCTCACTATAATATACTGTAATGGATAAAGCTCAATGTTGAAAATATAAGCAAATAACCATATATGATTTATTTCAAATAAATAACTGATAAAGCACGATGGTACGAACAATAATCTATCTATTATATACTAAAAGCAGTATAAGAGTGTTTTTCGAGGCACCAGGTTGATCCACATATGCTAGAGAAATATAAACCCATGATTTTAATATTAACGGCTGAGATTATCTATCTATTATATACTAAAAGCAATATAAGGATGTGTTTCGAGGCATCATATTGATCCATATCACCGAAATTATTCCGATAGTTACATCTAAAGTGTGTGGATAAGATTTAATAAAAGATTAGTACTTATGTAACCGTGTAATATGTTGACACGTTCAACTTTTAAGAGAGTCCCGTACATAAACAAAAAAATCTAGCAGGGCTATTTGAATAGGTAGATGGTCACGTTAAGAACATACATTTTATTACCTAAAAGAGAACCTATGTTTTATAGGAGCGGTTTTGCAGGAGAAAACATGTTGGACTACGATTTTTTTACTAAACAGGCTGATCGCTCAGCTCATAGTAACGTGTCAACACATAATCCTTTCCAAAATTCATGCTGACCGATATCTAAAGGAATATATCTTCTCAAGTAAAAAAAGTCTGCCTACACGAACCAAAACGTGGTGATATAGTTGTGTATACTCAGTCCGTTTATAAATATAAATGCATTTCTACACTTTGTCCATGATCAATTTTTATAAATTTTCAAGTAAAAAAATATGTGTAGCCGAACCAAAACCATTGTGATATAGTTGTGTAGATTCATATACTCCCTCTGTTCACAAATAAGTGTATATAGACTTTGTCCTAAATTAAACTTCATAAAATTGACCAATGTTAGAGAAAATGTAGAAAATTTTCTTACACTAATTTAGTATCAATAGATCCATTTTGAAACGCAGTTCTATATACTCATATACTCCGTCCGTTCACAAATAAGTGTATTTCTAGACTTTGTCCAAAGTCAAATTTCATAAAATTCCAAGTAAAAAAAAATATCTGCATATTGGAACCAAAAACCATTATGATATAGTCGTGTATACTCATATACTCCCTTCATTCATAAACAAGTGTATTTCTAGACTTTGTCCTAAATTAAACTTTATAGAATTGACCAACGACTAGAGAAAATATAGAAAAAATCATGACACTAATTTAGTATCACTAGATCCATTTTGAAATGTAATTTCATAATAAAGCATTTTGTATGTAGTTCACTAGTAGAAAAAGAGTCATTCGTCCATCCCAGTTCGGAGCATTAATCCCGGTTATAGTTGGACCCGGGACTAATGTGAGTATTAGTCCCGGTTCCAACGGCTAGAACGCCAACAATCTTTAGTCCCGGGTCAAACGGGACCTTTAGTCCCGGTTCGTATCGCCAACCGGGACTAAAAGGGGTGCCTCGGTGCCAATCGCTTTAGTCCCGGTTCGTATCACCAACCGGGACTAAAGGTGTGACCTTTAGTCCCGATTCGTATTACCAACCCGGACTAAAGAAAGTGGGCAAAACAAATTCTCAAGTTCTGTCGTGACAGTAAAACGGGCACAAATCCTTCTGGAGATCGTCTTTTCTAGATTCAAAATCATGCCAAAAAGTTATAAAAAATTCTAAAAATAAAATCCTTCGAACTGTAGTTATATTAAGTGATTTAGTTGTTACAAAAATTAATAAATATAAATTTTGACATAATTTACAAAAAAAGTTATAAAAATTCAAATGGCCATAACTTTTGTATACCATGTAAAAAAAGTACAACCTATCAAAACATGCAGAAAAAATTAGCTCTTTGATTTCAACATACTTAGGCCATTTTGGATTCTTAAAATTCGAAAAGAAAAAAAATTATTTCATAAATTAAATTATTTTAGTATTTTTTATGTCATATTTGAATTCCTCGCATTTTTCTGATAATAATGGATATATTATTTGTTAAATTTCGATTTACAGATTTGAAGATATTCTTTATGTCATATTAAATGAATAAATGGTAAAAATGAATATAAAATATTAATTTAATTAGTTTTTACTTTCACTAGAATAAAATGTTATTATTAATTATTTATTGTTGTTTACTAAAAATAGTTGTTTTTAATTTCAAAAAATAAAAATGTGTCACATATCGATATGAGTTAATAGGATTGATATACTAATTCAAATCGTACTTACGGTCAAATCATACTTACATATCGATATGAGTTAATAGGTTTGACCGTAAGTACGATTAAGTATAATTAGTGTTAAAAATGAGAGATGTGGGAGATTAACGAGTCAAATAATTCAAAACTTTAAGAAAAATTTGAAAAAAAAAATCAAATTTTTTTTTTTGAAAAAAATTAAAGAAAAAACCTTTAGTCCCAGTTCATATTACAAACCGGGACTAAAGGTCCTGCACACTCGACGCGGCCCCGTGAGTGCCTTTAGTCTCGGTTTGTGACCGAACCGGGACTAAAGGGGTAGGCCTTTAGTCCCGATTTCTTTGTCCCGGTTAGAAAACCGGGACTAAAGGCCTTACAAACCGGGACCGATGGCACGTTTTCCACTAGTGGTTTATACTCATATACTCCTGTGCAAAAGATCGCAATTTCATAATATAGCATCTTGTATGTAGTGTATACTCATATACTCTTGTCCAAGAGACCAGTGGCGGACCTTCATGGAGACCAAAGTGGGCCATGGCCCTCCAACATTGTTGCAAATTCTCTAATTACTACTATTGTTAAGATTAAATTAATGAGAATTAGGATTAGTTATTGCTATTAAATGATCTAATCAGCATCTTAGCCCCCCTTAATTTCTCTCCAAGGTTTGCCACTGCAAGAGACGTAGGCTAGCAACACATGTGCACGAGAAAAAAACAACCCATCAACCGACTAATACATGGTGTTTAGTTTAATCTCTTCTTACCGATGGAATACTCTAAATTATTCTTTATTCTATTGTAAATATATGTAATTTTAAATAAAGCATGTGTTAGAAATTATTTAATATTGGCTAATACATATTAAATCATTTATATTACAAAAGAGAAAATTGTGCCATTAAATTTTGTACAAACATGTAAATATCAGTTATTATGAACAAAGGGAGGGTGAGTTTCAGAATTGTCTTTAAAAATGGCAATTTTTACGACTTCCATAAAATAAGTGAACAAATAGGAAAAATTAAATTTATATCCTTTTAAAATTAGGAAATTATTTTCACACATCTCAATGCATGGCTAAATTTACAAAAAAAGTACAATAGTCATTTGATTTCAACATAAAACTAAACTTTTAATATGGAATGACGTTAATAATATCATCTCGCACAATGATGATTGCATTCGCAACTATATGTATTGGTACTAGTGCACACGGTGGACTCTAACATCTGTTCGTAAGGCCCTCTAACAGCGGTTATAGAACCGTTGTTGAGGGTTCGGTGTCAGAGCCCCCTTTAACAACTGTTCTTATACGAACCGTTGTTAAAGGGTGGCGCGCGCGGGGCTGGCGCAGCGTTCAGGCTCACCCCTTTAAAGGGTGGCACACGTGGGGCTGTTAAAGGGTAACACAAACCGATGTTAAAGGTTCTCTGCCGCGGCAGGAAAACAGCCTAAATCTCTGCCGCCGCCCCGTTTTGGGCGGATTTCTGCGGCGCGGCGGGGACGGGGGGGGGGGGGGATCGATTGGGAGATGTATACACATACATCGTCGGTACATACGAGTACATGAATAATTAAGCAACTATTATTATACAAAAACATTGTCATTGTTGTATTCTTCGTACACGTTGAAGCATCAAGTACAAGACAAACACGTTCAAGCATATATACAATATAACATCTCCGTACACGTTTATTTTGGATATCTAAAGAGTTATCTGCCAGGCGTGACGACCTCATCAAGTATGAACCCCGCCAATTCCTCTTGAATGGCTCGTATGCGGTCAAATGGTAGGAGTTTGTCCTGCATCCGTTCGATCTAAATATATATGAAGAATGAGGTCAATATATATATAAGAATGAAACTCAACACAATGGTAATAAAATAATGTTGTGTACTTCGTTTACTTATTCTAAGTTGTTCTAGTGCGGCTTGGCCCGTCGCACATATCGTGTTGCGAATGAACTCGCAAATATAGTATCCACATAAGTTATTGCCGGGTCCCTGATGCGCGCACTTTACGAGAATAGAGAGTTCAATCAAAATAATAATCAATAAAGCATGATATAATAGAATTGAAAGCAGAATCAAATAGATGCACATACCTAGCTGGCTAGTATTACTTACATTTTGATTTACAAATTTTAGTTCTTCTGACCATTCACCCACAGCCCTGCCAGTGAACCTTTTTCAAACCCTGTCTGGCAAAGAAAATGGATAAAGAAGTAATTAATTACTTGTTATCACTAAAGTTGCCGATCTAGTGCGATAATATGATTGAAATTACCTCTGGAGCATCTCTTTAAAGTGTTCCCATAGCTCTTGGTCTTTTCGTAATAAGTCCATGACAAGGATTTTTCCTGAGTCAACTTGAATGACTAGGAGAATAAAGTGGAACCTACGCACGCATAACTCATCATAAGTTACACTTAACATCGAGTAAGCCAAAACAGAATGTGTACAAGAGAGGGTAACACTCACGAGAAGTTGTAAGACAATATTATTTCCCTTTTGGTTTGTTGTCTCAGTAAAGACCTTAGCAAGAAATCTTCTGTTTGTCCGGGTTTGTGTTTTACCACTTGTTCATAAACTCTATTTGGCTCAACGAACCCAGTGTCAAAAGGGTCTCCTTTCATGCATTCCATAACCTTTTTTCCTGCATAATAGTATATACATATATGGTGAGCATATATACATGCAATTAATGAATTGAATGAGCTGAGATAGAAATTACAGAAATAGTACTTACACACAATAAAGGCTGATGGCAGCTTTGTCGAGTTCCTTCTGATTGAATAAAAAATGCAAGTCTTGAATGTTGAAGTTGATCTCGTCGTCTCCGCACAAGAAAATCTGATCTCTTATATGCGCCGTGATCCATTCTTCCTTTCTCTTCTTGCAGAAATAAAGGTACCACTTATGCACTCTTCGCATTTTTGTTGGTAGATTCTTGAACTCCTCTTTCTTGACGAGATTCTTCCCGTACTTCCATGGCTGTATGGGTTTGACATCACCTTTGGGCAAGTGGTATCCCATGATGTTCAAGTATGCAATGTAAGTCATCTCCATCTTATTGGCCTTTCTTTGTAGCTCTTCCTCGTAATCATTTACAGGAGGAGCTATACGTGTGTCGAACACTTGGAGCAGGGCGCACGATTGGTTTTCCTGCTCTCCGAGCATGGGAACTGTTTTCTGGGGTGCATGACTACTACTTTCAGACTCCCTCTGCCTTGCGTCCCCCTTTATAATCTGGCGCTCGTAGTCTGACACAAGTGGGGTTTCAGGTTTCAAAAGATTATTGTAAAACTTTTCCACCACCACCGGATCTAGTTTCTCCTTTGGCTCGGCCCGTCTAGGTGCAAAGAATTTCTTGACCTCTTCTTCCGAGATCCTCTTGTTCTCCTCGTCACTGCGATTCCACGGTAATACCGGCAATGGCTTGGCGGAAGGCTGCGAGACGTAGTTTCTTGAACTCTTCGGCGTACGGTTTCCTGCGGATTTCTTCGTGGCAGTGCTAGTGCTCTTCTTGGCAGTGCTCTTCCGCTTACGCTGGGTTGCAGGAGATGGCTAGCGCGCCGGAGATGGCTGACGTGCAGAGATGGGGCGTACGAGATGGTCGACGTAAGGAGATGGCGAAGTCGAGACGGCTGACGCGGCGAAGACGACAGGGGAGTATTATGATGACCCGGAGACGGCTGAGGCGGCTCAGATTACTGACGCTGCGGAGACGACGGGGGTGCCAATGGCCTCCAATTTGGAAGCACGATGTGTTCCTTCTTCCAAAAAATAGTTGTTTTCACTTCAAATTTGAGTTGAGTTTCCCCTTCACCTGTAGCATGGTCAAGCTGTGCTTCCTCATATTCCTTCATAACCTCATCCACCCCGACAATAGCATAGCCATCTGGAATCGGTCGGGAGTAGTAAGTTCCACCAGCTACAGGAGGTAAGGCATAGCCGACCGCCACCTTAATGGATACGCCCATTAATCTCACATGTAGCTTAGCGTGTTCACTCTCCGTGATCTCATCCACGGGGTATCGAGGACCCGCCATTTCAAGCGTGGGCTGCACGTTCTCCGTGGAAGCCACGCTGCTTTTCCGCGCAGAGTCTGGGCCGTCGACAGCTTCCAATGCATGATCTTCGTGCCGCTGAGATGGGCCGGTAGCTTGCTGGCTATTTTGTGCATTCACTTGCGCCTGCAGCTCCCTAAGTGCATGTTCTATCTGTGTCATCCAGTCTGTACGCTCTTTTTCTTTTCTGCCGCGCCATCTCTAAGAGTCGCCCCACGCGGCAAACCCATCCTTCCACGTCATACCCCCAGTGCCCCGTGCTAGTCTAGGGTGTTCTTTCTTACCGATGGCGCATGTAAGCTGGTCATTCTCTCTGTCGGGATGGAAGGTCCTGGCGGCTGTTTCCTCTTATGCCGTGATGAGTTCATTGACGGGTTTGGCAAGAATTGTTGGGAAGATACACAATCCCATTTCTGGGTCCAACTTTGCCTCGATTACGTAGAACCAAGTCTTTGCACGTAGCTCCCACCCATCTGTCTGGGGTGTGATCCCTCTATCGTGTAGAGCCTTTTCACCTTCCTCCCACTTAGGCCTCTGAGATATGTAGCCACCTGACCCCGTCCTCTGGTGATATTCCTTCTTCTAGGCATTTAGTGTATTGGTTTCTGACCTCTTTGTAGTTATAGCACCTTCCTTGTATGTCACGAAATCGGGCCACTGAGGTCTTATCTTCGCAAAATATGCATCTTCGAAATCTGGAGTCTCCCCAGCTTTGACAAATTTGTTCATTTTTGTCTTCCAGTTGCGGAAAGCCTCAGCCATCTTCTTTAGAGTCCAGTGTTTGACCTTTTCCTTTATAACCAATTTATTTTCATCCTCCTCTGGCGGTAGGGTGAAATTTAACAACAGCAAAGTCGAAAGCATTTCTTTGAATCTTTCATCGACAAAGGTACCGTCACCCTTCTTTGGCTTATTCCAATATTAAATTGTGATTGGGATTTGGTCCCTAACAATAACTCCAGCCTAACGTATAAATTTTTCTGCGGCCTTCTTGGGCTCCATCGGCCTGTCATCAACACGTACTGCTTCGATCTTGAACTTTGCATGATCTTTCAACCGATGGCTCGTGCCTCGCTTGCTCTTTTTCGTAGAATAAGATTGTTGCTAACAGGTCGATCTAGAGGGCTAAAATAAGAAATAAGCGTTAATTAATACATGTACATCTATACAAATCAATCGGTGCAAGTCAGCAGAGGCTTAATCCATGCATATACCTCGACGGACTTTGTAATCACTAAAGTGCGTTCACCGGAGTCGTCATCTTCTCCATGACTACTTGAGCTGTCATCATGTCCCTCCAAGTTTAGATATTGTGAGGTGTCTGTAATATCCCAGGATTAGTACCTAGAATTATAGAGGACGCAGGTGTGTGCATTTCATTCATGCATAAGAAAATCCGGAGAATATTCGCGCAAAACTAAAGAAGCTATAGAGGGATTGATATCTCCGTTGTTCTGATGGAAACATCAGGGCAGGTGCGATGGATTTCGACATAACCCCTATTGAATCTTTGTGTTTCGAGGGGAAAAGAATTTAAACATATATTTGAATTTCTTATTTGAATTCAAATGAATTTATAAAATTCACAAATTGAAATTTGAAATATTTAACAAATTATTGGATTTGAAACAAAATGAAAATTGTGTTATGGATAGTTATAGCGTTCCATAATTGATATTCAATTACGAATAAATAAGATATACTTTATAACAAATAATAAATAAATTCATATTTATATATAAGATTTAAATATTTACTTGAATCAAATCACAATGTAAACCTATATGAGGAGGTGTCATATACTACACAACTAATCCCGAATTCTAGAGATATTATACTCAATTACTATATTCTGGGCTTAGAATATTGTGTGTTATATGTACCCCATTTGGATTTATTTGTTTTTCTTGGATCTTCTTGATTGACTAGATCTGTATATGAAGTTTGACATGGTGTGCAAATGCATGTTGCAACATCCAGTCACTACTTGATGTTATAGACCTAGATAGAGTAAGGGAATTCGTGTAAGGGAGTGACGAATTTCACAGAACAAAATGAAGACTTACATGAAGAATGAAGCAAAGTGTAAGGATTATCAACTCAATTTGGAGGATGGATCAAGCTTAGATCATTATTAGTCAGCAACAAGAAGTGATGAACTTAAAGTTTAATCAAAATAAGTAATTTTGCTAAGAAGTCAATGGAGTTATTAAGCAAGTTCATGGAAGTATCATGAATAAATAAAAAGAAGTAGTTTGAAACTAGAATGGTATTCAAGCTCTAACAATTCAGAGAGAATGTCCGAGGTATATCGGAAACCATAGTATAATACATATACCTTAGGATGGTTCGCAGCTGGTAAATATCCGCAGCTGGTATTTGATCCACGGTTGGTATCTTGTCCGCATCCGGTGTTGGTTTCCATAGTTAACCAGATCTTCTTAGAAGTTGCATAAAGAGCATAAAATTTGGCCTAAGTTAAGTAAGACACAAAGGGATATAAAAATTGAAAGCGACCGTCTTTCGAGACTCTTCGTGAAAATTGACCCATCAAAGTAAAAATGTCCACATCGTAAGTAAGACAAATAATGCTGAAAAATTCACTTCGGAGATCCACAAATGTGTGGATACACCATACAATCTTTCATCAGACCCTAATTAGGCAGAGTAGAAGCTGGATAGAGACCAATGTTCTATTTATAAAATTAAGAAATACTATATAGACATTTTGAAGACCATTAGTAAACCCTAAGGGGGAGAGTAAACATTATAAATGAAAGTTGAAAAAGTACCATAGGTAATAATGAAAGAATATCTAAATCCTAATAAGGTAAAAGCTAAATAATAAAATAGAATAGTCCTAACAAACTAATTCAAAAAGAAACAATTCTTAAGTGATCCTTAAGAGTTAAAATAGCACATCCAATTAGACATATGTAGAGGAACAAGAAATTCCAATGGGTATGGACTACATGAGTTCAAATCCAATTTTCAGAAGGATTATCAGTATAAACCAATATCATCACAAATCAAAAGTTAGTCTTTTGACCATAGTTATTGTTTAATAGAGTTAAAAACCCTGGTTTAGTTAGACTTCCTAGACCTTATATAGTATAGCAAGGAAGTTTTATGAACAAGTAAAAGAATTGGATTAGGGTATCTAATCAGAATAAGGAACTAAAGAAGGGACCCCAAATTTAAGGAATTATAATAAGGACATATCACTAAGGGACTAAAATAAAAGGAACTTTGGAATATTGGATTCATCTAGTTGGAGATTGTCAAGTATAATGAGAATTCAAGAAAAGGATTTGGATAAGGGATACTACAATTATTCCCATTTGAGGTTACCATGGAGATGAGAAATGTCATCACCAATACAAGACAATTCCTCAGTCCAAAACGTGAGAGTATACGAACTTCGAGGACGAAGTTTATTTTAAGGGGGAGAGTCTATAACATCCCAGGATTAGTACCTAGAATTATAGAGGACGCAGGTGTGTGCATTGCATTCATGCATAAGAAAATCCGGAGAATTTTTGCGCAAAACAAAAGAAGCTATAGAGGGATTGATATCTCTGTTGTTCTGATGGAAACATCAGGGCAGGTGCGATGGATTTCGACATAACCCCTATTGAATCTTTGTGTTTTGAGGGGAAAATAATTTAAACATATATTTGAATTTCTTATTTGAATTCAAATGAATTTATAAAATTCACAAATTGAATTTTGAAATATTTAACAAATTATTGGATTTGAAACAAAAATGAAAATTTTGTTATGGATAGTTATAGCATTCCATAATTGATATTCAATTACGAATAAACAAGATATACTTTATAACATATAATAAATAATTTCATATTTATATATAAGATGTAAATACTTACTTGAATCAAATTACAAAAAGAAGGAAATTTAACTTTATTATAATATAACAAATTACATTGTCTTTACAATTGACTAAAAAAAGAGAAAGTTTTAACTTTCTGAATACAGTACCATGTTACAAGTTAATTTACAAAGTTCTACTTTCAATAAAAGAAAGTTACATAATAATAAAATAAACCCTAACTCATACCCTATCTATAATCTTTCATTTTCCTTTCTTCTGATTCTACTTCTTCTTCTTCTCATTTCCTGCAAACACAACAAAAATAAAATAGAACAGAACAAAAATAAAATAAAAGGATGTTAATTGGTTAGAATTTTACTCTCAGACTTGGCTTAGTGATGCTAGTGCCTAATTCATCATAGAGTATTAATCAAGGGGCCATGTTAATAATCTGTTCTTATCAGGAAATTTTGCCTCAGACTAGTGCATCATAGGCTGGTACAGGGCAAGTTTCACCAAAGACAGGTAAGTGGAAAAGCGCTAATATTCAAACCAGCCGAGCACATCCACAAAGGATCAGCTTCCAGGCTAGGAAATATCTGGAAATGGGACAAAACACCTGGAATAGGCAGGCAGCTTACACACAGCTGCATGTGATGTGCTGTGGATCAAGCAAGGGAAGTGACCAATATAGAAGAAGCAACTGCAGCCACTACTGGGAGAGGTGCTGCTCACACATTCATTCTCTCCCAGGAAAGCACAAGCTAAATCAACCCAAAGCACAAGACCACATCACATATAACTCTAGCTTTGGATCTCAGCTAAACAAACCAACCACACACACTAGCCAGATTCCATCACATCTTAGCTCTAGTTGCTCCCTGGAGCCATCCAAGAGCTAGGACAAGGAGGAAATCAAGGCAAGGCAGCAGCTCCAGGAAAAGAAGGGTAGGCCAGCAATCGCAAGGAGTAGCTGGTCATATACAAGTATCAGGAGAAGGAGGCATCAGCAACAAGAAATAATAGATCCAGTATTAAGCCAGGAAGGATCAGTAGCTCAGGTATAAAAACTAGGATAGCAAGCTGATCAAATCCACAACACATTTCAGCAACTTGTGCAGTACCAGGTAAATATCCATTCCTATGATCAATCATAGCATCTGTTCTCATATGAAAAGATTTCTAAAAGGGGGAAGCTCTCAGTCTTGCTTAGAAATGCTATGCAAGGCTCATCATAGAGCTTTGGAGCACTCAAGCATCTGTTCTTATTTAAATCTTGTGCCTCAGCCTTTGCATCATAGGCTGGAACTGGTTACACACATAAATCATCAAGAACAAATGACCTTTGACCAGTTACATTAGTCAAAGTAGTAGAAAATCATATTCATTATGGTCATGCTGTTGTGCACCCATTAATAAGGTTCCACAGTAGCAATCTCATAACTAATAAGGCCACTATCATTAACTAAATCATCTTATCATCAAAAGAGAGATTGTAAGCTTATCTGCCAGCAAGTACAAATATCACATAAATCATCTTCCTAGACAAATAGTTTAGGAATAATTGACAAGGTCACCTTATTTACATAAGATAACATGTGCTTACAGCCTCAGTCTATGCATCCTTGGCCTTGCAAATATTCCTGTCAGCTGTAACACAACAGTAAGCCATGCTACCCAGCTGCTGCTGTGCACACTCCAGGTAGAGGTACCACAACAACAACCAGTGCATTAGATGTCACTAGAGCCAGACACTATACCCATTTCATTATGCAGTAGGGACCAATTTAATGAATCTAATCATTTTCCTAGCCACCAATCTAGAAATCATTTCATCTCTACAATCATTTTACCTAGTTTATGATCAGCTAAGGATAACCACCTTAGTATGTGTTTGACTCAAGATAAAACCTCAGCCTTTGCACCATTTGCTAGACAAGTAAGTGAACAAGATATGTTTTTGATCAATTTATGAGAGTAGGGTTGCTGTAGTAATACACATTTGATAGACAACAATTAAATCCATCCAGAATCTATTTGTAAGTCACACAAGTGCATCACAGCCAATAGAAAATCCTTAATAAAACATATACACCATCCTGGACCATAGCCATGTATTTGGGTGATCAAGTGATTTGCAAGAAACATCCCATACACATAAATAGAAGTAAATCATAGAAAGTTGGCATGCCTATAATTATCTGGACTAGTACCATCTTATCATTACCATTAGTATATGTCCAAATGACAACCATATACATGCTCCTACTTATCATATTCACTTTTGCACAAAGGAAACAATATGCATTCTCTATCCTAAAAGAATAGGAGCTAGCACCAATATTTTTTTTAAACATACTTGATTGTTTAGTCAAACAAAGTTAGACTCTTATTATTGTTTAAAAAACATCATGTGTAGAGACTAGTCTGGGATCATACCGTTTTCACAAGAAGCAATTAAGCAAATCAAATGTTCAGCCTTATAAATTGTGACACTCTGTAACTACAGATGCCAATATAAACAACAACATAGTACTTAGTAATATCCCTTATATTCTAGGAAAAATCCTAGGTATGTTAAGAACAGCATCACTGAACCATAGTTTACCATTCACCAACACTAGCAGCACAATCATTAACCAAATTGTACCACTGAGCACTTGCTCATCCAAATTTAGGAATTCTAGCTAGTAATCAATCAGCCATAAACAAACATATCAGAATCATAGATTAGGGCCATCAGCGCTAAAGCTGGTCACATGGAATCAAAACTCACCCAGGATGCCGAGCACCTGGAGCGTTGGCTTGATGAAGACATGGATTAGGTCCTGAATAACACCACCACAGAATCAGTGGAAGCCCCCGATGCCTGGGTTGCGCTGACAGCGCCGCCCCGCAGGCATCAGGAGAAGGAGATGCCAGGGTTGCGCCTGCGGCTAGGCCGATGAAGAGCTCCACAAGGCCACCGGCACACGGCGACCCCAACACCGAACCCTAGCACCAGGAGATGAGAGGGGGCGAGCTCGGTACGGCCTCAGGGACCCGATTGTCCAGGCGGCGACGGATCTTCAATGGCCGGCAGCGGCAGACGAAATGGCGGCGTTCGCCGGAATCGAGCCAGAGAGGGAAGGCGACATCCACATCGCCTGAGAGAGGACGAGCAACGAAGAAGGAGATAGGGTCGAGGTCGGGGTCAACCGACCCATAGAACCAGGCCAAGTGGTCTAGCCCAACCCAAAGGTGCAAAACACTGATGGGCCCAAATTTATGAAGTAAAACATATCTTACAAATAAATAATAAAAGATAAAATGGAAATTTACCAAAATATCTTTTAAACCTTTTGAGCTCTAGAAAATTATAAAAAAATCCTAACAATATATAAATAATATATGTAAATTATCATAAAAATAAGATCTACTTAATAAAAATATAATTTTAATTGTTTTAAATAAATATAAAGTAAATAATTATTAACACCATTAAATCCTAAATGAAATTCTATGAAATAACAAAAACCCTAAAAATAAATAAATAAATCATTTTTGTGTATCAAAATAACTCTACTATTTTATAAAAATACTAACTTAGAGTGTTACAAATAAAATATAAAGCAAATATTTAAAGGCACTTAATTCTTTGATGAATTTTATAAAAATAAAGATAATACTTAAAAATAAATAAAATTCATTTTTAAGGTCTTGAATAAATATATTACACTACTAAAATATTAAATATATTATTAGAAAAGGCTTTAATATTTTAAATAATAAATCCTTACCTAATACCTATTTTGTGAATTCTTTAAAGACAATTCTTAAGAAAGAAATAAACAAAATTCTTAGAAAATCTTACGCAATTAGTGTCTTAATACTAATTCCAAACCCATAACTTGAATTCATAATCAAACTTAAGTATAGCCTTTAACTTGAAAATATTCTTTTATAAATCTTATTAAGAATCCTTTTAAATAAACATTGGGTATCACCCATTTATATAATATGGTGAATAATCATTATATCTTAACCACTATTAACATAACTTTAAATTTTAACAAATCACTAAGACCATCTAATTATGATCCCATTAAATAAATACAAAGTATTTCCTTAATGAGCAAAACAAATTTAATCTAAATCATTCACTTAAATATAAAGTGAATAATTCCACACCTTAGTTATACCTATCATAAATCTAAAACTGGGGAATAATTAAAATATATTACATCTTAAGTTTACTTAACCTTTTAAAGTTAACTTTAGTCTCAAACCTTATAAACATCAGGTCTAATAAATCACTTATGTTTTTATAGTTAACTTTGGTCCGTTTAACTTAAGACATAAAGAATCTCAAGTCCAAACTAATAAATCAAACACCAAAAGACATTGATCATGTTCTATTAACAATGATGATTGTTTAAACCTTAGAAAGGAAATCTTTTCTTCAAATGTTATTCTTTTTGCCACTTCAAACAATAATCTCATAATAAATTCTTCAACTCTTAACAATTAAAACCAAGGACTTTTATCTTAGTCATCAAATGACAATTAATCATAATCACATTACTTTATACTTTACCTGTATATTTAGAATTGTTATCACTTAAGTTCCTTATAAATGACATTACTTATAAAGTAAAATTTGAAGATAAACTAACTCTTAAAAGAATCACCTAGATTCACTTCACTCAAAACATTGGGGATTCACTTTGGGAGTTTTACAAAAATGCATAACATTACTTATGCATAACTGCATATTGCTTCTTTAAACATTAGTCCCTACCGGACCAATGATGCAGATTTCAGATATTGGATCTTATGTTGTCTCGAAGACCGTGAGTGCATAATCTTGCAATCACAAAAGGCAAGTTCACACTTTCTCATGTCCTTTGATTATTTTCTGTAAAGTATTTTGCAAATCCAGTGTTGTCATCACCTGCATTTGAAAAAGAACAGAAAACACTATTTTCACAATAATGTGATTATAAGTTATTTACCATGAGGTAATAACCTACTATAAGAGTTCCGGTGGTAAAGGAACATATTATATAGGACTTAACAACCAATGTCGCCAGTGATTCTTGCGCCGTATATTACGCGTTGACCATGAGATTTGGAATGGGACGATGAAGTCAGTTCTATCTTTTCCCTCTTGGATGGAGCTGGATGTGCGGGTCGTGGCTGTTATCACTCGTAGCGTGCATATTATTTATGGTGATTCGTAGAGGATATGCAACATATGGGTGGGAGCCCTCAACGTCCCACGATAGTTCCGGCATCTGAACGGTCTGTACTGCCATTGCCATAATTCAATAGGTGGGCTGGCGTACACCAAAGAGACATGCGGGGTCACGAAGAAGGCAGTGATTGGCTTGGATCTTAGTCTGGGACTAACACCAAGGAAGTGTGAACGAACCTGCAATTCGGACGTGCAACAAAGCTAAGATCTCTCATGGGTAAAGTGACGCACCTCTGCAGAGTGTAAGAACTGTAACTTGTTACTCCCTGTTCCGGGAAGGAGCTGCGAACGCGGCGGGAAAGGAACCCCATGAAGGTTCTGATAAACCCGTGAAGGCTGACGGACATAGCTTTTCAGAATAAAAGCAACCTTTGAAGAAATATTTATGAAAACTTGCATTGCCTACGACCTACGGTCTATGGCTGTAGACATAGTGCATTAAACACTCCTTTTCTAGTGAACTTGCTGAGTACACTCGTACTCAAAGTATCTTCCTAACCCTTTCTAGGTTCTAAAGCCATTATAGACGATCACTACATTAAGCCATGCTCCAGGAATCATCATCAAAAGCTAAAGCTCTTCAATGAAGTCAAGAAAGTCAACATATACATCAGCTCAAATGAAGACGAAGTTGATGATTAGATAAGTATAGAATATCTAGCCATAGAACCTATTTCTGTAGTGTATTGCAATAGCAGCAATGCCAGACCATTAGTTAAGATATTAGTCTTAAATAGTATTATAGCTTTGGAGTTGTTTATTCCTAATTCTTCTTTGTAAAAAGTTTCTTTCTCTCTCTTTAACCTAGAGTGTTCTCTAGATCTTGTGTAAAGAGTTGAGTTGTAACCTATAGTCATGTCTTGGACCTGCTGTGTTTCTGTTGTACCACTCTGAGGGATGTAATACTAGTGAACGGTGTTTCATTGGTGTTATGTCAACGACTATAGTGTACTACATCATGCAGTGGTATGCTGGGTCACCGTAGTTGGTATCAGAGCATATGCTTTGACCTCAGGATTAAAACCCTTTTAGGAAGATCTGTAGGTTGGATAGTGACTATAGGAGCCATCTTATCTAAACCAAATGATCTTATGACTTGTGATGAGTATCCACTTGAGGATAATCTTGTCACACCTAAGTCACATGCTAAAGTCAGTCTTTCTTAGGAGTAATTATTTATCTTTTTCCCAAGTATAGTGCTCTTTAGTATCTTTTGAGGGAGACATAAAGCACCAAGATATTGTAGGAAAGTGTAAGACATCAATTGAAGTAGTCTTAATGGTGTAGCCTAATCCGAGAATTTGAGTAAGAATAGTAAAATCTTAGTGTAAGTTGATAACCAAAGAAAACATGATGAATATCACTAGGATAAATGTTGATGTATTGAGTAGTAAATCATGTGGTATTCATTTAAGAATTCGACATGAAGGAGTGAAATTATATCAAAGATCAATAATCATACTATGAGAAGTAAAGTCATCATGGTGAGATTAGCTCTTAAATCATGATCAATAGGTAGAACAGAATAAGATCATGGTGATATTAGCTCCGAAACCATGATG
Source organism: Avena insularis (assembly GCA_023614405.1). Taxonomy (NCBI): domain Eukaryota; kingdom Viridiplantae; phylum Streptophyta; class Magnoliopsida; order Poales; family Poaceae; genus Avena; species Avena insularis. Next base: position 390,907,086 of record CM042687.1, read on the forward strand.
TAGGTGTAAAAATGACAGTAATTAATAAACTATCTTGAGGTAGAAGTAAGAAGATAGCATGGTAGAACTATGATAGAAGTCATAGGTGCCATAATTCAGGATAAAATTTAGTTTTAGGTGTTCAATAGAAACTAATTAGTCATTTGGAGATATCATGTGAGGATAGTTGACTATAAAGAAATGTTAAACATAGTTAATCATTCCAATGGTGAAACCAAAGGTTAGTCAAAACCAAATTGAGACCACTTTGCTTAATATTATCTTGTTGCACTTGAGCAATTTGGGTAAATATTGAGATAAAGAATAGTTAACTTTATGTGCTAATTATCACAATGTAAACCTATATGAGGAGGTGTCATATACTACACAACTAATCCCGAATTCTAGAGATATTATACTCAATTACTATATTCTGGGCTTAGAATATTGTGTGTTATATGTACCCCATTTGGATTTATTTGTTTTTCTTGGATCTTCTTGATTGACTAGATCTGTATATGAAGTTTGACATGGTGTGCAAATGCATGTTGCAACATCCAGTCACTACTTGATGTTATAGACCTAGATAGAGTAAGGGAATTCGTGTAAGGGAGTGACGAATTTCACAGAACAAAATGAAGACTTACATGAAGAATGAAGCAAAGTGTAAGGATTATCAACTCAATTTGGAGGATGGATCAAGCTTAGATCATTATTAGTCAGCAACAAGAAGTGATGAACTTAAAGTTTAATCAAAATAAGTAATTTTGCTAAGAAGTCAATGGAGTTATTAAGCAAGTTCATGGAAGTATCATGAATAAATAAAAAGAAGTAGTTTGAAACTAGAATGGTATTCAAGCTCTAACAATTCAGAGAGAATGTCCGAGGTATATCGGAAACCATAGTATAATACATATACCTTAGGATGGTTCGCAGCTGGTAAATATCCGCAGCTGGTATTTGATCCACGGTTGGTATCTTGTCCGCATCCGGTGTTGGTTTCCATAGTTAACCAGATCTTCTTAGAAGTTGCATAAAGAGCATAAAATTTGGCCTAAGTTAAGTAAGACACAAAGGAATATAAAAATTGAAAGCGACCGTCTTTCGAGACTCTTCGTGAAAATTGACCCATCAAAGTAAAAATGTCCACATCGTAAGTAAGACAAATAATGCTGAAAAATTCACTTCGGAGATCCACAAATGTGTGGATACACCATACAATCTTTCATCAGACCCTAATTAGGCAGAGTAGAAGCTGGATAGAGACCAATGTTCTATTTATAAAATTAAGAAATACTATATAGACATTTTGAAGACCATTAGTAAACCCTAAGGGGGAGAGTAAACATTATAAATGAAAGTTGAAAAAGTACCATAGGTAATAATGAAAGAATATCTAAATCCTAATAAGGTAAAAGCTCGAAATAATAAAATAGAATAGTCCTAACAAACTAATTCAAAAAGAAACAATTCTTAAGTGATCCTTAAGAGTTAAAATAGCACATCCAATTAGACATATGTAGAGGAACAAGAAATTCCAATGGGTATGGACTACATGAGTTCAAATCCAATTTTCAGAAGGATTATCAGTATAAACCAATATCATCACAAATCAAAAGTTAGTCTTTTGACCATAGTTATTGTTTAATAGAGTTAAAAACCCTGGTTTAGTTAGACTTCCTAGACCTTATATAGTATAGCAAGGAAGTTTTATGAACAAGTAAAAGAATTGGATTAGGGTATCTAATCAGAATAAGGAACTAAAGAAGGGACCCCAAATTTAAGGAATTATAATAAGGACATATCACTAAGGGACTAAAATAAAAGGAACTTTGGAATATTGGATTCATCTAGTTGGAGATTGTCAAGTATAATGAGAATTCAAGAAAAGGATTTGGATAAGGGATACTACAATTATTCCCATTTGAGGTTACCATGGAGATGATAAATGTCATCACCAATACAAGACAATTCCTCAGTCCAAAACGTGAGAGTATACGAACTTCGAGGACGAAGTTTATTTTAAGGGGGAGAGTCTATAACATCCCAGGATTAGTACCTAGAATTATAGAGGACGCAGGTGTGTGCATTGCATTCATGCATAAGAAAATCCGGAGAATTTTTGCGCAAAACAAAAGAAGCTATAGAGGGATTGATATCTCTGTTGTTCTGATGGAAACATCAGGGCAGGTGCGATGGATTTCGACATAACCCCTATTGAATCTTTGTGTTTTGAGGGGAAAATAATTTAAACATATATTTGAATTTCTTATTTGAATTCAAATGAATTTATAAAATTCACAAATTGAATTTTGAAATATTTAACAAATTATTGGATTTGAAACAAAAATGAAAATTTTGTTATGGATAGTTATAGCATTCCATAATTGATATTCAATTACGAATAAACAAGATATACTTTATAACATATAATAAATAATTTCATATTTATATATAAGATGTAAATACTTACTTGAATCAAATTACAAAAAGAAGGAAATTTAACTTTATTATAATATAACAAATTACATTGTCTTTACAATTGACTAAAAAAGAGAAAGTTTTAACTTTCTGAATACAGTACCATGTTACAAGTTAATTTACAAAGTTCTACTTTCAATAAAAGAAAGTTACATAATAATAAAAGAAACCCTAACTTATACCCTATCTATAATCTTTCATTTTCCTTTCTTCTGATTCTACTTCTTCTTCTTCGTCTTCTTCTTCTTCTCATTTCCTGTAAACACAACAAAAATAAAATAGAACAGAACAAAAATAAAAGGATGTTAATTGGTTAGAATTTTACTCTCAGACTTGGCCTAGTGATGCTAGTGCCTAATTCATCATAGAGTATTAATCAAGGGGCCATGTTAAGAATCTGTTCTTATCAGGAAATTTTGCCTCAGACTAGTGCATCATAGGCTGGTACAGGGCAAGTTTCACCAAAGACAGGTAAGTGGAAAAGCGCTAATATTCAAACCAGCCGAGCACATCCATAAAGGATCAGCTTCCAGGCTAGGAAATATCTGGCAATGGGACAAAACACCTGGAATAGGCAGGCAGCTTACACACAGCTGCATGTGATGTGCCGTCGATCAAGCAAGGGAAGTGACCAATATAGAAGAAGCAACTGCAGCCACTACTGGGAGAGGTGCTGCTCACACATTCATTCTCTCCCAGGAAAGCACAAGCTAAATCAACCCAAAGCACAAGACCACATCACATATAACTCTAGCTTTGGATCTCAGCTAAACAAACCAACCACACACTAGGCAGATTCCATCACATCTTTAGCTCTAGTTGCTCCCTGGAGCCATCCAAGAGCTAGGACAAGGAGGAAATCAAGGCAAGGCAGCAGCTCTAGGAAAAGAAGGGTAGGCCAGCAATCGCAAGGAGTAGCTGGTCATACACAAGTATCAGGAGAAGGAGGCATCAGCAACAAGAAATAATAGATCCACTATTAAGCCAGGAAGGATCAGTAGCTCAGGTATAAAAACTAGGATAGCAAGATGATCAAATCCACAACACATTTCAGCAACTTTTGCAGTACCAGGTAAATATCCATTCCTATGATCAATCATAGCATCTGTTCTCATATGCAAAGATTTTTAAAAGGGGAAGCTCTCAGTCTTGCATAGAAATGCTATGCAAGGCTCATCATAGATCTTTGGAGCACTCAAGCATCTGTTCTTATTTAAATCTTGTGCCTCAGCCTTTGCATCATAGGCTGGAACTGGTTACACACATAAATCATCAAGAACAAATGACCTTTGACCAGTTACATTAGTCAAAGTAGTAGCAAATCATATTCATTATGGTCATGCTGTTGTGCACCCGTTAATAAGGTTCCACAGTAGCAATCTCATAACTAATAAGGCCACTATAATTAACTAAATCATCTTATCATCAAAAGATAGATTTTAAGCTTATCTGCCAGCAAGTACAAATATCGCATAAATCATCTTCCTAGACAAATAGTTTAGGAATCATTGATAAGGTCACCTTATTTACATAAGATAACATGTGCTTATAACCTTAGTCTATGCATCCTTGGCCTGGGAAATATTCCTGTCAGCTATAACACAACAGTAAGCCATGCTACCCAGCTGCTGCTGTGCACACTCCAGGTAGAGGCACCACAACAAAAACCAGTGCATTATATGTCACTAGAGCCAGACACTATACCCATTTCATTATGCAGTAGGGACCAATTAAATGAATCTAATCATCTTCCTAGCCACCAATCTAGAAATCATTTGATCTCTACAATCATTTTACCTAGTTTATGATCAGCTCAGGATAACCACCTTAGTATGTGTTTGACTCAAGATAAAACCTCAGTCTTTGCACCATTTTCTAGACAAGTAAGTGAACAAGATATGTTTTTGATCAATTTATGAGAGTAGGGTTGCTGTAGTAATACACATTTGATAGACAACAATTAAATCCATCCAGAATCTATTTGTAAGTCACACAAGTGCATCACAGCCAATAGAAAATCCTTAATAAAACATATACACCATCCTGGACCATAGCCATGTATTTGGGTGATCAAGTGATTTGCAAGAAACATCCCATACACATAAATAGAAGTAAATCATAGAAAGTTGGCATGCCTATAATTATCTGGACTAGTACCATCTTATCATTACCATCAGTATATGTCCAAATGACAACCATATACATGATCCTACTTAACATATTCACTTTTGCACCAAGAAAACAATATGCATTCTCTATCCTAAAAGAATAGGAGCTAGCACCAATATTTTTTAAAACATACTTGATTGTTTACTCAAACAAAGGTAGACTCTTATTATTGTTTAAAAAACATCATGTGTAGAGACTAGTCTGGGATCATACCGTTTTCACAAGAAGCAATTAAGCAAATCAAATGTTCACCCTTATAAATTTTGATACTCTGTAACTACAGATGCCAATATAAACAACAACATAGTACTTAGTAATATCCCTTATATTCCAGGAAAAATCCTAGGTATGTTAAGAACAACATCACTGAACCATAGTTTAGCATTCACCAACACTAGCAGCACAATCATTAACCAAATTGTACCACTGAGCACTTGCTCATCCAAATCTAGGAATTCTAGCTAGTAATCAATCAGCCACAAACAAACATAGAAGAATCATAGATTAGGGCCATCAGCGCTAAAGCTGGTCACATGGAATCAAAACTCACCCAGGATGCCGAGCACCTGGAGCGTTGGCTTGATGAAGACATGGATTAGGTCCTGAACAACACCACCACAGAATCAGTGGAAGCCCCCGATACCTGGGTTGCGCTGACAGCGCCGTCCCGCAGGCATTAGGAGAAGGAGACGCCAGGGTTGCGCCTGCGCACCTTTCCGCTGGCGTCGAGCTGAGTCCAGGCCAACGAAGAGATCCACAAGGCCATCGGCACATGGCGACCCCAACACCGAACCCTAGCACCAGGAGATGAGAGGGGGCAAGCTCGGTAAGGCCTCAGGGCCAAATCGAATCGGAGGACCCGATTGTCCAGGCGGCAACGGAGCTTCAATGGCCGGCAGCGGCGGCCGAAAAGGCGGCGTTCGCCGGAATCGAGCCAAAGAGGGAAGGCGACATCCACATCGCCTGAGAGAGGACGAGCAGCGAAGAAGGAGATAGGGTCGGGGTCAACCGACCCATAGAACCAGGCCAAGTGGTCTAGCCCAGCCCAATGGGCTAGGCTACCTAATGGGCCCAAATTTATGAAGTAAAACAGATCTTACAAATAAATAATAAAACATAAAATGGAAATATACCAAAATATAATCTAAACCTTTTGAGATCTAGAAAATTATAAAAAATGCTAACAATATATAAATAATATATGTAAATTATCATAAAAATAAGATCTACTTAATAAAAATATAATTTTAATTGTTTTAAATAAATATAAAGTAAATAATTATTAACAGCATTAAATCCTAAATGAAATTCTGTGAAATAACAAAAACCCTAAAAAAATAAAAAAAATCATTTTTGTGTATCAAAATAACTCTACTATTTTATAAAAATACTAACTTAGAGTTTTACAAATAAAACATAAAGCAAATATTTAAAGACACTTAATTCTTTGATGAATTTTATAAAAATAAAGATAATACTTAAAAATAAATAAAATTCATTTTTAAGGTCTTGAATAAATATATTACACTATAAAAATATTAAATATTTTATTAGAAAAGGTTTTAATATTTTAAATAATAAATCCTTACCTAATACCTATTTTGTGAATTCTTTAAAAACAATTCTTAAGAAAGAAATAAACACAATTCTTAGAAAACCTTGCGCAATTAGTGTCTTAATACTAATTCCAAACCCATAACTTGAATTCATAATCAAACTTAAGTATAGCCTTTAACTTGAAAATATTCTTTTAAAAATCTTATTAAGAATCCTTTTAAATAAACATTGGGTATCACTCGTTTATATAATATGGTGAATAATCATTATATCTTAACCACTATTAACATAACTTTAAATTTTAACAAATCACTAAGACCATTTAATTATGATCCCATTTAATAAATACAAAGTATTTTTTTAATGAGCAAAACAAATTTAATCTAAATCATTCACTTAAATATAAAGTGAATAATTCCACACCTTAGTTATACCTATCATAAATCTAAAACTGGGGAATAATTAAAATATATTACATCTTAAGTTTACTTAACCTTTTAAAGTTAACTTTAGTCTCAAACCAACATCAGGTCTAATAAATCACTTATGTTTTTATAGTTCACTTTGGTCCGTTTAACTTAAGACATAAAGCATCTCAAGTCCAAACTAATAAATCAAACACCAAAAGACATTGATCATGTTCTATTAACAATGATGATTGTTTAAACCTTAGAAAGGAAATCTTTTCTTCAAATGTTATTCTTTTTGCCACTTCAAACAATAATCTCATAATAAATTCTTCAACTCTTAACAATTAAAACCAAGGACTTTTATCTTAGTCATCAAATGACAATTAATCATAATCACATTACTTTATACTTTACTTGTATATTTAGAATTGTTATCACTTAAGTTCCTTATAAATGACATTACTTATAAAGTAAAATTTGAAGATAAACCAACTCTTAAAAGAATCACCTAGATTCACTTCACTCAAAACATTGGGGATTCACTTTGGGAGTTTTACAAAAATGCATAGCATTACTTATGCATAACTGCATATTGCTTCTTTAAACATTAGTCCGTACTAGACCAATGATTCAGATTTCAGATATTGGATCTTATGTCATCTCGAAGACCGTGAGTGCATAATCTTGCAATCACAAAAGGCAAGTTCACACTTGCTCATGTCCTTTGATTATTTTCTGTAAAGTATTTTGCAAATCCAGTGTTGTCATCACCTGCATTTGAAAAAGAACAGAAAACAGTATTTTCACAATAATGTGATTATAGGTTATTTACCATGAGGTAATAACCTACTATAAGAGTTCCGGTGGTAAAGGAACATATTATATAGGACTTAACAACCAATGTCGCCAGTGATTCTTGCGCCGTATATTATGCGTTAACCATGAGATTTGGAATGGGACGAAGAAGTCAGCTGTATCTTTTCCCTCTCGCATGGAGCTGGATGTGCGGGTCATGGCTGTTTTCACTCGTAGTGTGCATATTATATATGGTGATTTGTAGAGGATATGCAGCGTATGGAAGGGAGCCCTCAACGTCCCATGATAGTTCTGGCATCTGAACGGTCTGTACTGCCATTGCTGTAATTCAATAGGTGGGTCGGCGTACACCAAAGAGACATGCGGGGTCTCGGAGAAGGAAGTGATTGGCTTGGATCTTAGTCTGGGCCTCACACCAAGGAAGTGTGAACTAACCTGCAATTCGGATGTGCGACAAAGCTAAGATCTCTCATGGGTAAAGTGACGCACCTCTGCAGAGTATAAGAACTATAACTTGTTACTCCCTGGTCCAGTAAGGAGCTGCGAACGCGGCAGGAAAGGAACCCCATGAAGGTTCTGGTAAACCCGTGAAGGCTGATGGACATAGCTTTTCAGAATAAAAGCAACCTTTGAAGAAATATTTATGAAAACTTGCATTGCCTACGACCTACGGTCTATGGCTGTAGACATAGTGCATCAAACACTCCTTTTCTAGTGAACTTGCTGAGTTCACTTGTACTCAAAGTATCTTCCTAACCCTTGCTAGGTTCTAAAGCCAGTACAGACGATGACTACATCAAGCCATGCTCTAGGAATCATCATCAAAAGCTAAAGCTCTTCAATGAAGTCAAGAAAGTCAACATATACATCAGCTCAAATGAAGACAAAGTTGCTGATTAGATAAGAATAGAATCTCTAGCCATAGAACCTATTTCTGTAGTGTATTGCAATAGCAGCAATGTCAGACCATTAGTTAAGATATTAGTCGTAAATAGTATTATAGCTTTGGAGTTGTTTTTTCCTAATTCTTTTTTGTAAAAAGTTTCTTTCTCTCTCTTTAACCCAGAGTGTTCTTTGGATCTTGTGTAAAGAGTTGAGTTGTAACCTATAGTCATGTCTTGGACCTGCCGTGTTTCTGTTGTACCACTCTGAGGGATGTAATACTAGTGAACGGTGTTTCATTGGTGTTATGTCAACGACTATAGTGTACTACATCATGCAGTGGTATGCTGGGTCACCGTAGTGTCCTTGTGGATCATGTTCTCCATTATTTCTTCATCTTCAAGGTTTCTACTAAGGGGATCCATAGTTTCTATATAATATTATCTAGAGTAAGAGAGTAAACATTCAAGTGGACTTGGATTCATACACAAATATACATATTATTCATACAAAAATACACAAATAAATACACAAAAATACACAAATGAAATGAAACCCTAAGCATGCTTGATCATTTTAAACGACGTCCGAGGGGTCCAAACCCTAATTCGGAGAAACCCTGGATGCATATGAGAGGGTTCATTATGTTCTTATAATTAAACTTGTCATGTAAGTTAATTAAAAATGCATGATTATAGCTTAAATAGATAGTTCTCATTTTTCTGAACATTTTGGTATATTAATTGTATTTTTTGACTTATAAATAATTAGTTATTGAATTTACAAGATTTAAACATTTTCTGGAATTATTAAACCACTTATTATGTCAGCCTGACGTCAGCACACCCTAACCCTTTTCTCAGCAAAACAGGGGCTAGCCACAGTGGCTGACGTGTGGGACCGAGGCCACGTCACAACCACACAGGCGCCACGCGGGCTCACCGGAGGATGCTCCAGACGACGGCGGCTAGCAGCGCTGGAGAGCGACCTAGGGCGCACGAGAAAACGGGTTCGACTCAGCGTGATGCGGCCTACCTAAAACAGGTGGTGCCGCTACCTAGGAGCCACCGGAGGAACGTCAACGACGATGGCTAGCGGCGGCGCTTGCAGAGCAGCGAGGCGACGACAGCTCCGAGCGAGAGGGAGCGAGCGGAGGGGCAGGTGAGCACCGTGGGCTCACTGTGGGTCTACCAGAGGGGTCCGCGAGGCCGGGTGGGGTCGGAAACAGCGACGATGGCGACGGTGGTGGTCGTTGGGCTCATAGAAGAAGCGGTGCTTGGGGGTCGATTGCGGATGCCCCGCATCGATTCCTTGGACGCGGAAGAACAACACGATGAGGCGGCGGCAACAGCGTGGGTGGGCGCGGCGGTGACGTATCCTCTCTCTATGCTCCTCTGTGCTCCTCGATCTGGCTGGGGGAAGAGGAAGAGGAGGTGCACGCTTTATACCCAGCTTTAACACCGGTTCGTGGCTGGAACCGGTGTTAAAGGGGGGGGACGAATTCGTTTCGTGCGAGCACCCCCCTTTAACACTGGTTCCAGCCACGAACCGGTGTTAAATGGGGGGTGCCCCCTTTAGATCCGGCCGAGAAGCGACGTACCCGGACTTTGTCGATGGAGCTGCCGCCGAAGCCGCGACGTGGAGATCCCAGGCCTGCCTTCCCTCTGACATCAACACTTCCCGTGCTATAAGGCGGATAGAGTGGTTCGTAGAGACGGGTCTAACCGGATTGGACATGGCCATGTGCTGGTTCGTCAGGCGGATCCAGCCTCTGCAGCACCACTTGAAGTTGATGCACGAGTATACCAAAGAGAGGAAGGATAGCCTCCGCATCTCCGAGGACAACTTCTCGAGCGACTCCATCAAGCTCCACCTCAAGGACATCGTCAAGGTGAAGGATATAAAGTGTGGCTTCACCATCACCTACGACATGTTAATAGAGAGCAAGTGCCCAAAGGTATGATGTTTTATTTTTCGTATATGACATATACTCCAGTTCTTCCATCTAGCCATTACCAACTCATCTAACACGGTGGGTTTTCACTGAACAACTTAGCGATATAGATGAGGATAGCATGGCTGTCCAAATCTATGATCCAAAGATGAAGGAAGTTACCGTCGTGTCGACGACGAGGTACCGTTGGCGCGGAAGCGGAAGAGCTCCACCTCTGACGCTGCCGACGGAGGAAAGAAGAAGAAGACGGAGGGTGGAGCCTCCAAGAAGACTACTGCCGTCCTGGAGGTGGAGAAAAGAAAGGTTACCGGGATCCCCTTTGCCAAAGCACCCCCTCTTGTGTAAGCTTCTTTCTCTCCGACATTGCCCATTTCTTGTCTTATTCTTGTACTTATACTTTTTGCACGTTTCAGGAAGAAGGCCACTACTAGTTTGAAGAAGACCTCCAAAACTTTGGGGACTTCTAGAAACATCAAGGATATGTTGCATCGTGACGTGTCTCCCCACGCATCTCCAGCCATCGCCCCTGTCACTCCCAGTGTCCAGCCCACGCCCGCTCCGACAAGCTCATAGGCCAAAGAAGTATTTATCCCTTCCGCCATGGAAGTGGAATCAAGTGCCTCCACGGAGCTTGCCGTTGTCGGCGAACAGGCGACACAAGAAAGTGCCGCCAACCAAATGGCTGAAGCTCCGGCTAAGGATGCCATTGGTAGCGGTAAGGCGGTGGTGGAGGGTGGTACGTCTGTCGAAGGCGGCGCCTCCGCACCCAGGGAGACCATAGAGTTTCTGAAGATAGTCTATCCGGTACTCACGCCGATAGCTCTGCTTTGGTTCCTGGTGCAGCGCCGACATCTCCAACATGTGGTCTTGAGGAGCTTCTCCGGCAAGCAGAAATCTTGCAAGGAAACAGTTTATCCTTCGGCAAGTTTCTTGCTGAGAGTGCTACAAACCTCAAGATCATCGCACTTGTAAGTTTTATTTGCCTTTTACATTTCATATGAGCATCCCACTATAGCCCCCGAGGATTTAGACGGAAAACCATAGGTCTTTGCATCTAAATGCTCTAAGAGTGACCAAGCTAGAAAAATTCTCATTGTAGCCCCCAAGCATATAGTTTGAATGAATTATTCCAACTAGATGCTTTCAGAGTAGCATACGCAGTGTTCATAAATTTTGATACTGTATCCCCCAAGCTTCTAGTTGTAACTGAATTAGTTCCGACTAGATGCTTAAAGAGAAGCTAAGTATATGACTGAGTTAAAAAACTTTATACTGTAGCCCCCAAGCTTCTAATCGAAAAATGAATTAGTTCCGACTAGATGCTTAAAGAAATACTAAGCATATTGCTAAGTTTAAAAAACTCTCGTTGTAGCCCCCGAGCTTCTAGGTGGAAATATTCCGGCTAGATGCTCCAAGTAGACTGAATTTTTTTAACTTTCTTTTTCCCACAGAATGAGAATGCTCGGAGAGGCGTGGCCAATGACAAGTACCAGAAGATGCGCGCGGACTTGGAAGCTGAAAAGGGTAACACCGCCTTCTTGAAGGAACAAATCACCAAGAGCAAGCGTCTATTTTTCCTTTCTTTTTTGTATTATGACTTGGTCTTGTGCCAATATTCTCTGAGTACTCATTTGTGTATTGTTCTTTCTCCGACTTGCAGAAATCATTTCCAAGGCTAAAGGATATTGTTGAACAATCCAAGCACATTCCACATCTGGATAGTGAAAACAAAATCCTTAAGCAGGAGAGGAAGGATATGCTGAAGATGCATGAGGACTCCATGAAAATCCTGCAGGAGTCTGCCAACACGGAGATGAACCGCTTGAAGAAGGAAATCACGAACCTGAAAGAGAAGAAGAAAGTTGCTGATGAGCAAAATCAACGCCATCTGGATGCGTACAGGATCCTCTGACAAGAACTGGACTCCGTGGCAGAAACTCTCCAGCAGGCTGAGATTAGCATCTTCAGTAAGTGTTTCTCCGCCTTGTACTTCTGTAAGTTAGATACTCGGAATATTTTTGTGTTATTGAACTCATGCGCTCCTTTGTCGGAAATTTGCAGCTCCTATGGGGTTAACCCGATCGCCTCCTCCGCCAAAGGAATGTATGGTCCTTGCCAGCAACTTTATCAACACCGCCATCAAGCAGACCAAGGAGATAGCCAAGCCCCTCCAGATTAACATCAAGGCGGTGGACTCTGTGGCGAAGTTCTCGGAGGTCCTGCGCCGAGCCCCCTGAGCGTATCTCAAGTTGGAAAGCGTCGTGTACACGGTCCGGCGCAAGGATGGCGCTGTCAATGGTCAAGGCACACTACCAAAATGCCGACATCGACACGGTGACCTCCGGTATCCCCGACGTAGACGACGAAGGCCAAAAGATAGATCACGAAGCTATCTTGGCGTCTCTCGCAGGTTTTGACACCAGAGTCACCGAGTTGGTCGACCTTAACGTCTTTGTGCCCATGAAAACCATTGACGGTGGCAACCAAAGCTCCTCCGAGTCCCTCAACACTGCCGACTTCGAGGAAGGTGACTCTCCTGCTGCTGACGATGCTGCGTCCAAGTCGCCTGCACCAGAGGAATAAAAAACAATTATGTAATTTGTTTCCTCTGTAATTTGTATGTGGAAAAAACTACGTGTTAACTTATGGTGGAAAACAATGGTTGTTATTTCCTGCTACTCAAGAACTGGTTCCAGCATGTATATATTTTTAAGCAAGTGTTGGCTTATCCATTACTCTGGTTTTTATGCGTGACTTTTTGTGAGTCGGAAGACTCGTTGTAAGAACCATCTGCTCAGGTGATGATGCCCAATGGCACCGTCAATAACCTAAGCACAAAATTGCCGAAAATAAGTGCCAAAAGTCACTACTCCAGAATCCACATAAAAACGACAAAGAACGTGTAGACCAGAAAACTTAAGCTAACGCCCATAGGAGGAATTTTCACAAGTGCAATCACAAAGCTTGTGCATAAAGGTTTTATATGATCCAAAAATGAACATTAAAGGAGGTAAAAGACATAGAAATATGAGTGAACCAGAGAGCTTTATTTCATTGATCATATAAGAGGTACACAATAGATAAAAAATGCTAAGTGTAGAAAGGACGTAGCTGTGCTATGTTTCATGGCCGATCAAGCTCCGGGTAGTCATCATCCGGATCATGTCGCTTACGCTTATGATCCTCGTTGGGTCTATCCTTTAGTTCACGATTGTCAACAAGGTAGTAAGACCCATTGAGCAGCGCCTTGCTTATGAAGAACGGTCCTTCCCATGCCAGGGATAATTTGTGTGACTTCTTCTACTTAAGTCGGAGCACCAGATCCCCCTCTTTAAACGAGCGATGCCGAATGCGGCGACTATGGTAGCTGCGTAGCTTTTGCTGATAGATGGCGGATCTTTGGCATGCAAATACGCGCTCCTCCTCGAGAAGGTCCACATCTAGGCGTCTGGATTCTTCAGCGTCATCTTCCTCGTAGGCGGCAACTCTTGGTGCATCGTGAAGGATGTAGGAAGGCAGGATGGCTTCTGTTCCATATACCATGAAATAAGGGGTGTAACCAGTGGATCTATTCGGTGTAGTTCGCAAACTCCACAGCACAGATGGAAATTCTTCCGCCTAGGCTCCAGCTGCTCTATGTAGCGGTGCCTCAAGACGTGGCTTGATTCCCTGCAGAATTAATCCATTGGTTCGCTCAACCTGACCATTGGACTGTGTGTGTGCCACAGATGCAAGGTCAAGTCAGATGCATTTCTCCCAACAATAAGCCTTCACTTCTTCGAGTGAAAAGTTGCTGCCATTGTCGGTGATTATGCTATGTGGGAGACCAAATCTCACCACTAGATCCTGGACAAACCTAAGGGCATTTGCCGCATTGAGCATTCTAATGGGTTTAGCTTCTATCCATTTGGTGAATTTATCAACTGCTACTAGCAGATGCGTAAACCCACATGGTGCGGTCTGTAGCGGACCAACCATGTCCAGCCCCCAGACTGCGAACGGCCAAGTTATTGGTATTGTCCGCAATTCTTCAGTAGGAACATGTGGTTGTCGAGAAAATTTCTAGCATCCCATGCATGTCTCAACCAGCTTGTCGGCGTCCGCCTTCGCGGTCAGCCAGTAGAATCCTTGCCGGAAAGCTTTAGCGACCAACCATCAGGGAGCGGCGTGATGCCCGCAATCTCCAAGATGGATTTCGCATAGGATTTCAATACCTTCTTGCTAGGAAACACACTTAAGGTATACACCAGTAGTGCTTCTTTTGTAGAGCTATCCATTGATTATGGTATAGCCCTTTGCTCGACGTACTATTTGCCGTCTTTCGACTTCGTCGTCGGGCAAAGTTCCGTGTTCGAGATACTCCATGAACGGTTTTGTCCAAGCCGGAGGGATCTTTGACACCATGTGGACGAAAGAGTCAACTCTATCCGGGTTGTCGATGTCTTCTCCCTTCATGGATTGTGTCCGTAGATGCTCCAGAAAAACTCCAGGCAGAATTTGTTTGCGCCCCGATCCAAGTTTAGACAGCAGATCAACCGCCTCGTTTTGCTCCCTAGATACATACTTGACCTCGAGCCCAAGAAGCTCTTGGCTATCTCGTCCACTTCATCTCGATATGCCGCCATCATAGGATTCCGCGTGTTCCAGGTGCCAGCCACCTGCTGGGCAACCAAGTCGGAATCTCCACAGCAAACTATGTGCTTGATGCCAATATCCTTGGCTACGCGTAGTCCGTGAATGAGTGCTTTATACTCCGCCATGTTGTTCGTAGCCTCGAAGTGGATCTGCAGAACATAGTGTAGCTTGTCCCCAGTTGGTGACTGTAACATTACACCATCTCCCGAGCCGTTGAGTAGCTTTGATCCATCAAAGTGCATCACCCAGTATTCTGGCTCTGGCATTGGGGTAGCATGTGGCATCTGCATCCAATCTGCGATAAAATCCGCCAAGGCTTGTGACTTGATAGCGTCGCGTCTTTTGTAAGTGATCTCGAAGGCGGCCAGTTCAATGCCCCACTTCGTGACCCTTCCTATAGCGTCGTTGTTGTTGATAATGTCGGACACTGGAGTCTTGCTCACCACTGTGATAGGGTGCTCCTGGAAGTAGTGCCTTAGCTTCCGAGAAGCAAGGAATTCTCCATAAGCTATCTTTTGGTAGTGCGGGTAATGCTGCTTGGACTCTATCAAGACCTCGCTTACATAGTAAACTGGTCGTTGAACTCCGTTCTCATAGCCTGGTTCCTTCCGCTCTACCACGACGATGATGCTGACACTAGTAGAAAAACGACCTTTCATTTTTTGCAGCTCCAGCCTCTAGTCCCGGCCTTCTCTGAAACCGGGACTAATGTTAGCACTAGTCCCGGTCTGTGAATTCTGCAATGGCTACATGGCCCCATATCACTAGTCCCGGTCCATGGGCAACCTCTAGTCCCGGCTGGTAACACAGGACGGGACTAGAGCTCTTGTGGGACCCATGGCTATATTTAGTCTGGGTTCTTGTTACAAGCCGGGACTAGAGGTCAACCTCTAGTCTGGGTTCATTTTACCACCCGGGACAACTTATTACCACTATATATGCCTGTTCGACCCATCCCAAAAGCATGGCCATTTCCTCCAAGTAACAGCTCAAGTTCATCCTCATTTTTGTCCAATTTGGTGGCAATTTTCAATCCAAGATTTGGTGGCAACTTTCAATCCAAGATTTGGTGGCAACATCTATCAATCGAAGCTTCTAAAATGGTTAGCAACTTCAATCATTCACCTCTTATTGTTATAGTTTAGCTCAATGCTCTAGAACTAGAATGAGGAATTTCGTGCTTATAAGTGTAGAGGGAATTTTAGATGTGTAGTTTTAAGCATAGTTTGATTATACAAAAAGCTACTGAAAGTTGAGATGTGCATTTGAAGAGTTTCGGATCTCAGAATTGAATAAAGTTTTCACTGCTAGAGCAATAATTAAATAGTCAACATTTTTATGTTAACAGTTTTGTCCAATTCAAAAATTAGTGCATGTAAAATTTTAGTATGATAGAAAATCTTAATTCGAAAAATAGTGCATGTAAAAGTAATTGTAGTAAAAATGATCCAAACTTTTTATATGATAGAAAATTTTAATTATACTGCAGATGAGTCGAGATTGGATGTATGACGCTCCCCGAATGTCTGACGCGTTCATTAAAGGCGTGCATTCTTTCCTCAAGTTGGCTGAGGCAAACAAGCAGAATGGTTTTATGTGTTGTGCGTATGCGTATGCAGCCGAATGAGAAGGATTACTCTTCATCCAAAACCATTCACATCCACCTAATTCAATCAGGTTTCATGTCCGGCTATATTTTTTGGACAAAGCATGGAGAAAGCGGGGTTATGATGGAAGACAGCGAAGAAGAAGAAGAGAACGATGATAATTATCCACTGTTTCCTGAATACAGTGGCACTACACTAGAAGACAATGAACAAGAAGAAGGTGAAGAACGGGCATTAGATGAGACTACTGATGATCTTCGTTGGGCCATTCTTGATGCACGGAGCGAATGTGAAAATGAAAACAAGAAGAAAAAGTTGGAGCGCATGTTAGAGGATCACAAAAAATTGTTATACCCAAATTGCGAAGATGGCAACACAAAGCTCGGTACCACACTGGAATTACTGCAATGGAAACCAGAGAATGGTTTATCTGACAAGGGATTTGAGAAGCTACTGAAAATTTGGAAGAAGAAGCTTCCAAAGGATAATGAATTGCCTGTCAGTACATACGAGGCAAATAAGATCGTCTGCCCTCTAGGACTAGAGGTGCAGAAGATACATGCATGCATTAATGACTGCATATTATATCGCGGCGAGGAGTACGAGAATTTGGTTGCATGCCCGGTATGCGGCGCATTGCGTTATAAGATCATACGAGATGACCCTGGTGATGTTGAGGGCGAGCAGCGCCCCAGGAAGTGGGTTCCTACAAAGGTTATGTGGTATGCTCCTATAATACCACGGTTGAAACATTTGTTTTGAAACAAAGAGCATGCCAAGTTGTTGCGATGGCACAAAGAAGAGCACAGGAAAGACTCGATGTTGAGACACCCCGCTGATGGGTCGCAATGGAGAAAAATCAATAGAGAGTATCTGAGCTTTGCAGATGACGCAAGGAACTTAAGGTTTGTTCTAAGTACAGATGGCATGAATCCTTTTGGAGAGCAGAGTTGCAGACATAGCACCTGGCCTGTAACTCTTTGTATATATAACCTGCCTCCTTGGTTGTGCATGAAGCGGAAGTTCATTATGATGCCAGTGCTCATCCAAGGCCTGAAGCAACCCAGCAATGACATTGATGTCTATCTAAGGCCATTAGTTGAAGAACTACTACAGTTGTGGCGCGACGAAGGTGTTCGTATGTGGGATGAGCACAAACAGGAACCATTTGACCTACGGGCGTTGTTGTTCGTAACCATCAATGATTGGCCTGCTCTTAGTAACCTTTCAGGACAGTCAAACAAGGGATACAATGCATGCACACATTGTTTAGATGATACTAAAAGTATATATTTGGATAAAGGTAAGAAGAATGTGTACCCGGGGAATCGTCTATTTCTTTCGGCCAGGCATCCCGTAAGAAAGAAAGGCAAGCATTTCAATGGTGAGGAAGATCACCGGAAGAAGCCTATCTGCCGTACTGGTGATGATATATTTGGTATGGTCAAGAATCTAGAAGTAATCTTTGGAAAGGGCCCTGGCGGTCAATCTGTTCCAAATGACGCTGACGGACATGTGCCCATGTGGAAGAAAAAATCTATATTTTGGGAGCTACCCTATTGGAAAGTTCTAGAGGTCCGCTCTGCAATCGACGTGATGCACGTGACGAAGAATCTTTGCGTGAACCCTCTAGGCTTTATGGGCGTGTATGGAAAGACAAAAGATACGCTAGAAGCACGGCAGGACCAGCAAGGTATGAAAGACCGAGACGGCGTGCATCTAATAAAGACAGATAAAGGACGTCTAAGTGCTTCCAGCTATGCTCTTACCAAAGAAGAGAAGGAATTTTTTTTGAAGTCCTAAGAAGTATGAAGGTCCCCTCTGGCTTCTCGTCGAATATAAAGGGAATAATAAATATGGCAGAGAAAAATTCCAGAACCTAAAGTCTCATGACTACCATGTGCTTATGACACAATTACTTCCGGTAGCATTGAGGGAGATTCTACCGGAAAATGTTCGACTGCCCATTGTGAAGCTATGTGCATTCCTCAATGCTATTTCTCATAAGGTAGTCGATCCAGAAATTCTACCGAGGTTACAAAATGATGTGGTCCAGTGTCTCGTTAGTTTTGAGCTGGTGTTCCTACCATCCTTCTTCAATATTATGACGCATCTGCTGGTACACCTAGTTGACGAGATTACTATTTTGGGTCTTGTATTTCTACACAATATATTCCCCTTTGAGAGGTTCATGGGAGTCTTGAAGAAATA
Organism: Avena insularis; assembly: GCA_023614405.1. Lineage (NCBI taxonomy): Eukaryota > Viridiplantae > Streptophyta > Magnoliopsida > Poales > Poaceae > Avena > Avena insularis. The sequence continues at coordinate 390,925,787 of CM042687.1, forward strand.
TGTCCATAACCGTGCTAGGCCAGAAGGAAGCATCTCGAAGGGCTATGGAACAGAGGAGGTCATTGAGTTTTGTGTTGACTTTATTCCTGATATTAAGTCGATTGGTGTTCCTGAATCACGACATGAGGGGAGACTGAGTGGAAAAGGCACACTAGGAAGGAAATCAATAATATGTAGGGACGGACATTCTTTCACTCAAGCACACTACATGGTTCTACATAATTCCACCTTGGCAGCTCCGTATATAAAGGTACACAAGGATATTGTACGCTCAAACAACCTGGGAAAGCATGACTCCTTGATTAGAGATGAAAACATGAAGACTTTTGGCGGTTGGTTGCAAACACATCTCATGAATAACAATACTGTTTGTGATGAGTTGTACTTGCTGGCCAGCTCACCATCTTCGACTATATGGACTTACCAAGGGTACGAGATAAATGGGAATACATTTTACACGATCGCCCAAGATAAAAAGAGCACCAACCAAAACAGTGTGTCCGCTTTGATGCAACAAACGATAATGGGTCAAAGGACACATATTATGGTTACATAGAGGAGATATGGGAACTTGAGTATGGACCTGCTTTGAAGGTCCCTTTGTTTCGGTGCAAATGGGTCAAGCTAACAGGAGGTGGGGTTGAGGTAGACAAAAAATACGGAATGACAACAGTGGATCTCAACAATCTTGCGTACATGAACGAACCATTCGTCCTAGCCAACGATGTGTCTCAGGTTTTCTATGTGAAGGACATGTCTATCAAACCAAGAAAAAGAAAATATAAGCAAACAAATACATCATCAAACGATGAGCCAAAGCGCCAAATAGTTCTTTCAGGGAAAAAACATCGTAGGAGTGGAGTACAAGACAGAGATGTCTGAAGATTATGACAAGTTTCATGAAATTCCGCCGTTTGTAGTGAAGGATGACCCAAGCATCATGTTACTTGATGACGATGCTCCATGGTTAAGGCCACACGGTCATAAGAAAGTCATATGATGTATTCAGAATTTTGCCTGCGGCCGTTTTTTAGATGCAATCAATATGTACATATGCATGTATATCATTCTATGAAGCTTTTACAAAGTTTGTTATTTTTTCTATTTTATAAGAATAATTATACTAACTTTCCATCTGACCAAAGCTTTTAGTCCCGGTTGTAGCCATTAACCGGGACTAAAGATATTTCCGGCCATTTCCCACCGCTTCTCGCCATGTTTTCCCACCCTTTTCCTCTGATCGAAGATTTTGGTCCCGGTTGTAGCCACTAACCGGGACTAAAGACATTTCCTGCCATTTCCCACCGCTTCCCACAATGTTTTCCTGACCTTTTCCTCTATATCTAGGCCGACCGCGCCATCGCTATCCACACATCCACACCTTACTCTCTCACAACAATGGACAACGGCTACTGGGCCATTCTGACCCTCGAGGAGACCGAGGTGCTGTGCGCCTCCAGCTACCCTTGCGCTCCGGGCTACCGGCCGCCCGCTGGCTGGATGCTGGGCGCTGGAGGGGTTCCTGTCCCTCCTGTCCCTCAAGGTTTCGCACGCCAGGCGGCCATCACGAACCACTTCTACCACGAGCTCACGCCGGAGAAGCGGATGGATCCCCAGTGGGATCCCGACAACTATGACACCTGGAATGCCTTTTTTGCTAACCGGCAAGGAAGATAGCTCTCTAGGTATGAGGGTGACGGCCCTCCCCCGATGAACCACAACGAAGCCGGCCGCCGCCTGTGGTGGGCAAACCGGACTATCATCGGTGTGATGCGCTACATCGCCGGGGGAGACCATCCTCGCCTGCAGTGCCCACAAGGCCACCCGCCACAGAGCCACAAGAAGAAGGCCCCTCCCCCGCCTAGCGGTAGAGGCATCGTCTTCTAGGAGACCCCTCCCCCGCCCACCATGTATCCGAGGCCGGAGTGGCAGGTGCCCCCGGTATATACCATGGCTGGGTTGAGGATCCCCGGAGTGGCAGCTGGCGTTGACGATGATGATGATGACGAAGACCCTGAAGCTGCGTACTTTAGGACAAGGCATGATTATGACGAAAGGGGCGGCTTTAGTCCTGAGTGTTAGCTAGTCCCAGTTTGTCCTAGTTTTAAATATTCAGTGTTAGTCCCGGTTTGTGGCTGGACCTGAACTAAAGGGGGCCTTTAGTCCCGATTCCGTAGTCTTAGTTTTTAAATATTAATAAATGTCTTGAGTGTATTAGTCCCGTTTTATGGTTGGACCGGGACTAAGGGGGGCCTTTAGTTCCGATTCGTACTACGACTTTCCCAAACTATGAAGATGTTGTCCCGATTCGTACTTACCATGAAAATCTGATCTCCAAATATGTGCGGTCACATATTAGGGAGTGCCTCTATGACCAGTTTCTTAGAGATGCCGGAGGACTGGGCTCCGACGGCATCTCCCTGAAACTGGCCGTAGTGGTGTCCCTTCTCTCGAAGACCATCTTGTAGCTTGTAACTTCTCTAACTAGATCAATATGCGTGGGAGCTAACCTAATTTCACATATTAGGGAGTGCCTCTATGACCAGTTTCTTGGAGATGGCAGAGGACTGGGCTCCGGCGGCATTACCCTGAAACTGGCCGTAGTGGTGTCCCTTCTTTCGCAAACCATCGATCTTGGAGATGACTCAAACTGGCTAGAGGACTGGCCTATTTATAGTACAAGTAGCTCGGCATAGTGTCGACACTCACGACATAATATCGCAACTCACCCCTATTATTAGTGCTCACTCGTGTTTTAGCCCGGTTGGTGTCTCCAACCGGGACTAAAGGTTTAGCTTTATTCTTGGTTGGCGACACCATCCGGGACAAGGTAAAATCTGCACGACATGATGTCAACACTCACCCATATCATTAGTGATGCCTTTCCTAGCCTTCCTGCCCTAGTCCTGCCTTCCCTAGCCCGCCTCAAGCTTTAGTCCCGGTCCATATTTAGTATGCTAATAGATTTATATTATAGATCTTTTTTTCTGCAAAATTTGATATATAATACATATTTTTCATCATAACACAACAAAATATATAGAAATAATAATATTAATAAATTCAAACTCTAGTATACAAAATATATTTTTTAATTCAACAAAATATTAGCTTTATAACAGAATATGCTAATAGATTTACATTAGAGATCTATTTTTCTGCAAAATTTGATATATAATACATATTTTTCATCAGAACACAACAAAAGATATAGAAATAATAATATTAATAAATTCAAACTCTAGCATACAAAAGATATTTTAATTCAACAAAATATTAGTTTTATAACAGAATATGCTAATAGATTTACATTACAGATATTTTTTCTGCAAAATTTGATATATAATAAATATTTTTCATCATAACACAACAAAAGATATAGAAATAATAATATTAATAAATTCAGACTCTAGTATACAAAAGATATTTTTTAATTCAACAAAATATTAGTTTTATAACAGAATATGCTAATAGATTTACATTATAGAACTTTTTTTCTGCAAAATTCGATATATAATACATATTTTTCATCATAACACAACAAAAGAAATAGAAATAATAAATTTTAAAAAATTAACCTCTAGTCCCGGCCCTAGCCTCTAACCGGGACTAGAGGTTTTTGCGCGTGAGAACGAAACGGCGTCGCGAAAAGACCTCTAGTCCCGGTTGGAGGCTGGGGCCGGGACTAGAGGCCCCCCTCTAGTCCTGGTTGGAGGCTGGAGCCGGGACTAGAGTTGGTGGGTATAAATACCCACCGCCCTCCTCCCGGCCGAGAAACTGCCCGGGACGCCTCGTTTCTCATCACCGCCGCCAGGCCACCTCGCCCCGCGCCATCGCCTCTAGGTCACTGTCAGCCGTTGCTGCTCGCCATGCTGTCGCCTCGCCTCATGGCTTCATCACGTCGTCCCGCCCTTGCGCCTATTACCGGATCGTCGTCACACGCCACGTGCCCGACGCCTGCACTGACGCCTCGCGCCTTCTCTGGCCCATCCCACGGCAGTAAGTTTTTTTTCTCTTTCTTTTTTCATAGTGTGTATTAGTATTTAATTAGGATATATTAGTTAGTATTTAGGATTTAGTTAGTATTTAGTTAGTATTTATTATTTAGGATATATTAGTTAGTATTTAGTGTATATTCGAGATATTAGTTTGTATTTTTTTCCATAGTGTATATTGTGTATATTGTTTAGTATTAAGGATATTAGTTTGTAATTAGTCTATACATAGTGTATATTGTTTAGTATTTAGGATATTAGTTTGTATTTAATGTATACATAATGTATTTTTTCCTAAATAGTGTATTTTTTTCCTAAATAGTGTATATTGTTTAGTATTTAATTAGGATCTTAGTTAGTATATAGTGTATATATATTTTGTCCTAAATAGTGTATTTTGTCCTAAATAGTGTATATAGGATATTTTTTCCTAAATAGTATATTTTGTCCTAAATAGTGTATTTTTTCCTAAGTATGTGTATATTGTTTAGTATTTAGGATATTAGTTAGTATTTACTGTATATATTATATTTTTTCCTAAAGAGTGTATTTTTCGGTCAAATCCATACCTACTTTAGGATATGCCCGGGCATCCTCGTAGCCAACTCGGCCAGAGCGAGGGAGTACTACGCTCTAGCGGTGTTATACGAGACTGGCTTCCGCCAAGCTGGCACTGGGAGGTGCTACCGTCAGGGACGCGTAGCTTGGTGAGAAATCCGGGTGTCGTCGTCGACCCGGATCTTCTTTGGTGGAGGTCACGTGGCCCAGGAAGAGTGTAGAGGGAGCCGGCCCCCGAGGAGGTGGTATGACGTCGCGTCAGGGAGGAGGACGAGCACGTCCGTCGCTATATGATGATGTTGGACGCCAGGGTGGCCCCCCATACCTGGCAGGTTATTAAGGGATCTCACCCTAGTTATAGTCCGGTGATGGTTCCGACTATTTGATTGGTCACATCCCGCGGCTCAGGAGCCGGTAGTCAACATTGAGTTTGAGCGATGTTATCAGACAAGATGTTGTTTTTTATATGATATTACTACTTTGTCGTTATTCGAGATGTATTATGACTTCTTTGTTGTTTTCTGAGATGTTATTCGAGATGTTATATGATATTAATACTTTTGTTGTCATTCGAGATGTTATATAATTTTATTACTCATATATGCACATTATGTCATAACAGTTATTCTATGGATCACTTCAATAGTAGAGAAGGTGAAGAGCCATTATTCGATATGATACTCGGTGCTGGAGGACCGCTCCCCTATCAGGATGGAGCGCTCGTCGATCAGGGTGGGGAAGAAGACTATGGAGCAGAAGATGGCTCACGGTTTCTAAATGAGTCCAGTGAGGGAATAGAGATAGAACCTCCAGTCGAAGCGCATACTAGTTTTAATTTTGATGATGGCTTGGAAAATGATGGACCAGCCTTGACAATGTCTGGCGACGTATATTATTAAGCTTCTTGATCACTAGTAGATAGATGCATTAATTGATTTGTGTGTATATATTTTAACGAATGTTGTTTCTTATTTTAGACATCCACATCGACCGCGCCAGTTAAAAATAGTAAACGAGGACCGGCCAAAGGGTTGCCCAGTGGGCGTACCGTTGCTTGCCATATAGAATGCAAACACATTTATTCATCAATGTGGATTTGTTGTTCGGGACAACGTCCCGATCAGCATTATCAACTGGAATAAGCCAGCAAAGGCCGATGAATATTCTATGAGTTATGTCAAGGACAGATACAAAGACATACTATGGGATAAGCTCATTCTCCACTTCACCCTACCGGACTTAGAGACTAAGGAGGCCACAGATGATATGAGATCCAAAGTTAAGCGTTTCGCTCTTAAGAACATGGCCCAACAGTTCAATAACTATAAGAAAAGATTGTACAATGAATATCTCGAGGAAGGAAAAGTTCCAGCATTCGAGGACTCACTGGAGAAGTAGAGGCCTCACTGGGAAAGATTTCTAGACTACAAGAAATCAGCAATAGCAAAAAAAGGTCCGCCAAGAATAAAGAAAATGCTGCAAAAAATAAATATCACCATACGATGGGGACAGGTGGCTACAGGACTTCTGTTCCTAAGTGGGAGGAAGCCGAGAAAGCCTTGCGTGCCCAAGGGCTTACTTCAGCTACAGAGGACTGGCCCATCAGAGTAAGGAATTGGTTACTTGCCCATGGGGCAAAGTATGACATGGAAACAGAGGAGCTAATATTCGATAAAAAATCCAATGTTGCTACACCCCATGGAGAAATTGTTAAAACAATTGAGGAGGTTAAAATGGGTGACTTCAAACCCGACAGAGAGAACGATGAGCTAACAAAGGCCCTCGGGAATCCTGAAAAACCAGGACAAACACGAGGCTTTGGACCTTCTGTGCTGTGGAAGACTGGGTTTCCTGAGGACACTGAATCCTATAGAATCCGAGCGAGGGCAACGACGCTAAAGGATATAGAGGAGGCATCCCGGTTGCGTAGCGTGGAAAGAAAGAACGAGGAAATATATGCCATGCTAAAAGAGCAACAGAAGCAGCTGGACAAAATGCGCCAGCAAGGGCCAACTCATCAGCGGCTAGAAGAAAGTGCTGGTGTCCCATCTCAGTGGAGAAGCAGTGTCGCTTCCACGGCGGCTGATCTGATAGATCGCTATCCCATGGACAATATCACTAAGAAGACAAGCTGCGAGCTGCATGTGGGAGTGATGAACTTATCCTTCAAGGCGGCTCTCGTCTATGCTTTATCTTGTGAACTTGAAGCACGCTGGCATTGCAAAGAGATTCTAGATGGCTATGCTCGTGTCGGGGTGGATGAGATTCTACCTCAATATGAATCACTACAACTTGACATCCCTGGACCTGAAGATGAGAGTACGCTAGGAGAAGTCAGGGGCTCTATCATTCTATGGCGCAAGAAATACATCGTGTTTCCAGGCTCACCCAAGCCACCACCGTCTCCTCCGTGTCAGCCGAGTCTGCTGCCTCTAGAAAGTCCACATGAGGAGTGGGACGACCACCATAGCACGAGTCCACTGCCGCATCAGCCCACTCCTCCCCCGCCGCGTCAGCCCACTCTGTCGCCACCGTGTCAAACAAAGAAGGCGGTCTCTCAGTCAACTAGTATAAATACTAGTCAGAAGAAAGCCAAAGGTAAAAAGGTGAAGAAAATCCCACCGCCTCCTCCCAAATTACCTTACGAGATGACTGATGAGGAAACCAAAGGGTTCAGTGATGCCCAAGTTAAAGCCTTCTTTGCACCCAAAGCTCCCGAGCAAAAACAAATATTCGACCCGAAAGCCAAAAAGTGGGCTAAGGGGTTTCTTGAGCAACCATCGCAATATGAGATAAATAAGGCTGATGACTACAAACGCTGTCTGCTGAGAATTGGTAGGAAGAATTCAGGAAATACTACTGCAAGAAGCAGTAATACTCCAGGAAATACTACTGCAAGCAGCGGGAAAAGAGAGGTTGCGCAACTCGGAATGCAGGCAAACAATTCGATCGCCCTGCTCAAGGTGTTATCCAATATTGATCATCAGAATATTATAGCAATGGAATTTGCCAAAGGTGCTAATATTACAGGTGATCAAGCGCTAGGCGGGCATATCCCCATGCAAGAGGAATTTGCATGGAGATATGAATACGGGAAGACTCTGGTCAGACCTGATGAGGTCAAATTTCTACCAACTCAAATGCTAAGACTGCATGAGTGGTACGAGAAAGTCTCTACATGCAATGAAGAAGATCAATTGTCAGCGCTGCTTGTGAAAATTACAAGTGAGCATTTTAATGGTGAAGACCAGTTGCAAATTTATTTTGAGGAATTCTATATGTTATTCAAACAAGATTCCCTTGACTTGAGTCTCCTCGCTACCTATTGTCTGTAAGTGGTTCATTTATTTATATGATAAAGTCTCTAACCCAGCTCTTTTATTGCATGTAATTATCTTCACTATATACTATTATGCAGAATGAAGAGCGATGAATGTGACCGGAAGAAAATCTTTGAAACTGGGTTCATCGACCCACACCGGTTTAATCAAATATTGCTAATGGAATACCCCAAGGATACGGAGCGTAACTTGTTAAGGGTCTTATTGAGGCAACAGTACAAACGAAGAATATTGTTTCCCTACAACTACATGTAAGAGTGTTACTGCCTTGTATAGATCACTTGATTCTGCTAAGTGTAATTGATGAGTTACTGACATATATAAACGTGCGCAGCTATCACTAGATTCTGCTAACCATTGAAGTTGACGCTGGAAGAGTTGAAATCAAGGACTCGCTAATGAGAGACGAATCAGAGTACGCATTCATTAAAGATGCGCTCCAGAGGTAATTTCACTCATTATCAGACTATATCGGTCTCTTTCGTTCATATATATATCCTGAGATATCAAGTAACTAATAACACTTTTTTTGTTGGGCTGGGTTTGGAAAGCTTTCACCAATGCTACGGTTGGTGAATTTAAAGACGAGCTTAGTTTTCATCAGATCGATGTAAGTAGTACGAGCTAGATCCGCGCATCTCTTCAATTATAGTTTCAATACCATCATGTCATGCTTGATTATTATTTTATTGAAACCTTTTGTCGTAAAGTGCGAGAGTCAGCCACCAGGTACTAACCTATGTGCATACTTCGTGTGCGAGTACATTCGCTCCGAGGTCAGTGAGCGGGACGGAGAGACATTTTTAGAAGTATGTGAGCAATATATTCACAATTTCTGTTGAGTGTCATTCATAATATTTGTTATGACTATTGATATTCATATTGACCTCCTTCTTTTATATATAGTTGGAAATATTGCGGGAGAATCTTGATCCAAGGAAGCGTCTGGTAGCATTTCAAGAGGAATTGGCGGGATTTCTTGTTGACCATGTCATAAACCAGAAGGAAAATACCATACCTCCGGCTACCTGTGATTTAATGAACTTGTAACCGAATAGACAGGTTGTGATCTCCATTTATGTATATATTTATATAATGTAGAATTATATGTAATGTAGAATTATATCTATGTAATTATGACGATGTTGTGTGTAATGGGTTTCTTTGTTGCATGTCAGTTTACGCCAAACGCAACCCTCCTCTACCTATCCTCCTGCCGCGGCAGAACCCCGCATCGGCTGCCGCGGCAGAAAACGGCCCCAAAACTCTGCCGCGGCGGAAACCCCCATCGGCTGCCGCGACAGAAGTGGGCCCCAAAACTCTGCCGCGGCGGAAACCCCCATCGGCTGCCGCGGCAGAAAATGGCCCCAAAACTTTGCCGCGGCAGAAACCCCCATTGGCTGCCGCGGCAGAAAGGAACTAGTCCCGGCCCGTAATACGTACCGGGACTAAAGACCAAACCCCCTCGCACTGCTACGCTGCCACGTGCACATCCTGTAGTCCCGATCCATAACTGGACCGGGACTAGAGGCTAGGACCTCTAGTCCCGTTTCCGTAGTCCCGACTGGCCATCCGGGACTAGAGGCCCTCTAGGACCGGGACTAGTGCCCCGTTATCCACTAGTGTGATTACCCGGTTGATGGCCGCCATTTAAATTAACATGGGCTCTCCAGGTTCGGGTGCTGCAAGGATAGGCGCTGAGGAAAGTATCTCCTTGAGATGCTTCAATGTTGCATCTGCTTCGTCCGACCACGTGAATTTGTCCGCCTTCTTCAGCAACTTGTACAGCGGCAGAGCCTTCTCTCCAAGTCGGGTGACGAACCGACTAACTGCTGCAACGCAACCTGTTAGTCGTTGTATGTCCTTTAGGCATGTCGGACGGTTTATGTTTAGGATGGCCTTGATTTTCTCCGGGTTGACCTCGATTCCACGCTGGGAAATGATGAAGCCCAACAATTTGCCGACAGGAACACCGAAGACGCACTTCTTAGGGTTAAGCATCATGTTGTATTTCCGGAGATTATCAAAGGTTTCTTTTAAGTCGGAGATTAAGTCATTTGATTTTTTTGACATCACCACTATATCATCCACATAGGCATGAACGTTCCAACCAATTTGATCGTGTAGGAAACATTGCATTGTCCGCTGGTACGTAGCACCTGCGTTTTTCAGCCCAAAGGGCATCGTGACATAGCAAAACGTGTCGTATGGTGTAGTGAACGAAGTGGCTAATTGGTCCGACTTCCTCATCTTGATCTAGTGGTATCCTGAGTATGCGTCGAGAAAACACAAAAGTTCTGAGCCAGTCGTCGAGTCAATGACTTGGTCAATGCGAGGCAAAGCAAACAGATCTTTGGGACATGCTTTTTTCAAGTCGGTGTAATCAACGCACATTCTTAATTCTTTGGTTCCCTTTTTGGGGACAAGTACAGGATTGGCCACCCATTGGGTGTGAAGGACTTCTCGCATAAAACTAGCCTTAAGTAACCTAGCTATCTCTTTGCCTATGACGCGTCTCTTCTCATCTCCAAAGCATTGTAGAGGTTGCTTCACTGGTTTGCATTTTGGATCAATGTTTAAGCTGTGCTCGGCAAGTTCCCTAGGTATACCTTTCATGTCGGCAGGTTGCCAGGCAAAGATGTCCCTATTCTCATGGAGGAACTCAACGAGCGCGCTTTCCTATTTGGGATCCAGGTTCGTCCCGATGGCGGTGGTCTTGGAGGCATCACCTACCACAAGTTCCACCAGCTTGGTTTCGATGGCGGCCTTGAATGTTGGGGCGGAGTCGGAAATCTGTTTCTTCGACGCGGGCATCTCTGAGGCATCGACCTTGCTCTGGATCTCCTTGAATTCTTCGTTGTAGAAGACAGCTTCCGCGTAGGCTGCTTCTCCAATCTTGCAGTCCCTAGCTTTGGCAAAGCTTCCAGATACGATGATGACACCGTTTGGTCCGGGTATCTTGAGTTTGTTGTAGACAAAGCATGGCTTGGCCATGAAGGTGTGGAATATGTCGCGGCCGAATATGACATGGTACACGCTCTTGAAGGGGACCACCTCAAAGGTCATGCGCTCTTGGCGGTAATTATTAACATCACCAAAGGCGACCTGAAGTGTGATGCACCCAAGGGACCGAGCCTCCCGACCAGGAACTATGCCGTGGAAGATGGTGTTGGTCCGCCTCCGTCAAGTTCATCTTCTGCAGTGTATCCAGGTACATGATGTTGATGCTTCTTCCACTATCCACCATACATTTGGTGAACTCATTGCCATCACTCAGGGGGTTGATGACCATGGCGTATTGGTTCTCTGTAGGGATGAGGTCTGGGTGATCCTTACTGTACCAAGTAATTGGAATCTCCGACTAGCGCAGGTACTCGTGAACTGGGGGTAGAGTAGCCATCAGTATCCTCATGGAGGTCTTCTGTTGTCCGACGGTGGGGGTGCCAAGGAAAGTGTGGAAAACTGCCGCCTTATTCTCGAAGGGGTTCTTGCCTTTACCGTCGCTCTTGGCGGCGTGCTTGGGGTCAATGTCCTCGTCCATGTCACTTGAATCCTTGGACTCCTCCTCCTTCTTCCCCTTGCCCTTGCCCCGTGGTTTGTTCTTCCAACTTCGCTTGTAGCCGGACTCCGGGTCCTCCTTGAGGTCGTTGACCAACTTGCAGTGGCGATTGGTGTGGGCGGACTTGCCGTTGGCGTCGAGGTGTACGAGGCACAGAATTTCGCGGTACTCCTCGTAGGTTTGGGGAAAGCGGAGAACTGCCAAGGTAGTTTCATTGCCTTGCTGCTTCCCATGACTAGCTCCCCGTCCTCGGCCACGCTGTCCGCCATCACCTCGTCCTATAAAATTCATAGCGACCATGTCGGGGTTTTGCTTTTCTTCTGGTGCGGTTTTCCGCTTTGTGTTGCTGTTCCTCCGAGCTTGAGTTGGAATGGCCGTTGCCGGCAAAGAGCCACGAGCATCATCGTCGGCAGCTGTGAACTCACTGGCTAACTGAATCATCTGTTTCAAGTCTAGCTGGTGATTGTCCTGCAAGCGCTTCAGCTTATGTCGGAGCAACGTGCCCCTTTCCAACCCATCGATGAAGACGGCCATGGCAATCTGGGCGTGCACTCCTGCGCATGAATTCTTCATATCTAGCCAGCGGGAGAGGTAGGCACGAGATGTCTCGTCTTTCTCTTGCACGCACCGCTGTAGATCGCCAACAGTATAGGGACGTTTGTACATACCCTCGAAGTTCTTGGTGAATGCTTCTTGCATGTCCAGCCAATTGCAGATGGATCTCTCTGGCAAGTCGTCAATCCATTGACGGGCCGTGCCCGCCAACATTAATGGGAGGTACTTTACGACAACGTTAGGGCTACCCCCGGCGATATCCACCGTGTTGTCATAGTCTTGCAACAATGTAGCTGGCTTGGCGGTGCCGTCATAGGGCTTGATGGTCTTGTCAATCCAGAAACCTTTGGGGGTAAGTTGCGGACCGTATAATAGGTCCAAAGCAACGTGGCACCAGGTATGGTCCTTCCCGGGCCTCGTGGATCTTGTCCAGACGCTGGCATGCATCGTATGGATCCGGGCTTCTTTTCTTCTTGCCATTAGGGGATGGGCTGCGTGAACGATGCGGGCCTCCTCCGCGATGGTGGCTGCTAGGTGGCGACAAGGGCGGAGGTGTCGGTGGGTTAGCCTTCTTGCCGTTACCCTCCTGTGATGCCTCACGCTTGTCGCGGTTGCTTGTCGGACGCAGAGGGTCATGGCGTGACCTGCTCTTGTGTCCTTGGTTGCGCTCTCCGTCATGACGGGTCTGCTCCGTGTTGTCGCGGATGACGATGCCACTCTGTCTTGGCGGAGGCATATCCGTACGACAGTGAGCCTTGGGGTCTTTGCAATGTCGGGGGGAGCGGGGTGGTGGCGATGGGCGACGAGGTCGGGCCTTGCCTCCGTGGTCGGAGGATATGGAGAAAGCATCCTTCCTATTGTGCGCATCGCTCCGCCTTCGTTCTAACGAACCCGTCTGAGACCCGACATCAAGAGGAGATCTGTCCCTTGGCGGCTTATGCTGGCTAGACTTGCAAAACGCTGGGTCAGACTCAAGCCTCTGATAGGTGGCCTTTTCCTGCTGTTTCACCACCTTGGCCACTAGGTCATAGACCTGGTCCACCGCTTCGGGTGATCTATCCTGATCCAGAAGGGTCTTAGCAATGGCGAGGTTGAGGAGAGGGGTGGGCATCACCTGCCTGCCTTCACTGTCAATGTATGGCTTGGCTTGTGCCGGCTTCGAGGGATCCCATCCTAGGTTTCACCGCATACCAGGATCGTTGATGACGCGAGCCGGAGCTTTCTTGGCCTTCTGCTGCTGCAGCAGAGTCTTGTACTCGGCCTCCATTACTCTAGCTTTCTCTGTTGACTTCTGCGCGTTGGCCAGATCTCGATCTAGCTTTGTGTCTTGCTCCGAGATGGCCTGCGCTTCCTCTAGAAGCTACTGGAGCTTCTCTTCAAGCTGGACTACATTGCGAATATGAGCCACGGTCATGGGCCCGACGAGGAGATTGTCGTACATCACTCTATCAGCTGGAGTGACTTGGGCAGCAGTAGATGTAGATGCCGGAGCCGGCAGGTTTGCGGTGTTATTGTTGCTCGGTCCGGTGCCGAGTTCATGCGGCTATTGCACTGGGTTAGGCGGAGGGGGCCTGTCCATTGCACGATCATTGTCGGCAGCAACATGTGGTCCCTTCCCCTTGTCCAACGCTGTAGGCGGAGCTCTTCCAGGTTGATCTTCATCCATCGATGTCCCAATGGTGAAGAACACCTCTAGGGACATGAAGGCGTTGTTGGCATGTTCGTCACGCGTGTACTCCTCCTCCATATGATGCATGGCAGAGTCTATAAGCTCCTCCGGGCTGAAATCTATCTCCTCTGAATCTGCACTGAAGTCGGCGTAAAGCGCGTCAATCACAGAGTCGAAGGGTGCCGGGGCTTCCTCGATGACGGGGGGTGGAGGTGCAAAAAGCAGCGATAATGACTAGAGGTTGTGGCACAGCTGCGACGATGGCGGCGGGAGGCGGTGGTGGTGGTGGCTGAAGCGGTGGTGCTCCGTCAATGAGCGCAAGAGCTGTCTGAGCTGCCTCCTTAGCCTCCGCGTAGTTGTTGACGGTGTTCACCATGCTTTCGAAGGTGAGGCGTCCTAAAGCCTACTTCCGCCTTAGAGAATGCCGGAGAAGTGTTCCTTGGTCCAGTCTTTCCACAAACTGATACATAGCATCATCAATGGGGTAATGCCCCAGATCGGCTCGTATATGGAGCCACCTGGCAAGGTAATCTACTTTTCGAGAAAACGGCTGAGATAGCATGTCTATTAACGACTCGATCATGAATTATTGAAAATGGTTGAGATAACGCGTGTGTTAACGACTCATAATAAATACATAATTAATTTTCTAAACTTGAAAAGGCTAAGATAACGTGTCCCTTAACAATTCGTAATTAATACATAATTAATTTTCCGAATAGCAAAATATAAATGAGATGCATTTATTTGAAATATGCCCAGAATACAACATTAAGGTTGTTATTATCATATTTTGTGTAGTGTTTATTATCAATGATATAATTGTATTAACCGTAAACTCAATATATATGTGGATATATAAAAACACTCTGTCCCTAGTAAGCCTCTACTAGACTAGTTTGTTGTTAAATGATGCTTATGGTTTCCTAACTACATAAATGAGTTATCAATTAATCAAGATGTTATATCATTAGGAGGAGAATGTGATGATCCGACCCAAAATTAAGCATAGAAATTTGATAATGTCACTATGTTTAAATTTTCATAGACCATGAGATCATGTTACTCACTAGCACCGGGAGACTTTCGAGGACATCAGCTGTCACTTCATAATAGGGTCATCATTAAGGTGTCTTTCAGGTATCTTGGAAAGTATTTTTTTTAGTTGCACGGATCAAGAGTGGGATTGATCACTCCATGTGATAGAGAGATATCTCTGGGCCAAAACATCTTGAATATCATGCAAGCATGTGACTAATGAGTTTAGTCACATGGATATTGCATTTTAGTACTAGTAAAATAAATTTTCTATCGACAAGATTAAACTAGTTATGATGATACTAACAAGTGAATCTCAGGCAAGTAATATATCATGAGATAAATGGAATGGAATACTGAATTGTTTGAATTAATGACATCGTGGTTGAACCGGTATAAGACCGATCTCCATTGAATATGCGGGTATGATTATGGACATCCATGATCCCCTATTGATTATTGATCGAAGAGGTGTCTCGATCATGTCCACATGTTTACGAACCTCTAGCTGGGTCACACACTTAAAGCTCGATGTTGCTAGGATAGTATTGAGATATTAAGATGTTGATATCGAATTCTTATTCTGAGTCTCGAATGAGACCTATGAAATCATGTCAAGCTTTGGAATGGTCCGGAGATAAAAAAACATAGATGGAAAAGTAATTTTAGGGTTACCGAAATAGTTCAGGATATTTTGGTATTGTACTAGAGTTTCTAGAATGTTTCAGAGGGTTCCATGTGAAGGGAATATGCCCTCAGAAGCAATAATAAAGTGGTTATTATGTATATTCCTAGTATATGATAGATGTTTATTTTACATGCTATAATTGTATTAATATGGAAACATTAATACATGTGTGTTTAATAAAGAAACAGAAAGTTCCTAGTTATGCCTCTCTCATAAACTAGCTCGTTGATTAACAAGATGATCAAGGTTTCCTGATCATGGACATTAGATGTTGTTAATAATGAGGTCACAACATTAGTGTAATGGTGTGATGAACATTCATCCGAAGTATAGCATTACGATCAAAGTCATTGAGTTTATATTTCTATAACAACTTACAAAGTGATCATAATCCTTACACCATGAGATCATGTCAATCACTAACAGCGAAAGAGTTTCTTGATAACATCAAACGTCACACCATAACAGGGTGATTATAAAGATAGGTTCAGAACTACTAAAGTGTTACGTTGAGGCCCATGGATCGAGAGTGGAATTTGTCCATCCCGATGACGGATAGATATGCTTTGGGCCCTCTCGGTGATATCACATTGATTAGCTTGCAAGCAAGTGATTTGATCACTAGAATGTAATATCACGGGAACAAGAAAAGAGTACATGTTGGTAACGAGATCAAACTAGGTATGGAGATACCGATGATCGAATCTCGGACAGGTAATATATCGCGAAACAAAAGGATTAAGATACTAGCATAAAAGGTTCTCGCGATCACAAGAAAGTCATTGCTGAATGTGTGGGACACTACTAGGAAAATGCCTGTTTGTGGCGCACATGAAATAGCCATCCGTGGCGCACTAGCCTCAACAAGCGTTATCTCCTAGCCATGACGCGATCGCCTGCGCGCCACTACAAAGTTGCCGAGATAGGCATAGCGCACTGCTAGTGCGCCACGCTATGTGGTGCGCCACGCTGCTGGATCTTCATGCGATATTGTAGTGCGCCACTAAGCTGCGCAGGTGCACTTTAGATGTATTGCGCCACAAAAGCTAGGTCATGTGCGCCACTGGTGTTTTTTTGTTTTTTTTTTAATTTCAGAGCCAGATGATATACAATACAGATTATATACAATATTACAGGTAGATATACACACACAGATACAAGATATACAATTATATATATATATGAATACACAATTTGCAAAATAAGATTGAAACAAATACATATAGATAAGTCTCATATATGAATACATAGTATAAGTTACATTGTTTAGATCAAGTTACAAAGTAGTTGGTGACATGCGAATACATGTGTCTCGAACAAGTTAGAGCTCGGAAGCTCGCCTAGACATCTAAACTAGCTAGACACAAACGCGGGATAAACAACCAAAGACGATAAGCATGATCACCGCGACGAAGTGTAGGTCTTCATCCGGTTCCTTGTCCTAACTCCCGCTAGATAGCGCATGTATCTAGCTTCCGCCTCCGCCATAGTGTTGTACCCTTTGTAACTATTGCCGCTGAAACGGTGCACCTGTCTCCGGCAGTCTTCCCAATCATCGTAGACTCCGGGAACCCGTCCCTTGTACACGACGTACCACGTCATCTACAAGTTGACAATAATAACTAACCGGTGATTAAAAAAACATGTATAATTAAAGTCGCATATGAAGATACACTTATAGAAAGTACTCCTAAATCAAAAAGACCAAACTCAAAGAGCATGCCTCATATATAACTAGGTTGTTCGACACAGGAATATGCGACGATGGAACTATCGGCCAAGTAGGATGCACAACACCTGGACCTATGTACAGCACAAGGCAGACAATCCCATCGCAGCACATTCACATATATAGTGTGCCACGACATTTCAATCATCGACATTCTCGAAAAAGACCAAAGTAACTCAAAAATCATGCCTCAAATATAACTAGGTTGTTGGACACAGGAATATGCTACGATGGAACGGTATGCCAAGTAGGATGCACAACACCTGGACTTGTGCATAGCACAAGGAATACAATCCCATCGCAGCACATTCACATATATAGTGTGCCACGACATTTCAATCATCGACATTCTCAAAAAAGACCAAAGTAACTCAAAACTCATGCCTCATATATAACTAGGTCGTTGGACACAGGAATATGCTATGACAGAATAGTTAGCCAAGTAGGATGCACAACACCTGGACTTGTGAATATCACAAGGCTAACTATCCCGTCGTAGCACATTGACATATATAGTGTGCCACGACATTTCAATCATCGGCATTATTCTCGAAAAATACCAAAGTAACTCGAAAAGAATGCCTCATATATATACATAGGTCGTTGGACACAGGAATATGCTATGATGGAACTGTGAGCCAAGTAGGATGCACAAGACCTGGACTTGTGCATATCACAAGGCTCACAATCCTGTCGTAGCACATTCATATATATAGTGTGCCACGACATTTCAATCATTGGCATTATTCTCGAAAAAGACCAAAGTAAATCAAAAAGAATGCCTCATATATATACATAGGTCGTTGGACACAGGAATATGCTATGACGGAACGGTGAGCCAAGTAGGATGCACAATACCTAGACTTGTGCATATCACAAGGCTCACAATCCCGTCGTAGCACATTCACATATATAGTGTGCCACGACATTTCAATCATCGACATTATTCTTGAAAAAAGACTAATAAAGTAAGGAAAAAAGAAGGACCAAAGTGAGCAAAGGACCAAAGAGTAAGCAAAAAAACCAAGCATTGATTGATATATAATAATAATAAGCAAAAGAAGTAAGCAATGATTCATAAACCTAATAAGATAAGTAGTAGCATGTACACTTGTCCACACACACAAAGGTCATCTATAGTTTGGAACTACAACTAGGACAACATCAAGCCTTCTGGCTCGGCTTAGGGAACGGGAGGACGCCTTGTCTTGTCATGAACTTCCTATAGTCACCCTGCATATCTAGGCGATCTTCTATGTCACGGTTATTCGAGATATTTCCTTCGTAGAAGATCACCCCCGAAGTCATGACATCATGATAGATGATTGCCCCAAACTGCTGCTGGATGCGATACATCTATTGTCTAATATCTGAATCAGTGATCTTGGCCTTTGCTTCGGCCCACTGATTGAGATGATCTGGCAGCATAGAATTCTGCTGGTCTAGTAGGAACGCCCTTATGTGATGGAGTGCATAGTAGGCTTCCTTCTTACTTCTTTTCGACTTCTTCACACAGGGGAACTCCGTTACGTGGTTGAAGACGTGCCTGCCGAACTTGACCTTCGTACGCACGAAGTTGGTGCCTTCCGTCGAGGCATAGCCAGTGAGAGCATCATCCAGAACTTCCTTGATCTTGTCATAGTTTTTCTTCTTTTCTAGACTCCCCGAGTCGAAATACGTGGCATGGGAATGCTTCGGCGATAAGGAGATGAGCGTGCAGTGTTCATCTTTGCGCAAAAAAATCAAATGGAATGTGTTGGAAAAAGAATGATGATAATCTAATAAAGCCAATCGACGGTGGCGGGTGAATAACGACTTACTCGGGAAAGTAAGGCACGAGAATGTATTCCTTTGTCTTGTTCGCCATGAAGATTCTTTTTAGGTACGAGGCCACGATACGTCGTTTAGCGGGGGAACCCAAGAAGCCATCACGCATGTAGTAGGGGTCCACTATAGCGATACCCGGTGTGTTCTCTCTAATGATCTGCATGGCCAGGCTGAGAGAAAACAAGCGGACCATGGTATAGTGCAGCGGGTATAGGTGGAACATATTGAAGATGTCGTTGAACCGCATGAAGAACAGATCTGCAGGGGCATTGTCGATGAAGCCCAAGCCTGGTGGCACCTTAACCACGAATACCGGGTGCGAGGGATCTTTCTCCGCCAGAAGGCGTCTCTCTATCATCAGCACGCCGTCATGCACACTCTGCAGTTCCGAACTGGCGAGCCTCCACAAATTCTTAGGTAGCATGGTCTCACCCACCACATGAATCCTCCACATAATACCCTCGGGTCTTGGTGGCCCGTCCCTGAAACCTGATCGGATTCGCAGTTAACGCCACTGGCTGGCTCGAGCTGTTAGATTTTCTTTTCCTGTCCTTTTTTTCCTTTTGGAGAGCGGGCAGGCACCGCAATCTGAGCACCGGCCGCCCTATGTAGTGTGTCAGGGCTTAGAATAAAGGGCCGGTTGGTTGTATCAGCTGGCTCTGTAAAGGCGCAAGCTGGAGGGGTCTCCTGAGAACCAAACAGACGCTTGGTGATAGTGGGTTTCTCTATGGGGCCACCAGCTAGGTCTTCGTTGCTAAACTGAGTGTTGAAGAAGTGATCATTCCAGTCTTCGTCATCCTCGGCCGGATCATGCGCCATGTGCATATCATCAACATGATCATCCGACCCACCGCGTGGAGGTGACAGCGAGGGCGGTAAGGGGGCCTTGCCACCGCTTGCCGCTCGCACGACAGGCGGTGCTGTTGTATGTGGCGTGATGGCCCCCGCCGTCCCCAAACGGATCATGCTCTTTGGCCATTGCAAGAATAAGCCGAAGCAACTTCTGAGGACAGCCGGCTCTTCTTCATCCGCTCCTGGGGGTTGAATGGGAGGTTCCAGGTCGTCGCAGCCCCTTAGCACCCGACTAATTTTAACCCTGTGCATGCTATCTGGCATCGGCCTTGAGTGTAACGTGCGCTGTAAGTGTTGAACGATGGTACCCTTGGCAACATCCCTCAGTTCATTGTTCACGTAGCATATGAGAGTGCAAGGAACATCCGTCTGCGGAAAACATGTACGGCATCGTCAGAGATGCCATAAGAGTAATAGATGGCATGAAAGGTGGTAAAGCAATTTGTTTACCGTGATGGCGTCGAGATCGGCTAATGTCGAGGCACCGCATACGGCGACGGGCGTGCAAGAGACGGAGGAGCTGCTTGATGGCGCGGTGCTGGCCACCGGTATATTCTCCCTACCGGGTGCTTGGAGCTCCGGTGCCACTGCGACGATGGCAGTGGGGCCACCAACATGTCCGGCGCCGTGGTGATGGCAGGGGGAGTCACCAACACTTGCGGCGCCGCGGTGCTAGCGGGCGGAGTCACGAACACATAGTTCGCCTGATTCTTGGTGCCGCGTTGTTCGAGTGGCTACTGACCATGCTTGGAATCGGGCACGGCCCTACTCGACCACCCGCACTCCAGTTCGCTATTGACTCCACCAAGGTAGGAAGGATGGACGTGAGGGTGATTGCCAGGTTGTCTTGGATGATCTACGGGATCCGCGCCACTTGTTCCTTAAGTTCTTGAACCCTACCCGCGATTTTCCTCCTCGCTCCTTCCCGATGGCGCCACACGCGTCCTCAGCGGTGGACCAAAATGATCCACCCAATTCTTACCCCTGAGGCCGGCCAGACGGCCAGCCGACGACGGCTTCTTCGTAACCGGCTCTATTTTCTTGGCCTGGTTCATCGCCCTGTAAAAAGGGTTATCCCACCAGGTGGCCGCCGTCGACCCCTGGGATGAGGAACCCTGGGATCCATGACTAGCAACAATTTCCTCCTCCCGCAGAAGAAGTAACAGTGAACCGTTTAGAAAAAACATTGGTCCACTTTGGTAGCCAGTACCCATGGTTCATTTTTCGCGGCCACGTTCGCGCCGGCGGCCTTGGATTTGGCTGCTTCGGGTATAACCATGGTTGTGAAATACCGGTCATCTCTTTCGACGCTCTTTGCCCATCTGACATGGAACATCGGCACCTTTTCTCCACAGTAGTCGAGCTCCCAGATCTCCTCGATCCTTCCATAAAATCTTTCCTTCACGTTGTCATCGGTGTAGAATTTAGACGTTACACCTGAGTTCTAATAATCACACTTGTTGTCCTTTTCCTCCGTGTAGAATGTGTAGCCGTTGATATCATACGCCTAATAGGTCACCAGGTTTTGCATCGGTCCCTGCGACAAGGTGAATATGATCTTTTCCGTGTCAGAAGAATGTGATCGCAGGGGATTATCAAGGAGCGTCTGCCTAAACCAATGCGTGAAATCTGAGTTGTGCTCTTTGATTATTTCTCCCTGCATCCTCTGTATTCCCTGGTCACTTTACTTCTACTCGATTAACCTTTTGTGCTTCTGTACCCAAGGATCGACCAGTTCTAAATGCTATAGCGTGACGAGGTTTGCTTGATCAAAGTCTGGGCATCGAAAATTGAAGTCTGCATGCAGTATGCGATGACCCTCTCGGTGACCAGATCTGTCGAACTTGCCAAGGTGCCTGTTGACGGGAAGACCGACAGGGTTCTCGATGTCTAGATAATTCGTGCAGAAAGAGATGCACTCTTCGGCCAGAAAGCCCTTGGCTATGCTTCCATCTGGATGGGACCTATTGCGAACGTATCCTTTGATGTGTCCGTTCATCCTTTTGAACGCCATCATGATGTGGAGGAACATCAGCCCGAGTTGGACAATGTCCTCCACGACATGGACCAGCAGATGCACCATAATGTCGAAGAATGCGGGCAGGAAGTAGACCTCCTCCTGTAGCCTCCCGAGCTGATTCACACCAATCGACTTCCTAGAGATCACGTCGAAAAACTTGTAGAGGCCAAATAACGTTTCACGGACGTGCTCGTCCATTATCCCTCTTAGTGTAACTGGAAGTACCTGCGTCATTAGCACGACAATCGTGAGACTTCATGCCACTGAACCTCTGCTTTGCCTCGTATAGGTATCTGCTTATCTTGCCCACGTAGCCGTAAGGAAATTTGAATCCTAGAAGGCACTTGAAAAACTGTTTGATCTCATCCTGGCTTAGAGTGAAGCAAGAAGGAGGGCAGTAATATTCGTTCTTCTTGAACTTTTTACCCTTCCGACGAACTTGTGTCGTCTCCGACTCATGATCGTCGTCATCTTCCTGATCATCAGGAGTAGTGCGTCCTCCGTGAAGCTCCTTTCGGATACCCATGAATATCAGGTTGTGCCTTGCTTTCGGACCATCTTTCGTCCTATCTGGCATGTTGATTATGGTGGCGATCAGACTCTCGCACACGTTTTTCCTGATATGCATGATGTCAAGGCTATGAGGCGTGCGGAGAAACTTCCAGTATGGCAACTCCCAGAAAACAGACCTTGTTTTCCATACCTTCATCAGCGGCTTGTCTTGCAGCCTCTTTCGCTTCTTTCTAGGCTTAGGACAATCTTTCCAGTTTTTCAGCAACTCCTCCACTTCTTCACTGGTCCTATGCTCTGGGATACCTCGTGTCTCGGATTTGCCATCGAACGGGTCTCCACGTTTTCTCCATGGATCATTCTTGCCGAGCCACCTTCAGCGCTCCATGAACACGGTTTTCGAAGACCCTGGATCTTTCTCTAGTTGGAGATAGCTTGTGTTATCCATGCACCTAACGCATGCGCAGAATCCTTGGATAACCTTCCCCGAGATATACCCGCAACCTGGATAGTCTTGCACCGTAGTGACCAACGCGATCTCATAGTGAAATAATCTTGTGCGACGGCGTCGTAAGTATTGGCTCCAGATTCCCATAACATGGTTGGCTCCTCTTTCAACAGCCCGAGATACAGATTGATGTCGGTACCAGGTTGTTTCGGCCCTTGAATTAGCATACTCATTTGTATGTACTTCTTCTTCATGCACAACCATGGAGGGAGGTTGTACATCCATACAAACACGGGCCAAGTGTTGTGCGTGATGCTCTGGCTACCGAACATATTGAGTCCATCGATGCTCGCACCAAGCCTGATGTTCCTCGAATCTCCATCGAATTCTAGGAATTCGAGGTCCAATGTTTTCCACTGGCTAGCATCTGAAGGGTGCGTCAGCAGCTCATCCTTTTCGGGGTCATCGTCATCTCCTGGCTTCTTCCTTTCCGCATGCCATCGCATGAGCTTCACTTCCTTAGGGTCCGCGAAATAGCGCTGCAGAAGAGGAGTGATAGGAAAGTACCATACCACTTTTCGAGGTGCTTTCTTCCCTTTCTTTTATCGACTCATGCCGCACACCGGACATGTGGTTTTATTCGCGTCCTCGCCTTGATAAATGATGCAATCATTGAAGCATACGTGATATCTAACATGCGGTAGATCGAGAGGACAGACGATTTTCTTGGCGTCCTTGATACTAGTTGGACACATGTTCCCCTCCGGGAGACGATCGTGCCAGAATGCCATCATATTGTCGAAGCTTGTGTCGCTCAATTTGTGTTTTGCCTTCATCTCCATAGCCTTGAGCGTTACATTCAACCGGGTATCATCGGGCCTGCATCCTTCATACAATGGAGTAACCGCGTCTTTCTCAAGTTGCACAAGCTTAGCTTTCTCTCTAGCGACAGCCCTGGCGTTACTCGTCTGCTTGAGAAGCAGCTCTTGAACATAAGGGTCCCGCACCTATCCTGACGTTGTTCCATCGTCGTCTGCTCCTCCGGCATCTAGATCATCATCATCCCGGTCTGCTTCCGCACCTTCACCATCTCCAGGAGACTCTTCACCATCTCGCCCGTTCTCGCCGTGATGATCATCGTCATGTTCCCCACCTTCACCATCTCCATCGTCTTCGTCTTTGCTTATCCAACGAGTGTATCCATCCATGAAACCATGGCGGAGCAGGTGCGCCTGCAGATTCTCGGAATCTGGGTTGATCAACCAGTTGAGTTTGCATCTTCTGCACGGACATCTTATCTCCGTGTTGTTATTTCGTATCATGTCGGCCGTCGCACATTTCAAAAATCTAGCCACAATGCCTTCGCTCATTATGAGCACCATTTTTGCCTGCACGGTGTACACGGTACAATTAGAAGTCTATTAGAACCACATAATCAATGCATGCATGCAATGGTCGATAGAAAATTTCGGCATTGACCTATCCTAAAATTAGGACCTTTGCGAAATGCCAAAGTCTTGCCAAAATGGAAATGAATCAACATTTTAACAAAACAAATGGCAAACTTGTTCACACACAAACACAAGAGAGAGAGACCGATCCATACACACATGAACACATCATTATCCTCTCCATACACACATGCATGCATGAGCATCGATACTCTCCATATACACACACATGACCATCGATCCTCTCCATACACACATCATGAGCATCGATCATCTACATACATATGAGCATATCATCCATATACACATGAACACATCCTTACATGGACAACTTACCGAGATGAGAGACCGATCGCGAGAAGATGGAAAGGACAGGTGCGTGCGAGACCGGAGAAGGAGATGAGAGACCGAAGAGCTTCCTCTATTACGTATGTAACATCCAAGGCAAGTTCTACATGCTAAAAATGGTGAATGAGTGGAGAAATTGAGGTGGGAAGGAGAAGGATCCCGACTAGATCTAAGGAGGAACAAGAAGGGGAAAGTGAAGTGTGGGTTGGTGGATGATCAGACATGTGCACAAAGTGGAGCTGCCAAAAAAATACTGATCGACACATCCGTGGCGCACATGGCCCTAGTGCGCCACAGGGAAAAATCACAACCGTGGCGCACATGCCAGAGTGCGCCACGGATGTTTCTGCCCATTTACAGAATAGAGGGGCCTTCACTTAGGCGTAGCGCATGACCTGCATGTGCGCCACGGTTAATCATAACAACTATAGCGCACATCCCCCATGTGCGCTACGGGTATGCGGCATGCGGCCAGCAGGGCCCTGGCCCACACATATCTGCGGCGCACTATGACCATGTGCGCCACGGTGGTTCTAGTTACTAGTAGGGCACTGCCCACGGGTGAGCCACACCTGTTTTAGCCGTGGGGCACTTCAACCATGTGAGCCAAGGATGTGCTGATTACCTATAGCCATTTTCCTAGTAGTGGGAATCAGTATGGGTCTCCAGATCCCGCTTATGATTATTAATCGGAGAGGAGTCTCGATCATGTCCGCATTATTCGCGAACCGTAGGGTGACACACTTAAGAGACACCGACATCCAATTGGAGCAAAAGTTTCATGCCGAAAAGAATAACAAGCGCAGGAATTTATTTCACTAGATACCGAAACGGGTTTTCGGGTGAAATTGCAGAAAGTGTTTTTGCATGTGAAATGAAATACTAGAAAGGGGTTATATGTGAATGTTTGTCATTAAAGTAATTAACAAAATTCTGAATAAATAAAAGGAGTTTTATTTAATGAGAGTTTGCATTAAATTTGGTGGAAATTTAATGGGAATTTGAGTGGGTTTTTGAGTGGAGGGAATTGAAAGGCATTTGAGTGAGTGGAGTGTCCACCCACATGAATGAAGGAGGGGAGGGGCAGCCCCCATGGCCGGCGGCCAACCCCCTTGGGTGCCCCTCCTCCTCTTACAAAAGGATCCCCCTCTCCTCTCTCTCACACACCTCCTCGTGAAGGATCTCTCTCCCCCTCTAGTATTTATCCCCCATGGTCTCGGACTAGAGAGATACATGTTCCCGGTGGCTATTCATCAAGAAAGAGTTGTGCTTCCGCTGCATCGCTGGAGCAAGGAGGTGGAGTTTGCTCGGTGCCTCGGACGTGTGTCCAAACGGATGCTCCGCTAAGTTGCGGTACTAAGGTCTTCCTCTCGATCTTGAGATCAAAAAGAGATCATCTACATCAACCACGAGTTTAACTCGTTAAGCTTTGTCGGTCTTCAAGGGTATGTTCTCTACGGATATACATCCGCCCGTTGTTTGTATCTAGTAGATAGATCTTGATACATAGTTGTTCCCATCGTAGGAAAATTTATTTTCTATGCTGTGAACCCTATACCATGGTGGGACAACCACCTATCCCGGAGGGCCTACATGCCCCTGAGGGTGATTCCCTAGCCTACGTGGGCCAGGAACGCCAGCCCCCGATGGCCCATGTGGCCTACATGAAGGGATAAGGCTAAACCCCTTAAATTACGGATGAACTTGAGGGGAAAGTCCTCCCTCTTCCCGCTGGCTCTACCCCCTCTTTCTACTAGCCCTAAAGGATTGGAGGGGGCCAAGAAGGCTACACCCCCTCACCCTCTATATAAAGGAGAGGTTGGGTACTCTATTACCAACCCTATCCACCGCCTCCGTCCTCTCCGTCATAGCTTAGCTAAGCTCTATCACTTTTCCATCATACTTCCACCACCACACCTTCGTGCTGCGGGAAGCGATCTCATATATCTTTCCACCTCATCTCGCTGGATCAAGAAGGTGGATATGTCATCAAGTTGTACGTGTGCATATCTCGGTGGTGTCGTTTGTGTTGTGCTGGATTGGATCAGATCATGAGGAAAGTACGATTACATCATCCATGTTCTTAAGAACGTTTCCTCTCATCTTTTACATGGGTATGTAGATACAACCCCTCTCATTGCTAGCATCTCATAGATTGGAGGTTGGTTTTATTCGCTTTCACGTAGGAATTTTTTGTTTTCCATGTTGTGAATCCGAGCAATGGTATCAGAGCATAGATCTATGTGTAGATGTTGGAATGAGCACAACACAATCTATTTGTGTAGGTGTTTGATCTTCTTGTTTCTATGCTCTCACGTTTCCTTCTGCTTTCACGGGATAGTTTGATGAAGTGGTTCCGGCCAACCTCACTTGTCCATGTACAAGAGGTCGGTTCTATGTTTAACATGTAACGTGTATTGGATAACTAGCTGGCAGGTGTCAATCTCTCTTCCTATAGTTGAAAACACATTTCCAACGACGGGCTTGAAAATTTAATAAGCAACTTCTATGATCAGCATTGTAGATTTCGTAGGAAAGAATGGTTCTTATTGTTGTCCATAGAAGCCACATAAAAATTTCAAAAATACGGTAGAACACGATTAACTTGTTTTTGTAGGACATGTGATGTGGTATAGCCAAAACTGTGTTATGATATATGTTATGTATTGATGACTGCAAGTGCACAAACCGTTTATAGCTAGTCTCTGATACCTTCGGTCTGGATTACAGATGCACTATAGTAGCTTTTTTTCCTAGAAGATCTAGGTTTATCGAGCCTTGAAAAATAATTGCGGTAGGTTAAGGAGTGTCTGCAGGATGCTAGTTTGCTTTAATCTTTGCTTACTGGACCTTTATAGTTT
Organism: Avena insularis; assembly: GCA_023614405.1. NCBI lineage: Eukaryota > Viridiplantae > Streptophyta > Magnoliopsida > Poales > Poaceae > Avena > Avena insularis. The sequence goes on from CM042687.1 coordinate 390,953,236, forward strand.
GCTGTAGTTCTCGTGGTTGTATAAATGGATGAAGATAGGCCAGGGTTGAGGTTTCACCTGCAGCTATGCATACGTATGGGATAAATATAATAATAAGCACGTTCATGCGCAAATGATATAATATAGATAGGATTTACGCAAAGCACATCCTTAAATACTAAATCCCATGTGAGTCACATGCATAACATAAAGTATCTTGGTCCAACCGTTATATCACGAAGCACCGCGCTATGACAAATATTAAGTAAAACACAGACCGAAGCATTAATTAATAGAAATATTTCTATATACCTATGTAATAGGAATACTAATATTTCTATATACCTATATAATAGAAATACTAACAAATAGAAATATTTTTACACACACAAAATATAAACTATATACCTATAAAATAGAAATACTAACTAATACAAATTATTTTCTAAAAAAACTAATACAAATTATACCAACTAACCTAGAGAGGGGAGGGGCCGGCAGTGGCGGTGGCGCAGGCGGTGGCGGTGGCCGGTGGTGTGGAGAGGCGCATTGGTCGTTGGTGGGGGGAGGCGCGGTGGTGGACGACGACGGAGCTACGGGCGATGGCAGTGGCGGGGCGCCGCGGGAGAGGCGCGGGGAGGCGGTTGATGGCGGCAGGCACGACGGTGGCCGCCGGCGCGGTGGCAGTGGTGGTGGCACGGCGATTCGGCAGCCTGGCGGCGTCGTTTGTCGATTTGTCCTCCAAGTACCCGTGCATGAAACGCACCGGGGAAGGAGGCCTTGTTTATATACCCCCTCTAGTCTTAGTGCGTGGCACTAGCCGGGACTATAGGGGGGTCTCTAGTCCCGGCTGGTGCAACTCACCGGGGCAAGAGGATGGGCGGATTTTCGGCACCCGTGCGCGCTAGGCACCCTTTAGTCCCGGCTGGTGAGTTGGGCCAAGACAAAAGGCCCAAATTTGCGCGCGCCGGGCCAAAACCAGCACGCGCTATGCTTTTTTCAATATTTTGAATATATTGTTTAAACATTTGAATTATACATTTTTGCATACTTATAAATTTGAGAAAACTTTTAACATGAAAAGTGCTTGAATTTGAATAAGTAATCCAAATCTATTTTCTATTTTATAAAATAACTATTTTATCTAGTCAAACTATGAACCATTTTGCCATTATCAATTAAAAATACATTAACTATTATATTTTGCATATTTCTGAATCTCACTAAACTATCAAAATGAAAAGGGCTTGAATTTGAATAAGTAATTCAAATCCATTTTATGTTTTATAAAATATTTATTTTAACTAGTCAAACTATTAACCATTTTGCCATATCAATTTAAAAATGTATTAACTATTATATTTTGCATATTTTTGAATCTCACTAAACTTTCAACATGAAAAGTGCTTGAATTTGAATTAGTAATCAAAATATATTTTCTGTTTTATAAAATAATTATTTTAACTAGTCAAACTATTCACCATTTTTCCATTATCAATTTAAAAATGCATTAACTATTATATTTTGCATATTTTTGAATCTCACTAAACTTTTAAAATGAAACGTTCTTGTATTTGAATAAGTAATCCAAATCCATTTTTTGTTTTATAAAATAATTATTCTAACATATCCTCCAGACCAAAAAAAGGAAAAATAATACAATTCTAGCTTTTAGTCCCGGTTGTAGCCACTATTAACCGTTTTGCATATAAATGTCTTGAGTGTTAGTCCCGTTTTGTGGCTAGACCGGGACTAAGGCGGCCTTTAGTCCAGATTCGTACTATGAATTTCCTAAACTATGAAGATGTTATCCCGATTCGTACTGAACATGAAGATCTGATCTCCAAACGGCTATAAGAATCCACCGACGCTTACACCTTTGGGAGATGCCGGAGGACTGGGCTCCGGCAGCTTATAACTTCTCTAACTAGATCAATACACCTGGGAGCTACCTAATTTCACATATTAGGGAATGCAGCTATGGCCAGCTTAAGGGAGGTGCCGGAGGACTAGGCTCCTCCGGCATCTCACTCAAGCTGGCCGTAGTGGTGTCCTTGTTCTTGCACACCATCTTGGAGATGCCTGAGGACTCACAAGGATGTCTATTTATAGTACAAGTTGTACGACATAGTGTCGACACTCACGACATAATATCGACACTCACACCTATCATTAGTGCTGCCACCCTGGACTCATGTTGTGTCCCGTTGGTGTCTCCAACCAGGACTAAAGGTTCATCTTAGTACTGGTTGGCGACACCATCTGGGACAAGGTACAAGCAGGACGACATAGTGTCGACACTCATGACATAATGTCGAAACTCACCCCTATCATTAGTGTTGCCTACCCCAGCCTGTTGCAATCCCTTCAGTCCCAGTTGGTTTCTCCAACCGGAACTAAAGATGAAACTTTCCCTCTGTTTCCGGCCATGTTTTTCCTTAAGTCCGAGACTAAAGATATTTCCCTCCGCTTCCCGCCATGTTTTCCCGACCTTTCCCTCTATTTATAGGCTGACCGTCATGGCCACCCACACAAATACATTCCTCGCCGCCTACTTTAGGATGCCCATCCCGCATCCTCGTAGTCAACTTAGTGGCAACGATGGAGTACTGTGCTCCACCGGGCATGTCCGAGACTACCCTGGATGCGAGAGAAATATTCTAAAAAGATTTCCTTTTCTTCCTTGGTAAGAGCGTAGCTGGCAGGCCCTAAAAACTGCCATGAATCCTTGCCGTCTCATCATTTATGTCGTTGTTGTTCCTCCCGTGCTTTCGGGGTATCTTTTGACTTTCGATACAAGCCCAGGAAGCCTAGAATATTCACGCAAAGATTCTTCGTCAGGTGCATCACGTCGATTGAGCGGACCTCATGGACATTCCAATAGGGTAACTCCTAAAATATAGATTTATTCTTCCACATGGGTGCGTGTCCGTCGGCGTCTTTCGGAAAAGGTTGTCCTCCGGGACACTTTCCAAATATTACATTTAAATTCTTGACCATACCAATACATCAGCACCATAACGGGGGACAGTCTTTGTCCGGGTGTCTGCCTTGCCATCGAAATGCTTGGACTTTTTCCTTAAAGGATGTCTGGGTGGAAGAAAACAACGATTATACGGGCACACATTCTTCCTACATTTATCCAGATACATACTTTCAGTCTCATCTAAACAGTGTGTGCATGCATTGTATCCCTTGTTCGTATGTCCTGAGATGTTACTAAGAGCAGGCCAATAATTGATGGTTACGAACAACAATGCTCGTATGTCGAATTGCTCCTGTTTGTATTCATCCCTCACACATACACCTAGTTTGTCTCACAACTGTAAAAGTTCATCAACTAATGGCCTTAGGTACACATCAATGTCATTGTCGGGTTGCTTTGAGCCTTGGATGAGCACTGGTATCATAATTAATCTGCTTCATGCACAACCAAGGAGGAAGGTTGTAGATACATAGAGCCACGGGCCAGGTGCTGTGACTACAGCTCTGCTCCCCAAAAGGATTAATTCCATCTGTACTTAGACCAAACCATAAGTTCCTTGCGTTACCAGCAAAGTCCAGGAAGTCTCTCTCAATTTTTATCCACAGCTGACCATCAGTGGGGTGCCTCAATATCCCGTCTTTCTTACTGATGGGGATATGCCTACCGGGGTATACCCAGCAGGACGTTTCCGACTGGCCCAGGAACTAGTGAGTGGGCCTGCAGGACGGCGACTGGATCAAGACCTGACGTGGACCCAAGCGACTGGAAGCTGAAGGCCCAGGAGAGTAGATAGGCCCAGTCGGATTAGGTTAAACGAATACCGAAACCTTAACTGATTCGTTTGAGATATGTAAATCCTAGGGGGGTGAGTCTATATAAACCTCCCTACAGGGCGTGTAGAGGATACGTTTCATCATCCACCCAAGCGACTCGCCGCCTAGCCATCGAGCTCGCCCCTTTGTACTTCCATCATAATACAATCTAGCAGGAGTAGGTCTTTACCCTCCGGGGGGCCGAACCTGGGTAAAACCCTGTGTCTCCGCCCTCATCTCGCACCGCAGATGGCTGGCCGCCCTTGCCCTGTGTTTCTACTACCGATTGCAGCGTCTGCCGTGGTCATTCCCACGACAGTGGCGCCCACCGTGGGGCCTGGCCGGTCTGGCCGGTGTTCTGCGGCGAGATCCAATCTGCCCATCAACGAGTCGGTCGCCACCGGCCGCATGATAGCGATCAGCGAGATGCTCCAGATCTTGCCGAGTAGCTACATCCCGGCGGCACGACCCGTCACGCATAGCATGATCTTGCCAGTCGGCACGATCAGTCTCTTTGTCGGCCTCACCGACGTTATCGTCTTGGAGGACTCGGCTCGCATCCGCGAGTCGCCGCCACGCAACCGGCTCTCCGAGAGCCAGGTCCGCATGATCCATCGCCTCGCCTCCGAGTACAACTCGGCCCACAGCGACGTGGCCGAAAACACCGGGGCCGCGGAAGACGCGGCCCTCAACGACGACGCCGACTCGGCGACTCCGGCGTCACTCGCCGGATCCATCACCGCGGCTTCACCCACGCGTTCCATCACCCAGGTCTCCAACGTGGGAGACTTCGAGGATCCCTCCATCCTTGGGATCTTCGACTTCCACTCTGGGTCGGAAAACTCCGCCGATCTCCGCGACAGGACCGGTCGCCACGCCGCGACCTACATGACGACTGGCACCGATCCGCCGGAGGATCCCTTCTCCACCCCGATCCCTCCTAACGCCACGGCAATGGAGGTCGAGGAACTCCGCCTGAAGCTGGCGGAGGCAGTACGCAAGGAGCACGCCGAGCGCGAAAAATTTCGCCTCGAGCAGATGACGGCGCAGGAGCTGTCACGCTACCACCAGCAGCGAATCAGGTCGCGCCTGAACCCCACCATCCAGGGGCGCGCCCTGAACTTCGACGACAAGAACGACCCGGCCCGCGTGGCCGAGCACGCGATATGCGAGAACGCGCCACCCGGAGGAAGCGCCCGGCCCCCGCCAGGGTCAAAGTCGATGGTCGAGACGACCTACACCACGTTCCATGGCATCGTCCCCGGTCGGAAGGCGTACCCGATCGGCAAGGTCACGCTACCAGTCACCTTTGGCACACCAGCAAACTTCCGCACCGAGCGGATCGTCTTCGAGCTGGTACCTTCGACCCTACCATCGGCCTGGGGCGCCAGGCGTTCGCCAAGTTCATGGAAGCGCCCCACTACGCGTACAACGCGATGAAGCTCCCCGGTCAGCGCGGCGTCATCACCATCAACGGCGACCCCGACATGGCCGCCGAGTGCGAGGCCAAAGGAGCCGAACTCGCCGACGCTGTCATCGTGGCAGAGACCAACCACGCCGACGAGCTCGCCAAATACGCGAGCGGGGTCAACAACGATGACCCCACCATACTCAAGAAGCCCAATTCGGAGGGCGTGAACACCTCAGCTTTCGAGGCGACGATGCACACCCGCACCGTCGAGCTGGTTCCAGGCGATTCCAGCCAGACGGTGACGATCGGAACGGGAATGAGCCCAGCATAGGAAGGCGCGCTCATCGAGTTCCTCCGTGAGAATAGGGAAATCTTCGCATGGAAGCCCTCTGACATGCCTGGTGTCCCTAGGGAACTCGCTGAGCACAAAATCAACACCGACCGCAAGTGCGACCCGTCAAGCAGTCGCTGCGGCCCTTCAATGAAGAGCGTTGCCGAGCCATCGCCGAGGAGGTGCAGCGTTTACTCGCTGCAGGCTTCATCCGGCCAATCAAATACTCCAAGTGGCTGGCAAACCCAGTCCTGGTCGAAAAGAAAAATGGGACCTGGAGGATGTGTATCGACTACACAAACTTAAACAGCGCCTGCCCGAAGGAGCAATTCGTCCTCCCACGGATCGACCAAATAATAGACTCCACCGCGGGCTCGGAGTCGCTGTGTTTCCTCGACGCCTACTCTGGGTACAACCAGATCAAAATGGCTGTCGAGGACGAGGAAAAGACGGCATTCATCACGCCATTCGGAGCCTTCTGCTAGACCGCCATGACCTTTGGCCTCAAGAACACCGGGGCGACCTACCAGCGGTGCATGCAGGAGTGCCTTGCGAGCCAAATTGGCCGCAATATCCACGTCTACATCGACGACGTGGTAGTGAAGTCCGCTCGCCAGGGCGATCTACTCGCCGACCTGGCGGGAACATTCGCCAACCTGCGGAAATATAAGATAAAGCTAAACCCAAGCAAATGCACCTTCGGCGTACCAGCAGGCCAACTACTGGGGTACGTCGTCTCCAAGCGCGGGATCGAGGCGAACCCCACCAAGATCGACACGATCGCTCGACTCAGCAAACCCGAGTGCCTGCGCGACGTCCAGAAGCTGGCCAGGCGAGTCGCGGCTCTCAGCCGCTTCATCCCCCGATTGGGCGAAAAGGCGATGCCCCTATACCGCCTGATGCGGAAGAACCCCACCTTCCAGTGGGACAAGGAAGCGGACGACGCACTCCACGACCTCAAGAAGGTGCTACTCGCAGCACCGCTACTCGCCGCCCCCGTCGACAAAGAACCCATGCTGGTCTACGTCGCGGCTTCCGAGCGCGTCATCAGCGCCGTCATGGTCGTCGAGCGTCCAGAGGAAGGAAAGGAGCGCCCGGTACAACGACCGGTGTACTATATCAGTGAGGTCCTCACCGAGTCGTGCCAGCGGTACCCGCAATACCAGAAACTGGTGTACGCAGTCTTCAGAGCACAACGGCGACTGCCGCACTACTTCCAGGAGCACTCGATCACGGTCGTGTCCTCAGCACCGTTGCAGGACATCATCCGCAACCGTGAGGCGACCGGGCGAGTCTCCAAGTGGGCCATCGAAATCGGCATCCACAACATCAAGTACGAGCCACGAAAAGCGATCAAGTCACAGGCTCTCGCGGACTTCATCACCGACTGGGAAGAGGCCCAGCAGCCGGAAAAGCAGCCGTACCTCCACTACTGGAGCCTGCACTTCGACGGCTCCAAAAACACAGACGGCGCAGGAGCAGGGATCGTGTTGACTTCCCCGAAGGGCAACAAGCTCCGCTACGTCCTCTGCCTCGACTTCACCCCCTGCACCAACAACATGGCGAGTCGAGGCCTTTGCTCCACATGCGAGCTGCCAAGGAAATGAATGTCAACCGCCTACGCTGCTACGGAGACTCTGACCTCGTCGCTGGGCAAGTCGCTGGCACCTGTGACGCCGTCTTTCCCACCATGGCGGCATACCGCCAAGCAGTGGACAAGCTGGGCGGACACTTCGCAGGCTACTCCGTCGAATGGATCGACATGCGGAAGAACGAGGAGGCCGACGCACTCTCTCGTATCGGCTCGGCTCGACTCGCACCACCCGCCGGCGTCTTCCTCGACACGATCACCAAGCCATCCGTATTTCCCCCAAGGGAGATCGACATCGGAGTCCCGCTACAACCAGACGCAGCCTTGGTTGCACTCATCGCCGAGCCAGAAGACTAGACTAGGCCGTACATCGCCTACCTGGAGGGAGGCACCTTGCCGGCAGACGAAACAGACGCCCGGATGATAACGCGACGCTGCAAATCCTTCGTCATCATCGACGGCGAGCTCCACAAGCGCAGCGTGACCGGCGTGTTCCAACGCTGCGTCCAACCCACCGAAGGACGTAAGATCCTCCATGATATCCACTCCGGCGACTGCGGCCACCATGCCGGAGCCCGCTCTCTGGTCGCAAAGGCTATGCGACACCGCTTCTACTGGCCCACCGCACATGCCGACGCCATCAACATTGTCCAGCGGTGCATCGGGTGCCAGAAGTACGCCAACCAGACACACGTGCCGAGCTCAGCGCTCAAGACAATCCCCATCACCTGGCCATTCGCCGTGTGGGGCATGGACATGGTAGGCCCCTTCAAAAAGGCCCCCTCCGGCTTCACCCACCTCCTGGTCGCGGTCGACAAATTCACAAAGTGGGTGGAGGCCAAGCCAGTCCGGAAATGCGACGGGAAGACCGCCACCAAATTCCTACGTGAGCTCATATATCGCTACGGGTTCCCAAACAGCATCATCACGGACAACGGGACCAACTTCGCCAAAGGAGCCATGGCCGAGTTCTGTGAGGAACATCACATCCGACTTGACCTCGCATCAGTCGCCCACCCGGATTCCAACGGCCAGGCGGAACGGGCCAACCAGAGCATCCTCCACGGCCTGAAGCCACGGCTCCAAGTACCACTCGAGCGCACCGCCGGGTGCTGGGTCGAGGAGCTACCCTCCGTCATCTGGGGTATCCGCACCTTGTTCAACAGGTCGACAGGGTTCACCCCCTTCTTCATGGTGTATGGAGCCGAGGCAGTCATGCCCACCGACCTCGAGCACGACTCGTCAAGGGTCGTCCACTACACGGAGGCTGCGAACGAACTCGCACGTCAGGATGGAGTCGATCAACTCGACGAGGCACGCGACCTAGCTCGCTCCCGCACCGCCATCTACCAGCAAGGACTCCGCCGCTACCATAGCCGGTGGGTGAAAACTCGCACCTTCCAGGAAGGCGACCTGGTGCTACGCCTCATCCAGGACAAGAAGGGCATGCACAAGCTCTCCCCCCATGGGAGGGACCATTCGCCATCGGGCGAGTACTCGGCAACGATGCCTACTACCTCACCGACGTCCACGGAGACGGAAAACTTGACGTCAAGCGACCATGGAATGTAAACCTCCTACGGAAGTTCTACTCCTAGAACTCCACATATGTATCCTCAAGTCGCTATGAAATAAAACATATTGGTTGCCGCAAATTGTGTCTAGTCTCCGTGTCTTGTGCCACTCGCACTCGTAGTAACAGCACCAAGCTAGCAGAGAGTCAACCTCAGACAGCGATCGGCACGGCCAAGTAGTGCGCTACGAGGGCACTGGGTTACCCCAGGACTCGTAACGTCCACGAAAAACGCCTACCCGGAGCCCAATTGAAGTCGCCCAGCTCGACTGGCTTAACGAGCCAAGACAACTGCCTTCGCTCCTCACAGCGACCATGATCCTCCGCGTCCTCGACACAGCGACTCGAACGGCCAAGTACCACGCTCGGGGACTGACGACCAGTTCAGCGCGAGCGACTAGGGAAAAACGCCAAGTACGAGAGCGTGCCCAGGACTCGCCATGCGACTGACCCAACGGGCCAGGCAGGAGTGATCGCTCACTCTGACGCGCCCAGTCCCCACCCACCCTAGAGCCGCGACTAGAACCACCAAGTACCACGCTCGAGGACTCGGCTACCCGACCTCGTTTCGCGCAAGGGAAAGCGGTAAAGTAAAGAGCACTCATGGGAGTCACCCAGCGACTGGCTTTCCAAGCTCGGGCGAGTCGACCTCAATAACAAAACGCTCAAAACCACAACACACATAAACAAAGGAGGTAAACCCCATAAAAAGGGCGGACGCGCTCGGGGACTCGTTCAACCCTCAATCTCAAACGCAAGTCAAATCACAAAATAACACGATATCCCATTATAGCAGATCAAAGTTGTTACAAAATACATGTTGCGCCTAATAGCCGAACTGCTACTAACGCCCCAGGGCACAACGTTTTACTCCGCAGGCTTAGACGACGACTCGCCGCCACCCTTGCAGTTGCGAATGAAGGGAGTTTACGGGTTCGACAGGTACGTCGTCAGCTCACCCGCCATCGCCGCACGGAAGGGCCACTCGATCTTGAAGTCGCGGTGCGCAGGCTCGGGGTCGTTGGGCGCGACGATCGTCTCCTGATAAGGGAGGAGATCGCCCATCGCCCAGAGACGATCGGAGTATACCGCGGCACGGTCCGTCAGCTTCACCACCTCGGCAATCTCCACCGAGCCCGTCGACGATGGGTAGCCACTCGTCACGTCGTCCAGATCGAAATCCTCCGGGAAGTGGGCGAGCCCAAGGCTGAGCGCCGTCGCCGCCCCGCGCCAGAACGCCGACCGCGTCATGAACTCGACGACCGATGGCGCCTTCTCCAAGTATCGCCACGCTTCGACGAGGTCGCTGGGAATCACTTCCGTGGGCGACATCTCCTGAGGATACGCCCGAATGCAAGCCGCGGACTAAGTGGCCGAGTCGACCAGAGTGGCCACACACTGCCGCGCGTCATACGACTGTGCCTCCTCCGAGCTGTCGATGATCCGACCTACAGACAGAGGGTGGCAGTGAGTACAACAAAGATCATGCAATGCAAATATTACAGGCAGAGGCAGGCACATTTACCAATCAAAGGACGAGCGAGATCCGTGATCAAGCTTTGAAGAGGGGAGTAGTCGTCTTGTAGCCCAGCAACAAGGGCGTTAGAGACCTTACGCTCCTCAGCGGCGGCCATAACAGCAGCCTTAGCCCGCCCATCCGCTGAACTTGCCTCCTCCTTCGCTTCCTTAAGCTCATGCTCAAGGTCGGCGATCCGCTTCTCAGCCGAGCTCAACGCAGATTGAGCCGTCGTCAATTCACTCGCCGGGACAAGGCCCTGGCAAACCTCCTCTGCCTTTGCAGCAATCGCCTGGAGTCCCTTGTTCGCCTCTTGGACGGCGAAAAGTTCCTTCTCCGCGCGACACTTCGCGGCAAGCCGGTCGGCTGATTCATGCTGCAAACCCTGTGCAAAAGTCAAACATTCAACAAAAAGGAAATCCTAAGTGCCCACCCACTGAAATTCAGCGACTGGACACTCGGGGACTGGAGATCAAAAATCCTAAGTGCCCACCCGCTGAAATTCAGCGACTGGACACTCGAGGACTGGAGATCAAAAATCCTAAGTGCCCACCCGCCGAAATTCAGCGACTAGACACTCGGGGACTGGGTGCGAGAAATAAAAACAAAAACCAGAAGAATCTGACCACTGCAATTCAGTGGCCTCGGGGACTGGACATACCTGGATGGCTGCGCCAAGCATGCCATGAAGCTGTAGCGCGTCCATGGATGCGAGAAGAGCTGGAGTGTGCCCCCGACGCTGTTCGACCTCCGTTTCGGCGACCCCATGTACGCGGCTCGATGGCGTGGTACCACTCGCTGTAGCCGCTTTGGCCATGAAGTGGGGGAAGGTCGCGATAGATGCGCCAGCACCAAAAGAGGCCGGCTCGGCCATCCCAGACAAGGAACCACCCTCCTTGATCGTCAAGGCCGCCCCCGCCGCAGGATCACTCGGAGCAATCGTCGTGTCGTCAGACACCGTGACGACATCGTCGCTCTTGGCCTTCTTGGCACTGTCTGTGGGGGCAGCGACCTCGTCAGCCTTCCTCTTCCGAGAAGGGTCCTCCTCGGCGACGACTGGCGGCACTTTGGCCACGGACGGGTGGCCTATCTTTTTAACCCCAGTCCTGCAAATTGATTACATGAACAAAGTGGTCCGAGTACAACGAAAAATAAGGCAGGTGAATAAAACTCACTTGGCGACTGGTATGAACCGCAGCCCCGTGCGGATGCTAGCCGGCTTCTCCAGTTCGGGGCCCAGTTTCCGACTGAGGCCCATCTCTAGGACATCATGCACCCAAGACACAGACGGCCTCTTTGTTGATGAGGCCGCGACAGGAGCCTCCACAATGTTTTCGGCAGGAGCTCTCCTGGGAGGCGAAGCTGCCGCGGCCGGAGCAACCCCCGACCCAGAGACTGGGGCGAATGGGGGAGGAATCGAGGCCAGAGGTACCTCATTCAGGACGGCGGTGACATCCGGTGCTGCCATCGTCTGTGGCGCTTCATCCCTGGCCAGGCTGGTGGCGTCGAAACTACTCACCGAATGAGGCGGAGATACCTGTCTCGCTGGCTTTGTCTTCCTCTTCGGAGGGGCGTTCACCTCCTTCTTCTTCTTATTTTTCGACGGAGTAGCCTCGCGACGCGAGGTGAGTTCAGGAAGCTCGTCGTCGTCATCATCATGACGTTCAAGACTTCTACTCGCCTCGAGTTCGCGCTGACGCTACCCGCGAGTTTTGCGAACCAATGGGGCGGCCTCTTCCTCGGACTCGTCGTCGTCGTCGCTCCTGTCGCTCTTGGCGCCGCCCTTGGTGGGAGGTGACTCGCCCCCGTCCTGGACGGACGGGCTCGAGTTCTCGTCGTCCGCGGGCGGAAGCCACCCTTCCACCACTTGAAATAACTGCAGCAAGCATGAAGTAATGTCAATATAACCGCGACAGCATCAACTGCAACTGCGAATGGTAAAAAAGTGACTTACCGTCGGGGCTGGATGCCTCGCGGTGTAGGGGCACCCAGCCTTGGCCCGTGTACACCGCCTGGGTGATCTTCTTCAACGCCGGGACGTAGTCCTCGAATTTCCACTCGGCAAGGCAGGACTTCGTCGAGTCTTCCCGGCACGTGTACTCGTACATGTAATGGTCACGGTGGGCCAGGGGAACGAGTCGCTGCCCAAGCCAATAGTTGTACAAATTGATGGTCTGAAGACCCTTCTTCTTCAGGCCGCGGATGGTTTGAAGCATCTCATCCATGACCATCCGCTCGTCTGTTGGGAGCTTGCCGACTTGGAGTCGGCGTGGTTCGGGCCGGTCGGCAGAATACCTTGGGATCACCACCTCGCCGTCTGGAGTCGCCTCGGTGACGTAAAACCAGGACTTCTTGCACTCGCTTGCCGCCTTGGCAAGTAGCATCAGGTCGAAGAAGGAGGCTTTCGACTTGAGCTGGAACGTCAGGCCACCCGCCGCCAGCATTGGGCCGCCTGATTCTTCACGACCAATCCTCCCGTGGAACAGATCCTGCCACAGGGGGAAGTAGGGCCTGCAGCCCAGGTAGCACTCGCAGAATGCCACGAAGATGGCGAGCTACTCGATGCTGTGCGGGCCCAGGTCTGATGGCTGAATCCCGTAGTAGGCACAGAAGCGCCGGAAGAAGAGAGATGTGGGAAACCCCAGCCCCCGCTCTAGGTGGCTGGTGAAGCAGACGAATTCTCCCTCGCGCGGGTCCGGAGTCACCTCTCTGGCTGCGGGGATGCGCCACCTGCCGGCGTGCAGGATCCCGGCTTCCTCGAAAGACGCCAGTAGCGCTCTCGTGCATTTGGACCGGCCCCATGGTTCGGCGGAGGGGGACATTGGCGGAAAGGTTCGTGGAGGTCGGAGGATTTTGTATCGGTTGGATCGCGATGCGGAGGAAAACGGAGATGCGTGAAATCGGAGGAAATGACGAGAGGGTGGTTTTCCGATCGCCTACCGTTTCCTTTATATGGCAGTTGTTACCCGCCAAATCAGGGAGCCGTTACTACGCGGTGATTATGCCAAAAGTTACCGTTGGATTACTCCAACGGCTAGTTTGACTGTGTCTGACGGTCCAACTTTGTCCATTCGACTCGCCGACCTTATCACTACAACAGTGATTAAATATTTTGCCGAGCTGCGACCAGAATGACTAGTTTTTTCCTTTATTCAGGAGCCCGCCGCAGATTCGACTGGATGTCCACATTGGACCCGAATGCTCCGACTGCCAGCAACCACCTGCGCCCAATCGACGACGGCCTCGGGGACTACTGATGGGGATATGCCTACCGGGGTATACCCAGCAGGACGTTTCCGACTGGCCCAGGAACTGGCGAGTGGGCCTGCAGGACGGCGACTGGATCAAGACCTGACGTGGACCCAAGCGACTGGAAGCTGAAGGCTAAGGAGAGTAGATAGGCCCAGTCGGATTAGGTTAAACGAATACCGAAACCTTAACTGATTCGGTTGAGATATGTAAACCCTAGGGGGGTGACTCTATATAAACCTCCCTACAGGGCGTGTAGAGGATACGTTCAATCATCCACCCAAGCGACTCGCCGCCTAGCCGTCGAGCTCGCCCCTTTGTACTTCCATCATAATACAATCTAGCAGGAGTAGGTCTTTACCCTCCGGGGGGCCGAACCTGGGTAAAACCCTGTGTCTCCGCCCTCATCTCGCACCGCAGATGGCTGGCCGCCCTTGCCCTTCGTTCTACTACTCGCTGCCTATTGTAGCTTCTGCCGTGGTCATTCCCACGACACTTACGATCTTCCATGTGCCATCACAACAACTTGGCATGCTCTTTGTTTCTGAACAAACGTTTCAACCGTGGTATTATAGGAGCATACCACATCACCTTGGAAGGAACCCTCTTCCTGGGTGGCTCGCCATCAACATCACCAGGGTCATCTTTTCTGATCTTATACCGCAATGCAGTGCATACCGGGCATTTATCCATATTCTCGTACTTCTCACCATGGTAGAAGATGCAGTAGTTAGGGCATGCATGTATCTTCTGCACATATAATCCTAGAGGGTAGACGAGCTTTTTTCCTTCATACGTACTAGCAGGCAATTCGTTATTTTTTGGAAGCAACTTCTTCATTAGTACCAGCAACTTTTCGAATCCCGAGTCAGTCACACCGATCTCTACCTTCCACTTCAGCAATTCTAGTGTGCTACCCAGCTTCTTCTTGCCATCTTCACAAGTTGGGTACAACAATTTGTTGTGGTCCTGTAACATCTGTTCGAACTGCAACCTCTAATTTTCTGTGTTGCAGTCTCGCTTTGCATTAGAAATGACTCGCGCAAGATCATCAGCGGGCTCATATGGTTCCCGTTCTTCACCTCCTTCTTCTTCATTGTATTTCATTGCGGTATCAGTGTATTCAGGGAACATATATTGGTAGTTGTTATTATCGTTATCTTCTTCATCGTCGTCTTCCATCATAACCCCTCTTTCTCCGTGCCTGGTCCAAACATTATAGCCGAACATGAAACCAAACCAAAGCAGGTGGCTCTGAATGACTCTTGCGGAAGTGTGATCCTTCTCATTCCTACATTCAACACATGGACAACACATAAAACCATCCTGCCGCTTGTTCGCCTCGGCCACAAGACAATATGAACGCACGCCTTCTCTGAAAGCGGCAGAACGTCGGACATCGTACATCCACGGATGGCTCATCTGCATTATAGAACTATATATCAAATGCAATCACGATGCTAAAATTAGTACCGCGTGGTCTAAACGAGAAAATAGTTGCTAGCCTTTTAGGACACTTGGAAACAAAGATGAGAAAACTTAAGTGTGGCTCGGGCACCTCATATCATGTTTATCTTGTGTGACCTAAAGTTGCATCGCTCTAACCGGTATTTCACTGAACACCTCTAGTGCATATGAAGAAAAAACTATCACAAAACTATGCCACCTCCCACCAGGGAAAAACAATTGTGACAGGAGGGGATGTGCCATATATATAGGGTCAGCCCATTAGTCCCGGATTTAGATACAAAGCGGGTCTAATGGGGGTGCCCGCAGTGTGCAGTAGGCCCTACACTCATTAGTGGTGTGCGCCGCTTCGGGAATTTGGGTCTGAACCATTAGTCCTGGCCCCAGCCACATCCGGGACTAATGGCCCTAACGGAAGGCCTGTTTTCTACTAGTGGAGCCACGACGAAGAGCTGAGGGTGGGGCGAGCGACCCAAGGGCATGGGAGGTGTGGAGCTCCACGGATGGTTCTGATTTCCACCTGGCATCGTCTAGAGCGCGTCGAAGGTCAAGAGAGGTATATTTTAAGGAGATCAAAAAGTGAAAAAAAAAAGAAGCATAATTTTAAGGGGACATATTAAAAAACAGCCCACCACATCAGCAAAGTAACGTCTTGCGTGACGCAATGCTTTCTTTCTAGGAAAGGGCAACTTTGTAACCCGCGGTTCACGTTTTGCAACTTCATGACCAATGCTTTCTTTCCAGGCAAGTTCATGTACCAAATTGGCGCTTTTCTCATAAAAATATTACTAACAAAGATGACGACGCCGATAATCTCTGAGAAATTTATTTGTTTGATGATATATATAATTCTCTAATCTAATTCTTCTCTATGGTGTATATGATGTCATATTACATTATCTACATGTCAAAAAAAATTCAAGTAAGCAAATCTGCATTCATTAAGTAAAAAATGTATTCCTCTCAAAGAACTAAATATAGAGCTACCAAACACAAGCTTGACCACTGCTGCTCCATGGGGGGCACGCACTACGGGAGAGATGTTCTTTGCCGTGTGGGTGTTCGCACATGGCAAAGGCCTTTCGGAATACGACAAAGGCTTTGTCGTGTGTATACACATGGCAAATGCCACACGACAACGATCGCCACGACAAAGGCCCTTTGTCGTGTGTCTTTGCGCCCGGAACACGGAAAAGGCTTTGCCGTGTGTTTTCTGCTCAGACACGGCAAAGTAAAGTACTTGACGGTTCTGTCCGTCTGATGGAGCCAACAGATCTTTGCCGTTGCTGTTCTTTGTCATGTGCCTTCTCCCTTTGTCCTGTGTGGTTTCTTTGTTGTGTGCCTTATGTTTGCCGTGTGTCATTTCTTTGCCGTGTGCATTGGTATTTGCCGTGTGTCATCTCTTTGCCATGTGCCTACTGGCTTGTCGTGTGGTCTGTCTTTGCCGTGTGCCAGTCAAGGGTGGCACACGGCAACGTAGCCACCTTTGCCGTGTGTCTGTTGCGCATTATACATGGAAAAGGCCCTGTGACAATGCCCAGCAGCACACAGGTTCCTTACACGTGGCTCCTTTGTCGTGTATATACACACGACAAAGTGACCATGTCGTGTGTATACACACGTCAAAGGAGCTATCATTTTTCAAAAAAAAATCTGTTTTCAGTCATTTCCTGCAATTAAAAACATATGATATATATATATAATCATACAGATCATCAACAACAATAATATACTCATGAACAACAACAATATAATCATCAACAACAACAATATAATCATCACCAACACCAAAATATCACAAGTATGATCGTAATATTACAAGTGTCAAATGGTAGTGTTTATTCTTGCCACAAGCTCATGCCACAAGTGTAAAATACTACAAGACCAACAAGACCTAAACTACACAAATATTACAAGTTCACCCACAAGACCATCACCGCCGAGTGCTCCACAAGCTCATGCTCCATCGTGAGATCCTACAAGTTCAAGACAAGTACATCAAGTTTCTAGGCAAGTTGATGGCAATGGCAAGTACATGGGATTTTGACGACTCTCATGGAAAATTACATCAATATGACAAGTAAAATTTTGACAATGGCATAGAATTATCTACAAGTGTCATGGAATTGCTAAATTTTCTGTAAGTATCATGGCAAGTCTAAATTTCAAACAAGTGTCATGGAATTGCTAAATTTTCTATAAGTATCATGGCAAGGCTAAATTTCATACAAGTGTCATGGAATTGCTAAAATTTCTACAAGTATCATGGCAAGGCTAAAATTTCTACAAGTGTCATAGCATGGCTAAAATTTCTACAAGTGCGATGGCATGGCTAAATTTGACAAGTATAAGAGAACAAACCTGGAGGATGATGTCTACGCACTTCTATTCTTGTAGACAGTTGTTGGGCCTCCAAGTGCAGAGGTTTGTAGAACAGAAGCAAGTTTCCCTTAAGTGGATTACCCAAGGTTTATCGAACTCAGGGAGGAAGTGGTCAAAGGTATTACCTCTCAAGCAATCCTGCAATCAAGATACAAGAAGTCTCTTGTGTCCCTAACACACCCAATACACTTATCAGGTGTATAGATGCACTAGTTCGGTGAAGATATAGTGAAATACAAGTGGTAACGGTGCCAGAAAATAGCTTTGATGGAGCTTGACGGTGAGGTAAAGACTGGAAGCAAGAAAACATGTAACAGATCTAGATGCAAACGGTGTTTCAATGGTTAGAAACAAGGCCTAGGGATCATACTTTCACTCGTGAACACTCTCTCATATAAATATCCTCTCTTCATGATACTACTCATAACTACTCTCCGGTTGGACACTCTAATCATCGGTAGGGCTATAACAGCACACCTCAAAGTCCGCCTTCCCCAATCTACATAACCCCACACTGTCACCTTGAGTGCTAGATGGTTCCAACAAACACCACAATTTCATAGATACATCCAACTCCAAATATAACTCATAACAAATATTCAATCTAGCCAAAGTGCCACACACGGTATGCACGCTGTCACTTTCACACACGTGGGTAAAAGCATAGATCTATTAAAGCACAAAGAGTATTTATGTAGACTCAAACCTAAGTGCCACCATGGCGTGCATGCTGTCACTTTCACACACATGGGGAGAGCAAAGATCTATTGAAGCACTTGAGTAGCAGAGCAGATCTACTTGATTACAAAGCTCATGACCACAACATGATCATGCATAGAGAGAGAGATGAACACATAGCTACTGGTAGAGTCCTTAGCCTCGAGGAAGAACTACTCCCTCCTCATCATGGGAATTAGCAATGGTGATGAAGATGGCGATGGAGATGGCTCCGGGGGCACTTCCCCGTCCCGGCAGGGTGCCGAAACAGAGACTTTCTGTCCCTCAAATCTCCCCTTCGGTGGCGGCGGTGCTACAGAGGTTTTCGTGGATTTCTTCTGTATGCCCTAGGGTTTTTGGGTCGGAAGATTCTTATAGGCGCAGGAATCAAGGTCAATGGGGGTCCACGGGGCCCACACCCCCTATGGGCGCCTCCGGGGCTTGCCCGCGCCTAGGGGTGAGGCCACCCTGTGGCCCCCCTCCGGCTCTGCTTCATTGTTCTGTGTTGCTCCAGGAAAAATAATGACTTTGTCTTTTGTCCCGTCCAATTCCGAGAATATTGATTTTCTGCCTTTCTAAAACCAAAAACAGAAGCAAACAGGCAACTGGCACTATGGCAACTTGTTAATAGGTTAGTTCCAGAAAAGATATAAAAACACCTCAAAGTGTAGACAAAGCAAAGCAAAGTAGATACAAAACAAGCATGGAGCATCAAAAATTATAGATACGTTTCCGACGTATCAGAGGACTCTGATTCAGCCTCCGGACGACCGACGGATTATTGACGGTGAAACACGGCAGATCCTGGTTGTTCGATCCACCCGCGGACCCACCAGGCGGCGGCATCGCATTGTCCATCTGCAGCATTGGAAATTGTGAGCATTAGAAAATAAGGTAAGATTGAAAATTGTGAGCATTGTAAAATAAGACACTTGATCACTTACTCACGAGAAGGCAAAAGGAGGAGTAGGAAGAGTCCCTGGTTGCGAATTGATGAGCATTTGTTGTGTCATCCACCGCATCATCTGCCCCTGTTGCTCTAGCAACCCCTGCTGATGGGCCATCTGCTGCTCTAGCTGCTGCTACCGCTGCTCGGTCGCCTCTCTGTGTGCCCTATTAGCAGTCATCTTCTCCTACATCGTGTCGCCACGATGTGATGAACATTGCAATGCAAAACATGTAGTAAAACATAGATGACCGAGGAAGAACATACCCATAACTGGTCGAGAGCTACAACCGAAGGCCGTGGGCGGGTCTCTACAGCAGGCTGGTCGCTCGTCCTATGCGGTGACCCAGCATACCACTGCATGATGTAGTATACTATAGTCGTTGACATAACACCAATGAAACACCGTTCACGAGTATTACATCCCTCAGAATGGCACAACAGAAACACAGCGGGTCCAATACATGGCTTAAAGGTTACAACTCACTCTTTACATAAGATCCAGAGAACGGTCTAGGTATAAGAGAGAGACAGAACTTCTTACGAAGAAGAATCAAATGTAAATAATGCAAAACTATTATACTATTTAAACTAGTATTTAACTAAGGAATTTGGCATTTGCTGCTATTGCAACGCACTACAGAGATAGGTTCTTTGGTTAGAGATTGTATTCGTATCTAATCAGTAACCTTGTCTTCACTTGAGTTGAGGTATATGTTGACTTTCTTGTCTTTATTGAAGAGCTTTAGCTATTTTTGATAAGTCCTGGAGCATATCTTGATGTAGTCTTCATTTTAAGGCTTCAGAATCTAGCAAGGGTTAATAAGATACTTTGAGTACGAGCGTACTCAGCAAATTCACTAGAAAAGGAGTGTTTGATGCACTATATCTACAGCCACAGACCGTAGGTCGTAGGCAATGCAAGTTTTCATAAACATTTCTTCAAAGGTTGCTTTTATTCTGAAAAGCTATGTCCAATCGACCTTCACGGGTTTACGGAGAACCTTCATGGGGTTCCTTTCCGCCACGCTCGCAGCTCCTTCCGAACAGGAGTAACAAGTTCTGATTCTTACACTCTGCAGAGGTGCGTTACTTTACCCATGAGAGATCAACTCTTTGTTGCACATCCGGGCAGCTTATTCCTGTCCACAATTCCATGATGTGGGGCCCAGAAGATGATCCAAGCCAATCACTGCCGCTTCGCGACCCCGCATGCCTCCTTGGTGTACACCATGCCCACATAAAGAATTACGGCAATGGTTTGTACAAACCGTTAGCTGTCAGAACTATCGTGGGACGTTGAGGGTTCCCACCCATATGCTTCATATCCTCTACGAATTACCAATTAAAATGCACGCTACGAGGATAACAGCCACGACCTGCACATCCGGCTTCATGCGAGAGGAAGAAGATACAGCTAACTTCTTTGTCCCATTCCAAATCTCATGGTCAACGCGTAATATACGGTTCAAGAATTACTGGTGACATTGGTTGTTAAGCCCTAGGTGATATAGTTCTGAACAGTGGTATTCCAACTGTCAGATTTAATAGATTAATTGATCACCCTGGATCAATAGTCAATAGTTCTCATTATCATTGGAAAATAGTGTTTTCTAACCTTTTTCAAATGCAGGTGAAGACAACACTGGATTTGTAAAATACTTTACAAAAAATAAACAAAGGACATGAGCAAGTGTGAACTTGCCTTTTGTGGTTGCAAGATTATGCACTCACGGTCTTCGAGTCAATATAAGATCCAAAAATCTGAAATCAGCATCATTGGTCCGGTAAGGACTAATGTTTAAAGAAGCGATATGTTTTTATGCGTAAGTAGTGTGATGCACGTTTTAAGTGTAAATTCCGGAAATAATGTTGTTCCAAAGTTTCGATTTCGAAAGTGGTTACTTTGGAATGTGTGGTCTTTTTAAATAAGTTTCATAGTTGTACTTTTATTAGAGTGTAGGAGTCACTAGTGCAGAACGGCCCATTGGTCCCGGTTGGTAAGTGGCTTTAGTCCCGGTTACCCAACCGGGACGGGGCAATCGGGACTAAAGCCCGAACCTTTAGTCCCGGTTGCCCCACCAACCGGGACAAAAGATCATACACGTGGCCGCTGCTCCGTGCGAGGGGGGGAGGAGCAACCGTTCCGGTTCGTAATATGAACCGGCACAAATAAGCTTCTGCCACGGTAGAGATTTGACACATTTCTCTGCCGTGGCAGCATTTTGTCCACTTTTTGTGCCACGACAGAGAATTCATTTATGTTGTTTTATTGTTTATTTAGTGTTTTGCACTCATCAATGAAGGAACCATTATATTACACAAGATCATCATGACAATATTATATTCGATACACGGATCGAGTTCATGCATTACATACAAAAGTTGCTCTTTTTACAATCCTGATTGTCTATACACAACCGAATAATATTCCCCTTTTGGGTTTAGGACTTCGGCATCCAAGAATCCCGCCAATTCCTCCTGAATTGCTCGTACGCGATCCTTTGGAAGAAGACCGTCCCGTAGACGTTCGATCTGATTTAAAAAAGGAGTCAGCCTATATGAATGAAACTAAACACAATTTGATTATAATTAAAAATAATAAAAATTGTTTACGTACGTGGAGTTGCTCTAAATTTATGCCCTTCTCATCGCACGTCTGCCGGATGAACTCGTAAACATAGTATCCACATAGATTGTTACCTGGTCCCTGCGTCAGGCACTTTACGAGAACATAGTTCAATCAAAATAATAATCAAGCATGATAATAACTGTATCAAAACTAGAATCAAAGAAATGCGCGGATATAGCTAGTGGTGCTTACATCTAGTGCTTTAAATGTAAGCTCCGCTTTCCAAACACCCCTAGCCTTGTTGGTGAACCGTTTCCAAGCGCTGCCTGGCGAAGAAAACGAATAAAATAAGTTATTAATTACTTGATATCATAAAATTTACGAACATTGCCGATATAGTGTCGTAATGATTAGAATTACCGCTGGAGAAGCATCTGCATGTCCTTCCACTACTCAAGGGATTTATGTTTTGAGTCCATGACTAGTACACGCCCTTTTTCAAGTTGAATGATTAACAGAATATAGTGGAAGCTGCGAATTCATAAGTAATCAATTATATACTTAACATCGAGTAAGCGAAATACAAAGTGTATATAAGACAATAACACTCACTCGAAGTTGTAAGGAAAAAGTATTTCCCTTTTGGTTTCTTGAAACCTTAACGCGTGTACTATATTATCCTCTGTATCCTGGGGGCTTGTTTTGAGATTAGCTTCATGAACCCAATATGGGTCAATGAAGCCAATGTCATAGATTTGTCCTCTGCTGCATTCGAGAATCTTCATTCTGCATATTACAGTATGATTATATACATGCAATAAACAAGGTGAGATAGCTGGAGACTAAATTAACTATAGAATTAGTACTTACAGACAATAGGCACTGCTGATCGATTTGTCCAAGGCGTCTTGATTGAACAATTGAAATAGTTCATCAAATTCAATGGATATCATGTCATCCTTTTCTTTCCCATGATGCTTTTTTCTAACCCCCAGCACTATCCAGTTAGCCCCGGCCTTTGTGGCATGCATGTACCAGTTATGCAATCTTCGCATTTTTGTTGGAAGATTATTTACCTCCTCAGGTTTGACGAGAGGTTTGCCGTACTGGTATTTGTATGCTACTTCACTCACGAGGAAGTACTCTAACTGGGATAAGTACTGGGCAATACTCATACCTTGAGCAGCGCAGCTCCAGACAGTGCAACTACCTTTGGATCATACTGCTCTTCAACCCCATATTTTCTCGACCCCACATTGGTACGGGAAATCACCTTGAGAGGGGCGCAAGACTGTTTTGCTTGTTCTCTGAGCTGGGCAACAGATTTCTCGCTTGCATCAGTACTGCTCTTCGAGGCTTGTTGTGCCGCATGTGACTTGAGAATAGAACGCTCATAGTCTGATGACAGCTTTGGTTCGGGTTGATGAAGAGTCTTTAGCATTTTCAACACTTTGGCTTTTTCTTCTTTGGTGCTGGGGAACTCTAGCTCTTTCGGTCGCCTCAGCTTAAAAACGTCTGCTTCAAGATCAATGATCACCGCAGTCTCCTCTTCAGTATAGTCATAAGCTCTCTTGGGAGGAACCTTTGGTACTTTTGGAAGAGGCTCTTGTTTATGTTTCGGCGATCGCTTACCACGACGCAGAGTAGCGGTACGCTTACGCTTTTTATCCTGAGGCGCCGGCGATGGCTCCCGCGGCGATGGCTGCGCTGGAGATTGGTGAGGCGACGGAGCCGGGTGAGGCGACGAAGACGGCTGCCGCAGCGGCGACAACCTCGCTGGAGATGGGTGAGGCGGCGGCGAACATGTCCTTGGCGTGTGATTTCGAAGCATGATACATTCCTTTGGCCATAGAATGGTGACGTTTGTGGCGTCTCCCAGTACAGTCACATCCCCTTCACCTGCAGGGTAGTGAAGATCCAAAACTTCAAAGGTGGGCATGATTTCATCCACCCCGACAACAGCGTAGCCCTCCGAACCGGATAGCGGTGGTAAGTTGGTGTGGGTCCAATTGGTAAGGCATAGCCGACCGCCACCTTCATTGATATGTTCACAACTTTGACATGTAGCTCGCAGTGCGTCATCTCTGTGATATCATCCACTGGGTAGCCAACATGAGCCATCGCCGGTGCACCATCGTCATCGCCATTGTCATCACCCGGGACCTCGGTGGAAGCCACACTGCTTTTTTGATTCTTCGATAGGCCGGTAGCATCGAATGCAGTGTGCTGCTGAGATGGGCCGGTAGTACTTTGCTCTTTAAGTGCGTTAATTTCATCTTGTTGTTGCTTTATTCGTTCTTCAATTATACGCATTCGCTCTTTCTGAATATCTGCTTCAACTTCCGCCCAGTCCTTTCTCCTCTGACGGCTTCTATCAGGATATTTCTTCCTCTCTTCGGGAAACCCAGTCCTCCATGGTTTGGAGCCGCTTGTGCCTCGTGTTCGTCCATCATGTTCCTTATTTCCAACGGCGAGTGTGAGCTCATCATTCTCTCTATCGGGAATGAAGTCCCCATCTTTAACAGCCTTTACTGCTTTTCTCATCTTCTCGATTGGCAACGTGTCTTCTTTATGTCGTATGTTATATATACACTTCCTTTCCGAGTCCAACGTGTCCCCATGCCCGTAAAACCAATTCCTTGCACGTTCTACCCAATCGTCTGTCTCTGGGGTGATCTTTTTAGCACGCAGTTCATTCTTAAGTTTCTCCCACTTAGGAATGCCAGCCCTGTAGCCACTTTGCCCCATAGTATGGTGATACTTCTTGTTAGCAGCATTCAGCTTATTCGTTGCAGACATTTTCTTAGCTTTTTCTGATGTCTTGTATTTCACAAACTCAGCCCAGAATGGTTTTATCTTCTCAAACTAAATATTCTTGAAATCGGGAGCCTTCTCTTTCACAACATAGTCAAGGTGCAATCTTTTCTTCCAGTTGGTGAAACACTGGGCCATCTTCTTCAAAGCCCACTCCCTGAACATAGCCTCCATGGCTCTCCCATGTTCTAAGGCGTCCTCAACTGGATCCTCCGCATTTGGATCCAGCTCTATCTTCGGTAGTTTGAAATTAACCATGAGACTCTTCCATAGTAAATCTTTGGCATTGTTAGGGACAAATAAACATGTTCCCTCTTCTTCCGCATCAGCAGGCCTATTCCAATTTCGAATGGTGATCGGGATTAAGTCCCTAACGATTACTCCGCATTGTGCCACAAATTTGTTTGCAACAACTTCGGGAGCCATCGGTTTGCCGCCTTCAGCGACATCTTCGATCCTGAACCTCTCATGGTATCCCAACTTTTTGGTTGGGCCTTGGCCGCTCTTTTTAGTAGATTTCTTCGATCCGGAGGGCTAAAAGAAGAAAGATCGCCGTTACTATTTCTATATAGATAGCAGATGATTAATTAATGAATTAATTATATTACATGCACCTCGCCGGAGCGGTCGTCTTCTCGATCACACAAGGCATCGCCTTCTCCCTCGTGGCAAAAAGAGGATCACCCTCACCGGAGTTGTTCAGAAACATTGATACATCTAAATTTTCTTCCCCGCGGATCACACCTTGGATCAACTCTTCCTTTTCTTCGTCTCTGTCGTGTGGGTCCATATTTTCTCCATAGGTGGAAAAACGGATAAGTCAAAGAGGCTAAGGGATAATGTTAGGTACGGTGTTGAGAGATATAAACCCTAATTCGGAGAAACCCTAATATATACATACACAATAATAAAAATGAATTTACAATATCAGAAACCCTAATTCGGAGAAACCATCGGGCTCGGATCCTATCGCGAAGAATCAATACCAGAAATAAAGGTTGCAATCAACCAACCCTCGGGTTCGGGATGCCCTGGCGAGGACACACCGGCTAACCCTAGGTGCAACATCGATTCAACTGGGGTCTATGACAACTAATATCATGGCTAAGCATCTACAATACGATGGCTATCAAGAAATCTTCGATCTTCGATGGTGTTGACCTCGGTCTTTGATCTCGATCTCGTATTCTACCGCAAAGAACCGAACACCAGAAAGAGAGGGGAACAATCAACACATGGCATCGATGCAATGATCAAACAAGGATGATGATATGACAAGTTAATTTGTATTGAAAAGTAACCCTGAGACATGCTCGGCAATTTAAACAGGGTTCCGAGGGGTGAAAACCCTAACTCGGCGAAACTCCGGAGTATATGAGAGGGGTTGATTTTGTTCTCTAATTAAACTTTTCTTGAAAGTTGTTGAACAATGCATGATTATAGGTTAAATAGTTAGATCTCATTTTTCTGAACATTTTGATATATTATTTGTATTTTTCTGAGATATAAATAATTAATTATTGAATTAACAATATTATATCAATTTCTGGATTTAATTAAACCATTTCTGAATTTAAACAAAACAGAAAACATTTTACACCGAGGCCACTGCTAGCCATAGTGCCTGATAGAGGGCAGTGGCCCTCACCCTCCACGACGGTGGGACTGGACCAGGCTTTGACGGGTGGACTGGACCAGGCCATCGCTAACTGCAGACCGCAGGCACCTAGCCTCTGAGGGTGGCAGTGGGACCGGCCACGCTGGCACCAGATGACGCTGAGCACCACGTCACCACGACAGGTGACGCGGCATACGGTGGTCGACGGCGACCTTGGGGAGCGCGCGGGACTGCGGGGCTGTGCGTGTTCGAACCAGCGTAGCACGCGAATGATATAGAGGCGGTGCCGCTCCTATTTGGTAGCCGGAGCTACGTCTATGGCGAGGTCTGGCGGTGGCCGACGGCGGCGCTCGAGGCTAGAGCAAACAAGAGAGGGAGGAAAGGAAGGGAAGGGTCCTAGAGGACCGGTGGCTCACCCTGAGCGCGGTGGTGGGGTCGGGGAAGCACGACGAGGTCGGAATCGGGCTGATGGACGGCGGCGAACCTCGTCGGGGTTGGGGAAGAAAGCATCGAGGGGGTCGGGGCGTGCTCGAGCCCTCTGCTTGCGCGGACGGAGGCGACCGGGGCACGCGCGGACGGAGGCGATGGTGTGGCGGCGGCGAGCTCGGGCAGCCTGCCGGCGTCGTCGGGGTTTCCTGTGCGCGCGTCGGTGAGAAGCAGAGAAGTGAGATGGGGAAGAAGAAGAGGAGGCACGTCAGTTATAAACGAAGGGCCTTTTGTCCCGGTTGGTGGCTCCAGCCGGGACTAAAGGGTCATACGTCCCGGTTGGAGCCACCAACCGGGACGTATAGTCCACTTTTTTTTCATCAGCCCAAGGGGCGCGCGCAGGGCTCTTTAGTCCCGGTTGGTGGCTCCAACCGGGACATATGACCCTTTTTTAGAAAAAAAATCAGGAATTTTCTCTCTGTTCCCGCCTTATTTTTTATTTGGGGTTTAAATTTGTAATGTTTTTTAAATGATAATTACTTTGGAATTTAAAAAAATTTAAACATAAAAAGTGTTTGAATTTGAATAACTAATTCAAAACCATTTTATGTTTTTAAAAATAATTAATGTAACCATTTAAACTAAGAACCATTTAAAATTAAAAATGAATTAACTTATATTTTTTGAATATTAATTTGGAATTTATAAAAACTTTAAACATAAAAAGTGTTTACAGTTGAATAAATAATTCAAAACCATTTTCTATTTTTAAAAAATAATTAATGTAACCATTTAAAATTAAAAATGAATTAACTTATATTTTTTGAATATTAATTTGGAATTTAGAAAAACTTTAAACATAAAAAGTGTTTGGATTTGAATAAATAATTCGAAACCATTTTCTGTTTTAAAAAATAATTAATGTAACCATTTAAAATATGAACCATTTACAATTAAAAATGAATTAACTTATAGTTTTTTTAATATTAATTTGGAATTTAGAAAAACTTTAAACATAAAAAGTGTTTGGATTTGAATAAATAATTCTAAACCATTTTCTGTTTTAAAAAATAATTAATGTAACCATTTAAAATATGAACCATTTACAATTAAAAATTAATTAACTTATATTTTTTAAATAGTAATTTGGAATTTAGAAAAACATTAAACATAAAAAGTGTTTGGATTTGAATAAATAATTCAAAACCATTTTCTGTTTTTAATTTGGATTTGAATTAACTTATATTTTTTATATATTAATGGGCGAAAAAAAATGGACGGGAAATAATGGGCGGAAAGAAAATTTTATTAGGATAGAACTGGAATTAAAGTACATAACGCAACTAACACAAAGTTACATAGAAGAACTAAAAATTAAGATACATGGCCAGATTAAGCCACAATCGGCCGAACTTGTTTTGCAATGTTGGAGTGATTCAGTCATGCTCCTTCCTACACCTGTAATACTCGCCATCGTGCTACTTGCATGGCCATTGCCGCTTTCATCGTCGGGTCGCTGTAGTTGAACCTTGAAGGCTGAGTGCAGTGGGCTGGACTTGAGGGTAGCCGAGGCGGGGCCTAGAGTCGGCCATGTCGTGAGCCATGACGCTCTGGAGAGTGCGCCACCACAGCCGACGGCCTCGTTGAAGTTCGGAGGAGGTGGGTCCTCCTCGTGCTGGCGAGCCTCTCACGCCGATCCACAAAGAAGGCTTCCCAGTTGGGAAATAGTCGATGCCATCTGGGATTCCTCCGCTGCTCGGCGTGAGCTCAAGTAGTAGTGGTTCGTGATGGCCATCCGACACGCCACACCTAGAGGGACAGGAGGAATCGACGCCCCGGCCAAAGATCTAGCCGACGGGACACAATAGCCGTGAGGCAAGGGGTAATTGGCGAAAGCGCCCGCCTCTAGGAGTTAGTGCTACGGTGGAAGTCATGGGAAAGAGTGATGAGGTTGCAGATATGAGTCTAGAGATGTGCAATGACAATGGAGGCCAACCCTACATATATATATAGTGAGAAATGGCAGGAAGATAACTGGAGGAAAGAACTGGCGGGAAAACTGGCGGGAAGAAATGGCGTGAGAAATGGCGGGAAGAAAAATCGCGGGAAGAAAAATGGTTCATTTAGAACTTGCATTGGATCTCTGAAGAAACCACATATTGCGAGTCTAAAAATGATTTTTTCAAAAAATCACGGGCGATAGATCATGTACCTGTAGTACAAACCGGACCCACTTCCTACCGATTCGGCAGACATTTGTCCTTTTTACCCGGGATGGACGAAAAGGTTTGAGATGTCCCGGTTGGGATATAGTCCATGTAAGGTGGTCTAGTATTTTAGGAAAATGGGACGGTAGCATTCTGAAACAGCATTTTGGTGGTTACTTCACAAAACGACCCGTTTTTTGTGCTCGGAAAATGGAAAAGGGCTTTTCCGTGCGACAAAAAGGAAAACTTCCTCCTACAACATTGTTCTCCATACCAATGTCCACATGCATGCATAATATGGGCACAGCATCACAAACTATGCCGTGATTCCGCACATAACATCGGTCATTTGGACCGAAAGCCATGAAACCTCGAACATGATAGGTCATTTTGTAAAGGTTTTTTGAGACATGATCAATATACCAAGTCTGGTATTTTTCCTTTCAAATATGCCACATAATATAACACCACGCGAAGGATTTTCATTGTTCGGATTTTTTTTGAATTTATTATGCCCGTTTTGAATTTTCTGAATTTCTAACTATGGTCGAACCGGCGTGCATGAAGATAGGGGATGAGCATCGTTAGAACTTGCATTGGATCTCTGAAGAAACCACATATTGCGAGTCTAAAAATTATTTTTCAAAAAATCACGGGCGATAGATCATGTACCTGTAGTACAAACCGAACCCACTTCCTGCCGATTCGGCAAACATTTGTCCTTTTTACCCGGGATGGACGAAAAGGTTTGAGATGTCCCGGTTGGGATATAGTCCATGTAAGGTGGTATAGTATTTTAGGAAAATGGGACGGTAGCATTCTAAAACAGCATTTTGGTGGTTACTTCACAAAATGACCCGTTTTTTGTGCTCGGAAAATGAAAAAGGGCTTTTCCATGCGACAAAAAGGAAAACTTCCTACTACAACATTGTCCTCCATACCACTGTCCACATGCATGCATAATATGGGCACAGCATCACAAACTATGCCGTGATTCAGCATATAATATCGGTCATTTGGACCAAAAGCCATGAGACCTCGAACATGATAGGTCATTTTGTGAAGGTTTTTTCGAAACATGATCAATATACCAAGTCTGGTATTTTTCCTTTCAACTATGTCACATAATTTGACACCACGCGAAGGATTTTCATTGTTTGGATTTTTTTGAATTTCTTATGCTTGTTTTGAATTTTCTGAATTTCTAACTATGGTCGAAGCGGCGTGCATGAAGATAGGGGACGAGCATCGTTAGAACTTGCATTGGATCTCTGAAGAAACCACATATTGCGAGTCTAAAAATTATTTTTTCAAAAAATCACGGGCGATAGATCATGTACCTGTAGTACAAACCAGACCCACTTCCTACCGATTCGGCAGACATTTGTCCTTTTTACCCGGGATGGACAAAAATGTTTGAGATGTCCCGGTTTGGAGATAGTCCATGTAAGGTGGTATAGTATTTTAGGAAAATGGGACAGTAGCATTCTGAAACAGCATTTTGGTGGTTACTTCACAAAACGACCCGTTTTTTGCGCTCGGAAAATGGAAAAGGGCTTTTCCGTGCGACAAAAAGGAAAACTTCCTCCTGCAACATTGTTCTCCATACCAATGTCCACATGCATGCATAATATGGGCACATCATCACAAACTATGCCATGATTCCGCACATAACATCGGTCATTTGGACCGAAAGCCATGAAACTTCGAACATGATAGGTCATTTTGTGAAGGTTTTTTCGAGACATGATCAATATACCAAGTCTGGTATTTTTCCTTTCAACTATGTCACATAATATGACACCAAGCGAAGGATTTTCATTGTTTGGATTTTTTTGAATTTCTTATGCCTGTTTTGAATTTTCTGAATTTCTAACTATGGTCGAACCGGCGTGCATGAAGATAGGGGACGAGCATCGTTAGAACTTGCATTGGATCTCTGAAGAAACCACATATTGCGAGTCTAAAAATTATTTTTTCAAAAAATCACGGGCGATAGATCATGTACCTGTAGTACAAACCAGACCCACTTCCTACCGATTCGGCAGACATTTGTCCTTTTTACCCGGGATGGACAAAAATGTTTGAGATGTCCCAGTTTGGAGATAGTACATGTAAGGTGGTATAGTATTTTAGGAAAATGGGACAGTAGCATTCTGAAACAGCATTTTGGTGGTTACTTCACAAAACGACCCATTTTTTGCGCTCGGAAAATGGAAAAGGGCTTTTCCGTGCGACAAAAAGGAAAACTTCCTCCTACAACATTGTTCTCCATACCAATGTCCACATGCATGCATAATATGGGCACATCATCACAAACTATGCCATGATTCCGCACATAACATCGGTCATTTGGACCGAAAGCCATGAAACTTCGAACATGATAGGTCATTTTGTGAAGGTTTTTTCGAGACATGATCAATATACCAAGTCTGGTATTTTTCCTTTCAACTATGTCACATAATATGACACCATACGAAGGATTTTCATTGTTCGGATTTTCAATATACTAAAGGTTCATCTTTAGTCCTGGTTGGAGGGATTTCGGCAGGCTAGGCCAGGCAGCACTAATGATAGGGGTGAGTGTCGACATTATGTCGTGCGGCATGTACCTTGTCCCGGATGGTGTCACCAACCGGGACTAAAGATGATTCTTAGTCCGCTGGAGACACCAACCGGACAAAACACGAGTCAGCACTAATAATAGGGGTGAGTGTCGACATTATTTCGTAAGTGTCAGCACTATGCCGAGCTGCTTGTACTATAAATATGCATCCTTGTGAGTCCAGTCCTCCAGCCAGTTTGAGGCATCTCCAAGATGGTTTTTGAGAGTAGGGACACCACTACGGCCATTTTTAGGGAGATGCCGATGGAGCCCAGTCCTCCGGCATCTCCGAGAAACTGGTCATAGAGGCACTCCCTAATATGTGAAATTATTTAGCTCCCAGGCGTATTGATCTAGTTAGAGAAGTTACAAGCTGCAAGATGGTTTTCGAGAGCAGGGACACCACTACGGCCAGTTTCAGGGAGATGCCGCCGGATCCCAGTCCTCCGGCATCTCCGATAAACTGGTCATAGAGGCACTCCCTAATATGTGAAATTAGTTAGCTCCCAGGTGTATTGATCTAGTTAGAGAAGTTACAAGCTGCAAGATGGTTTTCAAGAGCGAGGACACCACTACGACCAGTTTGAGGAGATGCCGCGGATCGATCCTCCAAAGATCTCCAAGAAACTGGTCATAGAGGCACTCCCTAATATGTGACCATGCGCGTTTGGAGATCAGATCTTAATGGTAAGTATGAATCGGGACAACTTCTTCATAGTCCCAGTCCAGCCACAAAACGGTACTAACACTCAAGACATTTATTAATATTAAAAACTGAGACTACGAAACCGGGACTAAAGGCCCTCCTATATATAGTCCTGGTCAAGCCACAAACCGCGAAAGACATGAACTAGAGTTACATAATATGAGCATGAACTTCTTGGCATATGTTCTTCCTTATGATCGCTTCAGACGTAACCATGGAGAATTTTCTTTACTTAACGGAATGCTTGGGTCAGTTTTCACTGTGAAGGGTGGAATTTCATCAAACTTATTATAATCTTCAGACATGTCTGTCTTGTCCTCGATTCCCACGATGTTTCTTTTCCTTGAAAGAACTATGTGACGCTTTGGCTCATCATATGATGTATTCGTTTGCATATTTTTTCTTTTTTTCGGTCTGGAGGACATGTCCTTCACATAGAAAACCTGAGACATATCATTGCCTAGGACGAATGGTTCATCTCTATAACCAAGATTGTTGAGATCCACTATTGTCATTCCGTACAACTGGTCTATCTTTACCCCTTCCCCATTCAGGTTGACCCATTTGCAGCGAAACAAAGGGACCTTAAAAGAGACTCCATAGTCTAGTTCCCATATCTCCTCTATGTTACCATAGTATGTGTCCTTTTTTCCATTCTCGTCTATTGCATCAAAGCGGACACCACTATTTTGGTTGGTGCTCTTTTTATCTTGGGCGATCGTGTAGAATGTATTCCCATTTATTTCGTACCCTTGGAAATTCAATACAGTAGAAGATGGTGACGCGGCCAACAAGTATAGATGATCTCCAATAGTGGTGTCATTCAAGAGATGTGTCCGCATCCAACCATCAAAAGACTTAATGTGTTCATCTGTAATCCATGATTCAGGCTTCCCCAGGTTTTTGGAGCGTACAATATTCTTGTGTTCCTCGATATACGAAGCTGCCAAGGTGGAATTATGTAGAACTGTGTAGTGTGCTTTAGTGAAAGAATCCCCGTCCCTAATATCATTGCTTTCTTTCCCAGCTTGTCTTTTCCAATTAGTCTTCCCTCATGCCGCGAGTCAGAAACACCAATCGTCTTAAGGTCAGGAATAAAGTCAACACAAAACTCAATGACCTCCTCTGTTCCATATCCCTTGGAGATGCTTCCTTCTGGTCTAGCACGGTTATGAACATATTTATTTAAGACTCCCATGAACCTCTCAAAGGGGAACATATTGTGCAGAAATACCGGACCGAGAATGGCAATCTCTTCCACTAGGTGAACCAGGAGATGCGTCATAATATTGAAGAAGGATGGTGGGAACACCAACTCAAAACTAACAAGACATTGTACCACATCCTTCTGTAACCTTGGCAGAATATCTGGATTGATTACCTTCTGAGATATTGCATTGAGGAATGCACACAGCTTCACAATGGGTACTCGAACATTTTCCGGTAGAAGCCCCCTCAATGCAATCGGAAGCAACTGCGTCATAATCACGTGATACTATGAGACTTCAGGTTTTGGAACTTTTCTTTGCCATATATTATCCCTTTATATTAGATGAGAAGCCGACGGCACACCTTGATACCGTAAAGGACTTCAAAAAGATTTCCTTCTCTGCTTTGGTAAGAGCATAGCTGGTACGACTTAAGTGACGCCTTTATCCGTCTTTGTTACGTATGCATGTTCATTGGGTCTTTCATAATTTGTTGGTCCTCCCGTGCTTCTGGTGTATCTTTTGTCTTCCCATACATGCCTAGGAATCCTAGCAGGTTCATGCAAAGATTCTTCATCACGTGCATGACGTCGATTGAAGAGCGGATATGCAGGACTTTCCAATATGGTAGCTCCCAAAATATAGATTTCTTCTTCCACATGGGTGCGTGTCCTGTAGAGACGTCGTTCGGAACTGATTGACCGTCGGGACCCTTTCCAAAGATTACTTCTATGTCCTTGACCATACCAAATACATCATCACCAGCAGGGAGTTCAGGCTTCTTCCGGTGATCTGCCTCACCTTTGAAATGCTTGCCTTTCTTTCTTACGGTATGATTGGTCGGAAGAAATCGTCGATTCGCCAGGTACACAACCTTCTTGCATTTATGCAAATATGTACCTTCAGTCTTATCTAAACAGTGTGTGCATGCCTTATATCCCTTGTTTGTCTGTCCTGAAAGGTTACTAAGAGCAGGCCAATCACTGATGGTTACGAATAGCAACCCTCGTAGATCAAATGGCTCCTGTTTGTTCTCATCCCACGCACGTACACCTGGTTTGCCCCACAACTGTAAGAGTACTTCAACTAATGGCCTAAGGTACACATCAATGTCGTTGCCTCGTTGCTTCGGGCCTTGGATGAGCACTGGCATCATAATGAGCTTACACTTCATGCACAACCAAGGAGGCAGGTTGTAGATACATAGAGTCACGGGCAGCTTTGCGATCGCAGCTCTGCTCCCCAAAAGGATTCATGCCATCCGTATTAGACCAAACCATAAGTTTCTTGCGCCACCGCAAAGTCCGGGAAGTCTCTCGATTTTTCTCCACTGTGACCCATCGCCAGGGTGTCTCAATTTCCGCCTTTCTTACGGTCTTTTGTGCCATCGCAACAACCCGGCATGCTCTTTGTTTCGAACATGCTTTCAACCTTGGTATTATAGGAGCATACCACATAACCTTATTAGGAACCCTCTTCGAGGGGCTCTCCTCAACATCACTGTGGTCACTGCCTATTTTTATACCGCAATGCATTGCATACCGGGCATTTATCTAAATTCTCATACTCCTTACCGCGGTAGAGGATCCAGTCATTAATGCATGCATGTATCTTTTGCACATCTAATCCTAGAGGACAGAGAGTCTTGTTTGCTTGGTAGGTACTCTCGGGAAGTTCGTTATGTTTTGGAAACTTCGGCTTCATTATTTTCAGCATCTTTTCAAACGAGGAGTCAGTTAGACCACACTCTGCCTTCCATCGCAACAATTCCAGTGTGGTACCGAGCTTTGTGCTGCCATCTTCACAATTTGGGTACAAAAATTTCTTGTGATCTTCTAACATGCCCTATAACTTCAACTTCTCATTTTTTGTTTCATAGTCTCGCTTTGCATCAGAAATGACCCTACCAAGTTCATCAGCGGGCTCATCTAATGCCCGTTCTTCACCTCCTTCCTCTCCATTGTCTTCCATTGCAAGATCACCGATTCGTGAAACATATGATGATAGTTGTTATCGTCATCTTCTTCACCATCTTCCATCATAACCCCTCTTTCCCCGTGCTTGGTCCAGTAATTATAGTTGGGCATGAAACCTTTCATAATCAGGTGGCCACGAATGATTTTCAAGGAAGAGTACTCCTTGTTGTTCCGACATTGAACACATGGACAACGTATAAAACCATTCTCTTTGTTTGTCGTAGCGACATCGATAAATTTATCCACGCCTTTCATATACCCGGCTACGCGTCGGTCACCGTACATCCATTCCCGACCGTTCATCTGCATCATATAAGTAAGTTTATCAAAAAATAGGACATCATAAATAGTGAAATGACCAATTCACATCGACACATGCATTGTATCAATGACAGAGAAAAGATAAGATTGCTAACCTCGATTGAGGAAAATAAAGAGGAGAAAGCTCAAGTGCGTCTCAGACACCTTCTATATGTTTGTTCTATGAGAAATTGAACGTGATCATTCACTCAAACATTTCATCAAACACCTTGAATGCTTGCATAGGGGAAAAAACTAGCACACCCCTCACACCTTCCACCAAGAAAAAACAGAGTGGAGGCAGAGGGCTGGGGTGTTGCATTTATAGAGGGCGGGAGCATACATCCCGGTTTGTAACACAAACCGGGACTAAAGGTGTGTGCCACGCCACGTGACGCCTATTTTAGTCCCGGTTTGTTACAAACCGACGATGCTCTCTACCAACCGGACGCATGCCTCCGGCCCGGCCCGCCGAACCGGACGTGCGTTAAAGATTAGTCCTGTTCATGGTGCAACCGGATAGGTAGCAAGATTAGTCCCGGTTCATGGCGCAACCGGGACTAATGCTCTTAGGGGGGCGCGAACGGATGGCCTTTTTTCTACTAGTGAGTGGTTGTAGTCAACACCTTTGTAGGAGTAAAATATACATTCTTATGACATACTAGTTAGGACTCTTTATACAAGATTTCTTATTTAAAGTGGAAAAAAGGATAACCTTCGAAGAAAAGGTTTCTCTTCTAAGGTCTAAATAACCTTGTGGTTAGTTAGTGATGGTTGATGTTATTTGTTTTAATCAAATGGTTTAAGTTGATGCTGCTTTATAGATTAACTACTTCAGACAAAAGTTAACTATAAAACATGTAGCCATGTGTATGGTATTATATTTGGACTCTTGGAGACTAAAGTTAACTTTAAAATATAGATAGTTTTTGAGAGTATGATACTTATACATTAGTATCTTGTATATCTGAAAAGTGTTCTTTAAGTTATTTAAGGATGGTTATTCTTTAACTTGGGATTATGGTTTCTTAATTCTCTGTTAGAGTAGTATCATTTACCCTTTATAGATAAATGAGTAGAGTTTATAATTCCAGATATAATTTTATTTAATTATCCTTAGAATTTTTTTATAGTGTTGTGATAATTGTTGATATTTGATAATTTAAAGTAAATGGAAAGGATTTGATTCATTCACAAGATGTTCTTTAAGGTTTCTATCATGAGTTGGAATCCTTTGAGAATATAATCTTCACTTAGAGTTGAAGATAGTTTGATATGAAGATATTTATAATGTTTTTAAACCATTAGAGTTTTATTTCATTAATATTTAAGATCTGTATTATATATTAAACTTATTTTACTCATTTCAAGGATATTAAAAATTTTATTTATTCTTTTATGAATTATTAATGAAGTAAATAAGTTTATATTTGATTTGTTAAAATATTTGAATTTTTGTTTATCTCAAAAGCAAAATATTAGGTTTTTAATATGTAAATGTTATTTTTGTGATTATTTTGGTATATTACATGTATTTTTGTGATTTATACATAATAAAATATGATTTTTATAATGCTTATTACTTTTAATTATTTAATAAATAATAAATATTTAATTAAGTGAAATAATAATATATGATTATATTTTAAATTATAATTCGTATTTTCCAAGATTTTTGGTATTTTACTTATATTATAAAATTTAATCCTTATAGGAATTTGAATTATTAAAGTTTTTAATACTAGATATTTATTTAGTATTTTTTCAAAAATACTATAATATTAATAAATAATGAAAGTGATTTTTATTTATTTTTATCACCTTTCAATAATTTTGTAAAATTCTATAAGGAATATTTAAATTACAAAATTCTTATAAAAATTTGAATATCCAAAATTTGATATCTTATTTTATTTGGACAGAGTGTATTATTGTGAATCCAAAAATATTTTATTTATAATTTTTGGACTATTAATTTATTTTCTATAATTTTATTAGGGTTAGGGGTATTTTGGTCTTTTCCAATTGATCAAAAGATTTAATAAATAACCTGGGCTGGCCCCTTGGGCTTATTGGGCCAAAGTGGCCCAATAGGGCAGGGTCAAATGGCTACCCCGAAGGGTTTTGGCCCACCCAGGCCACTCTGCCTCCTCTTTCTCCCTCGACCTTATCTTCTCCTCTAACTCGCCCCCGTGGCCGGCGATGCCGCCACCGTCGATTCTCGCCGTTGTCGGCCGCTCTAGCCACCGCCGTGGTGCGAGTTGGGGTTATAGACGACGCTCTTTCGTTCTATCCGCTTGGATTTGACTCCGGGGCTTCCCCGTGGTCAGTTCCACCCCATTACCGAACCCTAGGGTTCGAAAATGATGTTGTCGTCGCCGCTGCGATCCCGCCTGCGGTGGTGTGCTAGTATCG
Organism: Avena insularis; assembly: GCA_023614405.1. NCBI lineage: Eukaryota > Viridiplantae > Streptophyta > Magnoliopsida > Poales > Poaceae > Avena > Avena insularis. The sequence continues at coordinate 390,991,043 of CM042687.1, forward strand.
TGCTTGCTGCGGCCGCCGCCGTGGAAGGTGCAGGTTGCAGCGCCCCTCTGGGTGCTCCCTGTGCCGCTGCGGTTCGTCGGCCCCTCCGCTTCCTCTTCGATTCATCAGCGAGGACCTCGGGTAAGTGGTCTCAGTGTTGATTGTCCATGCTACTGCCATGATTCTTTTTGGTGTGTATCTAGTGGCTTCTCATGTTGAGTGACCATGTGTTGATTTGGTTCATCTCTGGATTAGGGTTCATAACCCCCCTGTTGATCATATCCATGATGCTTTAGATCTAGTGTTGATCATATTTGATCATGGGAAATGATTGCCTGCTATGGTTAAGGATTGATAGTAGATTTGATGATACTAGTTGCCTGTCAGATTTATTCTAGTGGAAATACACCATGATCTATGCTAGTGTCTTAAGGAAATCCTTGATTGGATTATGTTGTTAATCTGAGAAGTTTTCCTACTACCAGAATACTTGTGCTGACAGTGGATTTCTATCAGAAGTTGCTTATTGCAATTATAAGGTGGGCTTGTTTGAGATGATACATTCTGAATCAAATCATTATGTGTAATGATTTTCTGATGATGTAGATTCATTTTAATGTTGATTCCTAGCACTTAGCTTCAGGAAAATGATATATATTGGTTGTCCCTTTTATGTGTGGATTCTGAACAAGGATTAGTTTTAGTTCAGAAACAACCTGTCCTAGTGATACCAATATGATTTGGCACACAAGTGTTTGAGTTTTATTTCTGGGCTTAGCTTGATAATGCTTGGGATTAACACTGATAAGATGATATGGAAACTTTTATTATCTTTTCTGCCTATGATGTTGGTCTGAGGCTCTAGGATGTAATTCCTAGTTAGTTTGGGCAATAATTTGTTTGAACTTATAGATTTTAGAGGTGCTACTCTCTCTCTGAGAGATGTACCCTGATCTGTTAAGATCAAATGAAAATGATCTAAGTTGTAAAAAATAACACTAAACCCAGTGATGCTGGTCTGAGGGTTTAGTGTTTGTGGTTGAGCTAGATTTCTTATCCTTGTACTTGAAATCTCTAGGATAGATTCACCCCTCTTGGGTGCTTATTGAGAGATTATTGCATAAAACAACACATAATTTTTTTTAGATATTCTGATGAAGGCATGTGATGGTTTTATGAGACTCACCACAAGATTTGATGTTGGTGTAGTATATTTGATGATGATCCTGATCTTGGTCTTGGTCTTGATCTTGATCTGCTTTTGCTGGTTCCTGAGCTTACTCTTGAGCTTGCCTACTCCTCCTAGCTCCTGTGCTTGACCTTGATGTCCACCAGATCTATTCCCCTCCTTATGTCACCATCCTGGTGATGTTTGGGTTGATCTGAGTGGATGGTTTGGTTGATGTTCTTGGTTTAACTATTGTTCATCCTGGCTGTGCTAGTGTATTGTGTAGTGGAGAGATGCACTAAGCTGCCCCTCCATGGCTGGTCTGTGGTTTTGTGATAATGGCTATGCTTGTGAGGTCGACAACACACCCCTTTGCATGCTTGTGTGTGTGCAGCTTGTGTGCCTGCTATGTACATGAGGATAAGCTCAGAAAGTTTGAACTTACTATTACCAATCTACTTTAACTTGACTGGTGAATTGGTCCCTTTTTGGCTTTCATTTGCATTCTGGCTTTGAATTTATGAAAGATGGAATCTTTCATATTGGTGAAACTTGCCCCTTTATAACATTTCTCAATGATGAGATTGTCAAGTGCACCTCACTGACATATCTGAGAGAAATATTGTAACACTGATCCTATCTTGTTTTCTATTTAATCTTTGTTTTGCAAGTACAAAAGATAAAGATGAAGATTTAGTGTACTTTTAGGTATAGGATAATTAGTGGATATACAAATGTAGTTTTCTTATTCTTTTGTAATTTTTCTTTTATAATTTATGTAATCTTTATTTGGTTCATTTGTAATAAGGATTGTATATTTATTAATAAAGAATATTTTATTCTTTACTCTTGTGTGAATTGTGAAGTTTGGAATAACTTCTGTAAGTTATTCTTTGTGACTTGTTTAAGTATGTAAAATGAATTTCATATACAATATTGTTTTTAGATAAGATTTAAGTTATAATAATTTTCTCTTAATTAATTTAAGATTCAAATCTTATATCCAAATCATTTAAATTATAAAACACTTAAGTTTTAGAATCCAAACTCATTTCAAAACACACATAGCTACCTTAAGTTCATATCAAAGTTTTATAGCAATCCTTCTTTAAGACTAAACATATTCGCAAAGTAAGAAACAAACATTGATCACTTAAGTTTTTATTTGGAGAAAATTTTACCCACATTTTCACAAATAAATGCATGCAACAATTCATATTCCTAAATCTACCCTTCGTTAGGTCCTAAATATTGGGATGTTACATCCTACCACGCCGGACCTGGTGCATAGATGGAACGGTCCTAGGGTCGACGGACCCGTGACCGATCCATAGGCGACCATTCTTCTGGCCTTCTCCCGCCAGCACGGCAACCTCGGGGTCGAAGGGGGCGGTCTCAGCGTTGGAATCGTCGCCATGCACCTCCTTGTACTTCTCAGGGTACTTCTCACCCCGGAGCTTGGCTCCCTCGTTCATCCATAGGCTCTCGTTCCTAGGCTCGTCCAACGTGTGTGTCTTCTTCCAAACGGCAAACATAGACGGCTCTTCACCTGTCTTTATTTTCTGCCCAAAGATCACGAAGTTAAGTGAAGGGGGACTCCAAAGGGCGAAGTAAAGAATAACATTACAAGCAAGAACAAATAAAGCATTTCCTCACCTCTTTTTGCATGAGAAGGGCGAGGGGGGTGCTGCCTTGGCGGTGTGATCCACCCCCATATCCTCTCGCCGCTTCTTTGCATCGGCGTGTTTCTGGAGGTACTGGGGGTGTGTCCACCATGCTACCATCACCGTGAAGAACCACGTATCATTACCCACGAACTGAGGAGGGTTCTACATCCACAAGACACATGTATTAGTACAATAGAAAATAGAATAAGGTCAAGAAATTAATAAAACAAAAATGCAACTACCTGCAGGTACTGCCACGGCTCGAAGAGCATCTCCCGGGCTTGGCTCTTGTTCATCCAAATCTTGCGATCGCTGAACCAGTTGCGGATGCAGTTCAAGCGTGCCTCGTAGTGCATGTCTTGCACCTTCCTCTTGGCAAGCTCGTGAACGATCGCCAAGCACTCCCTATTGTGCGTCCTGTCCATGTCGAAATACTTCTACAAGTATGCACATAGGAAAAAAAGGGGGGGTCAAAGCCACGAGTGCAAGTATATTATTTCATCCTCAAGGCGATTGAATTATGACAAGTGAAACAAACTTACATAGAACAAAGCCTGAATCTTCTCCGCGATGCTGGTGTAAAAATTTTCCGGATCTTCGGCATAGTTGTAATGCTTACAAGTCCAAGCCACATCCTTCGAACCATTTGGGAGAGTGACAATCCCAGGAAAATACTTTCTAACCAGGGCTCCAAGGATGCTTGAGTAGCCAAAATATGGCGTGATTCCATCCTGATATAGAAAGGCACTGCACAATGAAAAGACAAGATCAGTATGTGATGAAAATTCCAATGTATGGTTTAGTTCAAATCATGTACCTCGACCCAGCGGGAACGATTACCTTGTCCGCCTAGGGATAAGGTATGTCGAGGAGTCTTGAAACCCCATGCCGATATGGATCCTTCTCTCGTGGCACCAGGATCGAGTCGGGGGTCGCGTACTCCTCATGGTACGGCGTCTCATACTCCGGAGGCGCCCACCTCAAGGAAGTGTCAAGCTCGTAGGGTAAATACCCCAACCCCTCATCCTCCTCCTCCTCCTGCTGCTCCTGCTCCTCCTCATCCTCCTCATCGTCAGAATCTGAATGCGTCCCCTCATCCTCTTGACGACGAACTGGCTCCTCCTCCTTGTCCTCCCCCTCCTGCTCCTTCTCGTCCTCCTCGAAGACCGGAGGGGCACTAGGAGTCCTCTCACGCCTCCCACGCCCCCGCTACTGTGAAGTGCGCGGTGGAGCACTAGCACTAGCAGGCTGCTTCCCCTTGGCATCTTTCGAACCACCAGTCACAAGTTTAGCCAAGCTTTTTAGCTTTCTTGTAACGCCCTTTCCCCCCGGCATCTTTCAATCACCTGCAAAACAGAGTGAAAAGAGTAGTTTATTAGTACACATCAGTGACACAAGATTCATAACAGTACAATAATACTCAAGTTTTAAACACACACTATATTCGTATCAGCAAAGACGAAAGAAGAGAAATACTTCCATGATCCATATAGCATGGGTATGAGACGCGGCAAGCCAATGAAAGGATTCGATATCCACGGCAATGACTCCTTGAAAGGAATCATTGTCGTGGATCGAGAATCCTTTCCTGGGCTTGCCACCGTCACATCCCCATGCTATATGAATCTCGAAAATACTTGTCCTCTCTCGACTTTGGGGCTACGAGATGAAGCCTTCCTTGTGTTTCTCCAAAGATGAAAGGAAAGAAACCATTCCACGATTCATATAACAATGTCGCCCATGCTATACGAATAGTGAAGTAATGTCTTTCCTTTCGACTTTAGGGCTATCTAATCTATTTCATTTAAGTCACACTATCTAATCTATTCGTATCAGCAAAGATAAAAGAAGAGAAATACTTCCATGATCCGTATAGCATGGGTATGAGACACGGCAAGCCAAGGAAAGGATTCGGTTTCCATGGCAACGACTCCTCAAAAGGAATCGTTGTCGTGGATCGAGAATCCTTTCCTGGGCTTGCCACCGTCACATCCCCATGCTATATGAATCTCGAAAATACTTGTCATCTCTCGACTTTGGGGCTACGAGATGAAGCCTTCCTTGTGTTTCTCCAAAGACGAAAGGAAAGAAACCATTCCATGATTCATATAACAATGTCGTCCATGCTATACTAATAGTGAAGTAATGTCTTTCCTTTCGACTTTAGGGCTATCTAATCTATTTCATAGATTTCTAACAAATACAAAGACAAAAGGAAAGAAATTTTATTACATAGCATAGAGTTCTTACAAATACAAAGACAAAAGGAAAGAAATTTTATTATATAGCCCGGCGGGATTGCATAGCAAATTTTATTACATAGGAAACACTACTACAAAGATTATTACTACTACATGGATCAGAATCCTGAGTCGGGATTATGAATTGGACGAGAGGTTTCGTCATCGCTATCATTTTCTGGCCACCAATAATCATCCACGAAACCTGGAGGTGGTCCCTGTGGATCGTTGACGTCAAGGCCTGCATGGAACGCCTCGAGCAAACTCACATCTTGTTGGTTGTGAACCTCCTCAGCTTCATCTTGCGCAGTATTTTCCTCCTCAGCTTCTTCTTGCTCATCGTCTACGACCATGTCACCATCGGCGGACAAGTCGATGGTGAATTGCCCGGGGAGCCCTTCTTCTTGATAAAACTCGCCATCATTTGTTGAGGGGTCTAGGCGGCGGTAATCATCCTTGTTTGGCAAGGGCGGCCTATTGCATGTCGATACCGTCATCACAACATCCCAGTCCTGTAGACGTTTTGTCGGGTTTTGCCATGGGTACGGAAGATAGAATACTTGGAAGACCTGAGTGGCCAAAATGTAAACATCATCTCCCGCATAAATGGAGCTTCTCTTAACTTCGACTAGTCCAATTTCAGGATCCCATTTCACCTTATGTGGGTCAAACCAATGGCATTTGAATACAATGGGATTTCACCCTTTGCCAAAACCATAATTCAGCTCATATATACCCTCGACTCTTCCATAGTACTGGAGGCCATCTGAGCCTTCACAAAAGACCCCGCTATTTGTTGTCTTCCGGTTGGGCCGGCTAGTTGTGTATTCATGGGTATGGAAGCAATACCCATTCACGTCATAAGCATTGAACGTGTCGACTGAATGGTTAAAGCCCCTAGCAATATTTCTTAGCTCGGGTTGCATCTCTTTGTCAGTTCTTGCCTACAAGTTGGAATGAGAAGTTTAGCATAAGAAGTTTATCACAAGAAGTGTAGAACAAGAAGTTGGCTCGAATAGTACAAAACCACAGAACCATCTGAGGACACTGAAACCACCACCCTTATCAAAAATATCCTGCTCCTCTTGAGGGTTAGGCTCCCTTTTTGGATTCTTCCAATGTGCACTCTTGAATTGTCTATACCAATTTAAAGGAGAGTTAGGCACGGACATAGCAGTGAATGTTTGCGGAAAACTAAATGGTGAGCACTTACTCAATGTACGGCTTCACTTCTTCCATGGTGTTCAAGACATATGACTGGACCAACTCCCGCTCAAGTTTTTTCATTGTGAACCTCTTTGTGCCACTTGATTTGCCACCTAGCCCAACGAAGATGCTAAGATTGGGTACATCTTTAGGGTTGGAGGCATTGTAACGAAACACTGGGTTGTGCTTTGTGGGAATGTTATCATCATAGTGCTTTGTGGTGAAGTTTGCAACCTCCTCGTTAAGGACTGCCTCGGCTATGGATGCCTCGATCTTGCATTTATTCCCTATTTTCTTACGAAGCTTCTTTGTTTCTCTCTTGGGCAGAAACTGCCAACGGGCCCACACAGGTCCCCCCTTTAAAGCCTCGTCCGCAAGATGCAAGATCATATGTTGCAACGGATTGAAGAACCCTGGCGGAAGGAGCATCTCTAGATCGTAAAGCAAATCGGGTGCCTGTTCATGTAGCTTCTCAAGAACTTTACGGTCTAACTCCCTAGCACAAATCTGGTGGAAGAAAAAGCTCAACCTCGACAGCACTCGCCAAGTCTCCTCATCGAGATAGCCTCGAATCATCACCGGCATTATCGGCTCAAGACATACGTGGTAGTCATGACTCTTGAGACCTTGTACTCACAACGATTCCATGTTCGCACCCCTCATCCAGTTAGTTGCATACCCATCGGGGAAAAACAAACTTTGCGCGATCCACTGGAAGATCTCCCTTCTTTGGGGCTTTGTTGGGCAGAAAGGAGCCTTTGGCTTAGACCACCTTTTTCTGCCTTTGGCTCCGGGTGACTACATGTTCAACTTTGGCCTATCGCACAATGCTTCTTGATCAATTTGAGCCTTGATGTTATCTTTCGTCTTCTCGGTTTGCCTTATGGTGCTCCAAAGGGCCTCGCCGATATTATTTTCGGTGTGCATTACATCAATGTTATGCGCGAGCTCAAGATCCTCAAAGTAAGGGAGCTTCCATAAGCACGGAATGTGGGTCCACTGGTGCGTATCCCCGTATCCCACAAAACCATTCCCATCGGAGTTTGGCTGGAGAGCTACTAACTCAGCCTTGATTTCCTTTCCGGTCTTTATACGTGGCTTTGGATCATGGACATCACGGCCTTTCTTGAACCTCCTTTTGTCACTCCTGTATGGATGATTTGGCCCAAGACACTGTCCATGTTGATCAAAGCAGGAATACTTGCCTCCCTTCGATAGCCAGAAGAAAGTTAGAGCTTTCATGCACACTGGGCAAGGCCACTTCCCATGTGTACACCAGCCGAAGAACAACGCATGTGCTGGTAGGTCATGCAGGGAGGTATGGTACCAGACATACATATCAAAGTTCTCGTTGTTTGAAGCGTCAAATGTTCGGATCCCCCGACCTTCCCAGCCACAAAGCAAGTCATCCACCAGCGGTTCTAGATACACATTCATGTTCTTACCCGGGTATTTTGGCCCTGGGATTATCATCAAGACAAACATGTTCTCTGATCTCATGGAGACGCCAGGGGGAGGTTCAGGTGAATAACAAACACTATCCAGCAACTGTATACTGAAGCCGACATGCCATATGGATTAAAACCATCGGTTGATATGGCAACTGCTACACTCCTCTTGTCACCGGCTTTCTCAGGATATTTCTTGACAAAGTTCTTCCATGCACTACCATCCAACGGATGTATCATCTTGTCGAGGTATCTGTTCCCTTCTACTGCCCACTGAATATGTTGGGCAGTATCCTCGGTCATGAAGAGTCGCTAGAGCCTCGGTATGATTGGAAGATACCGAAGGATGTTTTGGGCAACCCCGGTCTGCCTCTTCTGACCATCACCATTGGGATAGACCTCAAAGCACCTAGAGGATTTGCAGCAGATACAATAATTTGTCTTAGCATGCTCCTTTGTGAATAGCATGCATCCCTTCGGACAAGCGTGTATCGGCTCATATGACATCTTAAGGTCACGGAGGAGTTTGGTCGAATAGTAGAAGTTCTCCGGCAAGAGGTGCCCTTTCGGCAGAATGCTGCCATCGATGGCAAGCATATCATCAAAGTCCTCTCTCTTCAAGTTCCTGTGGCTCTTGAAGGCCAAAAGGTGAGCTATGGCATCCAGTTGGGTAACATCTGTATGTTCATGAAGGGGTCTTGATACGTCGGAAACATATCTATAATTTTTGATGTTCCATGCTTGTTAGTATCTACTTTGCTTTGCTTTGTCTACACTTTGAGGTGCTTTTTACATGTATTCTGGTACTAACCTATTAACAAGTTGCCATGGTGCCAGTTGCCTGTTTTCTGCTGTTTTTGGTTTCAGAAAAGCTAGTAAATAAATATTCTCGAAATTGGACGGGACAAAAGCCAAAGTCAATTACTTTTTGTGGGGAACAAGAAGTCCAGAGGGGAGAAGAGGAAGCGTGCCAGGGCGGCCAAACCACCCCTAGGCATGGCCAGGGGTGGGCCCGTGCCTGGGTAGGGTTTGACCCCCCTGATTGCCTCCTCGGCCTCCCCCTTCGCCTATAAGAATCCTCCAATGCAGAAACCCTAAGCACCCTATCAAATCTCCACGAAACCGTCTGTAGCCGCCGCCACCATCTCCCCTAGATCGGGGGGATCTGAAGTTCTTCCTGGCACCCTGCTAGAGGGGAGATCATCCCAGAGGCCTTCTCTCCGGTATGATGCATGAGTAGTTCCACCTTGGACTATGGGTCCGTGTAGTAGCTAGATGGTTGTATATCCTCCTTTGTGCTTTCATGTATAGATCTTGTGAGCTCCGTTAATGATCAAGATCTAATCTATTTGTAATCATGCATGTTGTGTTTGCGGGGATCCGATGGATATTGAGATTATTATGTTGGTTTGATTAATGGTTTTGTCTTTATGATTCTATCATGTCTATGTTGTTTGTGATCTTGCATGCTCTCCGTTGTTAGTAGCTATCTTGGCCAAGTAGTTGCTAGTGACTCCAAGAGGGGGTATTTATGCTCGATAGTGGGTTCATGCCTCTAGTTTCCAAGGGAAGTGACAATAATCTCTTCGGTTGTAGATGTGTTGTTGCTACTAGGGAGAAAACAACGGTCTCTTGTTCATGGAACATGTGGACTGTTTACCTTACACACTTTGATTAAAGCAATTGTATGTTGCTTGCAACTTAATACTGGAGGGGCTTCGGATGATAACTTGAAGGTGGACTTCTAGTCATAGTTGCAGTTGGATGGCGGTCTATGTATCTTGTTGTATTTCCCAATAGAATCTCATAGGATCTTTCTGACTAGTAATTGCATTGTTATGCCTTGCTCAATTCCTCCCAATTGCCCTGCTGTAATTTGTTTACCCTTCATGCCATGTTGTTTATCTAAGGAGAGCACCTCTAGTGAACTATGGACCCCGGTCCAATCTTTACCATTGATACATCTTCCACTGTTACTTGTTTACTTGCTACAAACCATTACCTTCCACACCATATGTTTAATCCTTTGTTACAACAAACCGGTGAGCTTGACAACCTCACTGATTCGTTGGGGAAAAGTCTTGAGTTTGTGTTGTGCAGGTCTGCGCGTTGCTAGCAACACCTGTGTGATGTTTCCTTCCTCCTACTGGTTCGATAAACTCGGTTTCTTACTGAGGGAAGACTTGCTGCTGTGCTGCTTCACACCTTTCTCTTGGGGTTCCCAACAGACTCCACATTAAGCACCAAGTTCTTTGGCGCCATCAAGGAGTCATCAACAAGTTTTTTGGCGCCTTTGCCGGGGAGGCCAAGGACGTCTTCACAAGGGGAGTCCTTCACTTCCTCTCTCTTTACTTTGTTTTTAGTTTTCTTTGTTTCTTTTGCTTGGTTTTGTTTGCCTCTTTTCAAAAAACCCAAAAAAAATTAGTCTAGTTTGGTTTGCTTGCTTTATTCAAAAACACAAAAAAATTAGTTCCTACTCTAGTTGTTGGTCTGTTGTTGCCTTTCTTGGTCATGCTTTCTATCAATGGATGGTTTCTTTGAAACTAGTTCTTATTGGCAAGGTGGTTTCACGGAGGAACAAAAGTATTATTATAAGGAACACCGTTTGTCACAAAAAGGGAAACACCTATGGGAACAAATTGATAGGTTGAATACTATTGCTAGAGACGTGTGCTCTATTTATAATGTTACTTATTTCTTTGATAAAGCTTGCTGCTACAGGACATATAAACATCCACCCTTTCAATGTGAGTATAATGATAATGTTACCATATCTTCTTATGTTAAGGGAAATTATGACTTTTATGATGTGGAACAAATTGAAGAATTTATTGCTTTCAAGAGTGCGTTTGGACTTGCTAGTTTGCTTAAAAATACTGATGATGCACCTTATGAATATGAGGTTCATGAGATACTTAAATTTTTCTTTGATAATTACAAGGAAGCAAATGGCTATATTCTTGAATATTTTAATAGATGCTTTCCACAAGTGGAAGAGACTAATGCCTTGCTGGAGCCTATGGAAGAAGAAATTGTTGAAACTGAAAGCTCATTAGATGAAAAAGAGGAGGAGAGTGATGAACAGAAGGAGGAAGAATGGATCTACCCATGTTGTTTATCTAAGGAGAGCACCTCTAGTGAACTATGGACCCCGGTCCAATATTTACCATGGATACATCCTCCACTGTTACTTGTTTACTTGATGCAAACCATTACCTTCCACACCATTCGTTTAATCCTTTGTTACAACAAACCGGCGAGCTTGACAACCTCACTGATTCGTTGGGGCAAACTCTTTAGTTTGTGTTGTGCAGGTCTTCGCGTTGCTAGAAACACCTGTGTGACGTTTTCTTCCTCCTACTGGTTCGATAACCTGGGTTTCTTACTAAGGGAAGATGTTATGTTGTGCTGCTTCACACCTTGCTCTTGGGGTTCCCAACAGACTCCACATCACGCACCAAGTTCTTTGGCGCCATCAAGGAGTCATCAGGTCTCTGCGAGGCAAACAAAGTCTCGTAGTACTTTGTCGTGTTTTCCTCCGGCTCCTCACTTGTCTCCGCCTCCTGAGGGCTTTCAGGCGCATTAGCATTCACAAAGTTGTCTATGCACCTATCAAAACCAGCATCAAATTCTCCCCTTGGCTGACTCTACTGCTGACTCTGCCGTGACTCCCTCCTAAAATGTTTTGCTAACTTTTCACCATGGAATGTCCAAGTCTTGTAGGATGGTGTGAACCCGTAATTGAGCAGGTGAGTACTCACATCATCCTTCGAATGTGTATTCAGGTTCTTGCATCTTGCACAAGGGCAAAAAATTCTTCTAGGTCTGCTGGGGATGGCAAATGCCCGGTTCACGAAGTCCTCGGCCTTTTCTTGCCATTCTGAGGAAAAGTCCCACTTACTGACATAGCCATCATACATCTAGTCATCAGTCTCCATGCTCTAATCATCACCAAAAATGACATATATAATGCTTTCAATTAATCATGCCATATAAATAAATCCAGTATTAGTTTGGTTAATTTTAGCAAACATATATTTTACGCCATACATATATCCACCTATCTCTCTAATAGGTAAATAGGGTCCTATCAACCTCCGGATCCGTAGATTGAGTATGTTCTCCCTTCTCTACCTCGATCCAAGACAGAATTTCGGCAGCACCTCCCCGCTGCTCTCCCGATACACGTCTCGGCAAAAAGCCAAGAGGGATGTGCGTCCGGAGAACAACGGGGAGACGCTGCCGAAATCCTATCTCAGTCCAGAGTAGAACAAGGAAAACATACCAAACTACGCATCTGCTGGCTGTCCTGATAAATACCGTAAGAGTTACGCTTCATAATATGCGAGACCACTAATGCATACGCGTAACCCTTACGGACGGGAAGATACGCCTAGGTAACACGACAGACTTGGTGATCTACACACAAAAATAACCCTATGTACAAGATAGGAGAACAGATTTTTACCCTCGAAGCGTGATCGAGAGGTGAAGAAGATCAGCGACCCTCCCGCAAAATGACCTACGCCGTCGACAGCCCCACCCTCAGATTCGACACATATCCTGCACGAAGACAAATTACTAATATACACATGTATTTATATATGACAAAATACAAGGCAAAATTTTACACATATAATTCCTGAATTACTACTATACACATGCATATATGAAACAACATACTAGAAAATACTACTGATAAATCCAACATATTAGTAACTTGTCCATTTTGCTAATCTACCACTAAAATTACCCTAATGTAATATATGACAATAAAACTATCACTAAATACAATTTACTAATAACTTACTAGAACACTAGAACTACCACTAAATACATCATACTAACAATATATGACAAACTGGAAAAAGAAAAGAAAAAATGGCTTACCTTGTCCGTTGCCGTCGTTGGAGGAGATGGGCGACAAGGTGGGGGCGCGAGGGAGTTTCTTGGTGTAGGAGGAGGCGGGCGGGAGCTCCTCGATGTCTGTGACGGGCAGCCGCGCCGCACAAGGCGGCCACGGCGGCGGTCACGGGAGGACAGAGGAGGAGGGATTTGTGGCGGGGGCAGGGGAGGGGCGATACGGGGCGGGGTCGGGGTCGGGTGGGGCGGAGGAGGGGCCAGCGGAGGAGGACCTTTGCCATGTGTTTTATTTTTTGTCGTGTGCCTTTTGATTTTTTCCATTTTTATTTCCATTTTTTTCTTTCAATTATATTTATTTTAAGTTTTTGGTGAACTTTTTGTTGAATATTTGTTATTAGTATTAGTTAAGACAATGTGTCCCCCCTCGCATGCATGCGCTCTAACTTAGAAGCGAAGGTTCTGGACTTGTATAAGGGGCAAAATCTCCCTGTTCCGGTGAAACCGGGTAGAATAGTGCCCCAACTTGTGAACCAACATGGTTTTACATCATCCTATGACCTAATCAAACACAAAACAAGAGAGAGGTACGCCGGGCTACCCCCATCAGAAGAATGTCTAGGGGGTAGACGATCCGAGGCCCGTAGATCAGGGTTTCGCCAGAGGAAGACCACGAGAACATCGGAATCAGATGAAAACTTGCATGTGTCCTTAGAATATGTGTGTGAGTGTGGTGCAAGGTTGGTATAGGTGCTTGCATGTGTCCCCCCTCGCATGCATGCGCTCTAACCAAGAAGCGAAGGTTCTGGACTTGTATAAGGGGGAAAATCTCCCCGTTCCGGTGAAACCGGGTAGGATAGTGCCCCAACTTGTGAACCAACATGGTTTTACATCATCCTATGACCTAATCAAACACAAAACAAGAGAGAGCTATGCCGTGCTACCCCCATCAGAAGAATGTCTAGGGGGGTAGACGATCCGAGGCCCGCATATCAGGGTTTCGCCGGAGGAAGACCACGAGAACGTCGGAATCAGATAAAAACTTGCATGTGTCCTTAGCATATGTGTGTGAGTGTGGTGCAAGGTTGGTATAGGTGCTTGCATGTGTCCCCCCTCGCATGCATGCGCTCTAACCTAGAAGCGAAGGTTCTGGACCAGTATAAGGGGAATCTCCCTGTTCCGGTGAAACCGGGTAGGATAGTGCCCCAACTTGTGAACCAACATGGATTTACATCATCCTATGACCTAATCAAACACAAAACAAGAGAGAGCTACGCCGGGCTACCCCCATCAGAAGAATGTCTAGGGGGTAGACGATCCGAGGCCCGCAGATCAGGGTTTCGCCGGAGGAAGACCACGAGAACGTCGGAATCGGATGAAAACTTGCATGTGTCCTTAGCATATGTGTGTGAGTGTGGTGCAAGGTTGGTATAGGTGCTTGCATGTGTCCCCCCTCGCATGCATGCGCTCTAACCTAGAAGCGAAGGTTTTGGACCTGTATAAGGGGGAAAATCTCCCCGTTCCGGTGAAACCGGGTAGGATAGTGCCCCAACTTGTGAACCAACATGCATTTACATCATCCTATGACCTAATCAAACACAAAACAAGAGAGAGCTACGTCGGGCTACCCCCATCAGAAGAATGTCTAGGGGGGTAGATGATCCGAGGCCCGTAGATCAGGGTTTCGCCGGAGGAAGACCGCGAGAACGTCGGAATCATATGAACACTTGCATGTGTCCCTAGCATATGTGTGTGAGTTTGGTGCAAGGTTGGTATAGGTGCTTGCATGTGTCCCCCTCACATGCATCCGCTCTAACCTAGAAGCGAAGGTTCTGGACCTGTATAAGGGCGAATCTCCTCGTTCCGGTGAAACCGGGTAGGATAGTGCCCGAACTTGTGAACCAACATGGTTTTACATCATACTATGACATAATCAAACACAAAACAAGAGAGAGCTATGTCGGGCTACCCCCTTGAGAAGAATGTCTAGGGGGATAGACGATTCGAGGCCCGCAGATCAGGGTTTCGTCGGAGGAAGACCACGAGAACGTCAGAATTAGATGAAAACTTGCATGTGTCCCTAGCATATGTGTGTGAGTGTGGTGCAAGGTTGGTATAGGTTCTTGCATGTGCCCCCCAGCATGCATGCACTCTAACCTAGAAGCGAAGGTTCTGGACCTGTATAAGGGGGAATCTCCCCATTTCGGTGAAACCGGGTAGGATAGTGCCCGAACTTGTGAACCAACATGGTTTTACATCATCCTATGACCTGATCAAACACAAAACAAGAGAGATCTACGTTGGACTACCCCCATCAGAAGAATGTTTAGGGGTAGACGATCCGAGGCCCGCAGATCAGGTTTCGCCGGAGGAAGACCACGAGAACGTCGGAATCAGATGAAAACTTGCATGTGTCCCTAGAATAGGTGTGTGAGTGTCGTGCAAGGTTGGTATAGGTGCTTGCATGTGTCCATCCTCGCATGCAAGCGCTCTAACCTAGAAGCAAAGGTTCTGGACCTGTATAAGGGGGAATCTCCTTGTTCCGGTGAAACCGGATCGTATAAGGGGGTGCGCTGCGGTGACCCAGCATACCACTGCATGATGTAGTACACTATAATCGTTGACATAACACCAATGAAACATCGTTCACTAGTATTACATCCCTCAGAATGGCACAACAGAAACACAGCGGGTCCAATACATGGCTAAAGGTTACAACTCACTCTTTACACGAGATCCAGAGAACACTCTAGGTTAAAGAGAGAGAAAGAACTTCTTACAAAGAAGAATCAAAGATAAACAACGCAAAAGCTATTATACTATTAAGACTAGTATTTTTACTAAGGGGTTGGTATTGCTGCTATTGCAATACACTACAGAAATAGGTTCTTTGGCTAGAGAGTATATTCCTTTCTAATCAGTAACTTTTTCTTCACTTGAGTATATGTATATGTTAACTTTGTTGTCTTTGTTGAAGAGCTTTAGATTTTGATGATGACTGCTGGAGCACATCTTGATGTAGATGTCGTCTTAATGGCTTCAGAATCTAGCAAGGGTTAAGAAGATACGTTGAGTACGAGCGTACTCAGCAAATTCACTAGACAAGGAGTGTTTCATGCACTATATCTACAGCCATAGACCATAAGTCGTAGGCAATGCAAGTTTTCATAAACATTTCTTAAAAGGTTGCTTTTATTCTAAAAAACTATGCCCGTCAGCCTTCACGGGTTTACCAGAACTTTCATGGAGTAACAAGTTACAGTTCTTACACTCTGCAGAGTTGCATTACTTTACCCATGAGATATCAACTCTTTGTTGCACAACCGGGCAGCTTATTCCCGTCCACAATTCCACGATGTGGGGCCCAGAGAATGATCCAAGCCAATCATTGCGCCCTTCGCGACCTCGCATGCCTCCTTGGTGTACACCATGCCCACATAATGAATTACGACAATGGTTTGTACAGACCGTTAGATGCCAGAACTATCGTGGGACGTTGAGGGTTCCCACCCATATGCTGCATATCCTCTACGAATTACCAATTAATATGAACGCTACGAGTGATAACAGCCACGACCTGCACATCCGGCTACATGCGAGAGGAAGAAGATACAGCTGACTTCTCCGTCCCATTCCAAATCTCATGGTTAACGCGTGATATACGGCACAAGAATCACTGGCGACATTGGTTGTTAAGTCCTAGATAATATGTTCCTTTACCACCGGAACTTTCATAGTGGGTTATTACCTCATGGTAAATAACCTATAATCACATTATTATGAAAATAGTGTTTTCGGGCCTTTTTCAAATGCAGGTGATGATAACACTGGATTTGTAGAATACGTTACAGAAAATAACCAAAGGACATGAGCAAGTGTGAACTTGCCTTTTGTGATTGCAAGATTATGCACTCACGGTCTTCAAGACAATATAAGATCCAATATCTGAAATCAGCATCATTGGTTCGGTAAGGACTAATGTTTAAAGAAGCAAGATGTTCTTATGCATAAGTAATGTGATGCACTTTATAAACGCGGATTCCGGGGATAACGTTGATCTAGAGTTTGGAAACTGGAATTGGTTCCTTTCAAATGTGTTATCCTTTTAGATAATTTTCACACTTGTGCTTGTTATTAAGGCTTGAGAGTGTGTGTGAAACATCATGTAAAAATAATGGTATACAACAATACGATATACTATTGAGGTAAGCTATTCAAGGAATGCTTATATAAGAATTATCTTATCTTCAAGTTTAACCTTGCAAATAATGGAATTTATAAGGAACTTAAGTGTTAACAATCCTAGGTATACAAGCAAAGGATAAAGTAATGTGATCCTGATTAATTGTCATATATTGACTGAAGTGACAAAACGAATAACTTTTGAAGAAAATATTTCTTTATTAAGGTTTGAACAATTTTTGATAGTTTTTAGTATATGATTGATAGAATGTGATTGATATTGTTTATGCTTGCTTGAATAGTTTGGACTTGAGATGCTTTACGACTTAATTAAAACAGAGCAAAGTTAACTATAAAACATATAACAAAGTCTTTAGCCTTATATTTAAAGTATTGCAGACTAAAGTTAACTTTAAAAACATGGATGGATTTAAGGTGTAATGCTTATGATATTTATACATTGTGTACTTTATAATGTTTCCTTAAGATTACTTAAGAATGGTTATACTTTTACTTGGTGTAGTGGTTTCTTGATTTTATAATGGAATAGAATCATTTATGGTTTTGTGAATGAATGGTTATAAGTTATAATTAAGGTAATAATATTACTTAACTCTTTATGAATTTACTATAGTGTTTTGGTATGTTGATAGGCTTGTGGTTAAATTAATAGAAAAGATTTAATTTAGTCACAATCATTCTTGGAGATTTTATATTGGATAAGGATCCTTTTTAGAAAATAATCTACACTTATGGTTGAAAGATAATTCAATAAAATGGTATTTATAATGTTTTGAACCATTATGACTTCATATTATTAATATTTAAGACTAATACTATTTATTAGACTCAATTGACTAATTTAAGAAATATTAACAAATTTTATCTACCCTTATATGAATTAACAACTAAGGTAATAGGTTTAAATTCAAGTTATTAAAGTATTTAAATTTTTATTTACCTCAAAAGTGGAATATTATATTTTTAACATGTAGGTATTATTTTTGTGATCATTTTGGTATATTACATTTATTTTTATGATTTATAAATAATAAGATATGATTTATAAGATTTATTACTTTATAAATACTTAATAAATAATAAATATTTAATTAAGTGAAATAATAATGCATGATTATAGTTTTAAATTATAGTTCTTATTTTTCTAAGATTTTCAGTATTTTATTTATATTTTTAATATTTACCATTATTAAAATATGAATTATCAAAGTTTCATTACTTATAAAATCTTTATTAAATAATAATTATTTAAATAACTATTACAATAATGTTTGAAAATATTTTAATTGATAGATTTTATTTTTCTAAACATTTTCATATATTACACATATTTTTCTGAACTATAAAACAAAAGTTATTGATTTAATAAGATTTAATGATTTTATTTTATTTCTGGAATATTTAAATTGGGTTTATATCATTTACTTAAACATGGAATACTTTTCTTACCGAGGCTAAACCTACCCAAGGTCACTGACTGGTGAGTCACATGCCACATGGCATGCCCAGTTTGATTAATGTTTTTGTTACTAAAGTTGTTTGTACTCCCAGAGAATGAGATATAGGCCCTAGGGCCACGTCACACGCCACGCTAGCAAGGACTGGTCAAACTACCTTACGTGGCTGGAACCTGATGTAGGCATGACGTCATGCTGACATCACACGAGTTGATCCTCACTGGTTGAGGATCGATCGATCGATCTAGTGCGCGCGCGGGGCTGTGGCTAGGTGCGTTAGAAAGAGCATGCGCTGGTGAGTTGAACTATGGTCGCGCCGCCCCTAAATGGTCACCGGAGAGCTGTCCACGGTGGTGACTGATGATGGTGCACGACGGCGCACGGCGAGACCTCGATACAGGACGCAATCGAATCAAAGAAGACTCCTGGGAGATAGAGGAGCTCACCCTGGTTGTGATGGAGTGCTTGGGGAAGTGAGAGGAGACGTGTAGACGATGAATCGACGACGATGGCCACGGTGACCGCCAAAGGGAATGCTCGATTCCTCTTGATTCCCGATGCGCCAACCCCCGTTCTTGGTCCAAATCGAACGAGTCCACGATGGAGCTTTTGACGGTGGCTTTAGCGAGGCACGGGGTGGTCAGACATGGCCGGAGTGATTAACACCGACGAGCTAGGGTTTAGGCATGGTTGGGGAACGAGGGAGGGAGAGTTTTAGAGGGGGAAATGGGGATGAGGATGAGCAGAGACGTCATGGCGTTCTTATCCCCTCCTCCAGGAGCGGCGGCACGCATCATAATGCGGCGGTCGATCGACCGCGGAGCTCCGGCCAACGAGCTGCTTCTATCTGGAGGAAGATGACGATGCTCGTTTTTTGCAGAAAACCCCCTGGTAAAATTTCAAACTCAACCCAAAGTCCTACATCTGGTCCCACTCGTCAGTCACTGTGTGGATGAGCTGGGCTCGCTGTTGGGCCGAAGAGGCTGCACGTGAGTGGTAGATAGCGGAGAGAAGAAATGGGCCACGACCAAAAACTATTTTTTATTTGTTTTTCTTTTCTATTTTCTGTTTTGCTTTTCAGATTTGTATTTTAATCTTTGATTTGAACTTTTCTAACAAAGTTTATTTGTTGAATACTTGCAGCAACAATTGATATTGATTGAGATTCATTTTGCAAACCTTTATGATAAATATTTTTATATTTCTTTATTTTCTTTATATGAATCCCTTTTAATATTTTTTAGAAGACTTTGTTATTAATTTTCTTTCTATAATAAACCATGGCTTTATTATATGATATTTCTTTATTTAATGATAGAATTTAATTCTAGTTATCTTATAGTTTGGAAGGAAATTTTATATTATGATCCTATATCATTATTTGTTGTATGATATACAAAGGAATGAATATGTTTAATATTACTCTCATGAGTTTAGGAAATAGTAATGTATATATTTATTACAATTAACATATGAGTTAAGGTTTGAATTGAAAATGCTTACCATAAGTTCTTAGGAGATTTCATATTCTCATATTTCTTTTATTTATATGAATAAAGATTATTGGTTAAGATATATTGTCTTTATATTGGTGATCAAGAATGATATCACCTTTTAAAATAGAAATTTATTTTCTAGAGTGACTTAAGGGCAAGAATTGATAAAGATAACTCCTAAGCACATATGGTTATGATAATTGGAAATGACAGAGATGTGCTTAAATGATTTGCTATAGGGAAATGTTCCTCTAAGACATTATATAAATAAGATGATAGATCAATAATATGAAATGAATATTATGTTTGGTTTAAGATTTAAAGTTGAGTGTTTACCAAGAATTCCTATCTTCTATAATTCACAATCCTAGACTTCTAATTAAGGAATTCCTTTCCTAGATATATTACTCCTTCATATCCAGCATCATGTGCTAACATGATGAGCTTTACTTCACAAGAATATTCTATCCACCTTTTATTCTTCTAAATTCATTTATAAATCCAATGAGCTTGACACTAAAGCTTTTCATAATCTTCACTTGTCCAGACTTGCTTATATCTACTACTCTACTGTTGATAATCTCCCATCCAACAGATGGTTACTTTTAACTCTATTCATACCCTTCCTTAATCATCCATCACTAATATTACTTCAGTAGACGTATATATCAAACTACTTTCCTCAAAAGCTTACTATTCTTTTAAGAGGAATAACACTACTTCAATAACTCCATGCTACTCTAGTTTTAACTTAGTCATACTATTTTATATCTACTTCACTTCAGTATCTTATATTAAAGTTCAATTATGTTTTACCCATCAATGTTACTTATACTGGATATAAGCATTCAATCTTGGTGACTAAAGCATGATCATTATAATCCTTTGATCCTTTATGGTTTATGTTTCTAATGAGCTAGTCAAGGCTTCATCAATACAACATTACAGTTGTATTGGAATCATCTTCTTAATATCTCTATTGGGTCGAGAGATATTATTCTTTGACTATACATACTTGATCCCATAAGATTACTCCTATTAACTATCTTCAATATTCATCCTTGTAATCTTTACCCCAGATACTCTTCTATCATTTTAGGAGTGGGTTAACTCCATCAATAATCCTATTGATTCAATCCTCTTCAATCACTCCCATCCTATAGATGATATCCAGAACTATCATTACCACTTACCTTTCCTTTCTTCCTTCTCTAAAGGATTTTAAGTGAATGCTATGATAAGAACAAGAGGTAGTAGATCAAGAATTGATAGGTTAAGAATTGGTGAATCAATAGTTGATTACTCAACTTTCACGAACAACAGATATTAGAATATGATTCAATAGAGATGATAAGGATTAATATGGAAAGAAATATATATGGTGAATGATCTTGACTTAGTTTCCTTCCTAACTAAAGAGTTTGGGTGAAGAGTTACCATGTTTCTCATGGTAGAAATAGAATAGGATTGAATAGGTCAATAGTTAGTTACTACATTCTTGTTACTTGGTATTCATGAGTTATTGTAACGAATACTAGGATGTGATCACCTAGGGATCTAATTACAATCATTACATATGTAATGGTTTAATTTTATTATATTTGATCTACCCTTAGATCAAATCATGTTTACCCAAATAAAGTTTTAGCAAAGATCATATTGAAACTTATCACAGTCAACTTGATGATCTACTTCAATTCCATCAAGTTGAAAGAAGCTTTAATCACTTTGACAAGTTTTGTTCAAAAGCGCGAAAATTATTCGAATTTTCTATGCATGAATGCAATGCACACATCTGGGTTCAGCTTATTTCTAGGCTCTAATACTGGGATGTTACATGCATGTAGTGATCAAGACCACAATAACCTATTCATATGTGTGTGATTATCATCCTATGAAATAATATCACCTAACATATATGTAATAAAAGTCTTGCTAACTAAATAAAAGAAAAAGGTGAAAAACTGTTTTGCCATGTATACAACAGAATACACACGGCAAAGCTGACGGCGAGGGCACACGGCAAAGATTCTGCCGTTAGCCCCTACCGGCGGGTGACCCTGCAAGGCCGTGGGGCCCACTTCTTTGCCGTGAACATATCTTTGCCGTGTGTCTTCATTGAATTTGCCGTGATGATTTTCTTTGCCGTGTGTCTTCGTCTGTCCATTGCCGTGTTTATTTCTTTGTCATGTTCATTTTCTGCAGTTTGCCGTGTACCTTTTTTTGTCGTGTTCTTCTTATTCTGCACACGGCAAAGATATTATTTGCCGTGTTCCGGGCCTTTTGTCACACGACAAAGGGCGGAGGCGACGGCAGCGAACATTTTTCCCGTAGTGACGCAACTTAGACCATATACTATGTGTGCTTAAAGCGATTTAAAGAGGACTTTGAACCGGTTTCACAACAATAAAAACGAACCAATTTCTTGGTTTGGATCATACCCACAAACTATCAATTTTTTGCCGAGACAAAGCAACGTGGAAGAAGGGAGCTCAAGGGAAGGAGTAGAAAAGAAGGAAATAATTATTCTCTTATGTCTACTAGGCTCCATCAATACAGTATGATGTGATTCTATACATAGCAAAAAAAATTGCCAACTCCTAAACCTGACAACTTTTTGGTTGAACCGGCGTCACATAGCGTCACATAGTGTATGGCCTTATTGGCAAGTGCGCAGTGGTAACCAATGCAGAGGGTGGCACAGATGCAAGGCTTTAAAATGTGCTTGGCATCGAAGCCGAGGGTACTTGGCAACGTCGTTGGAATACTTCATGCGCATATCCTAGTAGTAGTATATCTTCCCAATGCCGCCAAGAGTAGGTATATGTCATTGTTAGCAGCAGGAGGAATAATCACACCCAATGACACTAGTGGAAAATGTGTCATCGGTCCCGGTTTGTAAAGGCCTTTAGTCCCGGTTTCCCAACCGGGATAAAGAATTCGGGACTAAAGGTCTACCCCTTTAGTCCCGGTTCGGCCACAAACCGGGACTAAAGGCACTCACGGGCCGCGTCGAGTGTGCGGGACCTTTAGTCCCGGTTTGTAATACGAACCGGGACTAAAAGGTTTTTTTTTTCCAAATTTTTTTTTGATTTTTTTTCAAATTTTTCTTAAACCTTTGAATTGTTTGACTCGTTAATCTCCCACATCTCTCATTTTTAACACTATTATAGTTAATCTTAGTTCAAATCATACTTACAGTCAAACTTCCCAACCAATCACCCATCCTAACACTACTCCTTCCTCAGCACGCTTAACTTCTCCATTCCATCTCTCCCACCCCGCGCGAAGGACCCTTATATCTTGTTGTCAAGACTAGTATATGAATTCTATTAACTCATATCGATATGTGACGCGTTTTTATTTTTTGAAATTAAGAACAACTACTTTAGTGAACAATAATAAATAAGTAATAATAACATTTTATTCTAATGAAAGTAAAAACTAATTAATTTAATATTTTATTATTTTTGCCATTTATTCATTTAATATGACATAAACAATATCTTCAAATCTGTAAATCAAAATTCAACAAATAATATATCCATTATTATCAGAAAAATACAAGGAAATAATGTATCCATTATTATCAACAAATAATATAACTACAGTTCGAAGGATTTTATTTTTAGAATTTTTTATAACCTTTTGGCTTAGAAAAGACGATCTCGAGAAGGATTTGTGCCCTTTTTACTGCCACGGCAGAACTTGAGAATTTTTTTTGCCCACTTTCTTTAGTCCGGGTTAGTAATACGAACCGGGACTAAAGGTCACACCTTTAGTCCCGGTTGGTGATACGAACCGGGACTAAAAGGGTTGGCACCGGGGCACCATTTTAGTCCCGGTTGGTGATACGAACCGGGACTAAAGGTCCTGTTTGACCCGGGACTAAAGATTCTGGCGTTCTAGCCGTTAGAACCGGGACTAATGCTCACATTAGTCTCGGGTCCAACCATAACCGGGAGTAATGCTCCGATCTGGGGTGGACGAATGATTCTTTTTCTACTAGTGTGACCTAGACCTTTTCATATTAAACTGGTGAACTAATTGCATCAACATGTGTTTGGGTTATTCTAACACACAAACACCGACTCTACGGCGTTTTAAACCATTATATTACCAAGAGCCCAAGACAAATAGGGGTAGGTTTTTTCCCCACTTGCCACCAGCCGCCAAGAGAGAAAAGGAGATCTTGCCCTAGAGCACCCATCTTCCAACCCTGGCCTCCGGCGGCTCCCCCCGCCGACGACCTATGTCATCGGTGGTTAGGGGGGTCACTGGATACAGGGTCGTACCTGAGTAAAGGGAGGCCCGGTGCGAAACAAAAAATTTAGACCCTCGACATAACCATTGTCTATCAGAAAAATAAGGTTTTATTTTATATTATTATCAGGTTGGTGGTACAATTTTTGGGGAGAATTACATCTTATTAGAAAATGAACTTAGAGTGAAAAACTACTCCAGTAATCTTTGAGAGAAAAACTTTAGCAAGATCTTGACGTCCTTTGTGCATTTTTTAAGATAAAATTTTCAATTAGTTCCTTATAAGAAACTTTCTCCAAAATATCGTTTTTAATTTCTATTATAGCCAATGCACTAAGTGTGTCTTGTGTTATTGTCGAGCACAAGTACAACTTCAACAACTTTAGCTTAGAAAATCTTCTCTCGGCGGATGCAACGGTCATTAGCCAATTGACCTTTGCATCGTCCCTTCTCGAATATTTTGCAACAAAAACAGAAAATTCTATCACACTCCTCTCCATTTGACAAAACTCTAGTGTATAACTTTGCAGAAAATCTTCTATCTAATTTATCTTTAGGACCCTTTTGGATACATAAATATCTCTCGGGACCCTAGAAAAACATCAATTGCTTTAGGATCAAGAGCACCCTAACTTTTTGCATCAAATATATCAGTTTGAAAGAAACATTAGCATTAGCATATATCTCATCGTCATGACTACTACTCTCCTTAGCTTGAAGAATAGCCCTCGTCGCCTCTTCCCAGGGGTCTGGCTCGTCATTGATGAGAAAGAGAATGAGAAGAGAGATAGGGAGGAGAGAAGGGGACGCGTGCGGCAGTTGCTGGTCGTGGAGTTAATTATGGCAATTTCCTAAACGGTGGAAATAGGACAACACGTTTATTGGACCCAATTAAGTCTGTCATTAGCAATACTAAGTACAGCTAACATGAAAATTAGAGGCCCTCTAATTTTGGAGGCCCTGTTCCGTCGCGCGCGATACAAGCCTGCTTACCCTGCATATATAATTAGATAAAAGAGAAGAAAATGTTTTAGATTGTGAATCGAAGATACGTGAGTGAAATCATGATATGGCTCTTTGTGTTTGTCTGGCACGCTGTACGCTGCGCAGACACCAGTGCAGCAGTACTACCAGTATATACACGGACGTGTAGTTGTCGGATCAGCAAAATCTTTGTAACGGAAATTAGCAAGAGGTCTGGGTATTGTTCTATTACGATATCAGCGTGTTTAAAGAATATAGATCGATAGTTGTCATTATGTTCTCTTTTTTATCACCATCTTCCACCGTAATCCTTCTTTCTTCGTGCTTGGTCTAAACATTATAGCCGAATATGAAACCGGATTAAAGTAGGTGCTCCTGAAAGACTCCCGAGAAAGTGTGAGCCTCTCATTCCTACCACTAGTGCAGGGCCCCCCTTTAACTCCGGTTGGGAGGGCCCTCTAACAGCGGTTCCCCAACCGCTGTTGAGGGTTCGCTGTTAGAGGGGGGGGCCCTTTAACACCGGTTCTTATACGAACCGGTGTTAAAGGGTGGCGCACGGGCTGCCAGAGGCCTCAGACCTTTAACACCGGTTCAGATTCGAACCGGTGTTAAAAATTCGCTATGGCAAAGATTTAGGCCGCTTTCCTGCCGGCAGGAAAACAGCCTAAATCTCTCGCGTAACCTTCTGCCTCTGCCCCGTTCTGGGCGTATTTCTGCGGGAGGGGGGAGCGAGGGGGAATCGATCGGGAGCGGTATACACATAAATCGTCATCGGTACATACGAGTACATGAATAATTAAGCAACTATTATTATACACAAACATCGTCATCGGCACATACATCGTCATCGTTCATTTTGGTGGATATCTAAAGAGTTCTCCGCCAGGTGTGACAACCTCATCAAGTATGAACCCCGCCAATTCCTCTTGAATGGCTCGTATGCGTTCAAATGGTAGGAGTTGGTCCCGCATCCGTTCGATCTGAATATATATGAAGAATGGGCCGTCAATATATATATAAGAATAAAACTCAACACGATTGATTGTAATAAAATAATGTTGTGGACTTTGTTTACTTACTCTAAGTTGTTCTATTGCGGCTTGGCCTGTCGCACATATCGTGTTGCGAATGAACTCGCAAACATAGTACCCACATAAGTTATTGCCGTGTCCCTGATGCGCGCACTTTACGAGAATAGAGAGTTCAATCAAAATAATAATCAATAAAGCATGATATAATGGAATTGGAAGCTAGCTAGTATTACTTACATTTTGGTCTACAAATTTTAGTTCTTCTGACCATTCACCCACGGCCCTGCCCGTGAACCTTTTCCAAACCCTGTCCGGCAAAGAAAATGGATAAAGGAGTAATTAATTACTTATTATCACGAAAGTTGCCGATCTAGTGCGATAATATGATTGAAATTACCTCTGGAGCATCTCTCTAAAGTTTGCCCATATCTCTTTTTCTTTTCGTAACGAGTCCATGACAAGGACTTTTCCTGAGTCGGGTTGAATGACTAGCAGAATAAAGTGAAACCTACGCACGCATAACTCATCATCAGTTACACTTAACATCGAGTAAGCTGAAATAGAATGTGTACAAGAGAGAGGGTAACGGTACTCACGAGAAGTTGTAAGCCAATAGTATTTCCCTTTTGGTTTGTTGTCTCAGTAAAGACGTTAGCAAGTAATCTTCTGTTTGCCCGGGTTTGGTTTCTACCACTCCTTCATGAACTCTATTTGGGTCAACGAACCCAATGTCAAAAGGGCCTCATTTCCTGCATTCCATAACCTTTTTCCTGCATAATAGTATATACATATATGGTGAGCATATATATATACATGCAATTAATAAAGTGAATGAGATGAGATATAAATTATAGAAATAGTACTTACACACAATAAAGGCTGATGGCAGCTTTGTCGAGTTCCTTCTGATTGAATAGAAAATGCAAGTCTTGAATGTTGAAGTCGATCACGTCATCTCCGCAGAAGAAAATATCATCTCTTATATGCGTCGTGATCCATTCTACCTTTCTCGTCTTGCAGAAATGAAGGTACCACTTGTGCAATTTTCGCATCTTTGTTGGTAGAGTCTTGAGCTCCTCTTTCTTGACGAGATTCTTCCCATACTTCCATGGCTGTATGGGGTTGGCATCGCAATTGGGCAAGTTGTCTCCCATGACGTTCAAGTATGCAATGTAAGTCATCCCCATCTCATTGGCCTTTCTTTGTAGCTCTGCCTCGTAATCATTTACGGGAGGAGCGTCCCGTGTGTCGAACATTTGGAGCGGGGCACATGATTGGTTTTCCTGCTCTCCGAGCATGGGAACTGTTTTCTGGGGTGCCTCACGACTGCTACTTTCAGTCTCCCTACGGCGCCTTGCATCCGCCTCAAAATCTGGCGCTCGTAGTCCGGCACAAGTGGGGTTTTAGGTTTCGAAAGATTTTTGTAAAACTTCTCCACCACCGCCGGATCTATTTTCTCCTTTGGCTCGGCCCGTCTAGGTGCAAAGAATTTCTTGACCTGTTCGTCGGAGATCCTATTGGTCTCCTCGTCGCTGCGATTCCACGATAAAACCGGCAATGGCTTGGCGGAAGGCTGCGGGACGTAGTTTTTTGAACTCTTTGACGTACGGTTTCCTGCGGATTTCTTTGTGGCAGTGCTACTGATGCTCTTCGTGGCAGTGCTCTTCCGCTTACGCTGAGGAGATGGCTGAAGCACCGGAGATGGCTGAAGCGCCGGAGATGGCTGCCGCGCAGGAGATAGCTGAAGCGGCTCAGACTGCTGACGCTGCGGAGACGGCGGGGGTGCCAGTGACCTCCAATTTGGAAGCACAATGTGTTCCTTCTTCCAAAGAATGGTTGTTTTCACTGCAAATTTGAGTTGAGTTTCCCCTTCACCTGTAGCATGGTCAAGCTGTGCTTCCTCATATTCCTTCACAACCTCATCCACCCCGACAATAGCATAGCCATCTGGAATCGGTCGGCAGTGGTAAGTTCCACCAGCTACAGGAGGTAAGGCATAGCCGACAGCCACCTTAATGGATAAGCCCATTAATCTCACATGCAGCTCAGCGTGTTCGCTCTCCGTGATCTCATCCACGGGGTATCGAGGACCCGCCATTTCAAGCGTGGGCTGCACGTTCTCTGTGGAAGCCACGCTGCTTTTCCGCTACAGAGTCCGATTACCGGCAGCTTCCAATGCAGCTCTTCGTGGCTGAGATGGGCCGGTAGCTTGATGGTCACAGTGCATTCACTTGCGCCTGCAGCGCTGCAAGTGCATGTTCTATCTGTGTCATCCGCTCTGTACGCTCTTTTTCTTTTCTGCCACGCCATCTGTAAGAGTGGCTCTAGTCGGCAAACCCATCCTTCAACGTCATACCCCCTGTGCCTGGTGCATGTCCAGCGTGTTCTTTTTTACCGATGGCGCGTGTGAGCTGGTCATTCTCTCTGCCAGGATGGAAGGTCCTGGCGGCTGTTTCCTCGTATGCCGTGATGAGTTCAGTGACGGGTTTGGCAAGGAGTGTTGGGAAGATACACAATCCTGTTTCTGGGTCCAACCTTGCCCCGATTCCGTAGAACCAAGTCTTTGCACATAGGTCCCACCCATCTGTCTGCGGTGTGATCCCTCTCTCGCGCAGGGCCTTCTCAGCTTCCTCCCACTTAGGCCTCTGAGATATGTAGCCACCGACCCTCGCCCTCCGGGTGATATTCCTTCTTGTGGCATTAAGCGTATTGGTTTCTGACCTCTTTTTAGCTATAGCACTTTTTTTATATGTCTCAAATTCGGGCCAGTGAGGTCTTATCTTCGCATAATATGCGTCTTCGAAATTTGGAGTCTTGCCAGATTTGACAAATTTGTTCAATTTTGTCTTCCAGTTGCGGAAAGCGTCACCCATCTTCTTTAGAGTCCACTCTTTGACCTTTTCCTTTATAACCGGGTTGTTTTCATCCTCCTCTAGCGGAAGGGTGAAATTTACCAACAACGAATTTCAAAGCGTTTCTTTGGATCTGTCATCGACAAAGGTACCGTCGCCCTTCTTTGGCTTATTCCAATTTTCAATTATGATTGGGATTTGGTCCCTAACAAGAACTCCAGCCTGACGTACAAATTTGTTCATGGCCTTTTGGGTTCCATCGCCCGCCATCAACACGGATCGCTCGATCGTGAACTTGACACGATCTTTCAACCGCTCATGCCTCGCTTGCTCTTTTTCAGAAGAAGATGGTTGCTGGCTGGTCGATCCAGAGGGCTAAAAGAAGAAAGAAGTTAATTAATACATGTAGAAGAAGATTGTTGGTGGAAGTCACAGAGGCTTAATCAATGCATATACCTCACCGGACTTTGTAACCATTAAATTGCATTCACCGAGTCTTCATCTTCTCCATGACTAGTACTTGAGCCGCCATCATGTCCCTCCAAGTTCAGATATTGTGAGGTGTCCTCATCAATAATTTTCTCCATTATTTCTTCTTCTTCAAGGTTTCTACTAAGTGGATCCATAGTTTCTAAAACAATAATATTATCTAGAGTAAGAGTGTAAACATTCAAGTGGACTTGGATTCATACACAAATATACATATTATTCATACAAAAATACACAAATAAATACACAAATGAGTCAGAGGTCCAATTTGTATACAAGTTTTAATCAGGATGAGTCAGCAATCACACACGTGGCAGACACGTGGCGCTCACCGGTGGGGTGACGTTGGTCTCGTCGGGCGGCGGTGCTCGTCGGACGGATGCGGCGGTCTCGTCGGGCGGCGGTAAGCGGCGGCTCGTCGGGCAGCGGGCGCGCCGGTGTTGAGGTGTGGCCTACGAGTTCAAGCGGGCGCAAGTAGACGCCCTGCACGGGAAGAGAGCGAGGTGGTCGTGGCTCTAAATAGGCTTGCGCCCGCTATATTAATATAGCAATCACAAGATACAACGACAATGTTGGAGCAATGTAAAAGCAACAAAGACAATCTAACCCAAAAGAAAATAAAGAGAAAAATAAAAGAAACAAATGCCGACATCGAAAGATCGACGAACTAAAAACGACCTGGATCACTGCGCCCGAGTTGTCCCACCTCACCCTAGCACTTCAAGCACCGTGTTTCAAGCAACACCTTCAAGAAGGAATGCGACGCCGACGACGCTGTCTTGGACTTGTCCTAGGGTTTCCGATACACGGAGGGGAGTTGAAAAGGGTGTCATCATGATGTTCTGGACGAGCCACAGGATTTCTCCCACCCCAAACAACCACGACCCCACTCTGATCCGTAGCACTCCACCCAACTTGCCATCCACCAGCACGCGCCACCATGGTCTCACCGTCATCATCGTCATCTCATTGTGCCAACGCTACGAGGCTAGAGCAGGCCTAGAGCAGGCTCGCAAAGCCGTCGCCGTTGCGCTGCAGCAGGTGTGCGCCGCCATAGCCATCCCTAGTCCACACGCAGTCCCGCCCTCCATCCCGCAGGAACATCGCTGAGCACGCAGGGCCGGGCCCGCCCAGGCCTGTATGGCCCGCCTCCGCCTGCACTACCAGCCGGCCGGCCGCCAAAGGGGAAGCTGGCCGCCGACTCGACGCCAACCGAGGTTCACCGCCAGAGCCCGCTCACACCGGGCCGCGCCTACCGCCCTCCCGAACGGGTTGTTTTCATCCTCCAACATGGATCGGGCCGGATGAGGAGGCGGCGCCAGCGAAGCCAGGAGGGCGCCGGGAGGCCCAAGCGGGTGCAAAGTAGGGTCGACGGCAGCGGTGAGGATAGGCGAGGCCGCGAGCTCTGGGTGGCGGGCTCTGCGCGAGGAGGGCCGCATGAGGTGGTATGGGGCGTTAACGGGTCACGAGAAAGCCGGCTGGTAGAGACTCTGATCCGCCACCCCAAGACGGGAACGCCATGCGTCCTGCCGACGGCGGCGGGAGGGAGGGGGAAGGATGCGGGGAAGAAGAGAGGGTCGGGGGCGGCGGACCTCGAGCTCCGAAGCGGCGGCGGCAAGAAGGAGGACAATTCCTCCCTCACTCCGAGGGCGGCGGCGTAGACGTCATGGGCGGCGGCAGGGCGGCTTGCCTTCTCACAAGGGTCGGGCGTGTGTTCGATCGATCTGGCTCAGCTGGGGGGAAGAAAGGAAGGGGAATGTGAAATAACGGTTCATGGCTGGAACCGGTGTTAAAGGGGGATTCGCTTCACACAAGATTTATTACATCGCCTTTAACACCGTTCCGCATAGAACCGTGTTAAAGGGTAGGAACGAATAATTTCTTTAACACCGGTTCCTGTCTGGAACTGGTGTTAAAGGGGGGGGCATTTATTTCATGTATTAAAGGGGCATTTTTAATTCAAAAAATATGATATGAATTTAGAAAATTCATATCTTTTTCATTTCAACTCAGAAAAATATGAATAATATATCATAATTTTCAGAAAAATAATATCTATCCATTCATGTAAATCATTTTATATTTACTTTACATGAAATTTTTCAAAATAATTAAAACACTTACATATAAATTTTGATTATTCAATTCAAACAAAAATAAATTGTTAAATCCTAAAACTTTGAACATAAGAAATATTAAGCATCTAAAAAATGATTTTTATTAGATCAAATCATATTTTAATGCCGCATCTTTTGTATTAACATTTTTGAATTGATTGGATATTTAAATGTCGCATCTTTTGTATACACTTGAATCTCACCAAGCCTCGCTCAACTTGCATTGTTTTTTGATAAAATAGCATATTGTGAACCTAAAAATGATTTTTGTAAAAATCATGAGCATCGATCATGTACTTGTAGTTCATATTCCACCCACTTCCTACCGATTCAGAGGGAATTTGTCTTTTTCACCAGAGGTGGACTAAAGGTTTCAGATCCTCTGCTGGTACATTGTGCATATAAGGTGGTCTAGTATTTTGTAAAATGTGTTGGTGGTTTTTGAATTAGTCATTTGGTGGTTGCTTCACAAAACCGCCTGCTTTTTATGCTCGAAATGGAAAATGCCTTTTGGTGCGTATAAAAGGAAAACTTCCTCTTGCAACATTGTTTGCTATGCCATGATGCATAAGTGTATGCACAATATGGCCATATTATCACAAACTATGCCTTGATTCTAGCCATAACATTGGTCATTTGACCAAAGCCAAGAAACATCGAATGAGATAGGTCATTTTGTGAAGGTTTTTCGAGACATAATCAATATACCGATAAAGCCAACTAATAGCCAACTAATAGTAAGTTACATAAAGTTTAACTGGAACTGAAAATTAAGATACATAAAAGAACTGAAAATTAAGATACATAAAAGAACCGAAAATTAAGATACATGGCCGATTAAGTAACAATCGCCGAACTTGTTTTGGAATGTTGGAGTGATTCGGCCATGCTCCGCCTACACCTGTATATCGCCATCAGAGCTGTGACTCCACCGCCATCATCGCTGCCGCTGCCGGGTCGCCAGTAATTGAACCTCCGGAGAGTACGCTGGGCTGGACTTGAGGGTAGCGTGGGGCTAGACTTGAGGGTAGCAGACGGGGTTAGAGTCGGCGGCAGGTTACAGGCCATGACGCCTGGAGAGTCCGATCACGCCACCATAGCCGACGGCCGGCCTCATGAAGTTAGGAGGAGGTAGCCGCCCTCCTCGCCTCGGCGAGCGCCTCTCACGATCCACGAAGAAGGCTTCCCAAGTAGGGAAATAGTCGATGCCATCGGGATTCTCCGCTGCTTCCCGTGAGCTCAAGTAGTAGTGGTTCGTGATGGCCATCCGCGCGCCACACCTAGAGGAACAGGAGGAACTGCACGCCCGACGCCAAAGATCCAGCCGACGGGACACAAGAGTCTGGCAAGGGTAGTTCGAGGCGCAGCGCCTCCTCGGGGTTAGGCTACGTGCTAAGACGAGCCTAGTCCTCCCAAGATCTCCGAGAAACTGGTCATAGAGGCACTCCCTAATATGTGACTGCCGCTTGGAGATCGATCTTAATGGTAAGTACGAATCGACAACTTCTTCTCATAGTCCCACCCATCCACAAACATGACTACCACTCAAGACATGTATTAATATTAAAACATGAACTAGAGTTACATAATATGAGCATGAACTTCTTGGCATATGTCCTTCCTTATGATCGCCTGACGTAACCATGGAGCATCTTCTTTACTTAACGGAATGCTTGGGTCAGTTTTCACCGTGAAGGGCGGAATTTCATCAAACTTATTATAATCTTCCGACATGTCCGCCTTTGTCCTCATTCTACGATGTTTCTTTTCCCGAAAGAACTATGTGACGCTTTGGCTCATCATATGATGTATTCGCTTGCATATTTTTTCTTTTTTGGTCCGAGGACATGTCCTTCACATAGAAAACCTGAGCCACATCATTGGCTAGGACTAATAGTTCGCCTAAGTTCTTCATAAGATTGTTGAGATCCACCGTTGTCATTCCGCATTTCTTGTCTACCTCAATCCCTCCTCCGTTAGCTTGACCCATTTGCATCAAACAAGGACCTTAAAATTAGGTCCATAGTCAAGTTCCCATATCACCTCTATGAACCCATAATACGTGGTCTTTTTCCCATTGTCTTCGGTGATCGGGTTTAACACCACTGCTTTGGTTGGTGCTCTTTTATCTTGGCCTATCGTGGTAAAATGTATTCCCATTTATCTTGTACCCTTGGAAAGTACATACAACAAGAAGGTGTCTCGCCAACAAGTACAAATGATCCTCAACAGGTGTTATTCGTGAGAAGTCTTTGCAGCCACCGCCAAAACTCGCCATGTGTTC
The DNA here is from genome assembly GCA_023614405.1 of Avena insularis. Classification (NCBI taxonomy): domain Eukaryota; kingdom Viridiplantae; phylum Streptophyta; class Magnoliopsida; order Poales; family Poaceae; genus Avena; species Avena insularis. The sequence continues at coordinate 391,024,787 of CM042687.1, forward strand.
ACTTATAATCCATTCATCGACCGTCCCGTGTTTGAGGCGATTAAATTCTTCTGTTCATTGATATAATGGGCAACCAAGATAGATCTTTTGTAAAACCGTAGTGTGCTTGATTGAGAGAATGCCCGTCCCTACATATCATTGCTTTACATCCTAGGGTTTTTCCATGCGCCTTCCTCATGTCGTGATTCTCGAACACCAACGCTTTAAGGTCGAATAAAATCAACACAGTAACTCAATGACCTCCTCTCATACATAGCCCTTGGAGATGCTTCCTTCCGCCTAGCACGGTTATGAACATATTTCTTTAAGACTCCCATGTACCTCTCAAAGGGGAACATATTGTGTAGAACAGTGACCGAGAATGGCAATCTCTTCTACTAGGTGAACCAGAGATGCGCCATAATATTGAAGAAGGATGGTGGGAACACCAACTCAAAGTCGACAAGACATTGGGCCACATCTGCTTGTAACCTCGTAGGCTTTCGGATCGATTACCTTCTGAGATATTGCATTGAGGAATGCACATAGCTTCACAATGGGTACCGAACATTTTCGTAGAAGCCCCTCAATGCAATCGAAGCAATTGTGTTATAATCACGTGGGCGCTATGAGACTTCAGGTTTTGGAATTTTTCTCGCCATATTTATTATTCCCTTTATATTCGACGAGAAGCCGACGGGACCTTGATATCGCTTCGACATTCAAAAAGATTTCCTTCTCGCTTTGGTAAGAGCGAGTCAAGGTGGAGTTAAGGGCATCGCTTATCCTTCTCGCTCGATGCATAGGCTCTTCAGGGCCTTCAGACGCTGCTGGTCCTGCTGCTTCCTGTATCTTTGTCTTCCCATACACTCCTAGAAAGCATAGCAGGTTCACGCAAACATTCTTCATCACGCATCACGCCGATTGAAGAGCGGACCCTAAGACTTTCCAATAGGGTAGGTCCCAAAATATAGATTGCTTCTTCCACATGGGCACGGTCCCATCGCTATTCGGAACAGATAGACGCCAGTGACCTTTTCCAAAGATTACTTCTAGGTCCTTGACCATACCAAATACCTCCTCACCGCACGGAGGACAAGCTTCCTCCGGTTCCGCCAGACGCTTGAAATGCTTGCCTTTCTTTCATCGGATGCGTGTTCTAAGAAATCGGCGATACCCTAGGTACACAACCTTCTTACATTTATCCAAATATACACTTTCAAAGATCATCTAAAGAGTGTGTGCATGCATTGTATCCCTTGTTTGTCTCCCCTCAAATGTTACTAAGAGCAGGTCAATCATTGATGGTTACGAAAAACAATGCTCAGAGGTCAAATGGCTCCCTTTGTGATCATCCCACATACGCATGACACTGGTTTGGCCCACAGTTGTAAAAAGTTCTTCAACTAATGGCCTTAGGTACACATCAATGTCGCTTGGTTGCTCGGCCTTGATGAGCACCGCATCATAATGAACTTCCTCTTCATACACAACCAAGGAGGAAGGTTATAGATACATAGGGTCACAAGCCAGGTGCTGTGGACTGCAGCTCGCCACCAAAAGGATTCATGCCGTGCATTAGACCAAACCTTAAGTTCCTTGCGCCACGCATGTAAGTCCGGTACTTCGCCGACTTTTCTCCACTGGACCCATCAGCGGGTGTCTCAACATCGCCTTTCTTACGGTCTTCCATGTGCCATCGCAACAACTTGGCATGCTCTTTATTTCAAGAGACGTTTAACCGTGGTATTATAGGAGCATACCACATAACCTTGGCGGAACCTTCTTCCTAGGGGCCTCACCTCAACATCGCCAGGATCGCCTCGCTCGATCTTATATCAGCAAAGGTGCATACCGCATGCATCCAAATTCTCGCATTTCACCGCGTAGAGGATGCGCATTAATGCAGTGCATGTATCTTCTCGCACGCCTAATCCTAGAGGATGCATAATCTTCTTTGCTTGGTATGTACTATCGGGCAACTCATTATTTCTTGAAGAAGATTCTTCATTTTTACCAACAACTTTGAAAATGCTACCGTCACACACCATTCTCCGCCTTCCATTGCAGCAAATCCAGGTGGCACCTAGCTTTTGTGGCCATCTTCGCAAGTTGATACAACAATGTTTTGTGATCCTTTAACATCCGCTCCAGCTTCTCCTTCTCCTTTTCAGTTTCACATTCTTCCTTGCATCAAGAATGGCCCGACTAAGATCGCTATCAGCGGGCCCATCCGCCCTCTTGATCTTCATTATCTACCTCCGCTGCATTATCATCATATTCAGGATACATATTATGATAGTTGTCATCATCCTCTTCTTCTTCGTTGTCTTCCATCACAACCCCTTTTTCTCCGTGCTTGGTCCAACAATTATAGCTGGGCATGAAACCGGATCAAGCAGTGGGCGGAATGGTTCTCGTATTTGAGTAGTCTTTCTTGTTCGACAAAGGAACACACGTACAACACATAAAACCATTGTGACCACGGTTTGCATTAGCCACAACGATGAAATTTTGAGGCCCGTGAATGTACTGGAAGTGCGGCGGTCAGACATCCATTGCCGATTCATCCGCATTAATATGTAGTATATATCAAAAATAATAGGAGATGACCATTTATATATATAGTACATCAATGACACATGAAACTATAGTTGCTTACCGGGATCGAGACGGAAAGAGCAACAAGAAAGCTTATTTTGAGCTCTCGGCATTTCAATCAACACTTCTAGTGCATATGAAAAAACACAACTAGCACTCTTCACACCCTCTTGCTAGGCTCCAAAATGTGAAAGAATGGAAGAGTGGGGTGTGTGGTGTCTTATATTTCTTTAACACCGGTTCATGCCACGAACCGTGTTAAAGGGGGTGAAGGGCCATCGTTGTAGGGACCTTTAACACCGTTCGTGGCACGAACCGTGTTAAAGGGGGTTTTTGTCGCAGGGCCACGCTGGACGCTTCTTTAACACCGTTCGTAGAAGAATCGTGTTAAAGCCCTTTTTCGATCAACAAAAGACCTCGCTTACTAGTGCCACAATCTCCTAAAGACAAAAAAACTCAGATCAAACGCCTCATCTCGAAATAATAAATTTATGAAACATGACAGAATCAAACATATATATATACAACTGGTCCAAACCTTAGTTTCACATCGTTTCTATCTACGAGGAAACATGAAAAACAAAAAGAAAGTGAAGTTGCGATGCACGAAAATGTCTCTTGAGGCAAAAGATGCATCATTTGGGATGGGATTATTTATCCATAGATGAAACCCGAGGTAAGACTGCATGGAAAATGGGATGGGCGGAAAAAAAACACCACTGAGAACAACCAGATTCATTTCCACACTAAAAGTAACACAATTTTCACTTTCTTTTATCATCAAATTTTTCACTTATGAGCACGGTGTAATAATCACTACGAGCGTGTAAATTTTCAAATGTGGAATATAAATGTATTATGGGCTTAGCTAAATGACAAATATGGCAAAGTTCAGAAACTACGGAATTTGCATCGTTCACCATACACATATTTGCACTTGTCATTTTTGTTGAGGCAATAATTAATACAAGGGTTTAAAATTTCACACTACTAAAGTATATATAGCATTGACTCTATCCAGGTTTTTGCGAAAATTAAATTATCTATCGTTGGATGCAGAATTGACGGTCTTGATAGATCGGGAGCGTCCAACAGCTGGTTGTGTGATCCCTGCACTGAGCTCCTCTCTCCTATCTTATCCAAGCCTCCATTGGCCGGCCTCTCCCTCCTATAAATATGCTTGCCCCGCATGCGATCTATCTCATCCATCACACCAGTTTCTCTTACGTACACACCGAAAATGAGAGTGTCAAGCATGGCGTCCAAGTCCAAGGGTCTCATGGTGTTTGCTCTCCTGTTCGCTGCGGCTTTCCTCGTGGCCACAGCTGACGAAACCCGTAAGCTAGCGAACTAGTACTCCAGTAGTCTTGAACTAGCTAGGAATTAATCAATTGTTACTAGCCTAAGAAACTACTACTGATGATTTATCTGCATGCTGCTACTAATTTGATTGCACGTTTTCTGTTCCCGCAGAGGCCGAGAAGGAAGAGCCTCAGGCCGGCGTGCAGCACTTCCACGACGGCGGTGGTGATGAGCACCACCATCACCACCACCACCACCATGGTGGAGACGAGGGCGGCCACCCGGCCCCTGGCGGCGGTGGCGGGGATTACCCCCCAGGCCCTGGAGGCGGGTACCCGAGTCCCGGTGGTTACCCGAGTCCCGGCGGTGGAGGAGGCGGCGGTGGGTACCCGAGCCCCGGTGGAGGAGGCGGCGGTGGGTACACGAGCCCCTGTGGATACCCGAGTCCAGGTGGAGGAGGCGGCGGTGGGTATCCGAGCCCGGTGGAGGAGGCGGTGGGTACCCGAGCCCCGGTGGAGGAGGAGGCGGTGGGTACCCAGCCCCCGGTGGAGGAGGCAGCGGCGGTGGGTACCCAGCTCCCGGTGGGGGCGGCTACCCAGGTCACGGTGGAGGCGGCGGAGGCTACCCGAGCCCTGGCGGCGGCGGCGGCTACCCGCCGGGCTACGGCGGTGGTGGTAGCGGCTGTTACCATGGCTGCTGCGGCTACGGGCAATAGGGCTGCCGCTGCTGTGCGCGCGCCGACGAGGTCCCGGAGCCCAAGTACCGGGCTGAGACCCGCAACTGAGCCGTACGTCGGCGACATGCATGCAGCGCTACGAACCCTCACGCGTAGAGCTCTATCTACGTGCTGTGGCTCGGCGCACGTAGTAAGTTAATTACTGGTAAATGTGACCGATCGTGTCAATAAAAGGAAGGTGTGAGTATGTATGTAACTATGTATCCGTGCGAGTTTGCGCTGTGATCATGCATGCAGAACACGGCCCCTGCTGTATTCTTACAAGTTCGATCGTATGAGTTGATATATATGGCCGCTTTCTCTGTGTTTTCCTGGATTGACCGAAAGTACGGCTGATAATGTAGGAGGGTCTTGAATTTCGGTTTTAAAAGATCCTACAACACACCGAAATCAACGACATATGTCTAAATCTGGCCCAAATATATATTCAGAGATAATTATATTTCAAAAAAAACCTTAAATTAGCAAAATTTTATCGAAATTTTATTTGAACCCCATGACTCCACTGGTTATGAAATAAAATGATATTGGAATAGTATGAAAATTCCTTCTGAGATCTTCGCTACTGTATATTTGAAGTTGCAAAAGGAAAAGAAAAAATAGTTACCTTTTTGACATATTTTTTCTCTCCCTATTTCTGTGGGTGTGCCCGAAAAGTACTCTCTCTATCCTAAATCAGGTTTAATTTAGGATATCATAAAGGGTGTCTCTATGTCACAGTCGACTGCGACGTAAGTTAAGTCGCAGTCAGCTGACGTTAGCATCACGTCGTGCGCTGTTTGCATGCCGCGTTTGTCCCTGTGCCCTGCTTGTTGCATGCATGGTCTATTTATGTCCTGCTGCTTTTCCGCTCTAGCCTGTTGCATGCATGTGGTGTGCTCATGCCCCGCTGTAGATGATGCTTGTTTGCATTCATGCGCTCGTGTGATTGTCTCTTTCGAATTCTTCTTCAACCTGTATTGCATGTATATATCAGTTTTAGCTAGTATAAAATCTTAACCTCACTTGAAAAAATCTACTTTGATTATTAATACCCCTTTAATCCATATTATTTATCATAAAAAGATGTATATAGACATATTTTAGTTCTAGATATATTCAATCAAGTAACGAGTAATATGGATTAGAGAAAGTATGTTTTAGACTAAAATAGTTTACCAAACACATCATATCTTAAAACGGAGGTATAAGGTCACCATGACCAACAGACTAAAAACAACGCAGTTGCACTCCATTTGCAAATCGGTAAAGACACCACCAATTGTACTCCACTTGCAATCAGAAAATAACTCAGTTGCAACCCCATTCAACTGGAAAACACAAGACATGGGCCATGACTCCACTTGCAACTATAAAAACAACTCAGCTTGCAACCCCATTTGCAATTAAAAAGATATGTATAACTAAAAATATCAATTGCAAACTCACCCTAGATTAAAAATATCAATTGCAACCACTGCTAACTGGAATTCTCATTCAAGAACCCCACTTGCAACTGAACCTCACTTGCAACCCCACTTGTAGCTAAAATATCTCAGTTTCAACTTCACTTGCAACTAAAAATCATAATTACAACCCTATTCGCACTAAAAGGCAAATCAGAATTTCAAAAATTCTCGATTAATTGATGTCATTTTAATATTAGTTGCAAGCAGTTGCAATTTATATAAAAATTCTGCTATGACCCCACTTGCAACTCATCGGACAAAAAGTGGATCGCGATTTCAAAAATTTATATCAAATAATGTGGTTTCAATCTCAAGTCAAGTTATAACTTCTATAAAAAGAATCCTACGGAGAAAGAAGCGACGTGATTTCAAAATTTCTTGGTCAAACTGATGTCATTTCAATCTCAGCAAGTCTATTTGAAATTTGTATAAACGAATCTCAGTTGCAACAACTCATCGGACAAAAGAGTTGATTATGGTTTAAAAAGTCAATTAATGTTATTCAGCCTCTTGCAAGTCTAGTTGCAACTTCTATAATAAAATATCACGGACAAAAAAGGCAGATCATGATTTCAAAATTCTCGATCACTTCATGTCAATTTTATCTCAAAATATCACAAACTGAAAATGTATCTCTCTCTAGAATGCAATTTAGACTAATAGCCTCTACCGCACCTAATATATATACACGAAAATATTTGCCCCTCTCTGTATAAATTGCAGCCAAGTAATATCTATTAAAAAGATGATTTATACGCCTTAGTAGTAGCGACAACACAAAATAAACCTAGAAAAAGGCAAGTATGGAGAATGAAAAAGATTAAAGCCACAAAATCCAAATCTAATTCTTGTTAGTCATACATATTTAGTACCCCACTAAAAATAAATCATTTTACAAAAAAAAACACAAAATAACAAATAAAATAAAAAATTCCAGCAACGTATTTGCTTCCACCATTACTTCGTATACCCGGCCGCTCTAGCTTGGTCAATCCAGCAAACAAAAAATGAGAAAAGGACAAACAACCAAATAAAAGAAGAAAGCCCATTTATTAGCCTAATAATGACAACATGCAAAACAACAACCACGGACAACATAGCAGCGATGCGGGCCAGCTCAACAATTAACGTAGCATGCAGACGCGGGCCAGCGAAACAAACGCACTAATCTTGATGACCGGACCAAATCAACGGTACACAAGCTAGCTGTGACCTAGGCTAGCTAGCTGTGTTTTAGCAATTCCGTATCATAAAAGTACCTCTATCCTAAATCAGGTTCTAAATAATACTGTTTTGATATCATAAATATTAGCACCTTTCTATATAGTTAATCAAAATTTAATTTTTTTGACTTTAGCTAAAAACTATATGCATCATAACACCTTTGGAGATCGACTCGGGGGAAAAGAGTTGTGGACTAGAACATATCCTGTTCAAGTAAGGTCGTAACTGTGGGTGTCTCTTGCGCGAGCACCTTGTGGTCGTCCGTCAACGTGGGCTGTCCAGTGACACAATCCAATTCAAGGTAATAAGTATATTTTTTCATGAGTACCATCGGACTTTCGCATTAAAAAACATCAAACAAAGATAAATCAGCTCAATGAAAACGAAAATTACATCAAACTCCTTAAAAATCCGCCATCTTCAACCTCAAGATTATGTCGACGGGCGTGTCGCCGCTGCCGCTCCTCCTCCCTTAGCCAATCCGACGTTGTTGGTTGCGGACGGGAAGTCCCGAATAGGTCAGAAAGACCACATCTGTCATAGAGACAAAAAGAAGGATAAACTGCCGATAAACCTCCTTGACGATCTGAAAATCCCCACAGTCAGAAAAAGACCTCAAGGACCACACCACTTCCACAAGCTTCTCGACGCTGTCATTTAAAATGGGACCGAGTCGAGAGACCTTATTGAAAGAAATGCCACCGCCACCACCTGAGCAACGCCCCACCAAATTTGAACCCTAAAAACAGGAAAATGGAGCTTATCGCCACCCACGGGAGCCTAGATCCACCCCGCCTCCATGGCCCAAATGTCACATAAGCGAGGTAGATCGGCGGCGACGCCGATGGGAGGCGGCGAAATCGTAACCGCCTTTGCAGGGAGGAGCAGAGGGAGGGGAACATGCGCCTTTGCAATATGTATTTGTTAGTAGTACATTTTTTCCTTTTGTTTTATGTGTTATGTTCTGCTTCTTTTCTCCGGCCCTTATCGCTTTTATGTTTTGTTTTTGTTTTGTTTTATGGTTTATTTTTCGTTTTTCCTAATAGTTGAAATTTTATTTATTTTTCTAATGGTTAATGTTTAGTTTCTAATAGATGGATAATTTTAAAATATGAACCTTTTTAAAATCGTGATATTTTCTCAAAAGTTAACATTTTTTATTATGAATAATTTAAAAAACTGGACATTATTACCTAGTGAACAATTTTCTAAAAATGTGAACCTTTTATGGAAATCAAGAACAATTTTTAAAACTTAACATTTTTAAAACATTGAACTTTTTTAATTTGAACAATTTTAACATGAACTTTAAAACTAAACCTTTTAAAATATTTTAAAACTAAACATTTAAAGGATTGTCAAAACTAAAGATATTTAAAATCTAAAAATGTTTTAAATCATCAGTATTTTTTTAAATATAAAACTTATTTTAATCATAATTTTTCAAATCTAAATATTTAAAAATCATGAAAAAGTAAAGTACTCTCTGTTTTTAATAGATCGCGTTCTAGGATTTAGTAAGGTCAAACTTTGTCAACTTTGACTAAAACATAAGAAAAATATATCAATATTCATGATATCAAATATATATATTAGGAAAATATACTTTATAACGATTCCAATACTATAGGTTTTACATTTTAGATATTTTTATGTTTTGCTAAATATTTGGTCAAACTTTAAAAAGTTTGACTTTAACTAAATCTAGAACGTGATTTAATCGTAAATGGAGGAGTAACATGAAATAAACAACAAAATAAAATAAAAATAAAATTATAAAAACAAAAGCAGGACCGCTCAAAATGGGCCTACCTAGTAAATGACTTGCATGGGTGATACCCCGGAGGTATGCTATAGTCGCTATATATAGGTGCGCTTATTTCTTTCGTGAGCGCACGCTTCTGATTCTTTAATGGAGAACGATACGTATCATCCGAGGGATCGGAGGAAACGATCCCCTGCGTCGCTTGTTCTCATGCGCGCTGACGCGTCCTCCTTCTTGTGCAAACGTGCGGCTTCTATGATAGACATGGGACCATCAAACCGAACTAGCCTTATTCGTCTTTCCTCGCTCGTTCGTCTCTTCCAGGATGCCATCTCTCTCCTCTCTCGAGCACAACCACCCACCTCCTACCGGCACTACCTCCAAATTCCAACAACCTCACCAGATTTCCAGCCACACCGCGACCTCTGGTGCCAGCATCTTCCTCGCCAGCACCCTCGCACACCTCTCGCGCCGCCTTGGATCCCCTGCACCCAACGGTTGTCGCAGCTGGCAGCCATGGCTGCACCACCATAGCTCGCTCGCCGGAGCACCCATGTCTTGCCACCCGCCGAGCTTTCATCCTCCTCTCGACCGATTTTCTTCCGACGCCCGATGGGCCTCCACTTCCGCCGTCAGGGCTCTACCTCCAGGAGTTCTCCCTAGGGCGGTGATCTCTCAACTTGCTACGTGCGGTCGCCCGGCCTCCACTTCCGCCGTTGTGGCCTCTAGGCACTGTCCAGCTGCAAGTCCCGTCTTCGCTGCAACACTACTAGGAAAACGCATGTTCGTGGCACCAGGCATGCCTTCCGTGACTAGCAGTGCGCCACTAGCCTCGCGTTGTATGCCATCTCAGCCGTGGCACCGCCTGGTGCGCGCCACGGTTGTATCGAGATAGGCGAGGCTGCTAGGCGCCACAGCTATGGCATGTGCGCCATTGCACGTGTTGGATCTTCATGGCGCATTGCTAGTGCGCCATTGCCATGCAGACGTTTTTATGTAGTGCCACAAAAGCTAGGTCATATGCGCCTACAGGTGTTTTTTTGTTTTTTTAATTTTAGAATCAAATGATATATAATACAGATTATATACAATATTACAGGAAGATATACACACAGATATAAGATATACAATTATATATATAAATACACAATTTGTAAAACAATATTGAAACAAATACATATAGATAAGTCTCATACATGAATACATAGTATAAGTTACATTGTTTCGATCAAGTTATAAAGTAGTTGGTGACATGCGAATACATGTGTCTCGAACAAGTTAAAGCTCGGAAGCTCGCCTAGACATCTAAACTACCTAGACAAAAACGCGGGATAAACAACCAAAGACTATAAACATGATCACCGCGACAAAGGTGTATGTCTTCATCCGGTTCCTCGTCCTAACTCCCGCTAGATAGCGTGTGTATCTAGCTTCTCGCCCTCCATAGTGTTGTACCTTTTATAGCTATTGCCGCTGAAACGGTGCACTGTCTTGACAGTCTTCCCAATCATCATAGACTCCAGGAACCCATCCCTTGTACACGACGTACCACGTCATCTAGAAGTTGACAATAATAATTAACCGGTGATAGAAAAAAACATGTATAATTAAAGTCGCTTATGAAGATACACTTATAGAAAGTACTCCCAACTCAAAAACACCAAAGTAACTCAAAAATCACACCTCATATATAACTAGGTTGTTGGACACAGGAATATGTTACGATGGAACCGTATGTCAAATAGGATACACAACACTTGGACTTGTGCATATCACAAGGTGGACAATTCCATCGTAGCACATTCACATATATAGTGTGCCACGACATTTCAATCATTGGCATTATTCTCTAAAAAAACCAAAGTAACTCGAAAAGAATGCCTCATATATATACATAGGTCGTTGGACATAGGAATATGCTACGATGGAACTGTGAGCCAAGAAAGATGCACAACACCTAGACTTGAGCATATCACAAGGCTCACAATCCCTTCGTAGCACATTCACATATATATTGTGCCACGACATTTCAATCATTGGCATTATTCTCGAAAAAGACCAAAATAAATCAAAAATAATGCCTCATATATATATACATAGGTCGTTGGACATAGGAATATGTCAGAATAAGTAGGATGCACAAGACCTGGACTTGTGCATATCACAAGGCTCACAATCCCGTCGTAGCACATTCACATATATAGTGTTCCATGATATTTCAATCATCAGCATTACTCTCAAAAAAAGACTAATCAATTAAGGAAAAAAGAAGGACCAAAGTGAGCAAAGGACCAAAGAGTAAGCAAAAAAAGAAGGACCAAAGTGATTCATAAACCTAATAAGATAAGTAGTAGCATGTACACTTGTTCACACACACACAAAGGTCATCTATAGTTTGGAACTACAACTAGGCCAACATCAAGCCTTCTGGCTCGGCTTAGGGAATGGAAGGACTTTGTCTCGTCATGAACTTCCTATAGTCACCTCGCATCTCTAGGCTATCTTCTATGTCCGCGGTTATTCGGGATATTTCCTCCAGTGAAGATTTCCCCAAGTCATGACATCATGAAAGATGATTGCCCCAAATCGCCGTTGGATGCGATATATCTCTGTCTAATATTCGAATCGATGATCTGGCCTTTGCTTCCCATTGCTTGTGAATGATCCGGCAGCATAGAATTCTGCTGGTCTAGTAGGAACGCCCTCATCCGATGGAGTGCATAGTAGGCTTCCTTCTTCGCTCGCGCTTCACGCAGGGAACTCCGTTCGGGTTGAAGACGTGCCTGCCGAACTTGACCTTCGTACGCACGAAGGTGGTGCCTTCTGTCGAGGCATAGCCAGTGAGAGCATCATCCAGAACTTCCTTGATCTTGTCGTAGTTTTTCTTATTTTCTAGACTCCCCGAGTCGAAATACATGGCGTGGAAATGCTTCGGCGATAAGGAGATGAGCGTGAAGTGTTCATATCTGCGCAAAAAATTCAAATGGAATGTGTTGAAAAAAGAATGATGATAATCTAATAAAGTCAATCGACGGTGTGATGAATAACGACTTACTCGGGAAAGTAAGGGCACGAGAATGTATTCCTTAGTCTTGTTCGCCACGAAGATTGTTTTTAGGCACGAGAGGCCAATTTATAGGTCGCTCAGGGGGAACTCAAGCAGTCATTAATACATGTAGTAGGGGTCCACTATAGCGAGGCCCGGTGTGTTCTCTCTAATGATCTGCATGGCCAAGTGTAACATCCCAAAAATATTAAACTTGGATCATCAAATAATAATCATCAAAATTAGGGTTAACAAAAACTTTCCCAACTAAAGATATGAAAGCATTCATATGTGTGTGTATTCAAAATTTGGATTCTTTTGAATTGCCATGGTTCCGTGTTTTTTTGCTTATAAAATAATTCTTAGGTGAAATAAACATCATCTAAACAATCCCCAAACTTTTCCCAAAGACAAACAACTCAAAATAAACAAATGAAGTGAATGGTCATTTTTGCCAAATTAACTCTCATGCCTACTTGGCTATCCCTAGTTTTCAAAAACTTAACAGAAACAATTGTGGATTTTTTTACCCCTTGTTAGTACTCATAATAAGGTACCAAGGACCACTTTGTGATCATCCAAAACATTCAAATGCTAAGTTTAAATGGCAGTTTAAAATTGAATCTATCTCATATGGGAAGATCCCACTATTTCAAAAGCCACCAAACAAGCTCAATTTTCAAAACCCAAGCACCCACAGTATCCTCAACACATGCCTAGAACACCCACCAAATATATTTTCAAAATTCAAAAGTAAGTTTCTTATGCCATTTCATCAAACAAACTGCGATTCAAATCAAACAAATCACAAACACTATAGTATGCAGTAAATTTGGCCTAACTTGTTCCCCCTCTGGTTGCAACTAGCCCTTAGTAGATCATCTAGCTCTTTTAACTATCCTTAGCACCACTGTGAGCTTGCCTTGCCATCAATGGTGAGCAGGCCGAGCCTCACCATGCCACCCCATTGTCGTCGGCCAGATAACAGCCACCCTAGCCTTGCAAAACTTGTCGGGGAGGTAGCCAACACATCACCGCCACCCACTGTCCCCTCCCCAAGCCAGTGCAAGCCGTGGACCACCAGGAACGCCCACCGCTGGCTGCCACTCACGTCGATCCGCACGAGCGCCAGATCCGGCACACGTGCACACGCCACCCCTTGACCGCAGCCCGTGCCCACCGCTTCGCCATGACCCAAGGAACACACCGGACATCACCGTTCACCGCCCCGTACCCCGTAGCCACCGCTGGCCGTCGAAGACGCCACCTCTGCCACGCAGAGCACTGTACGTTCCCGACCGATTGCCACCGCCCCTAAGCATGCATTTAAGCTCTAGACCATCGCCAGGAGACCGCCCGTCGACCGCCAACCTCAGCCATGCCGCTAGCCGCCCGTAGCCATGTCGCCACCGTCGTCTGCCCATCCCTCTTGGTCTCGCCGTCGAGCCTATAAAAGGAAGCGACCCCCAGCCATTTGAAGCACACCATTCCACTCCCCTCACGTCACTGATCATTAGACCCTCTAGCCGGAGCACGAGGAGCAGCAGCTCGCTGGAATTGCGCCGGAGTAGGCCGCCTCTGGAGAGAAGAAGGGAGCCGTTGATTTTGACCACCCCCGGAGCTGCCTCGACCATCCCTGAGCTCGACATCGACCACTCGTTCGTTTTCCCACCTCGTCGTCATCGCTGGAGCCCTGGTATGTCCCCTATGCACCCCCACTAAGCCGCTAGGGTTCGAGCTCGCCAGTGACAAGTTCATCATTGACGACGATCCCCAACCGTCGATCTTCCTTCTAATCGAACGAATTACACAGCCCCGTACCTCTCCGCGTGTTATGAGCCACTAACGGGTGGAACCCCCTGTCAGCTGAGCCCCGCGTCGCGGAGTGACACTGGTCCGGCCCATTAACCTTTCCCGCCAGCCCAACCGTTTGAATTTAGATCTTTCTATTTTAATTCAAACTCAGTTCTGTACCTATATTCAAAAATCAACCCATCTCGATTTAGTGAACCAAAATACATGAAACTAATTTTGTTAGAAAGGTACTGAAATTCTTAATCCAAGCCCGTTGGATTCAAACCCTTTGGATCTATAGATCAACCTTGGTAAAAATAACAAGGCAGAAGCTTTTCTGCATTCAAACATTTTTCAAAAATCAACCATAATAGCTTTTGAGTTGATTCCAACTCTCAAAAATCACATTTGATCATACCTTTCAGAATATATAAAAACATATGGGTTTACTTACAGAAATAATGTTCAAGAAATCAAAGAATGCCACATAGGCATTTCTAGTCACTTTAATTATTTAAAATAAAAAGGTTAAACCTTATTAAATTGGGACACCACTCTAAATCACATTCCCATGTACTGAAATATGTGGTGATGACATGTGTCAACATGATCCCATGTTTGAGTTGGAGAATATTAAATCTTAAGTAGTTTTTCAATGAGTAGAAATTACTTTTCTCAAATTAAAATAAATAAGACAAGTGCTTTAATCTTGTAATGATAGGTGATGATGCTAGATCATCTATAGTACACATTTCTGTGATGATTGAAAATAGTTAAGTATTGTTTGGTGACTGTGTACCTCGTATTTATTTATAGGCGCTAGTACCGACCAAGGATACAAGGAGGAAGGAGGATACTACGAGGAAGAAGCCGAGGAGAACTTCAACCACTTTGCTGAACAAGGCAAGCTAACACTTGCAATTATGAAAGTTAGATAACCTATGCAATGCACTAAGCATGCTTGGTTGGACACATTTGAGGATACCCAATCCTAGTTTTACTTGCAAGCTTTATACTTTATTTCTTTATCAAAGCTTTCTCTTAGAGTTTACTTAAGTGACTTGTAGATTCTAGGAAGATAATTGAAGGTTGCATAAAGAGCATGAAATTTGGCCTAAGCTAGATAATATTTATGTCATCCTAAGGCATGAGATTGAACTTCTTTAATCCCACTTATTTACCACCCTCCTTAGTATTTAATCCCACTTGTAGATGCTAGTGCTAAGCATAAAACTTGATCAACTTTAGATGGGAATACTTGGAGAAAATGGTTATGAAAACCTTGGAATGATGAGTCATTCTACTGAAATGTTTTGACATGTGTTTCCGAACACCAGATGATTTTGATGATGAAAATGTTGAGGCAGGAGCCTTAGCCCTTTATAAAATTGATGGTTATGCTGGATGCGATACCATTCCAATTTTACCGTACAACCACAATACCGAAAATTGGGTAGGGATTGGCTGGAACCTTATATACCTTAGTATGGGTTCCCTCACGGCCAAGGTCCTGAGGCTACCTTGTGAAGATTGTCCACATGTGCAGTACCCAAGATGACAGTTGGTCATGGTTAGGGTTGGTCACAGGAGAGGTGCCTATACTAGGGAGTGTAATTGAAAGGTTAGGATTGATTATCCGCATACTGAGTATGGTGTCCTGACGGATGTATCGAATGTTGTGGTGAAAGTGTACAATCTCTGCAGAGTGTTAAACTATTTGAATAGCCGCGTCCACGGTTATGGACAGTTGGAGTGGCCATACTGTTCCCCCGTCAGATGTTTTCAAAATGACTTGTGAAAAAAATTGAGACTTTTACTTGACCACAACAGAGTTGTGACATGAAATTCAAGTTCCCACTTAGGTGTTATAAAATTTCAACTAGTTTTCTTTGCTTCTGAACTTAGTAGAGGCAAATCTGGCTTTTTGCAAAACAACCCTAGAGCTTAGTGTCCTACTACAAAACTCCTTAACTTGTTAGTATTAGTTTCATGAGTACTTAAAGAGTACTCATGGCTTTGTCCCTGGCTATTCCCGTGGCAAGACTATGAAGAGGAGTACCAGGATGATGGACCACAGGAAGGTTACGACAACTAGGATCATCTCCCATCGTCAGCATTGCCTATGACCCCGAAGATGGAGCTTCGCCTACGCTACCTTTATTATTAAGTTATTCCGCTACTTGAGTTGTATTAATAACTAGATCATGAGATCCTTATTTGTGTAAGACCTTATGTATGGTTTATAATGGATGATGTACTGTGATATCCAAATCTGTTATATCTCGCAAAAATGGTAATCCTGGGATTGCGATGTATGGCATAACGGGCATCTAGGATTAAAAATCCGGTGTTGACAAGTTGGTATCAGGCCATCCCGACCATAGGAGACCCTAGTTATACTAGACGTTTGAATCAAGATCTTGAGAGTGTGATCTCAATAGAAGAATTCAAGATATGGATCTAAGTCGGTGTCATGATAGCCTCATTAGTTGAGCTATGGTTGACTAAGATTTAGAGCATGTAATCAAATGAAGAGTTCCTTATGTACCTCAAGATATTAAGATGGAGCACGAGAAGGTACTTGGTTGACCAATAACAAAGAGTGAAGAGTGATTTCAAGTTGGTCAACACATGAAGCATAAAGAATGTACCACATGGTCTTGTGGTATGGTAAGCCTTGTCAATTATGCATCATGACTAACCCATTATATATTTGCCTTTGTGTTTTCTATATGGGACAGGTATCTTTCCATGGGCATGCTTCAAAATGAAGATATTATATAGACCTGGCGAGGATAACATCAAGTGGCGATCGTCATCAAGGTTGAGAAGGGAAAGTTCAAGATAAGCATCTCGAGAAGATCATTTGCTTGAAGCTTGCCATCCATATTGGTGATAATGGACATGTGAAGACATGTATTAATGAAGCTATCCCATAGTGGTGTATGGGGGAGCAAATTAGGAGTCTTCACGAAGCAACAATGGTCAAGTTTTGCATTTCGGCTTGGGTGGAGCTTGAAGCATTGTCATCAAGATCAAGCGGTATGCGCAATACAAAGGTATGGTCTTACTAGGTTTTCCTTTTACTGGTCTTAAGGTGGTTGTTGGGAGACCGGGTTATAGGATAGATAGCCGCACTATCAAGAGGGGATTTCAGTTGTGTAACTTGATCACATCGTCATAGGGAGCTCAATCCTTTGCAAACTTTGCATCTTCCTATTTTGTTGCTTCTTGGTGTTTCTCCATGTGAGGTTCTTGAGCTTGTTGCTATCTCTTCAACAAGCCCAAGTTCATCGAAAACGGAATTCGTATGCATCTTCTATGGCGTTTTCGAGTTTGAAGGTTTTATCGGTTCTTATTTAGGGAGGCTTCTTACCTTTCTTCATTTGGTTTTATCCTCCTTTGTTGGGCTATGGTGTTTCTCTGCACAATCTTGTACATCTTGTTGTCCTCATCAAAACAAGCCCAAGATCATCTAAATCGAGTCCGGATGCAAAAGTTATTGTGTTTTTTGAAGCCTATTTCATCCGGTTGTGGATTCAGTTCAACTGCTCCCAGACCCGGTGGTCGGTGCTAGGACGGAAAACCGGATCTGAAATCGGGATTTCGGTTTTGCTATACCGAAGTCTGCTCAAGACTGTGTGAGACCCTAATTCCGGTTTTAAGTTCGTTTTTCCGGTCAGGAACCGGACCGTCCCGTCTGGGCAGTCCAACAAACTTTCAGCAGGGATTCGCAATTTCTTCCAACGCCATATTTGCTTTCCACTATAAAGGGTTCTTCCCCCAACGTTTGAGGGTGTTCTTGACCACGAAATTGACCTCCATTGTTGAACCTCTTGAGCTTGCTTCCTCCCCTTCCCTCCTATGATTCTTGCATCTTTTTTAGGGCTTTAGAAGAGGAGATCTAGATCTACAATCCCCACCAATCAATTCATCCTCTAATGAGGGAACCCATTGGATCTAGATCTTGGAGTCATTGGTTGACTTCACTATTGTTCTTCCTCTCTAATTCCTCCTAGCACTTGCTGCTTTGGTGGGATTTGAGAGTGAAGGACGAGCATCCTTGGTGGTCTTGCTTTGCATTCTTGCATAAGTGTTGAGCTCTCCATTACGATTTGTTTGAGTGAGAGACCGTGAGCTTGTTACTCTTGGAGGGTGACCTCCTAGTTGGCTTGGCGGTTGGTGTCGTGGTGTTCTCTTAAGTGGAAGATTGTGAAGAGACCCGGGCTTCTCCTTCGTGGAGCTTGTGAAGTGGTTGAGGATCTTGCCATCTCCGGAGTGGAGGAAAGAGCTAGCCATAAGGAAAGGGCCTATTCTTCGTGGGATAAACTCGGAGAAGAAGGTGAGCCTTTGTGTATGCGTGAGGAATCCTTCGTGGAACCTCACACCTCTCCAACGTGTAGCTTCTTCCCAAAGGTGGTGAACACGGGAATACATCTTCGTCTCCGTGCCTCGGTTATCTCTATATTCGAGCTTACTTTCCTTGTGATAGCCATCGAGCTTGAAGTACTTATATCTTGCTTATCACTTGTGGTATATTTATCTTATGCTATATTTCTTAGCTTAATTTGTTGTTGGTGCACTTAGTTGAGCCTAGTGTATTTAGGTTTTGTGCTTGTAAAATAAACGTTAGTTTAATTCTGCATTCTATCAAGCCAAAACCATAATAGTTTTGAAATTGCCTATTCATCCCCTCTAGAAAACATCTCTATCCTTTCAATTGGTATCAGAGCAAGGTCTCTCCTTGTTTAGGCTTCACCGCCTAGAGTGTAAAGATGTCGGCTAGTAGTATAGTGCACAATGACACAATTATCTTTGATGGCACAAATTATGCTTTGTGGAGAAATTGCTTGCTTTGTAATCTTCGGACCTTGTGTCCAAATATTGAGCGATTTCTAGATGCAGGTTTTTCTCCTCTATGGATCCTCAAAATCTATCTTTAGAGGATGAGAAAAATTTACATCTCGAAGCTCAAGTATCTAATGAGCTTATTTTCTCTTTGAGCCCCATAGTTAATTTGTTCTTGACGATTGTAAAGCGCAAGTCGTCTCATGAGAAGTGGACCAAGCTTAAAGAAATATTTGGTGGTTCCATTTCTAATATTGTTAGTGGTTTCTCCGAGGAGATCTCTTTTCCTTCACATCATGAAGAGATCGAAGTTTCTTCCACCTCCGGCCGCGATGAGTTCTCATCTTCTCCCACTTCACCAATGTGTGGCAAGACACAAGGTAAAGATATGGTGAGTGGTGTTGGGAATTGCAATGTTGATATTGTGCTCGCTAATGATGATCCTTCATCTCTATCCCATTGCAATGTTTCTTCTTTGGACTTAAGCACTTCTTGCAACAATAATGCTATATCCCCTTGTGTTTCTAGTCCTTGTATATCATCTAGAAATTATTTGAGTACTAGTGTAGATGATATGCTTGATTTGCCTTGTTACCATGAACAAAATGCTTCTATTTCCTCTAGTTGTTTATCTAACAATGTAGAGGAAATCAAACATTTTATGGAGCAAGACATGATCATGAATGAAGATTCAAGAATATCCTCATCTTCATTCTCCCATGCTCACATGTGCCTTATGGCAAGAAGATCAAAGGTATCTCCTACTTTGGATCCCAATATATCTTGTAAAGATAATAGCAATGATAATGATGATAGTGATGATGACATTGATGAGGATACTAGTGCTCTCTTGCTTGAGTTGACTTTTTTGTGTACCTCTCTTCGTGGTAATAATAAGGCCGTTACTTGTCTCAAACACGTTATGGACACCATAACTAAACAAACAGGAACCATAGAGGAGTTGGATTTCCAACTTGATGATGTGAGTCGGAGATTCAATCTCCTTAAGAAAGAGCTTGCCGAGGAGAAGCACACTAATTGTCTCCTCACACAAAAAATTGAATCTTATGAGCTTGAAAAGGAAAATTCCATTAATGATGCTTGTGCTACTAACTCTACTTCTTGTGAAGCATCTACCCTAAAGGAGAATTTTGAGCTAAGGGCTCAACTTGAGTTGCTAACTAGCAAGTATAGGAAATTGGAAGGAAGTTATGAAAAGATCTCGGGCTCTCATAATGATCTTCTAATATCCCATGATGGGCTAAAGTTAGCTTGTGAGGCAAGTATTACTAAGATAACATCTTATGAGCCTCTTTTGGACATTAGCACAACTTCTACTCAAAATGCTATTTTGCCATGTGCTAGTCCTAGTAATACATCTAGCCATACTATTGATAAACCTTGTGTTGGATTAATTGCTTTTCCTTGTTGCTCTAACAATGAAGCTTTTACTTCCTCTAGCACTTGTATTTCTAAAAAGAGCTCAAGGCCCAAGTCACTTCCTAAGGAATGACTTGGAAAAGAGTCATGAAGGGAAATCCACACTCGATAATATCTTGAGTGTGCAAAAATCCCCTAATGATAAAAGTGGACTTGGATTCAACTCCAATAACAAGAACAAGTCCAATACAAACAAGAAGAAGGGCCAAAACCAAGTCAAGAATTCGGCCAAGATTATTTGCTTCAAGTGCAAGGTTGAAGGACATCATGTAAGATCTTGTCCATTGAAGAAAAAGCACTTGAGTGAGAAGCAACAAGGGCGCCACAAGTTCATGTTCAAGCCCAAGTTGAAGTTAGGACACTTCCAAAGAAAAATCAAGATAATGCTCCCCAAGCCAAGAAATCAATGAAGAAGAGAAAGGGGAGCACTTGTTTCTACATATGTCGGGTGAAGGGGCACTTCGCCTCTTCATGTTCAAACGGTACTTTATCTAACCCTATCATTGTTGATGATGATTATTCTCTTAGGAAGGATAAGGATGGCAATGTGTTTGCCAAGTTTGTTGGAACTCAAAGTGGTGTCAAGAAAAGAACCATTTGGGTTGCCAAGCCTATTATGAGTAACCTCTTAGGACCCAACTTGGTTGGGGACCAACTAGCTCAAACTTTATCAATAGGTGTTTTTGGAGGGCATTGGAGACTTGGCTAACTCATGAAGAATTAAGGGATCTTCATATGTTATATTTGATCAAGCCAAGTCCTTTGGATTATTATTTACCTATCTTATATCCAATGTGCCTCTTCGCGGTAACTTGTACTTAACTCATTTATATTGTAAGTTACTTGCCCCTTTACATGTTTTGGTTTTTTACCAAGTATGTGTTTGTATTTGGTGTGCCTCATGCTTGATTATTTTGTGTATTCAAGTATGTCTAGGTGTTTGGCACATCATTTACTCGTGTGTTTTATTTTGAGCCTCTAATGCATCTTGATGATATCTTATTTGGCTCTTTTAGAGTGGTTAATGGAACATACCATTTTGGGGGAGTGACATGCCTCGCGCATATCTCAAACCTTAAAATATGTGTACATGAGTACTACCACTTAGTATTGATATTGCAAGCTTATCTAGTCACTATGTGGTGTATCATACTCATGAGAAATTCAAATTCTAAATGTCCATCAATTATATCTAGTTGAGATTGTTTTGCCTCTTATAAAAAATGAATATCACATTATGGGGGAGTAATATGCTTCTTTTGCATATCACAATCCTAGGAAATGTGAACATATGAGGTAGTGCCACTTAGAGTTGATATTGTTGATTATCTTGTTTCTAGGTGGCATGTTGGCTCAAACAAGGTCCTATTTTTGTTAGAAGCTTTTATTGCTCGTATTTTTGGTCTTTGTTTGAGTAAGAAATTCTTGGTGCGGTCTTTCTCAAATACATATCTATATATCTTATTTGGGATACCATTTGCTTCAAGTTATTCTAATCATTGTTTTGCATGATTGTGTGACTAGTTGAAGCTATCAAGAATCTCTATCTTTGCATAGTGCTTAATATTTTTATTTCTATCCTATGATTTTTATTGTGAAGATTTATCTTTAATATTCGTGCAATATACCACCGAAAATCTATTCTAATACAATCATTGTCTTTGACAATTGATATACTTGTGTGTGGTAGCATTTGTGGATCATCTTCACTTTGGAGTTAACCTATTATTGCCTTACTTTCTTTCCAAAAAAATTGTGTGGCTCCCATTTTCTTCCTTGGCTTTTGAACATATCTTTGATGATGTTTTGATTATTATCAAATATGTTTTAGTGGAAGACAAACCTTTTCTTCTCGGAACCTTGTGCCATTGTGAAAAGTGTTAAGGGTTTGGTTTATTTGTTAAAACCTTGCTCTTTTGGGAGTTTGTTATCTCATTCTTTATTCTCTATTTTATTTTATTGAATGAGATAAATCTTTGAGCATTTGTGTTTTTAATTCATCTTTCATGCTTAATAGTTTTTGCTCGGTTCATTTGTTGAACTTTGTTGAACAAATCTTGTGTTGATTTGATTCTTTGATATAGTTTGGACAACAAATGTGTTTTGTCACACCTTGTATGCCTTCTTGAATATTTTTGGTGATTTGTCCAAAGTATATCTTCGTTGGATCTTGAAGTTCTCGCGCATGCATGTTTAATAAATGTATATCTTATGTCATGTTTTGCTTTCTTTGATCCAATATATAGGGTATACTCCATCAAATCCTTAAACGGCTAATATGTGCATGAAATTCAAATTTCATCTCTAAATATGCACATATTTTTATGTAGTGTATCCTATGTGTTGTGGTTATTCTAACCACTTTGGACCCAATAAGTTGGGGACCAAGATGTACTTGAATGTTGTTTTAGGTACATTGAAGATGCAATGGATGCTTGTCTCGTCTATAAAGAACGTTGTCACCACATGAGAATTGGAGCCAAGCTAGGATGATCTACAAATGCTTCTCTACTACATCATACCATTGCTATGTTGGTAACAAGTATCTTATTCATGCATATTATTCTTCCATCCAATCTCTTGTAGGTTGCATCTTGGAATGAATTTATTTGGTTGTAAATGTTCGATTCTTGCAATTATCTTTGAAAGACTTCTGTATCCTTATTTCTTATGTGAGTAATTTGAGATGATGCATATAATGGGGAGTATATAAAATCATGTTCATGATTCACCAATTCCAAATATGCCTTCTAGCAATTTATTGCATATCAACTCCTCAATGTACTCTCATGTGCAATATTGTTGAAATTGCATTGAATCATTCCTTTGATACTTGTTCCCTTTTCAAAGTATCCCAACTAGCATTAGTTCCCTTAGTGTTAGTTGTGATGGTTTTGAGATTTTTTGTTTATTCTTTGGTGAAGTTCATTGATATACCATAAGATAAAATAGAGCCATGGGCTATATATGCACTTAAGCAAAGTATAATTTTTGGTATATCTCATGACTTCCGCTTGGATATCATGTATTATTTTTATCAAACTCTTATGTGTGGATGTTTCTTTGTGGATTATTCTCATGTTTTCCCCTTAGAAACTTATATACACGAGAGTTAATCTCTCCGCTGATATGCTCGGCTTTTCCAACCATCACTCTTATCCTCTTGATTTTTAATGGTTTTGGTATGGTCTTGATTTATGAGTGCTTGGTTTACTTTTATTTCATCTTCATGCACTCATATCTCATATTTGATTTCTCTTGGACTTAAGCTTGTCTTGACAAGTGTATTGGTTTATATATAATCCCTATATCTTGGTTGTGTTAAATAATATAAAGGGAGTGAGGATTCCATGTTTGTGCATATTGTATTCAAATGAAACAACTAATTTATGCACGAACCTTGGGGAGCTTCCTTATTTCACTTAGAGCACTATTTGTCCATTTGATTATTTGGATCTTTTGATTGCTTACTTCATCCGTTGAAGTTCCTTCACCTTGTTATCCTTTTAGCAATCCTTGATCCTCAATATAGTTTGATTTCCCCCAAGTGTTCGTCATTGGATATGTGCATGTGATTTCACTCATATTACTTAGTAATGCACACCTTGTGTAGGAACTCATACTATATTTTCCTTCTAACCTTGTTATCCATTTTGGCACTTGTTGTCAATGGGGGAGAAGTTTAGAGGGTTTTAAGGGAAATGGTTTTCTACTTAAGATTGGTTTGTTCTTAAGTGTTTGCCTTTCATGCATCTTATCTTTATTATGTTTTGCATGATTGTATATATAGTGGAAACTCTCCCAAAGGTTATGCTTGACAATGTATGCAATGAAATTCAAGATCATCACACGTGCATATATTGTGGGGGAGTTTACTCTATATATGTTTGTTCTATTCACATCTCCTGCATTAGTTGTAGTTTATGTGAGTAGAATCGGTTTTGATATGGGATAGTATCTTTGTGTTACTTAACCATATCAAATATAACCTCTTGTATACAACTTATTCTTGGATAAGATGCGTACTTGTTTCTAATATTAATTATATAAACCCTCTTGTTGTGATTGTCATCAATTACCAAAATGGGGGAGATTGAAAGGGTAATTGCCCCTATGTGTGGTTTTGGTGATTAATGACAATCCCTATGGACTAATGTTTTCATTGAGTTTTATATGAAGGAATATTCCATAGGTCATGCTTATATATATTCCATGTGTTGGATTCAAGTATGGATGCCATGAAGATAAAAATATACCTTAAGTATTGGCATCAAAATCATCGTGTTGAAGAGATGAATATGATATGATCAAGATCTTGAGAGTGTGATCTCAATAGAAGAATTCAAGATATGGCTCTAAGTCAGTGTCAGGATAGCCTCATTAGTTGAGATATGGTTGACTAAGATTTAGAGCATGTAATCAAATGAAGAGTTCCTTATGTACCTCAAGATATTAAGATGGAGCACGAGAAGATACTTGGTTGACCAATAACAAAGAGTGAAGAGTGATTTCAAGTTGGTCAACACATGAAGCATAAAAAATGTACCACATGGTCTTGTGGTATGGTAAGCCTTGTAAATTATGCATCATGAACTAACCCATTATATATTTGCCTTTGTGTTTTCTATATGGGACAGGTATCTTTCCATGGGCATGCTTCAAAATGAAGATATTATATAGACCATGAGAGGATGACATCAAGTGGTGATCGTCATCAAGGTTGAGAAGGGCAAGTTCAAGATAAGAATCTCAAGAAGATCATTTGCTTGAAGCTTTCCGTCCATATTGGTGATAATGGACATGTGAAGACATGTATTAATGAAGCTATCCCATAGTGGTGTATGGGGGAGAAAATTAGGAGTCTTCACGAAGCAACAATGATCAAGTTTTGCATTCCGGCTTGGGTGGAGCTTGAAGCGTTGTCATCAAGATCAAGAGGTATGCGCAAGACAAAGGTATGGTCTTGCTAGGTTTTCCTTTTACCGGTCTCAAGGTGGTTGCTGGGAGACCAGGTTATAGGATAGATAGCCGCACTATCAAGAGGGGCTTTCGGTTGTGTAACTTGATCACATCGTCATAGGGAGCTCAATCCTTTGCATACTTTGCATATTCCTATTTTGTTGCTTCTTGGTGTTTCTCCATGTGAGGTTCTTGAGATTGTTGCTAGCTCTTCAACAAGCCCAAGTTCATCGAAAACGGAATTCGTACGCATCTTCTATGGCGTTTTCAAGTTTGAAGGTTTTATCGGTTCTTATTTAGGGAGGATTCTTACCTTTCTTCATTTGGTTTTATCCTCATTTGTTGGGCTATGATGTTTCTCTGCACAATCTTGTAGAGCTTGTTGTCCTCGTCAAAACAAGCCCAAGATCATCGAAATCAAATGGATGCAAAAGTTATTGCATTTTCGTGAAGTTCGTTTCATCCTTGCCAGGATTCGGTTCAACCGGCTCCTAGACCGGGTGGTCCGGTGCCAGGACCGGAAAACCGGATCTGAAACCGGGATTTTTGGTTTTGCTATACCGAGTCTATTCGAGACTGTGTACGGACCCTAATTACGGTTTTAAGTTTGGTTTTCCGGTCCAGGAACTGGACCGTCCGGTTCTGGAGCCGGTCCAACCGAACTTTCAACCGAGTTCACACAGATTTCTTCCAACGGCCATATTTTCTTTCCACTATAAAAGGGGGTTCTTCCCCCAACGTTTTAGGGTGTTCTTGACCACGAAATTGACCTCCATTGTTGAACCTCTTTAGCTTGCTTCCTCCCCCTTCCCTCCTATGATTCTTGCATCTTTTTGAGGGCTTTGGAAGAGGAGATCTAGATCTACAATCCCCACCAATCAATTCTTCCTCTAAGTGAGGGGAACCCATTGGATCTAGATCTTGGAGTCATTGGTTGACTTCCACCATTGTTCTTCCTCTCTAATTCCTCCCTAGCACTTGTTGCTTTGGTGGGATTTGAGAGTGAAGGATTTGAGCACCCTTGGTGGTCTTGCTTTGCATTCTTGCATAAGTGTTGAGCTCTCCATTACGATTTGTTTGAGTGAGAGACTGTGAGCTTGTTACTCTTGGAGGGTGACCTCCTAGTTGGCTTGGCGGTTAGTGCCGCGGTGTTCTCTTCGTGGAAGATTGTGAAGAGACCCGGGATTCTCCTTTGTGGAGCTTGTGAAGTGGTTGTGGAGCTATGCATCTCCGGAGTGGAGGAAAAGCTAGCCATAAGGAAAGGGCCTATTCCTTCGTAGGATAGACTCGGAGAAGAAGGTGAGCCTTTGTGGCATGAGGAATCCTTCGTGGAACCTCACACCTCTCCAACGTGACGTAGCCCCCTTCCCAAAGGTGGTGAACACAGGAATACATCTTCGTCTCCGCGTGCCTCGGTTATCTCTATATCCGAGCTTACTTTCCTTGTGATAGCCATCAAGCTTGAAGTACTTATATCTTGCTTATCACTTGTGGTATATTTATCTTATGCTATATTGCTTAGATTAATTTGTTGTTGGTGCACTTAGTTGAGCCTAGTGTATTTAGGTTTTGTTCTTGTAAAATAAACGTTAGTTTAATTCCGCATTCTATCAAGCCAAAACCGTAATAGTTTTGAAATTGCCTATTCACCCCCCTCTAGGCGACATCGCTATCCTTTCGGTAGTGAGTTGTATTCGGTCCCACTGTATCGTAGTTTCCAGAAGGGTTCTTAAAACCATCTGTTTTTCCTTTGTTGTGGTGTGTGTTGTATCGTGTGCTATGAATTAATGAATGAGAAGCAAGTTGCTAGAAAATGTGAGTCAAACTTTAAAAACTTTTCAAAGTCCCTAAACCTTAGAAATTTCCCTCTTTTCTCATGATCTATCTCAATCTTCAGATGCCTCGCGGAGGAAGTGGTTCATCCCCAGACCCGATGTTGCAGATCCTGCAAATGTTGGTTTCTAACAAATAAGCCGAAGAGCCGAACGTCAAGCCAACTTAGCCACCCTTCAGCAGATAGCTCAACTGTCCCACAACAATCAAGGCCAAGGAAATCAAGACAACCATGGATCTAAGCTCAACAATTTTCAGAACACCAACCCACCTGTTTTCACTAAGTCGGAAGAGCCCCTAGATGTAGATGATTGGCTGCAAACCATGGAAAACAATCTGGAAGTCGCCGGAGTGGAAGCTAACGAGAAAGTTCTGTTCGCCACCCACTATCTAGACGGAGATGCAAGAGCATGGTGGAACAGCGTTCGTGCAATGACCGGAGGACAGGTGATGACCTGGGAGGAATTCAAGGTCAAGTTCAGCAGAACCCATGTGCCACCGGGTTTGATCAAGAGAATGAGAGATGAATTCAGAGAACTGAAGCAAGGAAGGATGACCGTAGTGGAATACCGTGACAAATTCTTGTCATTAGCTAGGTATGCCCCGGATGAGATCGACACTGAAGCCAATAAGAAAGAAAGATTCTTGAATGGTCTGCACGATGAGATGCAGACGGTGTTAGTCAATATCCCCTTTGCTGATATTGAAGCCCTCGTCGAATCTGCCATTCAGATGGAAGGAAAGATCAACCAAGCGAATGAGAACCGCAAGCGCCGCATGATGCATCAGCCAGGAACCCATCATACCCCAAAGTATCGCCCCAACCCATCTCCAGGATTTGCCCCAAGAACCAACAGACCCCTGATGAACCGTCCGACCTATCCCAACCGTGGAAACCCAAGGCTCGGAGGAAATCACAACAACCCCAGCAACTCTAACAGTTTCAATCGTGCACCACCCAAGTTCAACAACAACAATGCTACCGCCAACACCAACACTGCCCCGAGGACTGGAAGCAATGTTGTGCCTGTTGCCGCAAAGGACAAGTCGTAAGTGACTTGTTATGACTATGGAAATAATGGTCACTAGTCCAATGAGTGTCCCAAGAAGAATGCCGCAACCCCTAATGCAAATGCCCCAACAAAGAAGCCGGCCGTGTTCAGCCCGGAAGAAGGTTTGCCCAGTGGAATTCGCCAACCGCAACGGCCGTCTTTTTCTCATTCATGTCAAGAAGCCTGTGAAGCGCCAGATGTCGTGGGTATGTTTTCTATTAATTCAAGACTTGCAAGAGTGTTGTTTGATTCGTGCATCGCACTCATTTGTCACCAAGAATTTGCATGCACTAGTAAGATTCAACCAACCAAACTGAAGCATGCTATGATTGTTCAAATCCCCGGTTCAATCACCAAAGCTAGGAAAATTTGCAACGCCGTCCCTATCCGAATCCATGGCATAGATTTTTATGCTAATCTGATAGTACTTGGAACTAAAGGTTTGGAAGTAGTATTAGGAATGGATTGGATGTCCAAACATAAAGGATTAATTGACTGTGCCAAGAAAGCCATAACCATGACCAGATACAGGAGTATCGACGAGCATGTATCCGAAACCTTACCTCGTCAATTCAAGTGCAACAAGAGTATAGCCCAACCTACCATTGACCAAGTCCGGATAGTCTGTGAATACGCCGATGTATTTCCAGATGTTTTGCTCGGTATGTCTCCAGATCGGGATATCGAGTTTATCATTGAACTAATCCCCGGAACAGGACCCATAGCCCAGAGACCATATAGCATGAACCCGTCTGAACTAGCGAATCAAGAAGCAATCGGATGCCATGCTCGAAATTGGATTGATTCAACCAAGTGCGTCACCATGGAGATCACCTGTCTTTTTTGTGAACAAGAAGGATGGAGGTAACCGTTTGTGTACGGATTATCGGAAGTTTAATGATGTCACTATCAAGAACAAATACCCATTGCCCAAGATAGAAGATTTGTTTGATCAGTTGACCGGTGCCAAAGTGTTTTCTAAGATTGATCTTAGAACTGGCTATCATCAACTCAAGATTCGCGTAGAGGATATCCCCAAGACTACCTTTACCACTAGATATGGATTATACGAGTATAATGTCATGTCTTTTGGATTAACCAATGCCCCGACTTATTTCATGAATCTCATGAATAAGATTTTTATGGACTTCCTGGATAAGTTTGTCGTTGTTTTCATCGATGACATTCTGATTTATTCCAAATCAGAAGAAGAACATGAGATACACCTAAGGACCATTCTTGGAACCCTTAGAGAGCATCAGTTGTATGCCAAGTTTAGCAAATGTGAATTCTAGTTACAGGAGGTAGGATTCCTCGGCCACATTGTATCAGCCGGAGGAATTAACGTTGACCCTGCAAAGGTGAAAGATGTCTAAGATTGGCAAGCCCTAACCACTCAAACCCAACTTCGTGCATTTCTCGGGTTGGCGGGATACTACCGCAAGTTCGTAGAAGGATTATCGAGTATCGCCAGACCCATGACCCAATTGCTGAGGAAGGACAAGAAGTTTGAATGGACGGACAAATGTGAAGCGAGTTTTCAAGAACTCAAGAGGAGATTGATTTCAGCCCCAATCTTGATCATGCCGGATATCACGAAGCCCTTTGACGTGTATTGTGACGCATCCAAGATCGGTCTCGGATGTGTGCTAATGCAAGAAGGCAAAGTAATATCTTATCTATCCCGATAATTGAAACAACATGAGCAGAACTATCCAACCCATGACCTCGAGCTCGCAGCTGTAGTTCTAGCCCTGAAGACATGGAGGCATTACCTGATGGAAAACCGTTGTGAGATTTATTCGGATCACAAGAGCCTGAAGTATATATTCACTCAGAAGGAGCTGAATATGAGACAGAGAAGATGGATTGAGCTAATCAAGGATTATGATCTGGACATTCACTATCACCCCGGTAAAGCCAATGTGGTAGCAGATTGCCGTGCCGCTTGAACTCCATGATTTTGAAGGAGCAACCAAGTCTGCACAAAGATATGGAAGATTTCCGAATGGAATTAGTAAGTGAAGGATTTTTGGCTAGCATAGAAATTCAACCCACTTTGATCAGCCAGATCAAGGAGGCGCAGAAAGGAAATGCTAGTAACGAAGGAATCAAGCGTCAGATCGATGCAGCAAAGTACGGATTTGCATCAAGACGAAGAAGGAGTTCTGGTACAAAGGACGCCTTTATATACCAGCAGATTCTGAGTTGAAAGAAGTTATTCTGAAGGAAGCTCATGATACTCTTTATTCTATCCACCCCGGAGGAACAAAGATGTATCAAGATTTGAAAGAGCAATTTTGGTGGCATAAGATGAAGAGAGAAATCGGAAGCTATATCGCCAAGTGTGATATATGTCAGCGAGTCAAGGCGGGACATCAAAGACCCGCAGGATTGTTGCAACCATTGCAGATTTCGGAACAGAAATGGGATTCCGTTGGAATGGACTTTATCACCGGACTGCCTTCTTCTAGTAGGGCAAATGACTCTATCTAGGTCATAGTGAACAGATTGTCCAAAGTTGCCCATTTCTTACCAGTCAAGACCACATATGAGAGTTCGAACCTAGCGGAGTTATACATTGCTAGAATCGTCAGTTTGCACGGAGTCCCCAAGAACATCGTATCCGATCGAGGAACTCAGTTTACCTCGAGATTCTAGAAGAAAGTCCAAGAAGGTTTAGGAACCCGACTAGATTTCAGCACAACTTATCACCCTCAGACCGACGGAAAAACGGAGCGAGTAAATCAAATACTCGAAGACATGTTGAGAGCATGTGTGTTAGAGTATGGATCTAAATGGGAAGACTGTCTGCCATTCGCAGAATTTTCATACAACAACAGTTATCAAGCTAGTTTGCAAATGGCCCCATTTGAGTTCATGTATGGAAGGAAGTGTCGCACCCCTTTGAACTGGTCGGAAGTAGGAGAGAGTCAGATTTTTGGACCCGACATCCTACGAGAAGCAGAAGAGAAAGTTCACAAGATTCGTGAGCACCTCAAGACAGCCCAGTCAAGACAGAAGAGTTACGTCGACAAGATACGTCGAGACCTCGCCTTCAACATCGGAGATTTCGTGTATCCTAAAGTGTCGCCATTGAAGGGAATGCAGCGTTTCCAACTAAAAGGAAAGTTAGCCCCCAGAGATATCGGACCCTTCAAAATTCTGAACCGTCGAGGAGAAGTGTCGTATCAATTGGAACTGCCAGAAGAGATGTCAGCCGTGCACAATGTGTTCCATATCTCATTACTTCGCAAGTGCCTCGAGGTTCCGGAGAAGACTGAAGTGTTCAAGAATATTGATCACTGGACCATAGAAATCAACGATGACCTGACCTATCCCGAAGTGCCCATCCGTATTCTAGAAGAATCTTTCAGAACTACCAGAACCCGAAGCATCAAGTTTCTCAAGATTTAGTGGAGCAACCACACAGAAGAAGAAGCTACCTGGGAGCGCGAAGATCACATCAGGACGGAGTTTCCCGATCTCTTCAAATCCGAGGTAATCTTTTTTGTCCTTTTTCAAATCTCGGCACGAGATTTTGTTTAAGGGGGGAAGATTTGTAACATCCCAAAAATATTAAACTTGGATCATCAAATAATAATCATCAAAATTAGGGTTAACAAAAACTTTCCCAACTAAAGATATGAAAGCATTCATATGTGTGTTTATTCAAAATTTGGATTCTTTTGAATTTCCATGGTTCTGTGTTTCTTTGCTTGTAAAATAATTCTTAGGTGAAATAAACATCATCTAAACAATCCCCAAACTTTTCCCAAAGACAAACAACTCAAAATAAACAAATGAAGTGAATGGTCATTTTTGCCAAATTAACTCTCATGCCTACTTTGGCTATCCCTAGTTTTCAAAACTTAACAGAAACAATTGTGGATCTTTGCACCCCTTGTTATTGCTCATAATAAGGTACCAAGGCCCACTTTGTGATCATCCAAAAACATTCAAATGCTAAGTTTAAATGACAGTTTAAAATTGAATCTGTCTCATATGGGAAGATCCCACTATTTCAAAAACCACTCAAACAAGCTCCATTTTCAAAACCCAAGCACCCACAGAATCCTCAACACATGCCTAGCACACCCACCAAAAATCTTTTCAAAATTCAAAAGTAATTTTCTTGCGGCCATTTCATCATACAGCTTGCAGATTCAAATCAAACAAATCACAAACACTATAGTGTGTAGTAAATTTGGTCTAACTTGTTCCCCCTCTGGTTGCAACTAGCCCTTAGTAGATCATCTAGCTCTTTTAACTATCCTTAGCACCACTGTGAGCTTGCCTTGCCATCAATGGTGAGCAGGCCGACCCTCACCATGCCACCCCATTGTTGCCGGCCAGATAGCAGCCACCCTAGCCTTGCCAACCTTGTCTGGGAGGTAGCCAGCACCTCACCGCCGCCCACTGTCCCCTCTCCAAGCCAGTGCAAGCCGTGGACCACCAGGAACACCGCGCGCCCAGTGCCACTGCAACGTGCGGAGCCCGCCCTAGAACGCTGCATCCGGCACGCATGCACACGCCGCCCCTCGACCGCAGCCCGTGCCCACCGCTTCGCCATGACCCAAGGAACACAACAGACATCCCCGTTCACCGCCCCGTACCCCGTAGCCACCGCTCATCGTCGAAGACGCCGCCTATGCCGCGCAGAGCACCGCACGTTCCCGACCGATTGCCACCGCCCCTCAGCACGCATTTAAGCTCTAGAGCATTGCCAGGATACCGCCTGTTGGAGATATGCCCAAGAGGCAATAATAAAGTGGTTATTATCATATCTTCATACTTATGATAAATGTTTACATACCATGCTATAATTGTATTAACCGGAAACATTAATACTTGTGTGATTTGTAAACATAAAAGAGTCCCTAGTAAAGCCTCTTGTTAAACTAGCTTGTTGGTTAATATAAGATCATGGTTTCCTTATCATGAACATAGAGATGTTATTAACAACAGGGTCATATCATTAGGAGAATGATGTGATGGACATACTCCTATAGTTAAGCGTAGCATAAAGATCAAGTCATTTAATATAGTTCAATAAGCTTTGTGATACATAGTAACCTAATTCCTTCGACCATGAGATCATGTTAATCACCATCACCGGAAGGATGCTTTGATGACATCAAACACCACACCGTAACAGGGTGGCTATAAAGGTGACATTGAGTATTCGGAAAGTATGGGTTGAGGCACATGGATCAAGAGTGGGATTTGTCCATCCATATGACGGATAGATATACTCTGGGCCCTCTCGGTGGAATGTCATCCAATTAGCTTGCAAGCATGTGACTGGCTCACAAGGGATCACATATCACGGGAACGAGAAAAGAGTACTTATCGGTAACAAGGTTAAACTAGGTATGCAGAGATACCGACGATCAAAACCTCGGATAAGTAAACTATCGTGAGACAAAGGGAAATTGGTATCATATGTAAGTGGTTCATTAGATCGCAAAGTAATCGTAGAAATATGTGGGAGCCATATGAATTTCCATATTCCTCTATTGGTTATTGATCGGAGAAGTGTCTCGATCATGTCCGCATAATTCACGAACCGTAGGGAGACACACTTAAGGATTCGATGTTGTTGAGTAGTTATGGAATGATGAGTAAGAGACCAAATGTTGTTTGGAGTCTCGGATGGGATCCGGGATATCACGAGGAGATCCAGAATGGTCCAGAGAATAAGATTCATATAAGGAAAGTCCTGTTTCGGGGTTGGGGAATGATTCCGGTGTTTTCGCCGGGAATGTTCTAGAAGGGTCCGGAAGGTCCGGCACTCCAGAGGGGAAGGGTACATGAATGTGTCATGACAATATGGAATGATTGCATCATGTACTAGGTATCATGGCTGGGCAAAATAAAGGAAGAATTCAAATCCTAGTTTGAAAGTCAAACGCCAATTTGAAAAGTCAAACGACAAGTTTGCTTGGTGGAGGGAGAGTAGGAAACCTACTTAGGGAGGAATTTACCCTCCACCCGCCAAGGAGGAGGAGTTGGAGGAGGACTCCCTCCTCCCAACCGCGCCTCCCTCCCACCTATAAAATAAGGGGCAGTGGTGCCCCTCTTCCATACACCCAACACCACCCAAACCCTAGCCTCAAGCCGTTGGCGCCACCACCCCCTGCTGCCGCCGCCTAGGGCACCACCAACTCGCCGAGTTGGGGTGAACCCTAACCCTAGCCACCGTCTAGCCTGCTCCCTTGGCGCCTCTAAACCCTAGATCGCCAAGGCCTCTCTCACAGTCCACCATACTCGCTCCGGTTTAAGGCGAAGCCCTGCGAGATCTCCCCTCTACTTCCGGTACCATGCCGTCGTGCTGCCGGAATCGCGAGGAGAGTGCTACAACCTCCGCTGCCTGCTGGAACAAGAGAGAGGAAGGTCTTCATCGAAGTTCAAACGCAGTGACCGATCAAGGAGCGCCATGGGAACACAGCGCCGAAAGGATCGTCTACGCGATCTTGAGATCGGAAAGAGTACGACTACATCACCCACGAGAATCTGCTCTCGTTAACCACTTTGGAATCTTCGAGGGTGAGTTCTTCTATCGACTCGTTGCTACAATCTAGTAGATAGATCTTGGCTTGTTTGTTTGCATGCGGTAGAATTTTTTTTGTTTTCCATGATATGAACCCCTACAGTGGTATCAGAGCCGTGTCTATATGTAGATCTATTGCACGAGTAGAACACAATGGTCATTGTGGGCGTTGATCTTTTGTTGTCGATTGCTTCTTGTGTACTTTGCATCTTGCAGGATGGTGGGATGAAGCGGCCCGGGCTAACCTTACATGACATCGTTCATGAGACTTGCTCCACGCTTGACATGCAACTTGTATTGCATAAGTGGCTTTGCGGGTGCTGTTTCTCCCAACATAGTTAAGATTCAATTTACAACGGGTGATTGACAATACTAGTATCAATGTTTTGGTTCTTGTTCGTAAGTTAGAACGACACTTATTGAAAGCCCCAAACCACGTAAAATATGCAAAGAAAATTAGAGGTGTCTAACTTTGTTTTGCAGGGGTGTGCTGTGATGTGATATGGCCATGATTGTGATTATATATGATGTATGCAATGTTCCTTATTGTAAGTCGGCAACCGGCAGGATCCATATGGTTGTCTTTAAATTCTGTTAAGACCCGCGTGTCTATTCAAATTAGTTGTAATAGTTCAAGCTGGTGGACGACAACCATGAAACGACGCCATTGACCTTGACGCCATGCTGGTGATGATAGAGATCATGTTCGTGCTTGAAGATGGAGATCAGAAGCACAAGAAGAAAGGCCATATCATATCACATATTATGAATTGCATGTGATGTTAATCCTTTTATGCATCTTGTATTGCTTAGTTAACGACGATAGCATTATAAGATGATCCCTCAAGCACACAATTTCAAGTTTTAAAGTGTTCATCCTTAGTAAGCACCATTGCTAAAGCTCGTTGTTTCGAAGCACCACGTGATGATCGGGTGTGTTAGATTCTGCGAGTGTATACAACGTGAGCAAGCCAGATTTGCTCATGCGGAAGCTAAGGTTTGATCTTTACGAGCCTAGCATGCATGCACATGGTCTCGGAACACGGATCACCTTAAGGTAAAGCATGAGTCATATAGTAGATATGATGAACATGTTGATTGTTCGCCATTGAAGCTACATCAACTCTCGTGATGATCGGTTTTGATGTGGTGAATTTGGTTCGCGTGATCACTAAAACAATGTGAGGGATATTGTTTTGAGTGGGAGTTCAACAGCAATTTGATTAAAAGTTGAACACTATTTATCATAAATTAAATCAAAGTGAATTTGCATAGTTGTTGTAGTCATTGGCATCCGTTTACCACCTTGCGCTTAGTTATAATTGAGATGATAGAACTATAGAATTCTGGTTAGTTACTTTACGAACTGGTATCGTATTGTTTTGAAGTGTTAATCTAAAGTTTAAAAGTCCTATTGCAAACTTTCAGTAAGTTCCGGTTACTCCATGAAGTTTAATAATTGGTATTAAATCGAGAGTGACAATTCCAAGAGTTAGTGTATGAGTATCATGTTTGTCTCCATGATTCTTGATATTCAAAGAATTGTCTTAATATCAAGGTTATCTAGGATCTAAAAGAGTTGTTTCAGAAACCATGATGTGT
The DNA here is from genome assembly GCA_023614405.1 of Avena insularis. Lineage (NCBI taxonomy): Eukaryota > Viridiplantae > Streptophyta > Magnoliopsida > Poales > Poaceae > Avena > Avena insularis. The sequence continues at coordinate 391,060,969 of CM042687.1, forward strand.
GGAAGATATTGTGATATCTGAAACGAAGTTTTGGTTGCAACATGATAGAGTATAATATGGCAAAAGTCATGTTCTCATATTTGATGAGAATTTGCAAAAGGTTGGAGACACTAGTTGTCCTAATCCTCCAAAAGGTTTTGGAGAGCAACATTATACTCACGATTCAACGTAATAAGCTAAAGTAGCTTGATCATGAATAATTCCATGATAAGGGTGAATATTTGATGTAGGTAAAATATTTACTACACCAAGAGATTACTAAAGATTGGAATTTGAAAGCACACCAAACATTTGATTATGGTGATCTACTTCAAAGTGCAAGTCCAAAGACATTAGTATTTAATTATACACGCTTTGGACTATGTGTCATATGTATGACTCCACTATTGATGTTGATAGATTCTTTCAAACAGAAAAGGAAATACTGAAAGAGAATCTCAGAAATATATGGCAGAAAAGAAAAGACTAGAATTGTTCAGCTTGGGTATATAGAGGATATACGTGTTATGGATGTATTCTTTGCTTGTTAAATAATGTGGTTCTTAAATATTGGATACTGAATTTGTTGGTATGAATCGTCATATGAAACAACAGAATTCATGAACCACAATGGCCTAAGTAACTAGCAAAATAATATGTGATGATGTTCATCGAGAACAAATAAAGGGTTATTATGCTGCTCGTTAAATATCAAAGCTTGCCTTCAAGATTTGTTTTATCAGGTATTATGAGAACAAAAGGGTTGTTCAAATAATTGCCGTAATCCATAAAAGATGGATGATTCACAAATCTCGTTGGAGAAATCACATCCATAAAACTAGTGCTAAATATGTCGAAAGACAAATTGATTGAAAGATCACTTAGGAAGTGACATCGCCGTTTAAATTATATTGGAAAGAAAACATGAAAAAACTCCATATGGATGGAATTTTGGAGTCTTTTGATTTTTGATCAAATGACGCTTGTTAAACTTTCCTAGAGATAATTAAAACTTCGTTCATAGGCCAAAAGGAACGAATGACTGGCTTATTGAAACTTGTACATATTGTTGTATGAAGTCCATTATGTGTAGTCAAGAGCGATGGATTTCAACTTCATATGCTTCCTCCAAAAATTTGAGTGAATATATGAATATTTACTTAATAAGGATGAAGTATGAAACATTTGAAAAGTTCAAAGACTTTCAGGATGAAGTGCAAAATCATTGTAACAAGAATATAAATAGTTTATGATAAGATCATAAAGGAAGATATTTGAGTTACAAGTTTAGCATAATACCTAAGATTTAAGGAATCGTTCCATGGATTTGCATTTTTCGAAACACCATAAGAGTATGGAGCATTCGAGATATGTAATTAAACCTTGTTTGACATGGTAAGATCAAAGGTGTAATTCATAAAACTGCCATTATATTTTAAATATTAAAAGCTTTAGAGACTACCGTTTTTCCACTAAAAAGAGCTCCATCATAATCCGTTGTATTGACACCATATAAAGTTATGGTTTGGGATAAAACCCAAGTTGTCCTTTCTTAATCATTGGTATGCTATGCATAAGAAAGATGTTTGCAACCAAAGTCGGATGAACCTATCTTTGTATGTTATTTCGAATAATTGTTCCTCCATAACATCGGAGACAAAAATGTTTGTTGCTTAGAACGTCAAGTTTCTTAGAGAAGGAATTTTTCGTGAAAAGTTAAGTGGGAGGACAATAGAACTTTGATAATGTTAAAAGAACCTTAGCTATATGTGCAAAGTTGTGCAGCGCCGAAAAGTGTTCCGGAGGTAGCAACAATGCTCATGGCTCACGTGCATCAAAGGTTGTGGTCACGGAGATCTAAGTTCCTATTAAAACAAGTAGGTCGGATAAACAATCAAATACCAAGATTTGAGAGTTAAATCATTATTTGACAATAATGATCCGAGTACATGCAAAGAAGCGATGATGGGCCCTGACTCCGTCAAATGGCTTGAAGCCATAGAATGCGTGATAGTTCCATATACGAGAGATCAAGCTTTGAACTTGAAAGACCCTCTGGAAAGGTACAAGACCTTACAGTCGTATTTGGATATATAAAGAAATAGACATGGATGTTTCACATCTATGAAATAGTCAACATGTTGGGAAAGAGTTCACAACAATGTTCAAAGGTTGACTATGACAAGATCTGATCTTTCATAGCGATATTTAGTCTAGACGGATTAATGTAAGCAACCACGACATATAATTTTGTTATGTGTTGAATAAACAAAACAAATTCTTCCAATAGAATGGTTACCAAGGACGTGTGCATGACACGGTCCGAAGGGTTTTGTTAATTCAAAGGATGCTAAAAGCATATGCAAATTTCAATGGTTGAAGTAAGCATCGCGGAGTTGGAATCTTCACTATGATGAAACTGTTAAAGGAGTTTAATTTCATTGGAGACGATGAAGATGCTTGCATTTGCAAGAAATTAAGTGGGAGCGCTAAGACATGTTTCTAATACATTATGTGGAATACATATTGTTGATTGGAAATGATGTATCTTTTATTAACACAGGATAAGAATTTCATCTCGATGAAAGACTTAGGCAAAACCCAAATATTTGGCATCAATAGATGCTAATATGGTTGTGCCGAAAGTACATAGATGATATATTGAATGAGTTCAATATAGAAACTACAAGAAAGGTTCTTGTCACACAGAAAGGATTGAATGAGTTCAATATTGATGATATATTCAAGTGTATTGACACTTGGTAAGTGAAACAAAGATTCAAGTATAGATTGATACTTGATGTATGAAATCACAAAGAGTATTTATATCAATCATGTTGTGATATGTTCAAATCCAGATATGTCATATGCTCTAAATGTTATGAGCATATACCAGAATGATTCATAAGATGATTATTGGACGATAGTAAAGATATTCTTATGATCTTGTAAAAGAACTAAGAATATATTATTTTGTAGAAGTGACAAATAGATGGTTAGTTCATTGTAAATGAATTACATTGATACTAGTTTTGTCACAAAGTACAAATTAAGTTTATCTCAATCTAAACTAAGGGTGGCACAATATGATGGAATGAGAGTTCCATAATGAATTTGGATGAGTTCCAAAGTTAAGATATTGTGACAGATACTACAACAAAAGGGATAAGTATATAACTGCTATTATAGCAGCAAAAGAGGGCATTTGTGTCAAGTAGTTTGTTATCAAACTAGGTGTAGTTCACAGCAGGGATAATGCTATGAAGATATATTGTACGACAATATTATCAACATGTTTTAACCCCAAAGAACTAAAGGTCACACCAAAGGACCAAATTTGTACAAAGCCATCTCATTAGAGAATGAGTGATGCGTAGAGACAAAGACATGCAATTACACACGGACTGGAAGTGTCGATCCAGAGATCGCTGACCACTAGCAATCGTGGTACATACGACAGTAAAAGCCATAGGTGTTGAATACACAAAGGTTTGAAACTAGATTATTGACTCTAGTGCAAGTGGGAGACTATTGGAGATATGCCCAAGAGGCAATAATAAAGTGGTTATTATCATATCTTCATACTTATGATAAATGTTTACATACCATGCTATAATTGTATTAACCGGAAACATTAATACTTGTGTGATTTGTAAACATAAAAGAGTCCCTAGTAAAGCCTCTTGTTAAACTAGCTTGTTGGTTAATATATGATCATGGTTTCCTGATCATGAACATAGAGATGTTATTAACAACAGGGTCATATCATTAGGAGAATGATGTGATGGACATACTCCTATAGTTAAGCGTAGCATAAAGATCAAGTCATTTAATATAGTTCATTTGCTATAAGCTTTCTGATACATAGTAACCTAATTCCTTCGACCATGAGATCATGCTTATCACCATCACCGGAAGGATGCTTTGATGACATCAAACACCACACCGTGAATCGGGTGGCTATAAAGATGGCATTGAGTGTTCGGAAAGTATGGGTTGAGACACATGGATCAAGAGTGGGATTTGTCCATCCATATGACGGATAGATATACTCTGGGCCCTCTCGGTGGAATGTCATCCAATTAGCTTGCAAGCATGTGACTGGCTCACAAGGGATCACATACCACGGGAACGAGAAAAGAGTACTTATCGGTAACGAGGTTGAACTAGGTATGCAGAGATACCGATGATCAAAACCTCGGATAAGTAAACTATCGTGAGACAAAGGGAAATTGGTATCGTATGTAAGTGGTTCATTCGATCACAAAGTAATCGTAGAAATATGTGGGAGCCATATCAATTTCCAGATTCCTCTATTGGTTATTGATCGGAGAAGTGTCTCGGTCATGTCCGCATAATTCACGAACCGTAGGGAGACACACTTAAGGATTCGATGTTGTTGAGTAGTTATGGAATGATGAGTAAGAGACCAAATGTTGTTCGGAGTCTCGGATGGGATCCGGGATATCACGAGGAGATCCGGAATGGTTCGGAGAATAACATTCATATAAGGAAAGTCCTGTTTTGGAGTTGGGGAATGATTCCGGTGTTTTCACCGGGAATGTTCTAGAAGGGTCCGGAAGGTCCGGCACTCCGGAGGGTAAGGGTACATGAATGTGTCATGACAATATGGAATGATTGCATCATGTACTAGGTATCATGGATGGGCAAAATAAAGGAAGAATTCAAATCCTAGTTTGAAAGTCAAACGCCAATTTGAAAAGTCAAACGGCAAGTTTGCTTGGTGGAGGGAGAGTAGGAAACCTACTTAGGGAGGAAGTCCTACTCCCTCCACATGCCGGCCAAGGAGGAGGAGTTGGAGGAGGACTCCCTCCTCCCAACCGTGCCTCCCTCCCACCTATAAAAGAAGGGGCAGTGGTGCCCCTCTTCCACACACTCAACACCACCCAAACCCTAGCCTCAAGCCGCCGGCGCCACCACCCCCTGCTGCCGCCTCCTAGGGCACCACCAACTCGCTGAGTTGGGGTGAACCCTAACCCTAGCCGCCGGCTAGCCTCCTCCCTTGGCGCCTCTAAACCCTAGATCACCAAGGCCTCTCTCATAGTCCACCATACTCACTCCGGTTTAAGGCGAAGCCCTGCGAGATCTCCCCTCTACTTCCGGTACCATGTCGTCGTGCTGCCAGAATCGCGAGGAGGGTGCTACAACCTCCGCTGCCTGCTGGAACAAGAGAGAGGAAGGTCTTCATCGAGTACCGAACGTGTGACCGACTGCAGGAGCGCTGCCGGAACGCAGCGCCGGAAGGATCGTCTACACGATCTTGAGATCGAAAAGAGTACGACTACATCACCCACGAGAATCTGCTCTCGTTAACCACTTTGGAATCTTCGAGGGTGAGTTCTTCTATCGACTCGTTGCTACATCTAGTAGATATATCTTGGCTTGTTTGTTTGCATGCGGTAGAATTTTTTTGTTTTCCATGCTACAAACCCCTACACGCCCGTCGACCTCCAACCTCAGCCATGCCGCTAGCCGCCCGTAGCCATGTCGCCACCGTTGCCTGCCCATCCCTCTCGGTCTCGCCGTTGAGCCTATAAAAGGAAGCGACCCCCAGCCATTTGAAGCACACCATTCCACTCCCCTCACCTCACTGATCATTCCACCCTCTAGCCGGAGCACGAGGAGCAGCAGCTCGCCAAAATTGCACCAGAGCAGGCCGCCTCTGGAGAAGAAGGGAGCCGTTGATTCCGACCACCCCCGGAGCTGCCTCGACCATCCCTGAGCTTGCCGTCGACCACTCGTTCGTTTGCCCGCCTTGCCGTCGTTGTTGGAGCCCTGGTATGCCCCCTATGCACCCCCACTGAGCCGCTAGGGTTTGAGCTCGCCGGTGACATGTTCATCATCGACGACGATCCCCAGCCGTCGATCTTCCTTCTAATCCAACGAACCACACAACCCCGTACCGCTTCGCGTGTTATGAGCCACTGATGGGTGGAACCCCCCTGTCAGCTGAGCCCCGCGCTATGGAGTGACACTGGGCCGGCCCATTAACCTTTCCCGCGCAGCCCAACCGTTTGAATTTAGATTTTTCTATTTTAATTCAAACTCAGTTCTGTACCTATATTCAAAAATCAACCCAGCTCGATTTAGTGAACCAAAATACATGAAACTAATTTTGTTAGAAAGGTACTGAAATGCTTAATCCAAGCCCGTTGGATTCAAACCCTTTGGATCTATAGATCAACCTTGGTAAAAATAACAAGGCAGAAGATTTTCTGCATTCAAATATTTTTAAAAATCAACCATAATAGCTTTTGAGTTGATTACAACTCTCAAAAATCACATTTGATCATACCTTTCAGAATATATAAAAATATATGGGTTTACTTACAGAAATAATGTTCAAGCAATCAAAGAATGCCACATAGGCATTTCTAGTCACTTTAATTATTTAAAATAAAAAGTTTAAACCTTATTAAATTGGGACACCACTCTAAATCACATTCCCATGTACTGAAATATGTGGTGATGACATGTGTCAACATGATTCCATGTTTGAGTTGGAGAATATTAAATCTTAAGTAGTTTTTCAATGAGTAGAAATTACTTTTCTCAAATTGAAATAAATAAGACAAATGCTTTAATCTTGTAATGATAGGTGATGATTCTAGATCATCTATAGTACACCTTTATGTGATGATTGAAAATAGTTAAGTATTGTTTGGTGATTGTGTACCTCGTATTTATTTATAGACGCTAGTACCGACCAAGGATATGATGAGGAAGGAGGATACTACGAGGAAGAAGCCGAGGAGAACTTCAACCACTGCTCTGCACAAGGCAAGCTAACACTTGCAATTATGAAAGTTAGATAACCTATGCAATGCACTAAGCATGCTTGGTTGGACACATTTGACGATACCCAATCCTAGTTTTACTTGTAAGCTATATACTTTATTTCTTTATCAAAGCTTTCTCTTAGAGTTTACTTAAGTGACTTGTAGATTCTAGGAAGATAATTGAAGGTTGCATAAAGAGAATTAAAATTTGGCCTAAGCTAGATAATCTTTATGTCATCCTAAGGCATGAGATTGAACTTCTTTAATCCCCACTTATTTACCACCCCTCCTTAGTATTTAACCCCACTTGTAGATGCTAGTGCAAGCATAAAACTTGATCAACTTTAGATGGGAATACTTGGAGAAAATGGTTATGAAAACCTTAGAATGATGAGTCATTCTACTGAAATGTTTTGACATGTGTTTCCGAACACTAGATGATTTTGATGATGAAAATGTTGAGGCAGGAGCCTTAGCCCTTTATAAAATTGATGGTTGTCTGGATGCGATACCATTCCAATTTTACCGTACAACCACAATACCCGAAAATTGGGTAGGGCTTGACTGGAAACTTATATACCTTAGTATGGGTTCCCTCACGGCCAAGGTCTGAGATGAGGGTACCTTGTGAAGATTTTCCACCTGTGCAGTACCCAAGATGACAGTTGGTCATGGTTGGGAGGCCAAACTCACAGGAGAGGTGCCTATACTAGGGAGTGTAATTCAAAGGTTAGGATTGATTATCCGCATACTGAGTATGGTGAATTCAGGATTTGTTCCTGACGGATGTATCGAATATTGTGGTGAAAGTGTACAATCTCTGCAGAGTGTCAAACTATTCGAATAGCCGCGTCCGCGATTATGGACAGTTGGAGTGGCCATACTGTTCCCCCGTCAGATGTTTTCAAAATGACTTGTGAAATAAATTGAGACTTTGACTTGACCACAACAGAGTTGTGACATGAAATTCAAGTTCCCACTTAGGTGTTATAAAATTTCAACTAGTTTTCTTTGCTTCTGAACTTAGTAGAGGTAAATCTGGCTTTTTGCAAAACAACCCTAGAGCTTAGTGTCCTACTACAAAAACTCCCTTAACTTGTTAGTATTAGTTTGCGAGTACTTAAAGAGTACTCATGGCTTTGTCCCTGGCTATTCCGTGGCGGACTATGAAGAGGAGTACCAGGATGATGGACCACGAAGGAAGGTTACGACAACTAGGATCATCTCCCATCATAAGATTGCCCGTGACCTCAAGATGGAGCTTCGCCTATGCTACCTTTATTATTACGTTATTCCGCTGCTTGAGTTGTATTAAGAACTGGATCATGAGATCCTTATTTGTGTAAGACCTTATGTATG